>BSYO01000018.1:0-600000 GCA_033239525.1 Nepenthes gracilis | reverse complement strand
CTTAGAATTATCTCTCTAGTGCTGATTTATGATGAATTGTTTGAAAATTCTGATTACAGCTTTATTGACAACGGTTAAGACCCATTCATCGCGGAAGCATAAGTAACCCAAACATTTGGTACATGTTAAGAATATTAGGTCCTAGATGTAATAGGTAGCAAGTCAATTGAACATGCATTCAATCATTGGTACCAAAGATGGAGCAATTGAAATATTGTAATAATAGGTAAGACGGGAATTTGGTGACGAAAACAAACTCAAGTACCAAACAGTCTAAGAGAAAAACCCTCAAGGCTTTGGCTAATAGATGAGAAATTCATTAACATAAAGTCAACCTACAACCATCTGTAAATGACCAAATGACCACCCAGAAGGGCTAACCATTGTCATGGATTCATATCAATTGTAAATTCCTGACAGTGTTAATCACCTGCTTTCCACTTGTTTGTTTTTCATTTTCTTTCTAATGCTTGTGGGAAATTTTGACTTTAGATTAGAGATTATATTGTTTTAGATACCTGATAACATTAGTGTGTGGGATGAGCTGCTGTACATTAGTAGAGAAGGAAGTGCACTTTAGTATGAAGTGAGGAAAATATCAATTGAAGGCAGTTTGTGGCCCCAAAGAGATAAGTGAACTAGTTAGATAGTTGACATGATTGAAGCATATATGTACCAAAGAAAGCATTGATCAGGATGAGGTAAAAAAATAAAGGAATGGCTATGGAAATGTTAATGTAGTAGTTCACAAAGGACAGGGCCCTTGATTGTGTGGAAGGCCAAATGGCTTCAGTTCTTCAAAATTCTTGAACCTTGTATGTTAGTGATTCGATAACTTGTTTCCTTTCTTATTATACATCATCATCCATCTTAAAAAACTGTCTTCTACTATCCCCCAGCAATTTTGAGAGTAAGCTAAGTTATCAAGAATGGTTCTAGATGCATCCTATGCTTTTTTTTTTTTTTTATTTTCTTGAGTACCTTCTAAATTTCTTTAGTGAAGGATGATGTTGGAAAGCATATCATTTGGAAGAATATATCTCAAGGATCACATGCGAAAGAATATAATGAATTTTATACCAAAAATTGGGACATTCCAAGATTATGAGACGGCAGTTTTATTATCGCCCTGTGGGAAGGGGTGGGGTAGTGGGCTACACTCCAAAATATTTCTCACTTGATGGTTTGTTGTGGTTTTTGACGTCAATTGTCACCCTTATGCTTCAGTACTGTTTTATAAGTCCTGTTCAGTCCATTTTTGGTTGTATAGACAATGAAAAGGGACCAATATTGGTGGGGATTATTTATGTTTCATTTATTACCTATCCTTGCTGTTTCTATCCTTCAATCTAACGTCTGTGATCTCGCTCTTAGAGTTATGTTTTGCAGCTTGCTGAATTTATTTCTATAGCTCCATTACAATCTTTATGCTGTTTAACATAAGTCAGAATGCTTTCCACTGTTGACCGAATCTTTGCTGTAGGGCTATCAAAAAATTGGGGACCCTATCCGAGTCATCTTTGTTATCTATCCTGCGATCAGATAGAAGGGAAAAGATAGTGGAGGTGGACGGGACAGTCACCATGCAACCTGTCCTTCAACATATAGGAATTTCTACATGGCCTGGTAGGATATTTCATTAACTTCATTTCTTAATTTGATGTGAATAATTATATCTATGACATCAAGTACTGCACCTCCATCCTGAAGGAAATGGAAACTACATAATGATGCTGTTTTTTGGTGAAATTATTGACAAATACTTTAATGATGGCTCTTTCCATGATGTTGTACTCGGGAGAAAACTTGTCGAATGTTTTAAGGCCTTTTTTCCATTATTCCATTAAACAACAAAATATTGGTCATGCGTTATTGCTACATTTTGTTTTTTATGCCATTGCTTTTGTTTGCAACTGCAGGTCGATTAATTTTGACTGATTATGCCCTCTACTTTGAACCACTTCGTGTTGTATCTTATGATAAAGCAAAAAGATATGACTTAGCAGATGATTTAAAACAGATTGTCAAACCTGAGCTGGCTGGTCCATGGGGCACAAGACTTTTTGACAAAGCTGTCTTGTACAAGTCAATTTCCTTGTATGGCACGGTGCTTTTTTTTTTTTTCATGTCTTGCTCTTGCAAATCAACTTTTTGGAACATGACAGTTTCATTGGAACATTTTGAGGGTGATAAGTTCATTTATCCATCGTTTGATAAAATCTTCCTGTAGGACGGAACCAATAGTGTTGGAATTTCCTGAACTTAAGGGGCATACTCGACGAGACTATTGGCTTGCCATGATTAAGGAGATTTTGCTTGTTCATAGATTCATACGCAAGTATCAGATAATAGGTGTTGATAGAGAGGAAGCTCTTTGGAAAGCCATACTTGGAATTCTGCGACTCCAAGTCATTCAAGAATTAAATTTTGTGGGGTCGCTTCGCTGTGATGCCCTTCTTATTTTTAGTCTTTGTGATGACCTTCCTGGTGGAGATCTGATATTAGAATGTATGGCAAACATGTTGGCCTCAAGGGGTCTGGAAAGGACTAATAATTCTCCACGTGGAAGAGGCATGTATTCTATCTCGGCTACAGCTGTGGCCTCTAGTTTCGGACTTGGATTTGGACCAAGTTCGAGTGACCACAGCAATGCTGGGCTTGTTGTGGGTGAGGTAGTAGTTGGGGATATGACTCCACTAGAGAAGGTTGTTAAGGAATCCAGATGCAGCTACGAAAAAGTGGTGCTGGCACAAGAAACAGTTGACGGAGTCAAAGTGGATGGTATTGATACTAATCTGGCTGTAATGAAGGTATGATCTAATTAATATTTTGTGATTTTGCTATGCCTAATCTTCCCTATGGTGCAAGATCTTTGCGTTACTAGCTTGGGGATGAAGTGCTGGAAATGCTCTTTATGATTTGTTTATCATATGTAAGGCATAGCACAATACGACATGTGAATCATGGCAGGATGGCTCAGTTCATGAAGCTTCCCATATTACATTGTTACCCTTGCAAAAATCTGTTTCCGTAACTTGGGCTCATGTCCTCTAGTAACAATGGAGCAATCTTGCTATTGTGTGAAAGCTCATCCTCATATGTGTACTATTAAAAAATTGTGTAGCACAAGAAACCAAGCTTGCTCACTCAATGAATAAAAAATTGCATGTAAATATAGACAAGCATGTTTTTGTTTTTTGTTTTTTGTTTTTTTTTTTTTGTCAATTTTTAATAACTAGATTGAATAAGTGACTCTAATTCCTGGGCATACTGTGTTCTCTCTTTTTATGATTTCGTCCATGTGCATCCATGCTCTAGCATTATGAACCTGAAAGCTGTAATAAAAAATGCAAGACTTGTTATTTTCCGTTGTTCTAAGATCTCTTTGTGCTCTTCATGTCGTTTGCAGGAGTTGCTTTTTCCCATTACAGAACTTGGGAAATGTCTTCTTTTTCTGGCATATTGGGAGGAGCCATTGAAGTCTGTGGCTTTTTGTTTGGTTTCTTCATATATCATAATCAGGTAAGACACTTCAAGGACTATCTGTTAGTGCGCAGTTGATTATTCAAAACATTGCACCACGTAGCAAAAGTGCTTTCTACTGAGTACTGAGTGATTGCCCACTCCAAAATTTTTTTTCTTGCTTCTTTTGAGCTTTATTCTCTATGATATACTTTGAATTTCAATTTACTTGGAGTTCTAGAGCTGTGAACTAATGTTCAACAATGGTGAATCTAACTCTGAAATTGTCTGACAAGGCAGTTTATTGACTACCTGATTTGAAGGATATTGTGTCTTAATTGAGCTGTCATATTTACTGGCCCAGGAAATATTGAACATGATATGGCATTCTAATCTTTGTTCCATACCCCACCCCTACTAAGAGATAAAAGAACAAAAGATGTCAGTTCTTAGCCAATCATTTGGCTGTTCCTATATGTTTATTTTCTTATAGAGGAGATAAAGATTTTTTTTTGGTCAGGTTTGACAACAAATGTAAAATACCCATTGCTGAGGGACATTGTTTCATCAAATGTTTTCCGAGCTTTTCTAGATTTAAGTTTTTTCTCTTCCTTTACCTTTCTGTTGAGTCTGTTTTTGTTTGATGACCACGACTCTTGATGTAGACTTGCTACCCTAGGCATTGTCCAAGGGGAATGTATCACTGCATTCTTTTGATGTTTCTTTGTTCCACTCTCTTATTTACACTGCATTTTCATCACATTATCTTCTCTTTCTTATATGTCTCAATATTCTTCCTTTTCCCAGTATGTTGCCCTACTTCCCAGTTGCATCCATTGAATCGGTCCATGCAAATCTGTTCAACGTTTTGTTTCAAAGAAGAGGTGTCTCTGGCTGTGTCCCTTTGCTTCGTACTTAAATTTTGATTTTAGAATTAATCTTGGTATAGTTCCTCTGTTGCATTTGGTATGTGCTCTAATTCCTTTCTGTCCATGTGATTAATGGTTGCTTTGAAGCAAGCTACCTGTACTTTCACTTTGGTGGTATGCCCTGTTCTTCTTCTATATTTGATAATCTAGGTATTACCTTCTTTTCCCAGTACATCACCCTGCTGCCGAGTTGCATATCCATCGAATCCTCTCACACCAATCTCTTGAACAGTTGCTTTTATAGGAGATGTGTGTCAGGCTCTGTCCTTTCGCTTTATGGGATACATACTTTCTGTACTAAGACCCCAGATAACTGAGCTATCATTGACTGTGTTGCTGTTGTCTGTCTTTTTCTGTCCAGAACTTACATGCTTTTGCTAGCTAAAATCACCTCTAATGTGCCACCTGTTAGGAAGTGTGAAACCATTCTCTGATCTGCTATTCATCTGCAGCTTGGTCTCAGACCATTAATTAACTAATCTGAATCAACTACTTACACCCTGATAGGCGGAGAGCTCAAAGGGATTGTGATGCAGATATCAGGGACATTTCAAATTAGAAGTGATTTGAGATTTATTTGGTTATTTGATTTTGATTTTATTTTTTTTGATTGAAAATTTTATTTTGTTGGATTTTAAGAGATTTATCTGATAAGATTTTATTTTTTTATTTTAGAAAATTATGTCATATTATTTACTCATTTTGAAATGTCGTTAGTTAGAAAATTATATTTATTTTCTAATTAACCTAAAAACAAAATTTTTGTATATAAAAATTATATCTATATGTTGAAGGTATTATTGATGAATTGAATGGAATTCGAGTGATTGTGATTCTCTTCTCTTTGTTGATCTTTGCTTCTTTTCTCTTTGTTTCTCCTCTTCCTATTTCTTCCCCTTCTCCCAATTTCTTCTCATTCCCTTCCCTTACTTTCCCCCTTTTCTTGCACCAAATTTGGTATCTGAGACTTATTATGATCCTCTACATAATGTTTCCTGCCCACCGTCCGTGAAGCCACCCACTGCCTCACCACAACCGCCATCAACCCACATGTCAACAACTAGTAAAACTTAGTTCGTGAATTCTAGGTCCACACAACCATTTCCACTAAATTTGATGGGCCAAAACTTTTTTTTTTTTTTGTGAAGTTTGTGCTGAAGAGTAGGTGAATGGATGATTGAAGAAAAAAATATTGAAAAAAAAATTTGTTGAAAAAAAAAAATCAAAGAGACAGAGTGAGACGAAGCAGCTGTAGCAGTAGCTGTTACAAAGCGGTGGCTAAACTCACCAAAGTCACTATACATCTTCATCCTCTCCAACTCACCAAAACCATCCTCCTCGTTGCCGCTAACCTCCACGACCACCACCTTTCCGGTCGCTGCCAAGCCAACTCATGACCAAAACAATTATCCAAACCACCCGAAAACCCTAATAGACTACTCATCCAAAACCCTAATTGACCACTTAACCGAAAACCCAGTTCCCAAGTTACAACACTCTCACTTAAATCAAACTTTAACCCGGACGCCTGAGCTAAAGCCCAACCTAAATCCTAGCTGCCACGCTGACCTTTCTTCAAAAAGGGAAAAAAGAAAAAAATATCAAATGAAATTTCAAAGAGAGTGGAAGTCATGAAGCAGATTGCGCCGATTCTTCGTCGTCATCTTCTTTGCGGTCCACTTCATCGTCTTTATCCTCTTCTTCGCCTTCATCGTCTTCATCCTTGTATTCACCTTTATCTTTGGCTTTGTCGCCATCGTTGCCTAAAAGAACAATCATCCTTCATTGTTGTCTCCATTGCCACCTGACAGAGAGAGCGTTCTTCATCACCATCGCCACAACTGCCTAATGCGAGAGCGCAAGTGACGCTAGAAGCAAAAGTCCACACTTGATATGTTATATTTAAGCAAACTTTATTGAGGTTTCTGCGAGTAGAGAAGAAAAAAAGAAAAAAAAATCAAACAAAAAAAAGCTAGAAAAAAGAAACACAAAAAAGGAAAAAAAAAGTGCCAAAAAAAAAAAGACATTTTTTGAGAGAGAAGGAAATCTATCAGAGTCAGTAGGATTATCCATCTCCAGGCCCAAGTCCCTTTTCCTTCCGAAGGCATTGGTGACTCAATCAGATTTCAGCCCCCACTCACAGGTGTATATAGTTGTCGGCGAAGGATTGCGTAATTACTCAGCTTGTGGTAGGGGAATTGATAACTGGAGTTTTTACTTACAAAAAAAAAAGTGTCAGCCATCTGGAGAGAATTGATGGGTATATCAGGGACATTTCAAATTAAAAGTGATTTGAGATTTATTTGATTATTTGATCTTAATTTTATTTTATTTGGTTGAAAATTTTATTTTATTAGATTTTAAGAGAATTTATTTGGTAATATTTTATTTTTTTATTTTAAAAAATTATGTTATATTATTTATTTATTTTAAGATGTTAGTTTAAAAATTATTTTTATTTCCTAATTAATTTAGGAGTAAGATTTCTCTATATAAAGATTATATCTCTAATATTGAAGATATTATTGATGAGTTGAATGAAATTTGAGTGATTGTGATTATCTTTTCTCTGTTGATCTCTGTTTCTCTTCCCTCTATTCCTCCTACTCCTGTTTCTTCCCGTTCTCCCACTTTCTTCTCCATCTCTTCCCTTACTTTCCCCCTTTCCTTACATCGGGTTGCTACTAAGAGAACTCAGCAAGAGATCAAGGATGCTATGCAGATGGTGCCAAATTGTCATCCCTTTTCCTTGTTCTTTGATAATAGAGGTATCTTTGGAGACTTCTTTCATTACCCGTCTTTTATGTCTAGTCTTACCAACACAATAGGAGCAATCACTTTGTCGTTCTTCCCCAAAAGAAAGAATTTGCCTGTTTTTCATTCCTGGTCACCTTCTCCTAGTGCCCTCTTCCTAGGATGGGGGAAGCTATTATTAGATAGTGGCATTCGATCCTCTGCTTGTCTTATATACGTGAATTTTGCGGTCTGCTGGTCTTCAATCTTCATGTAAAAACAAACATTCACTTGGGATATGCCTTTCTAGGAACATTAAGATCTACAACTCAAATGGTTACCCACCATTTGGAAGCTCATTCTATCCTTGTCCCTTGCCAACTAAAGTCGCAGAGCTAACGGCAGATTCTTTATACACTTTCTAGCTATGATTTTCTTTCCGTGTAGCTATCTAACTACTTTCCGTCAGCTGTATCAAATGGAAGTAAGACTTTCCTGAACTCTAGTCTACCCTTGGTACAAAGTTTCTGTTATTGCTTTCTGCATGTGCGGAGTGTGGGTATTCTGGTAGCCTTGGCTTTGGTAAGCCCTGCTGCTAATAAGCAAGCAAAACTCAATCACACACAACAAAGAGGGGGTGGTTACCCTTGATTCTTTTCCTAGCTCATGATGGTCTTCTCCCTTTTAACGAGTTTATTATTTCTTGAAAGTATAGTGCTATTGGAACCTGCACCAAACCCATTGCTCTCATTTTGAAACCGTCAGATAATTTTTGATCTGGCTACCTTGTTCCAAGCTATGCCATTTTCTCTTCAGTCTGACAAACATGATATCCTGATATCTGGCATAACATCTATATCCACAATACTCTAATGGTACCTCATAATAATTTCCTCCTCTCACATACACAATTAAGGCTGATTTCCATTGGCTCGTTTCCTGTATCATCTCCTCTTCACTTTGAATACCCTTTTTGTCCTATAATTCAACAAATTCCAATTTCTACGGACTCTTGGCTTTGATTGTTTTGGAACATGCCATTTTGTTGATTAGGGGTGCTTTTAACTATTCTCCCATTTTCTACTCACTCCGCATAGGCTTCTATTACCTTAGCTTCTGTGCTGCTCATGACCACTCTCCAGTTCTTTCTCTAGAATCCTCCATCCTTTTTTTCCCTTCGAGCTGGTGTCAGGCAAACTCACTTTAACTGATCTTCATTGGATCAATAGCTACGGATTGTATTTCTTACGTTAATTACGTTTCTTTTCCCTCAGAGTGTGCAAAAATGAAAGCTTGTTTTTCAAGTTTAATTTAACTTGAAGTCTCTTCATTGGAGAATAACATGAATTTTATTTTAATGATTTCTTTGTGAAGAATAGCAAATGCTGTGCACAGTTGTTGCTCAACTGCCCTTTTGTGAGATAGTCATGTGCATTTCAGGAAATGTTTCTATCATGCTTCCAACAGAAAAATAGGGTAGCCAAGTGCATGAGTTTGCTATAACATAGAGCTTGGTGAGGGTAAGATTTTAAATTTGCATTGTGCAGTTTGTGTTGGTAAGGATCAATTGAGATGGGAGATCTTTTTATTTGTTATAAAGTTTGTGAACATAGTTTATGACAAGTTCAAGAGCGCATGAGCTCTGTTAGTGATACCACTAGCTGAAATTACCTTGGGTAAATCTAAATAGCAAGAGTTCCTTGGACAGCATTCCATATCATACTAATGCATTCTTCAGAGATTTGTCAATTCGTGTTCTCATTGATTCAATGCTGAAAGTGTTAGAGAATTCATAATCTCGATAACCATGAAGTATTTCGTGGGGTGGCAGCATTTTGTCAACTGTGCTCCAAACCCACTTATTGGATGGCAGCAATGGGAAAGGAGATTCTCTGCCGTGAAATATGGAACAAGGCTTACCAAGTGGACAATTATCAATAGGAGGTTGGAATACCCTCTTTAAATAATGAGAACTTCAAAGAGGTAAACTATAGAAAGTTTATTTGATAATGATAAGGACTAGACACGAGGAGAGGTGTATGGGTTGTTAGGGTTTTGTTTTGGGGGGTATATAAATTGGCCAAGGTTATGAGGCAGGACATGCATTGATTTGAGAATTCTCCTAAATACTGTCGGCTTTTGAGACTGTGACCTGTTTGCATACTTTCTTCCGCTCTTTCTAGATTTATTTTTGATGATTATTTAGGGTAATTGAGGGCATTATGTAATTTTTCTTAAGCTGTTACTCCTGATTTTCCTAGATTTTGCTGTGAGAATTGCTTGGACTGACATAAGAGTCAATCTTCTGATCCTATTATAGAAGTTTGTCTATATAATCTACAATGATTCAAGTGTTATTGTGTTATTTGGGGATATTTGCAAAAACCCTAGATTTGCATTTGTTGAGTTGCTCGTGTGATTTGGGTTGAATGTGGATGTGTTGTTGATTGATGAGACTTGTTATTGGACCCTAACACTAGGTCTTTGTAAAAAAATAAGTTAATTTATATGCCAATTTTTTGTTCAAGACTTCCTTTTTCTCACAAATATCCCTAGTTCGAAAATATAACCTTATAATTGGCCAAGTGGTGCTAAAGCTGATGTTGATGAATTTCCATCGGACGCATATCACAGTAATTTTGAGGGTAATTAATAGGATATATACCTGCAGGGGATGGCTTGGCTACGCCATTGCTGTGCTGCTGGTCCTCCTTGCAGCTTTCATGATAATGTCAAGATTTTGTTACAGAGGGCAGCCTGTTGAGGAGATCAAGGTAACAGTTCCTCCGGCCAAGAATACAGTGGAGCAGCTTTTGGCTGTCCAGAATGCAATTTCCCAAGTCGAGGAGCTCGTCCAAGATGGAAACATCATCCTTCTGAAGATACGGGCATTGCTGTTCTCAATTTTTCCGCAGGTTTTGATCTCATCCTTTCCCTTTGGGCTTCACTTGGCAGACAGAAATTACATTTTTATAGGATCTTTTCACACAATGCTGTTATGTTCCTTCTAGTGGGAAGGCTCCTATGTTGAATCAACGATTAAAATTAAAAGTTATTTAAATGAATGGCAAATATAAATGTCTATAGTACTCTCGTAAATTCTCCACCACCTGCAAGCCACGCCTCCACAGCTGCCTTCACTGCCTAGACAATGCCTGGAAGCTCTGCCACCATCACTGCCATTTCCCCCATCCCCTGCTAGCACCAAGACAGCCATCACTCGCTAGTCTCACTCCGTATTCATGAACCAACCATATCAAATATGAACTGAATCTGATGGTTCATCTTGGAAAGGAAATGATTTATCTTGATCCCCAATCAAAGAACATTTAGAAGGCGGCATTATCTCTGGAAACATGAACTGAATCCTTTGTAGTTGTGTATTTGATGATGCGATGTAGTTACTGTTTACTGACTAGACCGAATGTTGTGATCACCAGGCTTCCGAGAAATGTGCAGTGGCGCTTCTGGCCGTGGCTTTGGTTATGGCTTCTGTATCTGTTAAGTACGTAGTTTTGTTGAGCGTTTTAGAAGCATTCACGCGGTATTCACCGCCTAGGAGAGCGAGTACGGAGAGATGGGAGAGGAGGATCAAAGAGTGGTGGTTTAGCATCCCCGCTGCCCCTGTTATTCTGGAAAGAGAGAAAGACGATAAGAAGAGGAAATGATGCTGCGTGAACCCATCTGTCTAAAGTGCAGAATTTATGACACATTTGCATGGAATAACGCAGCAGCTGCTGCTGCGGTTGCTTGTAACGTCTTGTAATTGTGTGTAATGGAATGACGCTGCTCCGGCGTCCTGCTGGGACTCAAAATTTTCTCTCGATAGTGTACTCGCACTTGGACAAGGTAACCCCCCCGGCCCATTTTTTTAATTTTTTTTTTCTAATTCTATTGCTAATTTTTGTTATTTTAATTTTAGTGTTAACTTTTATTTTAGTTTAAAATTTATTCCGTGTAAAAATTTTTTAATAATATTTGATATAATAAAACTGTAAGTGACATTAATTTTCAACTTATGTTCTTACTTTTA
The DNA here is from genome assembly GCA_033239525.1 of Nepenthes gracilis. Lineage (NCBI taxonomy): Eukaryota > Viridiplantae > Streptophyta > Magnoliopsida > Caryophyllales > Nepenthaceae > Nepenthes > Nepenthes gracilis. The sequence continues at coordinate 588,843 of BSYO01000018.1, read as the reverse complement.
AGCCATAACGTGTGCATTATCATATGATGCTAAGTTCGGTTATGTTTGATTTTTTAATAATAATAATAATAATAATAATAATAATAATAATAATAATAATAATAATAATAGTAAGGCTTATCTAATATCTAATAGTAAGGCATTATCAACCTGTGATCATATAAATATTATTTTACAAGTTTATAAAATATAAACATATGTATATATTTGATAAATATAGCTACTTATCTAATATTTTTATATGAATTATTGAATTAATAAAAGTATATTTTATATATTTAAAAATATAATTATATTTATTGATCTGAAAAACTAAAATTATCATCTTTTAATTAATATTTAGATTATCTACTGGTGATAATATTTTGGTTCAGTTCAATATATTTTATAAATTCACATAATGCCATGCATTGCTAATTTGATAAAATATTTAAAAAATATAATAAATACTTTAAAAATATTTATTCTTGACTCGAATACTTACTGATAAGCTTCCATCAATACCCGGCAATAAATTCTCGTTTTGATTCTAAGGATCCCGAACGAGATCGATTTACGCAATTCCAAGAAGCGGCCAATCGGAAATCTCTGCTGAGAGGGAAAAATATATATATCAAGTAATTAACCATGCATGTCCTAAGCCGAAGTTAAGCGGGATAATAAGCCCTAAACCGAAAGATAAATGAGGGAGGTAGTGGCCATAGTGACAATCATATAAGAAGCAGACGAAGAAGACGGTGCCGGAGATTTGGGAGTCGATGACGCCGGAGCTGTACGCCTCGGGGTTGGACTGCTGCTTGGTGGCAGTGACGCAGATTTCGCTGGAATGAAAAAAAAAGGTTTTAAAATTAATTTAAAGAAAGATGACTTGTGTAAATTGTGTCTACAATCTGAAATTCACAAAGATGCAGCATTATTACTGTAAGTGATCTAAAACTGATGCACTTTACAAAAGAGTAAGATTCTGGAGAATTTCGCAGCCTAGAAAATTTACGAAACCAAGACAACTCTGAATCGTTGAATCGCATGGTTGGTGTTGATAAATTAGTAAGCAAAATAGAAAGAAGAGAGTATGGAGATTGTCGCTCACTGCCGTCGCATTTAGTGATAGGAGGAGACGTAACGTGACAAGCAGCGGGGAGAGAAACCGCCCTGCTCATGTTGAGATCGATCCCAAAACCGGCGGTGTTGTTGAGCGCGGCGCAGAGACAACCAGCGTTCGATTTCAGCACCGTCTGGAGCCCCAAACAGCACGCCGAGTCGGGCTTCGTGTCGTTGCTCCCATTGCTCAGATACGATACGCAGTTCGCCATGTCGACGATCAAGAAGGAGCAATCCCCCTTCCCCGTCGCAGGCGACGCCGGCTGTGGATATACCTCAGGGCTGTTGCCGCTCGCTAACACTGCGTGACAGGTAGCGGCGAAGGCGATAAAGAGGAAGGGCTTCGGATTCATGGTTCTGATGGAATGTGTCCGGATCCCATGCACAGCAGTGAGTGAGTTTATGAAGGGCAATCGGATAGAAACAGTGTCACACTTGCTTGGCATTCCGAATTTCTGATTTTGGCCGGAATATCAGTTAAGAGATTCCGACGAAAACGGCTTTTGGTCAAGCATCTCCCAATGTCCAGCCGTCGTAATCGGAGTAGGCGTACAAAGGTTCGTTCTATTGTTTTCTAAACTAACTTACGCATCGATATTTCAAAATTTATAATTGATAATATTTAATTTATAAGCTTATAAATATAAATAATCAAATTTTAGTAGATTTCATGACTTTTTTCTTCTTATTATTATTATTTTTACCGTTTTCCATTGCATTTATCAAGTAGTTAATTATTTAGCGGTGGGTCTTCTATCATGAGTTCTAGGATTTTACCCTTTCAAGATATTCCCATAAAATCAGAATTATATATCATAAAACCATAAAAGTGATTGAAAGGCCCCACAATGTACCCGACGCTGCTCCCCATCCTTAAATTTATATCAAATGGTGGGCATTTTATAATATAAATATTATTAACAGTGTTGCTTAATTTTTTTATAATATTAATATTTATTAAATATAAAAATTAAATATAAAAAAATTATTTAAAAATTATATTTAAAATTTAAATATCATTCCTTAAATCTCAATAATTTTTAATTTGTTAAATATACAAAAAAATATTAAAAAAAAAACTACATAGATAATTATATTTAATATTTAAATATTTATTAGCAACGCCTCAATTTCTGTAATAATGATCCGTAACATATAGATTTAAAAAAAGATAATAATTTTAATGATTATATTTAATATTTAAATATTATTTACTAGTGACGCCTCGATTTTTGTAATAATGATCCGTAATATATAGATTTAGAAGAAGATTATAATTTTAAAAAGTCATATTATGTGCGTATTTACTTGCACCAATGAATCCTGCAGGGCAGAAACCCCAGTCTCGTGGGGCGGGTGCCTCCTGCACCATGGCATACTTGCATCAAGTGGTGTCTAATTACATCAATGTAAGTCCTTTGCCAACCAACATCATTTCATTTATTATAAGTTCAACTTCTCATTGATTTTCAATCGCATTATTTTCACAACTTTCTTGGGAGTTTTTGATGACATTGTTACACTTCTTGAGGTAGTAGAATTGCCAAATTTATAGAAATATTTAGCCTTTAAGATGGGATCCCCCCCCCCCCACCCCCAAGCCCTTAAATTTATGGCTCTAAAATAGTGTTGCTTTAACACACTTCCAACGTTGTCGATGCCCACCGGTGGGTTTTAGTTGTCATATTTGGATATATTCATATTCCATAAGAAACATATTAACACTAGAACATTCATTATCAAAGCAGATGCAATACAATAAAATAATAGATCAGAGCATGATGTTTCACGTGGAAACATTGTGTCATTTGGGATGACTAAACAAAAAGGAAACCAATTTCCCATCAAGCCTACCACTCAAGTATGACTCAAATGCTTTGGATAACGTGTACAGAGATTGTTCGCAGACAGGCAGCTCGGTGATAAACATTTCCTATTGGTGTTTCTTTCCTTTGTTCTGGAATCACCGGGCCAATATCTGCGGTTGCCGAGCAGAGAAAAGAAGCTTAGAGCAGCCTGCATTTGGCAAGTATTGAAAGCCAAACAAACGTTTAACTTTAATACCTTCTAAATAACCCTCTTGGCCTTCTTGGATTGGATACACTTCCGACCTTCTAAATAAGGCTGTCAACGTGTCAATGGAGTTTCTTCATCACCGCCTACTTTAGATCTGCCTCTGTAGGACTCATCACGAGGCTCAGGTTCTGGAGGAATATTGCGGTACAAGTGCTTTAGTAAGAACAAAGCAGTATCATTATCCCTCCAATAGTTTCTGCAGATGAACAGATAAATAAATGCAGCATTCAAAGACCAAGTGCTTGCATGTAGGGTGTAATAAACAGGAATCCAATGTAGGCCAATGAGAATGGGAAGTTGAAAATCATCCTACTTGGATTACAGTTTCCATTCTATTATATAGCCTCCAACAAAACATTCGGAAAAATTTATTGAAAGGTCAACCACACCCATAATTCCAGGGATAAAAAAAAAAAAAAACAATTTTCATGATGCACGAATAATCAAAACAGGATTGAGTAGATACTAACGTGTGGGACCCAAAAGCTGATATATATGGATGTTCAAATGTTTTATCCTACAATATAGAAAAAGGGTAAAGTTAGAATTAAACTGTTCTCCATGGAGAAACCAAATTCATAATAAAGGATTACTACATCAAAACAAACATAACATCAACCATGCAGTTCATTTGACAATAGGATACATGATATCTGATCTTTAAAGTGATTTCCGGCGATATTTTTAGCACTTCAGAGTCACCAGAAATGGTTACCTGTAATATCCATTTTTTTCATAGACATACAGTTCAACATGATGATGATAACTGACACCAGTCACTCACCATTTGTTGCTTAAGGTATACATGCAACTTTGTTACCAGCAACACAGAGCAATGACAGATAACTTTGCAGGCATAAGAACAATCAATGTAATGTCTCATTTTATTTGATTCATCTACTGCATCCTTAGATAAAACACACACACACTGCCCACATACAAATGCAGGCACACACACACACACACAAAGAGAAAGGCCACAAGTTTGTCTGCATACAGAAGCACATATGCATACATATATTCACTAGTAACTTTCATTAACATTGAAAACCCCAACAAAAAATTAATAGCATGCACAGATGTCTTGAATGTTTCTATCATCTACGATTGTATAAAAGAAAGCCCATAGTCCCAGATATCCAAAATGTCAAAGGTGCAATCAATGGGTGAGCATATTCAATTGGCATAATGTAGGCATAATATTAAATTTTAGTTGACACGTATCAGCACAGATGTATTAAATTGTCTACCAAAATCATCTTTATAAAATTTTGGCTTTGTACACATACATAGTTGTATTAAACAAGACAGAAGAAAATAATGTTCATACTGGCCATTATGAACCGACAAGTCTCTTTTGCTGTATATGGAAATTCCTTTTATTATTTAATATTTCCTTGCTTTATTGGGTTAAATTATTATTTAGAAAATATTGCTTTCAAATATGATAATGTTACGTTAGTTATTTACGACACAATTTTTATTATTTATGATAATATATATGTGGCACATACACGCATAATAACTTTAACATATAAATAAAAGATTCATTTGGAATCTTCCCAAAAACATTTTTTCCCAACATAAATTTTAACCATTCAAATCACTATAATTTTCAAAATATAAATAGTCCAAATTAGCTTTGATTGATCTGAAGGTAATATCTTCAATAAGCTAAGTTCAATTAAACCTCTTTTTGTTACTTTGCTTGAAGTTTTTCAACTCCAACTTGCTTCCTGTAGCATCTAATCTTATTAAGATCACATCAAAGGTGCGTAGTTTACATCAAGTCCCCAATCCATCCTTAACACCCTTCTCCCATATGATTTCTCCCATTAATCATATGTAGATGCTACATTAACTTAATGTCAATGTGTTCATTTCTCCCAGCAATTTATCTCCATATCGAATAGAGGTCTGTTTTAAGAGCTTTGACAATCAATTTATTTTTCTTTAGAGTTGGGTGTCCTGTTGTGTCCATTCTGTGATGCTAAAAACGTATGATTCTATATATTATCTCCATCTTCTATCTTCTGCTCCTAATTCCAATGGCACAAATGCATAGCTTCGGATTTTGTTCTCAGTCTCACCTTTAGACAACCCTCATAACAATCCATTTCTCCTAGCCAAGCTATCTCACATCAGTTTTGCTGTCAGAGCAGCTGCTCCTCGACTCCACAAGATTGGTATTTCTCCAAGCATGGGCAAATGAGCTTCAAGTTCTTAAAGCAAGCAGAAGCATGAAAAATATTGCAGAAGAAAACTTGTTAGTGAAATGTATAGGCTAGAAAAAGGTAGCATTTATGCTGTCAATTATGTTTCCATATGTGAGGATTTATTGAAAGATGTGAACTGAATGAAGATGACACGATCATAAAAAAGACTAAATCCTAAACTGCAAAGCAGAAAGAAGCCATAGATAATCCCAGGAAGCACAATAGGGCTTATTCGCATTGCATCAGGCTAACAGCATAGAATTGTATCACAAGGTAGTAGGCCAATAAGTTACAAGGCAAAGAAATAAATTACAGACCTAACCATACTATATGATAACTTCACTAATTCCTAATGATTGTAAATACTAAATAATAACCTACCAAAATATTCCTCAAAAATACCTAGCTCTACAAATTGAATAATATCTAACTACTTGAAAAAAAATGCAAAAATTAGAGTTCGCCCAACAGAAAATAGAAACTACAAAGTAAACTTAAGCTCATCACATTAATTTTCCTAGAACATTTAATCCATTGCATCATTCACTGAACTGATTCAGGACGGCAAGGTTAAGGAAATTCTGGGTCCTATGATAAGGTTAATTAAAGTTTAGAGCTGTGAACCTGAACTTGAATTATAGGTTTAGGGCACTGGAATTGTGGGGGAATAATAGAAGAAAAGCATAGTCCGTAGAATCTCACTATGGTTCTAGCCAAAAACCTCAAAGGATGATTCATCTTTGACTCTAATCAGGCAGGACTACAGAATAAAAAGGTTATCTAGACAGATTCAAATGAGAAACCAGCCAGTAGCATACATTAATTAGTGAAAAACACTCTAAAAACAAAGCAAGGAAGTGGCCCATCAGCAATCTGATCATCAGGACCTGGACAAAAAACTGCTGAAGTAAATTCTAGGAAGGGGATCAAAGAGTCAGGAAAAGGGAGCATAGATGTAATTGTTAGTCAGGAAGTTCATAAGAATATTGTACAACTTTTGCAGAGCTAGAAATAGAGGTCCATCGAGTTGAAGAGAGTAATTACTGATCATGATATTAAAATGTCAGCATTGACTAAAATCTAAATCCTTCAGAGACACGAGTTGGCGAGAAGAAGTAAGGAAGTAGATCAACTGTTCGAAAATCAGCCATCCAAACAACAAAAACAGCACCATGAGCAATTAAAAAATGGCTAACATACTACATAATAAGGTTGAAAAGATACTGCAATGGTCTTCATAGCCTAATTAAGGTTCCTATTAGGAAACTACGGATTTGTTGCTTAGAGAGATTGGTCTCGCCATCAATCAATAAAGCCAGATGAGTTCAACCATTTGGTAGGAAACACCCATCAGATATCAACATAAATACAATAAGAGAAGATGATCCATGTCCACATATATGCATAATACCTTACAATCATCAAGCAACATGTGTTTATCATGCCACAGATTCTCCACCACAACAAAACCTGAGGGCTAGTTGTTTTTTTAATGTTTTTCCAACTACGGGAGTACAATAAGGGATCCAGGAAAACAAAATCAAGAGCTTTGCTTTGGTTTATAGCAGCTATTATTTGGAGGGGCATGACAAAAATCTCTTCAACTTCCGCAGATAGTTTTAAAATATTATGTTTTCCAGAATCTTCTATTGGCATATTTTAGAAGGCTTTAGTGGATCTGAGGATGATAACTAATTATGGGAATTTTTTTATCGAGTTTCCTATTTTTTATTCCTTGGAAATGATTAGCCTATATTAAAGGTTTAAATGTCTTTCAGCCTCTGTCATGAAGAAAGGTTTATTTCAAGAGCTTTGGCATAAATTTTGGCTTCTTTACAGTTGTCTCATGCAATTCCACACCTTGGACATCTTGAGATCCTTGGTCTGATGCCTAGGAACCCTAGCATGATTCTAGTGATTACCTACAATTCCAGTGACCTAACCCCATATTCTGGAGTAGGTTTTCACCTCTAAACTCTGTAACTCTAATAGAAATCCAGTTTTTCTGGACCTTCTAGTGGAAGATTTAGAGCATGGGAAGGATAACAAGAGAGTTAGATACCCAAGAAATGTGCCTTCTTTGTCACTAAATGATGGGGCAATAATTCGTTTTATTTTCTTTGGGTAGAGAACAAAAGATTTTTGATGAAGTTGTAACACAGCAGGTAAATTAATCCACTTGTTATGAGAAAATAAGAGGAAACCAGCTGTTCTGTTCTGAGATTTCAAAAGACAGAAGGGGAGGGAAAGGCTGCAGAGATTTCATTACTCAAAGTTCAATTACATTCTTCAATGCCTACTCTCGACTACATCCCTCTTTATATAGGCTAGTGCACATACAAGATTGCCGTTAACACAGTTATCGCCAGCACAGCAAGTAGCTCTTCAACTGATAAGTCTTAGTAGCAGCAGCAACACGGTAGTTGCAGTATAAACAGATGCATCAGCAACGCAATAGTATTCATATAAGCATTACAGCAGTAGCAGTATCATAGCGACCATAGTAGCACTTCATAAAAATACCACCCGCTGAATCAACCATGTCCTCGAGGATGTTGTAGAAGAATGTTCCTTGTGGAAGAAGTTATCAGTAATATAACAATAAAACAGCATTATGTATGAACCAGATTCTATGCTGTCATACTACTAGTATGCTACTAAGAATGATATAGTATACTAATCCCTCCTTAGTGAAGCGGCTATTGATCAGACTTGACCCCTCAATGACCTTGTAATATACATCTCCGACTTAGAAACCCACCTTGTTCAACAAAATTCTCCATTTCCTCTTATAATAGCTGATAATAGTAGTAGGAATTGTAAAATGATCAAAACTTATTGGTTCCTAAAAAATCACTTCCCACATGAACGAAAGAGTTTGGTGTTCAAGGTCATGAAATTTTTTGTGATGATGTGCAAATTTATTGGCTTGGCCATAATGGCAGATAAGAAAGAAACTTTAAAGTATTGGGTACTTTTCTGTGATGAGCATCATTTGGAGGTGCTAAAGAATTTTCATGATATGAATTTCAGATATGTTGTCTCAAGATATGAATTTTAGATTTTTGGCACACACCATTTTCTCTTGCAACGGTGGAGTTTGGTTGACTTTTCAAAATTAGGGTTTGTATGATTGTGGGAAGTGGAAGTCATAATACTTCCTTCCCCTTTCTCTTCATTATATAGAACAAGATCTTAAAATAAAGGAAGAGAACACATGAATGAAGGAAATTAAATAAAAAATAATAATTCTTCCCCTTGATTTACTCTAAACACAATCTTTATTATTCTGCCTTCCTTGTTTTACTCCAATTGGTATCTTGATGATCTTGCTTATTTTCTTAACACTCACTTTTAAACTGGTACATAAATGTTTGAATCCAACTTGAACAGAATAAATTCAGCCGTTTACCACTAAGAGACTTTGTGAACATATCGTCAAGTTGATATCTAAACTTTATGAATGACATGTATATAAAACTATTTATGATTCTCTCAACAAAGTTATAATCAATTTCAATGTGTTTGGTTCTATCATAGAATGCAAAAATGGATGCAATATGCATTTTAGATTAATTTCATAAAACAATGGAATAGGAGTGGGAGGAGAAAATCCAATTTCCTAAAAAAAGGTTGTGACCATGAGAATTCACTCATAGTATAGACCATGCTCTATATTCTAATTCTTCACTTAATTTTGATATCACAATTTGCTTTTTACTTTACCACGAAATAAGGTTACCACTGATAAATGTACAGTAGCCAGTAGGAGGTCACTAATCAGAAGGAGATCCTACCCAAGGAGATCAAGTTATCAATTTGATTTGTATAGTATTTCAAATCCCGATGTTTTCTTTAGATATTTATTTATGCACATGACCACTTGCTAGTAGGGAACTCAAGGAGCTTCCAAAAATAGACTCAACACGCTGACTACTTATAAAATATTAGATATGGTGGTAGTAAGTTAATTCAGCTTTTTGAACAAAAGATGATACTCACCTAGATCTTCAAATAGTTGTCCTACATGCTTTAGGAGCTTTAGATTAGAGTGCATGGAAGTGTCTACTGGACAAGTAATAAGAAGGTTAGTACTATATAATTGATCAAGTGCATACTTTTATTTAGTAAGATTTATACCTTTTTAAGGTATGGCAATTTCTATCCCTAGAAAAAAGCGAAGCTTTCTTAAATCTTGTGTTTGAAACATTATTACAGAAATTATTTTATGAGTGCAAACCCATCTTCATCATTTACATCATAACAATATCATTAACATTGACTACAAGTATAGTAGAGCTTGTATTCTTCTATACATGAAATACTAAGTTGTCCTTATGATAACATTGTAGGCCAAACTCAAGAATAACCTTTGAAAACTTCCCAAACCATACTCTTGGTGACAACTTTAATCCATCAATGCCTTCTTCAATCCACAAATATTATTCTCTCCTTAGTAACAAATCCCAGAGTTTGCTCCATGTAAACTTCTTTGAGCAAGCCACACTTGAGTAGTGTGTTTTTAGCATCCATTTGAAAGAAATGTCAATCAAGGTTAGTAGCAAAGGAAATGAGAACCCAAATCAACGACAACTTAGTAATAGGTGTGAAAGTTTTATCTTAGTCAATACCATATAAATGTGTGTAATCTTTAACAACTAATCTGGCTTTCATGAGATCAACGGAGCCTTTTGGATTAAACTTAGGTCCAAATTGCAAGCAATGGTGTAGGTGCCGTGCAATAAAGGAACGTGCTCCCATATTTTATTTTCATGCAGATATGCCATTTTTAATTCCATGGATTTCCTCCATTTAGGATTAGATAATGTGTCTTTTATGGTTGTAGGGATAACCATGCCAAAAAAGCTAAGATGTGAAACAAAAGAAGGACGGTGACAAAAAATCAATGGAAACAGATTGGGTAAGAGGATGTTGTGTGACTCAAGTACATTTACCTTTGAGAAAAGCAATGGATAAATACTCAAAATCTATATGTGTTGGATCTGTAGAAGACAGAGATTGGCAGAGGCATAACAAGAGTCAATGGTTTAGTATAAACCTATAGAGGATTAGGCTAGTCATGGAAGCCTTTTGAGGGTGTAAATTGATAGGTTGATTAATGGGAGGAGAAAAGTTGATAATTGACAAAGGTACTTCCAGGTCAGAAGGGACACACCAATTAGAAAATAAAAAATAAATATCGAAGCATGGGTTCCACAATGGTCTTTTGAGAAATATGGTGTGGATTTATTAAATATGACATTTGCACTTACAATATAGTGCTTAAGTGAATGATTGTAAGATCAATAACCCTTTGTGAGAGTAACCAAGAAATACACCATTAGTAGAGAAAGGATCTAATTTGTTGGATGCGGGACCAAGCACGTGAACATAACACACACCCAAAAACTCTTAGAGGCAGCAAAAAGAGGGATGAGGATGTAAAAACGGCAATAAAAGGAGTATTGGATCTTATGGAGTCTGTTTATACTTGATATGATTTGGGACTAATCATAGATAAATTTCTCTTCCAATGAACTAGCTATCCTTTGTGTAGGGCTTATACAACGTTGGTACAAAGACATTTGATTGTGAATTTTAATATGGTAGAAAAAGGCATTATGATCTCAATTTGTATTTACTTGAATGATACTATAAATCTCCATCAAAATGGTTATTTATTTATAACCGAACAACAGTGAGGTGCTTTGAAAACAAAGTTTATAAGGTGAAGGTATTGTAAAAATCCTAGATAGGAAAAAAAAAAAAAGATTCCAATTACATCTGTCAAGTTCTATCTTGTATTTACCATGAGTCATTTTCTTTGGCTAACAAGGATGAGGTTTGCCTATAGTCACAAACCTTTAACAAGTGCAGCCTTAGGTTGATAGGGATATCTTCTTTTCTAATATTTTCAATTCAAGTTGTCGCGGTAGGCATTGCAGTTTTAGACGAACCAACTTTACAGGTTGATTTTGATGAAGTAATTGAGCTTCACTTAGCAATTGGAAAAGCCTTCTTGGGGGCTTTCTAATAGCCGGTGGAGCGATAGGTGGATTTGACCAAAGAAGCAGATTTCTAATAAATGAATAGTTGAGAGTACATAGGATGTAAGTGGAAAAGGAAGGAAAACCTTTTTTTTAGATAGCTCAAAAGGGGGGGAAAAGAGATAAGCTAAGAATAAGAGATGGTGGGAGAGCTCACTTATCAAAGAGAGGAAGACAATATAGTGCTAGATAGATAATTAACAACAAAATTGGAAGAGTGAGAGGCTCCATCCAATATAGAGGATGTCATACAATTGATGAGATAGAAAGCAGTTTGGGGATGTGCATTTGACACGTAAAGACTTGAGTAACTTTTGACAAACCCATTTTGTTGAAGAGTATACATACACGAAATCTGATGAAGAATGTTTTAAGAGGTGGGGTAGGAGGTGAAAGTTGTGGATTCATATTCTTTACCATTATCAAAGTGAAGAAGCTGAATTTTGTATTTGAATTGAGATTTTTTCTATTTACAAAACAATTAGAAGATAGATTAGTAATTCAACGAGAGTTTTTATCAAATATATCCAAGTTATATAAGAAAAATCATCTATAAAAGTGACAAAATACTGAAATTTATTAATTAAAATATGAATTGGTCCCAATACATCAGAGTGGACTAACTCAATTAGTTTAAGACACGACTAATACTTGTTGAAGGAAATAAAATGGTAATATTTACTAATTGAAAAGTTTCACATGAAAGAGATGATATAGACTATACACCCTTAAGTTTTGATGCTTTAGATTAGGCAAGGACTGATGACAATACTTGTAGAAGGAAATTTATTAATTAAAATATGAATTGGGAGTGGACTAACTCAATTAGTTTGACACACGACTAATACTTGTAGAAGGAAATAACACGGTCATGTTTACTAATTGAAAAACTTCACATGAAAGAAAAGATATAGACTATACACCCTTAATTTTTTATGCTTTAGAATAGGCAATGACAGATAACTAAGATGATAATGTGACTACAGAGGGCACCTGAATATGCATATGGAGGGGTAAAAAACAAATAAAACATTTTAAAGCTTTTCTAATTTGGCTTATAGATAATAAGTTGTATGGAAAGTTTAGAACATGAAGAACAATAGATTAATCAGGGTTAGGGATCACATGGATGCTTCCTTTCATTTTAGAATCATTAGCAAGAGTGTCGTAATTAGAAGAATCAATAAGCTGACAATTAAGAGGGGAAGTGGACCAACCAGTCATATGTTCATGAGCTGCAAAAACGATGATCCATGGACTGCAAAGTGGCTAGTAATAGTCCGTTTATTAGTTAGGAATTCCGCATATTCTTCTTGTGGTATTGGTATGCAATCAGGATCAGTAGTGAGAACAACGTCAAATGTGGAGCGAGACCTCCACAAAAGATGCTTGATGGGCAAAACTACCTAGCTGCTATGAGGATCCCAACAAAAATTGAGAAAATAAACGTTTCAACCGCAATAAGTACATTTATGAGTAATGACTTCTTAAGCAACCACCGTTTCTCAAGTTATGTCCACCTCATGACAAACTAACTCTAAACTCCATCCTCTTTGAGTAGCATGTCCCCCTCAAAAGGGATTAAATATACCATGAGCAACAAATGCATATCGGTATTTATTATTAGAATTATTTGAGAGATAGAAGTGCTAAACAAGAGAGACAGCCTTAATATGGGTGGGCAGGTCTTGCCCACCTAATATTTGTGCACAGACTTCCCTAAAGTCAGATGGAAGGATAAGAAAGAACTTTGCAGCATTAATATCTTCTCACTGTTTTTCCATAGCTTTCTGATGTAATGAAAGTGGCTAATAGAAGTTCCTTTCTAAGAAACAACTAAGAATTGCTTGTAATATTCAACCACAATTTGAAATCCCTTTTCAAGGCCAAAATATTTTTTGCACACTTCATAAATACGGGACTATAAAACTTGTGTCAGAGTACTTATGTTTGAGATGTTGCCAAATAGCTTAGGCAGTATAGAGAAAAAGGGATGGTGACCTTTTATGAGGTTCTATACTAACATCAAACTGAAAATTGTATAGTCTTCTTGATCCTATTGACCATTGAGATGAGTAATGGAACCACCTTCATCAGGCAAACTGGTCAGTACTAAAGATCTACCAAATATAAGATGATGGAATAAGCCTTTACCATGGGAAAAGGCTTCAACAAATCTCGCCTAATAGGTATAATTTTTCTCATTTTATTTTTCCGGGTTATGGGTCCCACAATGTTGAATAGCTCTAACTTTAATGACATAATCAATCCAAAAAATTAGAGAAAAAAAAAATAAAAGACACTCAACAAAAGTCGTCCCTGGCCAAATAGTGCCACTTCATAAACTAGGTCCTCGACCCAACTTCTTATACACTGTCAGAGGGGACAAATTTCACAAACCCGCAAGCGCCATCCCTAGGATCGTTGAAGCTGCAATGAGGAATTTCATCAATGTTGACCACTAGAGACCCAAACCTTCACAGACAGTGCCGATAAGTGTTTGGGTCCAAGGCCCTTTTCTCCTCCTCTCTCTCTCTCTCTTGCTCTCTTTTTTTGTGTGTTAAAGAAGAATAAAAAAAAAAAAATGCAAACTGAGATGTGAAGAAGGTGAAATCCTAGTTCTTTGATACCATGTTGAGATTAGGGTTTGTATGAACTTGGGAAGTGGAAGTCGTAGTGCTTCATTCTCTTTTCCCTTCATTATATAGAATATTAAGATTTTATAATAAAGAAAGGAAATACATAGATGAAGAAAATTAAACAAAATAGAATAAATCTTCCTCTTGATTTACTCAAAACATAATCTTTCTTATTCTGCTATCATTGATTTACTCCAATTGGTGTCTTGATGATATTGCTTATTTTCTTAACAGCTTTAAACTCCTTGGTTGCTGGTATCAAGTGATGGAATACTATGGAAAACCCTGAATTCCATATCTTTCAGCATCTGTAACATTGCTGCCAGACTTTCATTAGTTACTAATATGTTGGTGTTGAACTCTTTTCCGAATGTTTGAAATTTTGGGTAGAATTCTTGATTTTCTTGTCTTCCAGTCATCATGTATTCTCTTAGCATAGAGATTAAGATGAAGACACAGAATTCTTGCACGAATAAAGATCCAACTATACTCAGATTCAAGAAATTAAATCTGAATTATCAGATCAGTGCTTAATTCCAGAACAAGGGTTGCTGCAGATTGCAAAACAGATGCAATTTCAGATCAAGGATAGTTTTAGAAGGGTGATTGTTACTGAAGTGTCACTGCCTGCTGCTGCTAATGCTTCAGGGTTCTAAAGTTCAAGAGACTTGACTGCATAAAAGTTGCAGCAGATTGTTGAGGTTGCACCAAGACTTCTACAAGATTGACAAGAAACTGAAATTTAATTCACCCAGGATACTCCAGACTGTTGGGGAAAATAAATTCAGAAATTAGTAGCAGACTGCAGAACAATCAGTTGCAAAACATCAAAGATCAATCATCAGATTCTGTTTTTTGTTCAAGAATTGATGGATTCAGTTTCACTTGCTTCTAATTCTGATTCCAGTCTCAATTTGTAGTTTCGTGGGAATTTAATCAACCACAAGAATCACAAGATATAACTTGTGAGAATGGAATCAATCACTAGTATAATGAAAGGATTTGGGAGGAGTTTGTGTATTAGCTAAGAACTTCCATTTTGAGAATTGAATCTACCATTAATTTGCAAGAGGGTGACAAAGAGAATAATTAATTTCTGATCACAAAAAGAGGGCAGAGATCAGTCCTCTCATAACAACTGTAACAAAGTAGGTAAATTCATTTACTTGTTACAAGAAAAGAAGAGGAAAACTGCTGTTGTGTTCTGAGATTACGGAAGACAGAGGAAAAGACAGTCCAGCAGATTCTGATTTCATTACTCGAAACTTTAAATTACATCCCTCGTTATATAGGCTCATCTGTGTACAAGATTGCAAAAAAAAAAAAAAAAAAAAAAAAATCCCTAAAACAGAATACAAATGATAATGTTCTAATAAAATATCATTAATCTGTTCCTGAACTCTTGCAATCAATTGTACAACTTGGGCCACAATCTATTAACACAGTTGTAACCATCACATCAAGTAGCTCTTCACCTGATCAACCTCAGTAGTAGTAGGAGCAGGAAGTAGTAGTCTAGTATCACAATATCAGTAACATCAGTGTCACAACAGAGGCATCAGCAAGGCAATAGTTCAGCAATCATATTCATCTCAGCATTAAAGCAGTAGTGGCATCACAACAGCTGTAGTAGCACTTCAAGACAAATGGTTTCTTAACTAAGCCATCTCCAGCAACATTAAATGCTGCAGGATTTTTTGGTGAAATTCCTTTTAACAAAAAATGTTCAGCATGATTTATGAACCTTACATTCTAAATTGTATAGTTTCCTCTTCACATTTTCAACTTTTCTTTTGACATTGTCAATTCTATTTCTCTCTCCAATGAAATTTCTTCTTTTACCAGAAAAGAAAAATCAATCACACCAGAAGTCATACTAACAAATAAAACAAGTTAGACCCCAAATATTTGCAAGAATTTACAGAAATACGCACTTGAAGTGCATGATCAACTCGTCCTCCTTCACTTCCAGTTAATCGCTCCATCATAATTGAACCATACGGCCTTGCTTCTTCCTGGACATCTTCTGCTGCTTCTGCAGTGTAAATTCAATGTGTATGCTTAAAAAGAAGCACAAGAAGAAGAAAATTCAACCAATGCATTAAATAAAGTAAATAGTTAATGATCTCTCCAAATATCCTATATTCTTAGTTCAACATGAATGCCAATGGTGATGATGACTTACCTTCAATACCCTCATTGTTTTTTGATTGGCATACTGTGAGCACCTTAACCTATCCAAGCAACAAAGACTCTTTTAGTAAGTCCTCCACCTTGACTGTGAACAAATCTACAAGTATTTGACAGATCGCTATAAGGATATTACTATTGAAGAACTCAATGCCATATCCTAATCTGTGCTCATTGGCAATGATTGGCTGATAAATTTCCTTACTGCCAATTCAACACTAGCAATAGTATTGATTTCTCTTGAAAGGAAAAAAGTTGAAAACAGCATAAAATCTACATTTGGCCCCTAGTTACCAGAACTTGCAAAACCCACTCATACCAATAGCATACAACATACAAAATGTGGTCGTCTACTATCAGGTTAGTGCACAGCTATAAAACCCAAAAACTATGTTCTGGACTTGTGAGAGAACCCTGTTGTAGTTTAGTGATTTGCAGTGGGAACAAAGGCTATAACCCTTTGTTACTGCAAGGGTAGTGATACATTAAGCATTGGCATACCAGTAATGTTATTCTATGACTTGAAGGTCACAAGTTCAAACTATAAAAATAGCTTCTATATAACATATGAGTAATGTTCCTAGACCCAATAACATGGGAGTCTTATGCATGGGGTTGTTTATTTTTTACTTATACTAGAAGAATATAAATATCATAGATGCAAATATAGGCCTGTATACTGAGATTTCCTAGTTCCAGCATAGTATTACGATATATCAACCAATAAAATGTTTATCGGTCAATATACTAACATAGATCAATAGATTTGGTGGTTTCTTTAACAATAGGACACTCACCGATTGATTTCATATGCCACCCAATTCCCTTTCTCACCTCTACTCCTGTAGTCTTCACTCTTCATACATTATATTCACTCTTCTTTTTTCTTCCTTCAAATCCAAAATCCTACAATTCAAACATTTCTCATCATTCAAATCCTCACATTTTGTGGTAAATTTGAAACCATTCTCAAAATTGCTTGAGAAGAAGAAAAGGTGATGTTTAAATCTAGTTTCCTTGCTTGATTTAGCTTTCATATAGTATTTCTAACACATCTTACAAATTTCATGCCCCAATGAGATCTAAGCCGTGATTTTGGAAACCTTAAAATTATATTTAAGGTAAATTTTCAATATCTATTCAAATTTAACTTAGAATTTATAATCTACGTTACAGAAACTTAATTTGCATATTTTTATGTTGAGCATTTGAATTTCATTCATTTTTAAATTTTTTGGAGAAAATATATATTTTTTTATAAAACAATCACTTTTAAGGTTCTTTTTAGATCAAGTTGTAACAATGTCTAATTAATTATTCTTTAATTTTATTGTTCTTGATTTATGTTGCATTTCTTTCTCATTTTATTCTGAAATGTTTTCCAGAGTATTTTCCATAAAAATAATTTTTTAATAAGATTACCATATTTAAGATTCTTTTTTTAGATCAAATTGCATGATTCATGGTTCCAAATTTTAATGTTGTTGAGTGGTAATTTGCTCTTTTTTTTCAATTTGGTTTTTTGCACCCGAATTTTTTCTAAGATTATTTTTTCAGATTAATTTTTTTTTAAAACATTTCATTTCTAAGATTCTTTGTTAGATGAAATTCTAATGAACTTTTTTTTTTCCTAATATTGTGTTATTGTTAAACTATTTAAACTCCCAATATCAATATGTGGCAAGCTTTCTAATCATTTGGAGATGATAGATGGGGTGAGAAATGTTATTCAAAGATTAGAACCCAACTTGGATAATCAAATTAGAGCAACAAATCAGGAATATTGCTTTTAAACCTCTAATATTAGTAATTCAATTTTAATATTAATAATATTCCTTCGCAAATCTAATATATTATTGACAATTAAAAAAAAAAAAAACTTTTTAGTTGTTTTTTGAGATAAGCAAGATTCATTTGGCACCCAACTTGTCAAACAACTTCTTCCTTCTGATGCGAGACAAATGAGAGTGCTTTTAACTTTACACACAAAGACGAGGAATAGACTGAAGCGTGAAAGATTGGATAAATTAGTATAAATCTACTACAATTTAAAACTAAAATAAGAAATACTATAAGAAAGCTAGTGATGGTGCCAGTATCAGTTCTTAAACACAAAACTACCCTTACTCTTATGATTTCTCAACTTATGTTTATGGACACTCATATTATCGGTACTAGTACTTTGCACAGCCTAATTATTTTGGAGCACCCCAACTCAATTTCTACCACAAAATTATTTCCAAGATCATTCAGAGAGTACCATAGTTTTTTCTAATGATGAGGTTGGTAGTGACATGTATGGGTATTTCTTTAATGACCAATGGCAAAGGCATGGAGGATATCAAAATCAGTCGTCCAACCAAAGCAACAAAAATGAGGGATATACTCAAAGTTGAAATGATGGTGACATATCAAGGTAATTTGCCCAACTTTGATTTCTATAAATATAATCATACCTTCTTATGAAAATTTGATATTATTGCATACTAGTTATTGCTACTTGTTAATATTAACTTGATTGAGTATAAAATGAATCTCGAATGGTCATATTTTCTATAGAGTGCAAACCGTGCAATTTGAGAAAGAGTTAGCTAACTTGGTTATACTAATGCAAAGTTATTAGATTATAAGTGTATCGTTTGCTCTTACCTTGTAATTGTTAATAGTCAGTATACATGTCATTTAGTAACGAGTGGCATTTCATTCTCTTTATTTGGTATTTCTTTTATCATTTTATTGTTTGCTAGTCTATGTATAGCTTGGTATTGAATTGTTGATCAAATGAGTAAAAATTATCGAAAACGCTTGATATATGCAAATATAATTAAATATGGTTAATTTAATATATGACTAAGTTTGATGTGGTTACAAAAAAATCATGTGTCTTATATGACCAACATCGATACTGATACCGATATTTTTATCTATGACAAATATTAAAAAGAACTGAAAGATATATAGGTTTGAAGATAAGAGATGTTATCTTTCTCCACTGTTTCTTGTTGACCGTAAAACATTGACGGAAACTAATCAGCAAATCTAACAGGTCAGAAACAAAATCTCTATCACCCACCATGTTATCCTACAGTTATAATTATCTGTCTAATCTTTAGATGAACCTATTACAATAACAGCACAAAGGGAACCATGATTTGTTTCATACTTAAAAAACTAGTTATCAAAGGTTAGAAAGTTTCAGCTACCAATTACAGAAATAAATATAATACTGAAATAGTAAAATACTCAAAGATTGCATGACCAGTACGCTGAAAACACAACCCTAGAAACACAGAATTTCCGTCCAATAATTGGATATTATTGATCATCACTTTCCAATATCCTCCACAGCAATAAACTAGAAATTCAACATGATATTTATTTTCGCATATCATCATCTGTAACAACTTTGACGTCAACACCCTTAACACAAACAGCAATAAAGAGATGCCTCAATGTGACGCATTAAACTGACAGGTTGATAATCTCATAAGTGAAGTGATCGTTAATGGTGGACATTGTTGGAATGGGTCACTTGCTTGTGAGTCCTACGCTCATTGTATAAACATATTCTTGGATCCATTGCTCATTTGCATGGAGGTTTACAAGAGGTTCAACCAAAGTATGCTCAAGTGAAAGAGTTTTCATTGAGGAGTGAAAAGGCGCCTGACATGTGTACATCGGGTGCTTGCGTGTGCCTAAGACGGTACTGCCACGCTGAAGGGGCACCCAAGGGTCACACATACATCACTTCTAGCAACTTTGGGTGAGACCTGCACTTGATGAATGCCTATTCCTCACATGTCCACCCAAGTTCATTTTTGCCTTGGCGTTCCAATGCCAACGCCTGGTATAAATGTCTCTACAATTTTTAGGGCATTTATTATGATATAATTTCAACCTTTGGGCAGCCAACTAGAGAGAGAATGAGAGAAAAGGAGAAGCTTTTTTCTGATCGTTTGGGCCCCAAATTTTGTTCCGACTTCCACTATCTTTGCGTATTGCTCCATTTGTAATTTTGGACATTTTACAAGTGGTTTTTCTTCTAGTTTTTATCTCTTGTTGTATTTGCTTTAATTTATTGATATTATGGCGAAACTACAAAATGTGTTAAGAGTTCATGTAACCAATTTATGATTATAGTAGATTTTATACAAATCTAAAGTCCTATGGTTTTACCCTTTTCTTTATGGGATTCCTATGAGAATTTATCTTGCTTATACTCGTTGCTATTGTTGTAATTGATTATGGATTGTCATTACGTCTCCTTACGGGTTCAACCAACGGGCTTAGTTTTTCGATCTGTGTAGACCATTTGTTCTTGGCTTCATTTGTGTACCTTGGTGTCACGGGCCCAACAAACATTTAGGCTGTCAGACCCTTAAACTCATTAACAAAGTTCTATACTAGCATCAATGAATTTAACAAATTAAAGATGACTGATTTCAACCATCAAAGAAGAAAACAGCTTTGGTGAGGTCTAGCAGATCCCACCTTTACAGAGTTCAGTTGATCCACAATTGCTTGAGACCGTGCGGCTAAATCTTCTGTGAAGTCCTACAGGCCAGATTACATCCCAAATACAGTAACTCAAATAGACAGAGTGCATGATAGCTGATTGCTTCACACAATATTTTTGTTTGAAACACTCACCTGAAAACCAATGTGTAGTCGCTTTCCACCTTTGTGATAAGGAACAATAACAGGGCGTTTGCTAACATACTCTTTACATATCAAGGGTTCTATTCTGACAAGGGGAGAAGAAAAATATTACCCCGGTGCCAAATAAATCAAATGCCAATTTTCATTCTTATTAAATTAACCAACCAACTTGTTATACAGCATTTATTTTTTGGGATTGGCTCACACAGTGCATGTTGGACTCAAACCAGAGATTCACACAAGGAAAAGGAAAATATTTTCACTCACTAACATCACATAATCACGTTGAGAGTAGAAACATTCTATGAAATGACACGTAGGAGACGTCATCATTTGATGCACTGTATGGATCCTTAGGCTGTCATCACTAGCGTGAGAAAGAATGCCTAATTTCATTGTAAAGAGATTGCTAAGGGCTCAGTTGGACTTCAGTGAAGTCCGAACTGAGAAATGGACCAGAATAGTGCTTCAAATATTAGCCTTCCACAAAATACATTTTGTTGTTTTCTGTTAAAAATTTTCAAATAGAATTAGGGGAATCAAGAAACATTGTCAGTTAACTTCATATGGCCCTTGAGGTCCATACTTATTCTTAACCTGTTCCAATGTTTGAATATTGTGTTTTGTTGTTTGAAACTATGACCTCTTAGTCATAATAAAGAAACATTGTCATTGCACCAAAACTCACACTCAAATAACCAAACAATAACATTTTACCCAATTAGAATTTAATACACCATTTTGTACTTCCTAATTGCCCCAAGAGATTATGAGCAAAAGCTCTTGAACAAGCAATTTTCCAAAGAAAAAGAGGTAATGATATTCATGTGAAAAGTTAGTTACTGTGCACAATAAAAAAAGAAAGAAGAGAACAAAAAGAATCACATAATAGATGTGCATTATTACTCATGGTAGAACAAAATATTTAAAAAAGCAAAAATCAACCAAACACCGAGCCTTGTTTAATAAAAAGAGCTAGGGCATAAGATAGGGTTTAAAGCACCTTTTCCAGCCAAATAGAGAAACAATGAGCTAGGAAAAAAACAAAAAAATGCACAGAATATTTCAAATAATAGAGTTGGCGCATTAACAGAGTAGCAAAAACTTAACCTTCCCAATGTTAGGGTACACAGAAGCATCCACAAAAAAATTGAATCAGAAAAAGAAGAATAAAAGAACAAAGAAACAGAGCTAGGCTATGAATAAAACATACCGTGAGACAACTTGATCATAATAAAATAAATATAAAGTGCTAAAAAAGTGTTGAGACCCAATCACTGCCCCTCCAGAACCACCAACAATCACCATGAGCTCACCTCGGTGTCAGTCCCTTCTCTTATATATCAGGAGCTTCTCTTCCCTTAATTGAATGTGTACACAAACTAGTGGTGTTCATTTTTCTCATCTAGGCCTTATGTTCTAATCTTTTCTTCTAATTATTAGGTAGCCCAAATTCCTATCCTAATTTTGTCAAACTCTAATTTTGTCAAACTCCTCATTTTCTTGCCTAGAATAATAACTTTATCCCAAGTATGTTCTAAGTGTGTCCCTAATGTGTCATAAAAAATGTCCAAGCATTCCCAGCATATCCAAGTTTATGCAAAAATATAAAAGAACCTGACACAATCGAGTGTCCTGAGAGTGCTAGCATTCAAAGCAGTATGAACAGGACCCCACCACGGGGGAAGTGTACATGCTTCCTACTACTTGTGTTTCCTTGGGGAAATAAAGCAAATGCCTTACTTGCCTATCAATATACCATATATATATATATATATATAAATATAGATATAGATATTACAGGGTGACTATTAGTGTTGGGTGATTAAATTTCAATATCTAAAAATTAGTAATGGCCGAAGTGATTGGATGCACATGGGTGTTGTACGTGAGAAACCCACAGTAGCCCCATCGGAAGAGAAAATGCCAGGGACACTGGTTTGAAATAATTGGCTCATTCCAATTATAAGGAAGGGAGGGGATGCAAAAAGTTCTTCATAAAGCGGCAGAAGTATGCTAAAGAAAAACTTGAAGGAAATCAAGAGCATGACCTTGCATATCTTGAACTAATAAAACAAAGGGAAAAATTACGATAGAGTTCAATGGAGACATAGAATCCATGTAGCCCATCCAACCTAGTGGCTAGTGGGTAGATGTTGTGTTTGGCTTGGTTTTTCCAAATATTCCCATATAGAAATACATTGTCGGGGAAGCAATTGGAAAACACATGGGAACAATTTAATAGAGGAACTAGTTTACCTGTATGCCACAGGATCAAAAGGATGAAAAATGTTGAACATTCGTTGGCAAGCGGGCATCTCTTCTATTATATTCTCTTCACCCCAATACTCTTGCCCCTTGCCTAGAACCAGAAGAAACACAATTTACTATGAAGGAGGGAGCGTTGCAAAAGTGAGAATTAATTGCAAAAGGATGGAAGAAAGGAATTACAATGATGATCATCAAGTTTAGTTGATGAATTTAAACCAGTAAACATTTCAAAGAATTGTCAAGGATGTATATTATTTCACGACAGTATCAGATTGCTGCAAGAGAAAAGGAAATACGGTAGAAAATTTCTGCTGTTAGAGTTTCAAGTCAGTCTTAAATTTTTAGCTTGAGAAATGCAACCATTACACAACGAAATTTCTGACAATTTCAAATTTCTGCAGGTGGTAGAGGATAATGCAAAGAAACAAGAAATAAAATAATGACTGACTCGAAACCACAATTAGAAAACAAATTGCATATTCCCAAGAAGGATGAGAAGTTATTTTGGGGATAAGTAGATGATGAGAAGTTCATTCAGGAAGAGGGCCTTGAGAGGATTATTTCATGTCAACTTTGTGGTTTGGTTAGGTCAACTACTTTCCTAAATGCCAATTCAGCTTTTACTAGTGGTATATCTGTGTTCTGCATTGATACACTTAACATATCAAACAGAGGTTGTCAATATGGAACTCCAGCCAGGGGAAAGCAGTAATTTTTAGAAGCTATGACTTTGTTTATGTCTGATATGAACACTGTTCAATTCTCACAGAAATCCACCTACAAAAATATACAGAGCACTAACTGCAATTTACAGGATAGATGAAGATAAAATGTTATCCCCTACCAATCCCAATGCGAACATTGCGGAGGGCCAGAAAGACTCCAAGAGGTGAACCGGCAGCAAAGAATGTGTCAACCTGTTTGATGCAAATTGAATTTGTCAAGGAACAAACTCTTGTTTTATCTACTGATGCCTTTATAAATAATGATAGATGATGCATAAAAATTTGAAGCTGAAAAAGGAAGACAAGGAAAGGAACTCAAGCAAGTCTATTTATATACAAGATATCACTACATCAGATCAGTTAGCCAGATGACACTAGACCTATATATTTGGCACTGACTTTTCCAAACCTTGAATTCAAGCTTGGTGTACTTAATGTAAGGCATGTAAGTCTTGTGAGGACCATATTTCCCTGGTAGATGCTTTCCTGGATCATCTTTATTTGGAATGGATGCATGTATCTCTTGCTGCCCTACACACACACACACACACAAAATAAAGAACCTCAAAAAAGATGATCAGAATATCAATTGTAGCCAGGGACAGGACGTAACTAATTAAACTAGGAAAAACAATTGTCAAAAATTGCTGACTACCTTGATGGAGCCTAACGCTAGTATCCCTATCTCCAGCCTGTGATTCTAATTCTGCCACTCTTGCTTTTAGCAAACCTATCTGCAATGACTCAGGAAAAAAAAATGAAAATTGAAAGTAGAAACACGAGGATTCTAATATGAGGTAAGAAAGAGAGTAAATGTTCTCATCCCCTACCTCCACCTTGAGAGCTATAATTTCCTCATCTTTATCACTTGCCTCACAAGATACTTTTTCAGGCAATTTTCCCCCAACATCACCAGCAATATCATTCACATTAATGTTTTCCAGGAAGGCTACCTTGGTTTCACAGTTTACACTAGTGGCTTCAGCCAAAGCATTATTTTCTAGAGCAAACACAGGACTAGAATTACAAACTGGTTCCTTGATATTCAATGGCAATGATGAAACACGATCTATCATTTCGTTGTTCATGTCTCTTGTCGTGCTTTCATCTCCAACTGATGGGAGAATAGGGCCAATGTCAGCAACAGGAAGAGAAACTTTGGCATCTCTATTTTCAAGAACAAGTGGAGCCAGATCTCTGCTCAACTTGTCATCATCAGCAGCATTTGACATGCCCCCAGTTCCAGCAACCTTAGAGTTGCATGCAGAAGATTGGTTGGATATGTTTTGGGATGATTCATCCTTCCTAGATTGTTCTGTACACATAAAATCCAGGGGAAAAGGAGAAGACAAATTCTCTTGGTGGCAAAGAATATCATACGAGAGGACACTACCCAAAGAATGTCCATATAATGAGACCTGTATGAACAACCAATATCCATTTAGAGCCTAAGCCTAATTACTGGAGCCTTGATTTGATATTGGATAATAATGAATAATAAAAGGGAAAGCAGAGTAAAACAGCATTCTACCTTTCCCTCATACCCTGGATTTCTCTTGAGAAATTTTAAATATAAACGATTCAACTGGTTTGACACCTACATGGGAAGATCATTATCAGTTAGCTTCCATTGTTGTCGAAATTGGGATAATTCAGATATCAAAGACTGTTCTATCATTCCAAATAATTATCTTTTCACTCACCACAGCATCACCACAGCAATATTGCCAGAAAAAAGGACCACACCAGGTACACAGTAGATGCAGGACAACATGAAAAAGATTTCTACTAATGTTATGTAAAACTGAAAAGCATAGACCAGAAGCTAGCCTTTTGAATATCCCTGTGATTATTGTCAACAATTGCCAAAATGGTTCACTGCTTGTATAGGAGATAATGTAGTGTTGCCTGTGGGGTTGAGTAAACTGGATTCTCCATAACATATCACTGTCCTTAATTTAACAGAAAACTGACAAACTAGTTCTAATATCTTTGCCATAACCAAAGAAAACACATAACCAGAACCTTGAATCCACACCAATATCTTAGAGGGCCTTCTAAGTTCCTGTTTTTTGTCTGCCATAGTAATCTAACGTACATATAATCCTTGATAACTACTAACAAAATGGATTTCTCTCTTTTTCCTTGAAATTGCTACCTGACTCCACCAAGGAAGGCTCTAATTAAACCCCAGCAATATTGAATGAGATATCTAATCCAATCGCCTTTTTATTTATCCTTTCAAAATAGTCTGACTTTTTACATGGACCACTATATCACCAAAGGCATTCCAACAAAGTCAGACAACCCTGCAAAGACAAACAGCTATCCAATCCTCACAAACCTTTCAATAATTAAGTCTCAGAAACATAAAGTTCATTAATGTTGGGAAACTGAAAACATAAGGATTCTTCACAATATTATTTCTAAGTCTCTGCAAAACTTCAATGTGAAACAAATCAACAATATATATAAGACATGTTCCCAAGCGCTTTTTGTGGAATAGGCCTGATTTTATGAAGAAAATATCCTTAGTTGCAGGTCTCAAGTATGTCAACTTCAATGTGAAACAAACCAGCAATAATATAAGATATGTCCTCAAGCACTTTTTGTGGAATAGGCCTGATTTGATGAAGAAAAAAATCCTTAGTTCCAGGTCTCAACAATGTCAAGTTCAATGTGAAACATATCAACAGTATATATAATATATATACATATATATATCCCAAGATTTTTCTCCTTTATTTTTATTTTTATTTTATTTTATTTTATTTGTGAATAAGCCTGAATTTTTATTAGGAAATGATCCTTAGTTACACGTCTCAAGTATGTCTGCCATATGAAGAAGGGGGCTTAAGTGCTAAAGGTCAGCAACTGTGGAATAAAGAATCGTTGTTCAAGCATATTTAGGCTATTACTCAAGAACAACAAACACTGTAGATCCAGTGGGCTCATCAGCACTGTGTTAGGCAAGGAGAACTCCGGTCTATTAACTCCTGTTCCTGGGCTATGAGGCAGTTGATGACTTGATGCCTATCAGAGGTGAAGATAAGAAAACTATTAATCATTCAACCATTGCTGTCCAAAAAAGGCTTCCAAAGGGCTTGTAATCAGTTAAGAACAAAGTTGTGAAGATTATCTTATGGCCTTGTAGGAATCTAAGGCTTCAAAGCAGGGAGACTTCGAGCACAGGAATGACCACTACACCTATCATAAGGAGGGAGAATGAAGGCATAACATTGCCACCTCAAGTGCCACTCTTCTGCAGATGTGTGGACTATATAAAGAACAAGCTAAAGCTGTAGCTGCAGATGCAGCATACTTTCAGCACCATTGACAATGAACTCAAATATCTGCTACAGAATATACTACAAGGAAACAGGAGTCTTTAAAAATCAAAGCTGGTTTGGCAACTACGTTTTACTATTTGTGAAGAGAGAAAATAGTAGACTTTTTTGGAAACAGGAATAGGGATACAGAAGAGATACTTCAAGCTATAAAAACGGAATTGACTGGTGAGCTGCATGAGATAGGAAACTCTTAAGTATATTTTTAAGGGAAGGAATTGATCGACCTATTCTGACCAGGAACAACAGGACATTCTGCTAACATACAATTTCCTTTTACCCTCACTTGTCTTTATTATAATTTTACCTTCCCAAAACTATACACACACACACACATACATATAAGGAAGTATATACAAATACAATACATACATATATATATATATATATGCATACAACATATAGATATACATTTATAATGTAAATATATCCCCGTATATATCAATATTTATGTGTATATATATGCATGTACATATTGGTATAGCACGGATATAGATAGCGAGAGTCACAAGAGCATCATATGCTAAAAAATACATGGGAACTCTATAAACCCACAAATAAGACTGTTAAATCCTTGAAAATGGTACTAATCTTTCTAATCTCTAAGTCACAGGAAAAATGAAACGGAAAAACAATATTAAACTAAGTGCCCCCCCCCCACCTTTTTTAAATACCGGAAAAAGAAGCTCAAATACAACCAAAGGAGAGTAGATTGTTATGCTTCTCAGGAAAGAATAGAAGAGTAGGCCCAATAACACGATAGCTCCCCGTCAGGCAGGTGCAACACATGCACCTGCCACTGAGAAAATAGATTGACTGCATAAATATCTAATCCATGTCTTGCCTATAGAACTTCAAGGAAATTATACTGATTATACCTTCTCCAATGTCTGACATGGTAAATTGCGTGAAGGAAGCAAATATTTATCTTATTGAAAACATATTGCAGCTAGGGAAACAAGTCAGCCTGAAACAAGACCTTCCCATTTTCAAATGAAAATATCTTTTTTTTTTACTACTTTTTTACAAGGGGAGGGGATTCACTCATAAATTATACAAGCCTGGAGGGAATACACTGACACACAAAAATAAATTTTACATCAACATCCTAAATGTACATGTTCTTTGTTTCCTTCAAGTATTTTTAACCAAAAATCCACATTGTCCAAGTGAATGAATTACAAAACAATCCTAAAGCAATAAAGAATATATATTGTGAATTTCCACAGGCAATCACAAGTAAAGGCAGGAGGATCAAGAGAAAGTAGAGAAGAAAAATACAGTACCGAGTCAATAATATCCTGGCAGTAGATGGGGCTCATGTAGTACAATACATCATGAACTGTGGCACTTAAGGTAGTTCGAAGGCCCCGTAGACCATCTAAAGTAATATTCTCCACAGCAGATTCACCACTAAGCTTCAACCCTTTTCTCCACTAAATGCCAAATGAACCAAGTAAGAAACTATTGCACAGACAATAATAACATGCTACTGTTTTTGCCGCAGAGAGAGCAATTCAAGTAAAAGACAGCCAGGAAAGAGAGAAGGGAGAAATATGAAGACTTAGTTTTAAATATAGTTAAATGAACCTCTTTAAATACTTCAATTGCTAAGAGAAAAAAAAAAATATACCAATTCAGTAAATACAGTCCAATATTTGACATAAAGCATAAGTACAGATAAAAGTAAATAAAAAATAAACAAGAGTTTTACAACTTCAAAGAGTAGAGACCTGGTTAAGTTCAAGAGGGCACAGAAACTTTTTTCCTGGGTGAAAAATGTGACTGACTTCTCAAATCATGGAGTAAAAATATTGACAAATTTTTATGTATGTCTGGGATGCTATTTTTAGGGACATGAAACATAAAATTCAGAATTTAGAGGCTTTTATAGAAAAGAATTCATAATAAGGACAACAAATTAACAAAACCTTTATTACTTGAAGAGATACTCAAGTGAACTCAATACTTGAAAAGACAAAATGTTATATGACCAATATTACTATGAACAACGGATTGTTCAAACTCAGGAAAACAAGATGTCCCCTGCTACATTTGATGTCTAAAAAATGAAAATGTCCCCTGCTACCTATCTAGGGAAACCGCGTAGGTTTGACTGCATTGAATGGATGAAAATATTAGTCAATATATATCAGTATCGGCCGATTAATATCTACATTTTTTGATATTGTGGAAAAATCATTATAAATTGCCATACCAATGACATATCGCAATATATCGACCGATAATTGCTTGTCACCTCATGATTCTCAAAGTTTTTTTTCTTTTGAATATCTAATATCGATACGTATTGTCTAATATATCCCATATCAATATGACCGTGACCAATTCTGATATTTACATTTTCATTTGCATTTCTTTCTTATCTGTTTGAATGGCTCATACTCCAAAAACTTATAAAATGTTGTCGAACTTAAAATAAATGTGAAAATGTAATTGGAAAGTGGTTAATAGTTAGAGTGATGCTGAAGTGTAGACAAATGTGAAATTGTGTATGAACCCCACCAGGAGAAAGCAGGAAAAATAAAAATGCAAAAGGTAGAAGATTTTATATCTTTGGACATAAGATAAAGCTTCAATTATTTCCAAGGTTCCAACGTATGGAAAAATTGCAATGAAGCATGAGCCACAACTAACAAGACCTGACATAATTTTTACTTTTTCCAATTTTATTCTCAACTTTTTTTCAATTATATTCTCAACTAGTATTAAAATAAAGTTACAAATAAATTAGAATGAAGTGAAAGTTGAGAATATTTTTTGGTTTTCCCTAATATTTTATACCTGATAAGAAAAGGAAAAACAGCAAGGCAAGAGGCACCACCGCAGAAAGGGATCAAAGTGACAAGGCCCGGGTGATTGTTTTGTAAATATAAAATGCACAGCTCTCTCCTTACCTGACATGGAATTAAAAGGATTCTTTGAATTCCACGTTGATATGAAGTCAGGTGTTTCTCAGCCATACTTGATGTGACTTCACGGAAATCACTCACATCATCCACCAGATTAGATTTCTCCAACCTCTGGCCAATACCATGGATCATAAACACTAAATGTCGAACAGGCACCTGACAAACCAAAAAAATGGTACTGTTGCTGGAAAATCAGTTCACACTCATGAAAAGCTCTGTGTTGAAATGAACTATAAATGCATGCTTCAGCATTCCAAGGCTCAGCCTTCCAGTTTCTAAAAGAAATTAATTCAACTACTAAGAGGTAGAAGGAAATAACTATTATCAGGTGAACTACCATAGATGCAACCATATGAAAAGACAACCGAAAAAGTTGCAAGTAACAGTGAACTGTGGACACAAGACTATCATAATTTACATAACAAGTTTAACTTTTGGGGAAAATCCATAAAAAAATAAAAAAATGGTTACTGCAAAAAGCAACTTGGAAGGCTTAATATCTGACTATGCCAAGTAATTAAATTAACCACAAGAAGAACATAGAAAAGTAAAAATTCAAATGCTATCCACACTAACATCATAAACCTAATAACAAACTACTGGATAGTTATCAGTCTATAATGAACTATTTATTAGTAAATTCACGTCTTAGACATCTAGAATACTTTTTTTTTTCCCCTGACTTGCTGTATTGCTTGTATATGGATACTCCACTACCAATAGTTATGACAAATGTTGTAGGTCAAATGATTCAGAGAGCTTCTCAGGAAGTGCTAGCCTGTTACGATGATCATCAACTTCATTCTGATAATAACAAGAAATGGACAATATTTTCAGTCATCAGTTCTACGATTATGTCAAACATGGATCTTGCTTGAGTGCAAAATGTCATCCAACACAACACTCCGGAAGCTTAGGGAAGCAATTAAGATTCACAGTCATAAGTGATCAAACTGAAATGTGTTAGACAGTTGCTAGAGAGGACATACTAAAATGGTAAATATTAGATCACAAGAACTAAAAGAAAAAGGAAAAAGCATCTTCTGCACCTGTGAACAATAATCATCCATTTCCTCCTCCTTTTGCTGACGTAATTCATCCTGAAAATCAGGGGGGAAAATGAGTGTTAAGTATATCACACCCTCACATAAAGGGAAAAATAGCAAGTAGCAATAATAGTTTCCATTCTTGGTTGCATGATAAATGTAGACTGCTTAATTGGGCATAAAACTCTTAGGACACTAGCACAATAGCAGATGCAAAGCTACAACTATAAGGGCAACCAAGTGTAAGTGGCTCCCACATCATTGAGCCCAGAAAATGTCATAAGTCATAACAGCTTCCACAATTGAACCAAGATCTCCATGTCACAATGGAGCAATATTACCGTTGAACTAAGGCTCACCCTTTGCTATCTATCTATCTAGATAGATAGATTGTTAAGGGGAGCTTTAATGTAATGATACAGTGGTTGTCATATGGAATAATGGTTGCTGAGTTCAAGCTAGAAATGACCTCTTATATAATATAAGCTAAAACTGCATATAATAGATCTAAAAGTGATCTGACCCTTGCCTGAAACACGAACAGAGTAAGTTTCGTATACCAGGTTGCCCTTTAGAGTAAGCTTCGTATACCAAATTGTCCTTTTTTATAGATAAGTCCTAGAGAGAGAGAGATTGCAAAGTTTCATAAGAACACATACTGTGAATATCACTAAAAATAGTTATATTTACAAATACGTATATTAAAAAGAATTTATTTCAAGTTCTTGGTTAGTCTTCACAGTAGAGGCTTTGCTAATAGTTTTTTTTTCTCCTTTTAGTAAGTCAAAGGCCTTCCTATTTTATGTGTTTACATTTAAAGGTCTACTATCTTTTTTTTTTCTCTCCTCCTTAAATTCTCCTGTTACAGTAGAAACCATCATTTTAAAGAGATCAGACAAAATTCCCTCATCAGGGAAATGAATTCAAATAAATAAAAAATGTCAACTGAAAGGGAAAACATAATAACCATCATTCAACTTACCATGATTGTGAGTGAAAGTCACTTTGCATCTGTTTTACACAGAATAAACCCATGTATCCTTGGTAGTTGGTATTCATCAGCAATTGCAAAAATTAGAAGGGGTAGTACAGATCATTTGTTGAAGAGAAAAACAAAAACAATATACAACAACATTGACCCCTCCCTAATTAGTGTTAGAAATTCGACAACAGTGGAATCAAGCAGGTAAAGAATTTTTTTTTTCAGGCCATAATTCCTTCAATAACTTAACCAATAGACGGAAAAATGCACATGCATGCGCACACACACATAAGTTCTTTGCACCTGTGTTGGGCATGAGCGTGACACATGCACATTCATGGGTACATATATCCGTCTAGAGTAAAAGGTGCTGCCACACAGCACCTGCAAATCAGACATCCCTTAGAAACCAAGAGAAATGAAATCAAATATAATAATTTATTTCCCCACTTTACATTGAAATTAAAATTACTTGGCCTCAAGAATCCTTCAAACCAGAAAACAAGCACACTAAGAAAAGTGTTAATCTCATTAGTGTACTTTTTGCGAGGGAATTGAACTGCTGATCTTGCTGATTTCAGATATTGTGTTAAGAATTAATTGCAATAAAGACAATTTATTTTATCTTCACCAACTTAACAGCATGGAGAAAATCAAAATGATAAAGCATCACAACAAACAAACCAACATATAGTCAGCCAACATTGATAAATACAAGTGAACTTAGTAAGCTATTTAGTCAGAACACCAAGACCTTTGGAAAGGCATCAAATGCTTAAGTACTGCATAAAGCATACACTATAAATGATATTATGTTTTAAGATCAATTTCAAAAGAGAGACAATGAAAATGAGAAATGGCAGGAGGAAAAATACCTGAGTAGGTTTTGGAGAAGGAGACGCAGCATATCCTCGTCGTAACTTAATGCCCTTTCCTCCTAAACTAACGACATTAGAAAATCCAGAAGCTTTAACACTCAGCCATGCCTCCCAGGTATCATCCTCCCCAACAAAGAGGGCATGCAGTCCCTACATGCATAGAAAACATTCATGGTCAAATAGTACAAGATATAAGATGCAACAACTTAAAATCATATTGTACTTGCGTAGGGCCTTGCAAATCAACCCGGGCTGCAAAAAGTCCGGATGGTTGAAATCTTCTTCTATGCCAGACCTGTAGAGGGAAGTTCAACCTCATCAAATTGTCAGCCAGTATTAACTTTTTTTTTGGGGGTGGGGGGGGGGGAGGAGGTGGGGAAGAGAATAGCAAATGCAGCAAACTCAAGAACTGAATTAATGAAAATGAAGGGAACTCTAATTTAACGATCTTAGATACTTATACTGCTTTCCTTTAATTATTCTTTTATGACTGATCCTTCTTTACATGTCAATTCACCTGCTAATGAATTCCTTTAACCAATTTCATTAGATTATTGCCCTTAATTTAAGCCTTTTTGCATGAATTGGAACCAACTATCATGACAAAAAAGTGCTGCTATTGAAGAGCCCCATGGTTCCTTTGCTTAAGTAAAGACAAATGGTATTGCAGAAATACAAAATAAGAAGAGATGAGAAAACTCCTTACTAGGGTTGAGTTCATTGACATGTACATATATATGATTTTCTACATATATCAAAATACTAAATTATCCTTACAACGAGACACACCATAGCATATTCTAAAGTATATTCTAACAATATATCTAACAACATATACTAACACTTCTCCACAAATTGGAGTATAGATATTGATTATGCCCAAATTGTTATATTGTATGTAACTTGAACTCCAGTCGATGGCTTGGAGAAAATATCAGGAAATTGATTTCCAATCCTTGCATGATGAATATAAATTAAGCCCTATAGGAGTTTTTTACAAACAAAGTGATAATCTACCTCAATATACATTATGCATTCGTGAAATATCAGATTTGATACAATATGGATGGCTACTAGATTATTACACCAAAACTAAGAATGATCAAAACTTGTACAACCAAGTGATATAAGCAATTGCCAAAATCACATCATTTCACATGCTATATGCGTTAACGCACGATTTGATAATCTCACACTTGACCTAGTTACAACATTTTATTTCTTACTCTTCCAAAACATAAAATTACTTTCAACAAAAGCACAGTAGTTGGTGGTAGATTTTCGATCAAACGGTGACCTAACCCAATCAATATCAAAAAATCCTTGATCTGAGTATAACTATAATTACTACAAAGCAAGCTTCATCCTAATGTACCATTTAAATATCTCATAATATACAGCACAACCTCCTAACAAGCAACATGTGGAGAAGGCAAAAACCAACACAATACTTCTTAAGAAGGCAACATTTATACAAGTCACAACAAGGTAATTGAGCTTACTAACTAATTGACAGTACTTTTTTGGTTCAGCAAATATCTCCCTATCACTTAGTAATAATTTCTAAATCCATGCGAGTATCACAAGGTTTTAAATCCACCATACTAATCTCTAGGCGCATATCTACAATGTATTTCCTTTGTGAAAGAAAGATATTACGATGGTATCTAGCAACTTCAATGTCTAGAAAATAATGCAAACTGTCAAGATCTTTGGTTTGAAATTGAGTTTGAATAAACAACTTCAGATTCACAATGCCAGTATAATCATTGCTAGTGATCACAATATCACCCACATACACAACCAGAAGAACATAACCAGTGCTAAAATGATGATTGAATACAAAATAATCACTTTCACAATGTGATAGTCAAAATTCAAACACAACTTCACTAAATTTGTCAAACTATACTCGTAAGGACTATTTCAAACCATTCAAAGACTTCATAGCCAACAAACAAATCCAAACTCTCCCTAACCAATAATCCTTGAATGCTGCTCCAAATGAACCTTCTCCTAAAGATCACCATGTAAGAGGATATTCTTAACGTTCAATTGATGTAAAGACCAGTGATGAATAGACAGGAGGCCAATGAAACAAAAAGCTTTATAGAAGTCAACTTGATGATAGTTTAAATATCAATGTAATCCATTTCATATGTTTGAGCAAACCATTTAGCTACTAAACAAGCTTTCAGCCGAGCTAAAGAGCCATTTTGATAGACATTCATTGTTTAAACTCATTTACACTTGATGGGTTTCTTTCCTAGAGGCAAAGAAACTAAATCTCATATGTGATTATGCTCAAGTGTAGCCATCTCTTCATCCAATAACTACCCGCCAATGAGGATGAGAAATAAACTTAGTTACAGACCAAGACACACTAATAGAATCCAAGGCATACACAAAAGCCTAATGTGAAGATGAAATGCCAACATAACATATTGTAGTAGACAATAGATACAAAGCATAGCTATAATAATCCTTCCATGATACAATTGAAAGGTCTAAATCCATTCCCAGTCAAGAATAATATTATCTATAGTTGGAATAACTGGCTTAAAAATAGTCGACTCCATATCGACCCTAGAAGAGAAACCAAACATTTACGAGAATCACAAATATATGTCCGAGTAACGGGAGAACAAGGAGACCAATGACAAAAATGCAAGAGATACAACCTTATGAATAATCTTATAAATAAGAATATTGTTATTAGGAGATACATTTGATGATGAACTCACTAAGGACGCATTGGGATAATAAGTGTAGACTCATAAAATATGATATAAGAAGACACCAGAAAATGTCCCAATTCTGGAGAGTAACACCAATTTCCTTTCTAAATATGACAATATCTAAGAAAAACATACTACATAGATTTGAAATCAAACTTGGTCACCTGAGCCCGAATATTGCGAACATAACCTACGCAACTAACATCTTTGTGGGAAGCAAATATAATAACTTGCCAGGAAATAAAAGGCATGATAAGGAATTCCACCATAACGAATAACAAATGGCATCCGATAAATATGATAACAAGTTATTAACGCTGCAGCGCTCTAAAAAATCTTTATAACTCCCATTTGAAATAAAAAAGCTTTAGCAACCTCCACCACTCTATTTTATTGAAGTGTATTATGATAATATGACTTATGAAGAATCTCATGTTGTAATAGGAATGATAAAAAAGAAGCACAAAATATTCAAGACCATTATCACTCAGTAAAGTATGTATATAAGTAAAAAATTAGATCTTAATTTCAACATGAAATGCACAAAAAATAGAGTATAACTCAGATTGATTCTTCATTAGGTTTATCCAAGCTAACCTGTAAATAATCATCAACAAAAGTAACAAAATCCTAACTTAGATGAAATTAGACAGAGCCCCAATCATCCAAGTGTTCAAACTGAAAAGGGGCAATAGCACGTGGATTCACTAGAGGATAATACGATCTACAAAAGTATTTCGTGAATTGACATAACTTATGAAATAAACCTGTCAAAAAATTCAAAGTTAAACATAACTTTTTTTTAAAATAGAAAGGAATGATTGACCCAACCAATAATGAATGTCACTAGGCATATAAATAGTACTAGCACAAACAATAGGAGTGAGTGCTTCGTAGAACAGGCAAAGACCTCCTAAGTAAAGGTCAATAATCCTCCTCATATCAAGGTCCTTTAACTCGCTATGAGTTAAGAAAAATAGTGCACAACAATTATATTATTAAGTGAACTTGGTAATTGATAGCATATTAAAATGGAAAATTCGGTACGTAAAAATCCATTGAGAGAAGCACAATCCGTGTCAAAAAAGTGGAACCAACACCATCAACCATTGTAGATAAGTCATTAACCAAAATAACACTAGGCATAGTGGAACATATGCAGAAATAAAGTAGGATATTTGTGAGACTAGTCATGAGATTAAACATGCCTAAATCAGTGACTCAAGCTCAGGAGGATGCCAAGAGACAAGTAGTTAGGTTGCC
The DNA here is from genome assembly GCA_033239525.1 of Nepenthes gracilis. Lineage (NCBI taxonomy): Eukaryota > Viridiplantae > Streptophyta > Magnoliopsida > Caryophyllales > Nepenthaceae > Nepenthes > Nepenthes gracilis. The sequence goes on along the minus strand of BSYO01000018.1, from coordinate 551,732 downwards.
AAATAAGAGTAGTAATATTCCAATCAAGAGTTGTATAAGGCTTCACAGGTGACTGCCATCACCTATTTCATGTATGACCAACTCTATCATAGCTAAAACAACTTCCACCAAAAGCACCCAATCTAGATGCAATATTCATGAGCAATCAATGAACCACAACAAATCGAGTTTCACTCATCAAAAGCAAGCTCAAAATCAAGAAGTAAAAAATCTCTAAATAAATTGATTGGAAAAGAGAGCATACCAAATAGTGGCAGTAGGTGAACAATGAATTAGGAAGAAATTGGCCTTCAAACTGTGAACAATGGTGAACATAACAAAGAAAAGAGGAAAGAAAACAAAAACTGAAACATACATAAACTAATAAAATTGCAGCAAAGCAAAAGATTCAACCAATATAAATGACTTGAAATCGTAAATCCACAGAACTTGAAATTACTCAAGTTAGATTTAACACCACCTGGAGGACAAATCTCAAAAGAAACCATGAAAATCTACAAATTGTCCAGGAAAAGGTGGTTTGAACTCACAATAATCATTATACGAACTTTCTTCAATCAAATTGACCCCCCATGAGTACAAAATTTGAGCAAAAATAACTTTATATGATGTTTGAAGGACAGAAGCAGCGAACTAGGGTTTGTTTGGAAGAACTGTAGTTTATGATTTGGTGAGAAAGAATTAATACGAGAAGAAATTAATATGGGGTATTTATTAAGATGGAAGAGGCGCTGCAATCAGCAAGGATGGAAGTCGTCGACAGCAACAACGACTAGGGTTAGGATATCATCCTTTGACTTTGATACTATATAGAAATATATAAAAAAAAAAAGAGATAAGAAAACTCCCTAATAGAGTTGGATTCATTCACATGAATATATAGGATTATTCATAGATATCAAAAATACAAAATTATCCTTACAAAAAAATATATTATAATATATTTTAAAACATATTCTAATAATATATTCTAATAATTAATATTTTCCAAAATTCCATTTTGTGAAATCCACTATTGAACAATGCATGGTTTGGCCTATTTAGTGAAGCTATGTATAAGTTTCCGTTCTCTCATTGTGAGAGTGATCACTTTGTGTTCTATCATCAACCTAACATTACATGTATTCTTCTCTTCGTCTATGTAGATTATATTGTGATTACTGACAATGATAATACTTACATCGTGGATCTAAAATTATTTCTTCAAACTTAATTTTAGATGAAAAATCTTGAGAGTTTCCGTTACTTTTTAGACATTGAGATTGCTAGGTACCATTATGGAATCTTTCCATCGCAAAAAAAGTACAATCGGGATTTACTTTGAGAAATTGGAATAATGGACTCAAAACCTTGTAATACTCCCATGGATCTAAATATCAAATTGTCATCAGAATAATGGGAGATTCTTGCCAAGACAAAAAGCTGCCAATGACTAGTTTGTAAGTTCAATTACCTTACTGTCATTTATCCAGATATTGCCTTCTTAGCTAGTGTGGTGAGTCAATTTTTGTTCTCTCCTTGTCTTCCTCATTGGGAGCCTATGATGCGTATTATAAGGTATCTCAAAGGTATATGAGATCGATTTTTATTTTACAGTGATCATAGTCATAATCAAGTCAATTCATCACCGTATGATGGAATATTTATCATTGGCTATTGTATTTTTATTGGAGGCGACATTATGTCATAAAAGAGTAAAAAATAAAATATTATAGCAAGATCAAATTATGTGTTGACATGTGTTAGCAGTGAAGTTTTGTGGCTTCAGTTATCACTTGAATCTCTCGATTATATAAGAGTTATTAGTCTTTTCAGCTATGGTGTGCTAATCAATCAACAATCCATATTGCAAAAATTCGGTATTTCAGAAATACACAAAATATATTAAGATAGATTATCACTTTAATAATGAGAAGGTCCAACAAGACATAATTCACATTCAACATGTGAGGACTAGAGATCAACTTACAAATATTTTCACCAAGTCCTTAAATGGATTTTGTGTTACGTATATTTATAACAAATTAGGTATCACCAACATCTATAGCCTGAGGGGGAGTATTAGAATAAATCATTAGAATATACTTTAAGATATACTAAGAAATATTTTTTTATAAAGATAGTTAATATTTTCCATACTTATAAATGTTTTTATAAATACATGTTTAAACCTATCCCTAGTGTGAGGTTTTTCTCTTCTCTTCATCTCCTATACTCTAACAAAGAACAAGAGCGGTAGGTGGGATTCTTTCTTCAACAGATGGAAAGCCCCCCATAAAATGACTCAATCATGAACTCATATGAAGGGGTATTCCTGAGGAGATTCTTAAGCACGGTGCTTTACTCGATAGAAACATGGAGAAAGGTGCTAGTTTCATGAGTAGTACTAGTGGAGAAAGAAGGCCTCTATTTAGCTTCCCCTTTGTTTAGCATGCGGAATAGACTCTCTCTAGGCACATGTAGGTTCATAGTACACTTACACTCTTGTTCATAAACTTCACTCTCCGTGTGTATTATGGAAATACAGGAGATAATACAAGGAAGTAAATCCAATTGTTTTCCTTAAAAAACATGCAATTAGACAAGTGACTTCAGTTTCATGAAGCATTGGTCAGTGGCCTGGATCTTCCAATTTGTTTCTCATCTAAAAATGAGAACTTCAATTTAAAATATACGAAGAGAAGTGTCAAACAACAAATATCTACTCATCATATACCAGTAAAAACTTTTGTAATGGAACACGACATTCGACATACTTATCTAGACTCAGAAAGTTGTCCAAGCACGGATGACTGGTCACAAGTGAAGAGGAAAACCAATGAACTGGTCACATACTGATTAAGAGGAGATGTCAAATCTTCCGGATGCCCCCATTTCATGGTTTTCCCTTCAAAACATGGACCCTGTTTCTTGAAATTTCACAAAGGACCTGATGAAACCAGAACTTAATCTTGTTAATGAACAGTTTTAAGTTTTCAGTTCTTTACATCCATTAATACAATATAAAATCTAGGCATGCCTACTACTCTTGCAAACGTTTTAGGTCTATTGTCACCCTGATCATAGCACACTCCATTTCCCTTTGGTTAATTTTACTAGCCAGACAAAGTTCTCTTGATGTTGAGGCCTGGAATTGGTGTGTAGTCCGTAATTGCCCAACCAAAGACAAATCACAAATGCAATTCGAAACTATTTGATCATTTTTACACAATCAACACTTTTTCAAACTCAACCCAAGCTTTCCAAAACAGAAGTATGATTAGCAGTTGTTATCAGACAAGCGACCAGTAGGATAAAAATAAAAGCCTACATCCATTGGGTTAACCTAGGTGCAGAAGTAAGGATGCGCTATTGTAAGCCTAATGTAACGTGTACATGATACAAAAAACTCCCTATGCAATGCAAGGTAATCTCTTTGAATATAACCCTCCCGTAACCCACAATGTCACAACTGGCAGATTTGTGCATAGAAAGACCAAAAATCAACCACACGTAAACCCAGTCAATCCAAGCAAGTAATAGCTCCAAATTAAGCAGCCCTCATGAATCCAACATCTCACATCCTATGCTAACAAGAGGGATTTTTTTTTTCTTTTTCAGACACTGCTACCTCTTCTGTTCGTTTGAAGAGAGATTCCAAATGTCCAGTCGATCCTCATATATTGGTTCATTGGTTGATTTGATGGAACATGAAGTTGCCAGGTCAATCAACACTTAGACCAGGTGATTAGGAAAGCCAAACGCATACTTTGCCAAAGGCCCAAATCCCACAATAACTCAAATTGGCTTAACAGGCTCGCCACACCAATATAATATTAATCAGTCTATCTCAGAAACATAATTTTCAAAGAAAAGAGCTTCGCTTCTCTGAGACTGGAAAGTCCTTCCGGGTCTAGCCTTTATCCTTCAAAAATACAAACCTGTTAAAAGACAGATAGATGAACTAAAAGGAATATGGGAACTTAAAGCTTATGTTGTTGGAGAAGATGCTCCAGCCATCTTCACCCAGTATGATTGACTACAAGCAATGTGACTTCATCCCAGTCACCTCAATCAACATAATTTTATTTTTTTTAAAATCCAATAACAGAAAAAATTGTCCAGTCGTAAGTTGTTTATCAAAGGAAAAAAAGAAGGATTGAATATCTCTTACCATGTCAAAAACATAAAAAAAAAAAAAAAAACAAAGCAGTGCCAGGGGCAGAGAAATTTTATGAAGGCCCACACCCATAATTATAAATGATTGTATTATTCAACCTAAATAATTCCATAGAATTTATATCTAACTCTAGTTGTTGAAGAAATAAGAGAAAACAGACAACTGCGAGTGTAAAAGATCTAATATACCAAGAATATTTCTGGATAGATGCATCATTTTCTTAGTGTTGCATATACATGATGCGTGCTCAATATTTGGGCAGTATAATCACAAAATAATTCACAAAAATCACAATGAGAATGTTGTTGAAGATTACTCTATGAAAAAGTTGAGCTAGAGAGGACGACATTAATTATTGCTTTGCTACATACTTTTCTTTGATATGCAAACTCCAATTGCTCGGCAATATCTTCCCTTAGTGGAAGCCAATCAAGACCTCCACTTTGAGCGAACCAGTGACCCCTTAAAACACGTCTATTTTCCCCATTCCAATATACAGGAAAGCAATGTCTTTTCACCAAATCTACCTGCATCAAATATGCCATTTGACCACATAAATGACACAAATGGTAACTTGGAAAAAAAAAAATTATAGAGAAAAAAATCACATCGTTCATTGGAAATGGGAAGATAATTAGAATCAAAACAAACTTGAAGGTAAAGCAAGCACCAATTGAAAAATACAGAGAAATGTAAAAGAATGAAGGGCAGACACGTCCACTGAATTCTCCATTTTCCAAAACACAATACATGTCACGAGAAGGTAAACCACGTGACCATCTTGCCAATTTCATGGATTCATTACCGCAGTAAAAAATGTCAGAACAGCATACACTTAGTTGGATGAAGTGGACCACCAAATTGAGCAAAAACTAACTAAAAGTTTTGCATTGCTTAGAGACAAAGTTGATCAGATAAATTCAGGATAGAACTTTAGTAACATATACAGCATATATAAGTTGTCAACAATGTAAAAAGAAACGATAGGCTCTCAGAAAATCGTGGTTTTTTTCAATAAATGAGAGACTTGGGATATTCTTCAGTCCCTTAAAGGCTTGCTACGGGGCTTTGCAAGTAAGCTTCAGCTTCATTGTGTTTGTTAGGACACAGGGAATGAACCCTATCCTTGGCAATGCTGCTTAAATCTGAAGTTCAAAGAGAAGACTTGAGTATTGATTCAAAACCATTTTCAATGCTTACTCAGAAAAGATGTGATCTTTAGATATTATTGCAATCTCTTATGAAGTTCTCAATGACATTTTAAAGCTTCTTCATTTGAGGTGTAGGTATGTTAATAATGGTAATATCACTGATTTTGTGAACTTCTGAAGAGCCCTGTAGCAAGGACAGAGATTTCATAGCCTTGGGTTGTCTGATCGAAAGTCTTGGGCAATCCTATAAAGCAGCACCCCTTCAGGCATCTTTTGCAATTTCATTTAACAAAAAAGGGAGGAAAATAGAATATCCCTCACACAAAAAGACTTAAAAGGTATCGCGTTTGGAATCCCTCTAAGTATCCCAACACAATTGAGCAAGGCCAGACCACAAGAAACTGGTAGCCAGCAGCCCCAACAATTACCAACATTACTGCATCTACATTAGAAAAATCATGCCCTTTCGAGGTGATTTATGCGCAACAAAATATCTCAATGGCAGTCTTAAGTTACAGCATACTCCTACTGATAGTCTTTTGCACCAAAACAAATATATACAGGAGCTTATTGCGTTGGTCAATCTTCAAAATCGAAACTCTATTCTTACACCAATGGATGTTAAATTTGAAGCTCCGATGGGAATATGAAGACTTATTACCTGATCCATCTATGTATCAACAATTAGTAAAAAGTTTGAATTATTTAATGATTACCAGACTTGATATCTCTTTTGCAGTCTAGCAAGTTAGTTTGCACAAGCACCCCGACAATCACATTTTGCAGCAATGAAACAAATCATGCATTATCTAAAGGGTCCTTTGGGTCAAGGACTTTTCTTTCCAACTAAGAATTTCCTCCGTTTACAAGGGTTCGGTAATACTGATTGGGTTGGTTATTACCAATTGGGTAGGTTATACCAAAACTTGTTATTTCATTATTAGTCGCTGCATATTTTTTGGTAATACTCTTATTTCTTGGAAATATAAAATATAAGCTTAGGTATCAAAATCCTCAACTGAATCAACGTACCATACTATGTCTTCAACTTGCTCAGAAAATATTTAGTTACAAGGCTTATAAGGGAACTTTGCATTCCCCAACTTACTCCAATTGCTTTTCATGTTGATAACATTAATTCTATTCAAATTGCCACCAAACCCGTTTTTCATGAATGCACAAAATATATTCAAGTCAATTGTTATGATACCCATACAGCACTTAATCAACACATGATGACTCTTTCTTACATCTCTAGCCATCTTCAAACAGTGAATAATTTCACTAAAACTCTCTCGTGCCAACAACATCATTTTATGGTGGTTAAATTGATACTTCTTCGCCTGCCAGTACCAATTTGAGAAAGAATATCGGTTAAATATAACATACGATTTCTTTGAATTTGCAGAATATTTTTTATTTATAAATTATATATATTTAACTTAATTAAATGATTCGTATTTAATTACAATTGTTATAATTAGAACTGTAACCTAGAAATGTATAAAATTATAATATACTGTAATTAGGATAAAAAATATTTTATTTAATAAGAAGAAACTCCTAATTGAAAGCATTCAAAACAATAGAAAGAATTCTAATCTTAGTTTCATCATAAATTAATATCTTACACTCTCCACGTGAACTTCGTGTAATGCTACAAGTGCTACCTAAGGGACCTTAGAATAAGTAATTCCAGTGTATTTACTTCATAAATTAAGAAATCCAATATAGAATTACTCAACAGAGAGGTTGCCTTGTTTGAAATTAGCAATCTCTAACTCCAACTAGAAATTTCAAGCATCATTATCTAAATTACAAATGCGCCACATATAATAACACATTTTATTGACAGTATTAAATGATCGAAGATTATTGACCATATAGGGTTCAGTAGAACATAGTAACCAAGAGACATCAAAACTCCAAAAAATCTAACTAATTTGACAAAATGAAGCTTCATAATCCACTTCCTCCTCTTTCTCTCTCTTCTTTCTCTTCTCTTTCTCTCTCATTTCTTCTTCTTTCCGGTGAAACCAGCTGAAAACAAATCAGCCCATGAGTGCCAGTCGAGAACACAACAGGCGCTGCTCAAACCCTCAGATGTACACAAGCATCCCATCAGGCACAGCTCATGCACAAGTAATCTACCAAAATTGCACACGAGCGCTATAGAGGCAAGCTTCAAATGCCACATAATCTACCTGAAGCATGTATGAGTACCCCGAAGGCGCTCATTAAGCGCACACATTCTACCTTAAATGTGTATAAGGGCATATCAGATACCCTTTAGGCGCTAATCCTGCTTCCAAAAATAAGTTTTCCTTAAATTTTTCATTGTATAATTATTTATCATTAGAAACTGGGCATTACAAGCTGGATTGATGATCATTGTGGAGTTGTTGTTGATGCTACAGAGCTACTATTGCTGCTACGCCATTGCTGCTCTACACCGTGTAGAAAGAATCAAGCAAGTAAATTCCTAATTCCTTGTAAGTTCTATCATCTTGCAAGTGCATTTCCACCTTGTAAATGTGTTGCTCATTTTTATTGTCCTCCACTGTAGTCCAAGCTTTGATTTCATCCCCTGCAAATTAATTCTCCATTTTGGACAAACAGAGCACCATACCATTTATGACATCAAGTTGAAGGCATCTCTTAATCTTAATATTTTGTCTGATGTTTGTATGAAATCAGCAGTTGCGTTCAATTAGCCTTTGTTGGAAGAGATTTGAAGAAAATTTTGTGCTCCTGCAATTTCGTGAAAAGTAACCAAAATCTGAGGAAGATGAACAGTAACAGATAGAGAATAAGTTCCCAAGTCATTTTCGGGCCAACCATTTGTGTGTTTAATCAATCCATTCATGCCCTTGAAATTGGTGCTCTAATACTATGAAATGCGTAGCTTAATACTGCATTAACGAATTTCAGTTTTGATGTCTCAAAGTTATAGAAATCAAGTGGTGAAGGCGGTTTGAGAACACTAAAATCTATTATTTCACAATCAACTATGATTTCAAGCCATATTCAAGCTAATCTTTCATATGGTAAATAAACGTATTCATGACAGTATCAATGGTGTTCTTACTATATGAAATGCGTAGTTCAATATTGCATTGCCGGGAGTTGAGTTCGATTACCCAAAGTGTTAGAAATAAAAATACGAAGACGGGACAATGATCCAAAATCTGTCTCAGCTCATGCCTTAGTGAAGTTATTAAGGATTTCGGATTAATTATCTATATGTTAAGCTCATGAATCCATATATGTTCAATTTCCATTCTTGCACTGATATACACAGATTAATATTTCACTGAGGAAATGTAGTTCCGATTAGCTATATTAATGTGCCAAGAGTAACGAATGATGGATGATGATCACTGAATCTACCTTACTCAGGTTGCTGCTACTGACAGACTATATTAATGTGCCAAGAGTCATGGTGTATTAATTTCAAGTCATTAAAATTTATGTTCATACATGTTACCATATATATAATATTGATCGATTAAATGGATTACATAGCGCTTATGTGTCAATTCGGGTTCGGACGGCAATGGCATTTCATGAGTTATTTGGCAACGATTGTATAAGGTGTATTTTATATAATTATAGCTTTATAAATAAGATTAACAAAATGTTAATTTTGGTGATAATTAGGTGAAGTGTTATGAGTTGGTGTGCGAGTGGGTGCTACATCCAATAATTGCAATACAAAGAAAAGGAAGTATACTTGCAAAATAAAGAAAAGAGTTGTGGAGTGTACTTGCTTGCATCCCAAATAAAAACTCAACATTTTACTCCACCACATGCAAACCTAACACCAACAATTCAATAATATATCCAATATTACCATAAATTGGATATGCAATGAAATTCCCAAAAGGTTAGAATTAAGAAAATGCAGATAATAAGTTTACTACAAAATTATCAACTAACCAATGTCCTCTTTGTTCTCCCTTCTCTCTCCTCTAGCCATGCTTTTGGTACACAATCAAATGAAGCCATAGGCTTCACATATTTATAAGGTACAGCCCCCTATTACCCCCTCTCTTAATCTTTTTTATAAATTTATTATTAGTTATTTTTAAATATTATATTATATATTTAGATATGCTTTGTTTGCCACCACTCTTGTCCTTTTGCATTCTTATATATATAAAGTCAAGAATACTTAGGTGCTCAAATAATAATTTTTATAGTCTCCTAATTTTTCATAAATTGCAAAATAATAATCCTCGAATTATTTAGACCTCTTAAATGAAGTAATTACACCAAGTACATCCTAAAATATACCCAAGGTATGAAAATTAAATAATCCAAATCCATGCAGCAGAACTTATTTCCAACATATGACATAAGTTGAATGAAAGCAGTGAATGAAGATAACTTGAGCCAAGAAACTTCTATATCATTGTAAACAATAATAGTATTTTCCTTAATCCAACAACCGGCAGTCTTGTTGCCCACTTTCCAATACCTACCCAAGTAGGATCATGTTGGTAACCGGGCTCTCCCAGGCTGCAAAAGTGGAGGCCATTATTAGGGGATCCATGTGATGCTGGACACCGCTTCCCTTGATTGTGGTCGGATCTTTTATTCGATCCTGGGGAGATGATCTTCTCAGGCAAGACCCTCCGGACTATGTTATATGAACTTTGGAGACACACAAAAACTTTTCAGTCAAATCAGCATGGAGGAGTTTCCCACCAGTTAGCCCAAAGGTTGGGAGGCACTATTTTGTATAGGACCATATATGCTTCCAGCACACTCCATCATCCTCCAGCTAGCCCCCAAAGGACAGCCTAGCACGGCTAATCGGCTCTTTTTCCTCCACATTCCATCTAGATGTTGTTTGTGCAGGAGTAAGATGGAATCCATCCTTCGCCTATTTTTCAAATGCCTGGTTACAAAACAAATTTGGAGTGTGATTTGCCAAAAAACAGGATGCTCCTGGCCATATGTAGATTGGGACAGAGGCATAATGTGTGCTGCAATCAGATGGAGAAGGAAAAACTTACTCTCATTTGCCCTAAAAAAATGTGCTCGGGGTAATCATTTATCACATTTGGAAGGTGCAAAAGAAAATCCTATTTAACGGCAACTCCTTCAATAAGAGTAGAACAATTCAAGGTATCTGAAATGATGTTGATTGGATCATTAGGTGAAAATTACGGTTAGACCGCATGGAGGGGGGATGTCTTCATCTATGCTAAAGGTTTGTCCGCAAGGGCTGCTTTTCCAGCTCTGTATTTTGGAAATGCTCTGTTTTTCCTTCGTGTGCTCTTTCCTTTTGGCACTTTTGATGTCCTCTACCTCTTAAGAGTGTTTTTGAAGGGTTTTTTTTTTTTTTTTGGAGTTAGATTGATGTCATTTTTTTGTCTTTTATTTGGTTTGTACAAACATTTGTTATACAATATACTGTCTTACCCCCAAAAAAAAAAAAAAAAAAAAATTGATATAGCTAACTGGATATAAGGAAAATGGCATCATTATTTTGGCTTATGTGGATACATAATCCTTCAAAGTCCAGCAGAATTCAGTACACTTATTGATAACATATTTTAGTTAATCATCATAGTAGCAAAAATAAATACCTCGTAAAGGCCACCCTTCACAGGAACCCCAACTCTCTCCTCCTCAGCTGCATAGAGTTCAGGCATCTGAGAATTTTGCAAATCCGGCTTGGCACTGGAGCTGGGTCGTGCCCGTGGACCTTCACTGCATTCAGCATACTCCTTCCACCAATAAGAAAGAAGTTCTTCCTCTCTCTGTCATGCAAAAGTAATGAATCAAAATGAATCAAGCGCCAGGAAGTAGATTTGAACCGGTGACACAAAGATTTTCAACCTTTTGCTCTGTCAATTCACGTTTTTATCATCTTTGGTAAAATCTAGTCCACCGCAAAGATAACAAAATAGCCAATGTACACACGCATGGTTCCTATTTCCCTAATATTATGTGCCTAGCATACTCTTTTCTGCAGGATCCAAAATGCAAAACTGGTGTAGTTTTGAAGTATCTTGAAAAGCTAACATGCAAGCAACAATACAACATTCAACTGATCAAGTTTGGTAATTGACCTGCAAAAAAGACGCCTCTATTGCAAGAGAATCCCTCATACCAAACCGGAAGTACTCTCCCTTCCCCACTATTTCCGTTCGTGGAACTGCAGCAGCCAGCTCTGTCCAAAATACAGGATCAGAATGTGATCAGGATGAATGCTTGGACCATGGGAAATATAGTGAAAACTGTGAAATCCAAGACCCACACATTAGCCATCAAAGCAAAGGAATCTTGACATCTTGAATATGTGAATATGATCACTTTAGACTCTCTGCTGGTAGACTTCAGACATATTTGACTCACTACCTACGCCTACTCTATGACAAAAGTTGAGCTAAACAAATAATCCAGGGTATACAATTACCAAACTTCACACTTCATTCATATATCATAGTACAATAAAATAGTCTTTGCAAACTTGATCCCACCAGATAATATATTTGAACCATCTCTACTCCGTAAGTTCACAATAAATTCAATCTAAACAAGGTAATAGAAGATCTTTAAAATAAGCTACTGGAGACTATACAAGGGGTCAATCAAGGAAGAATGAGAAGTACAAGCTGATTGCAATTTCATTACAGTTTTTAATTGTCTCACTCATATGTGGATGCTTCTCTAGTTCAACTACACCTATTCAATAATCATATGGAGACAAGCTTCCAAATAAGTGTCCGAGGAAGGTGACCCACCACAACTTTAATCACGGTGATCCCAAGTTGACAGTAAATAGCTAGCTGATAAGTTTTACTTAGTGGAACTAATTCCCCCTATGGCATGCTCTACTCCTACAACCTCCTCATTTCCCTGTTTTCAAGAGAATAGCAACGACCAGGAGAAACAATTATATTTATCTGCCCTCCCCCCACAAGAAGAAGAATAAGAAGAAAACAGATAGTAACAACAGGGTCCTCTGGGTAGATGACTTGCCAGGCCCTCGTAAACATAAAGGGGAAGGGCTGCTATTGGCCTAGTGGTGTGGGCATATAAGGGGGCTGATCACAATGTCATGTCAAGCACTTTGACAAAGCATCAGTCAAGATCTTAAATGAATCCTTTATAACATGATCAACAGGGAAAGTATTCTACAGCCATAATACTAAGAGGCAAAGAGATTTAAAAAATATGAGGTCCAAATAAAGCAGGTGTGTTGAAAACCTGATCCGTAGCAAGTCAAATAGAGTAACTGGCCCCAACAAGTTTTTCAGAGTAATTTTGAGAAATAAGCAAGTGTTGCCAAGGCAGGACCTTTTGACCATGTTTGAAAGCTTGGCCGAACCTCCTACAACGTCACCGAGCTCTAAGCAATGAGTGCCGACCTATTGAAGAATCATGTGGGGCAAAACAAGCTCCCAAGAAGCAAGCCAACACGCCCAACCAAGTAAAGAGACTGAGCCTTCTTGCCCAACCAATTGAAGCGGATGAGCCAGGCCTCTGAACGAGTTTATCCATGGAATAGAATATAAAATCCCATAAAAGCTGACATGGCTCTCAGAAAAGGAAAGGCATAACAGTCTGCAGAAGGCAATTGGCAGCTGGCAATAGCATCCAAAAATGTGAAAGAAAAGGCATGCCTGATGCTTCTGACATGACAACTACCAAAAAGGCAAAAGGATAAATGGCAATATCACACAACAAAAAGGTAAGAGATGGACCTACCCTGGGTGCAGCTAGCAATCAGCCAGTCTATCAGAAGAAGTCGTTGGCACATGAGGAGCATCCCTTCTCACACTATATAAATAGGCCCTGGCTGTAAAAAAGAAAAGCATTTTTACCCAAACGTTCTCTTTGGCATTTCTTCTCATCTCTCTAAAAGTCCTCAATTTCCACACCCTCTGTGACCGGTCAATGCCATTAAAGCTTCAAGCATTTATTCTTCTTCATTAAAGAGCAATTACTCCCCCAATCATTTGGCACATTTACTGTAGAATCATTCATACCATTGTTTTCTGGTAAATTCAATCATTTATTTTCCAGCACTAAAGGCCTGGAACATTCTCAACAGAAGTTTCCAGTGCCTTATCAAGCATCCTTTTCCATAGTCGTCTTACCATTAATTCCCCACTCGGAACGTGCTCACAGACCACTAATGGTCAATACAACTGTTCCTTCAACCCCCCTACACAACTTTGGCAGGTCGGACACCTATTCCTTAGGCCTCTTGCCCTACTCACTCAACCCACTGGATCAATAGGCCATTAACAACCTTCTTCTCAAGAAATGACCGACCTCTCTATAATTAGTCATTTCAGCATTTCTACTTTCTCTTTATTATCACCCATTTGCATTATAATCTAGCCACTTACTAACTTGAGCATTAGAAATGATATCCTAGGGAAAACTGCGGGGGGCCTTGTAACCTCTCGATTTTCTTTGTATACAGATTTATGCTTCAGGATCCGGAGTTTGCTCATGAGTGGGTATCAGCTTGGCAGGTTGATCTTGAATCTCCAATTGGAATGTATTAAATAGGTACTACATGAATCTCTTGGGGCAAATTCCATGCTGGACCAACTTCATCATGTTCTAGATAAAAAAAAAAAAAGGTAACCATATGTATTCTGAAGCCATTTTCTTCTACATGGCAAATTCACTTCAGGTTTAGAAGCCTATCACAAGTTAAAGATTCCTCAGAAGGTGGAAATAGTTGGTATAAACTTATTGGCTTATTCAACCATAAATTGGCACATTCTATTATCAGGTGTTCGTGTCAGACTTGATGGTAACCTCCTAATCCTGGCCCCAATGCATGATGCAGTTGAAACCTGGAATGATTCAGAGAGATTGTTTGCCTCCACAAGCAGTCAGACTTTTTCTTCTCCTTCCCTATCTTTCTAATTTGTCATAATTTTCTGGGGTCATCTGATTCAGTACCCAACATTAGTATAGCCTGCCTTCTGAAGCCACAAACCTTTACCACCTATCATTATTTACATTCATATTGCACCACATATTTCTATCTCTTTTCTCTACCTAGCAGGTCCCTTCCATTTTGAGTCAACTGCCCCAAGCCAGCAGACCACAAATGTGTATATCACTCTGAAAAGGAAAGCCTTAACCCTTCCTTTAGATTAATGAGAACATAAAACCTTCTTCACCTTCTCAACCTACCCAGGATACTTACCAATGGCCTAGCCCATCTCTTACCTATAGTAAAGCCAAAGCTCACAATTCTTATCAGGAGTTTTCAAGTGCATTAATTTACCAGGAAGTCAAGCAACTAGTTGATTTCAAAGTTCAATCAAGTCCTACAAACTACCATACCTGAGCTTCATTACAGCAAAGCTCGAACACCTCCTCACACAATAAGTATTAAAAACAAAAGAAAATAAAGAACTAGTAGTCTACAATGAAACAGACAGATCTTTAAAGGTATCAAATGCTAGTGTTTTGTAAACCTTGTATTTGTGGAGGTCTAATTTGGTTAACGGACCCAATTTAAACTTCTTTGACTTCACAGATGTGCTATTCATAGGTACTTTATAATCTGTTGTTTGGGGGCTATAGATTCTTTATGTTAAAAGGTATTCTCATGTGAAACTGGTGGCTGCCCTCGATTTCTAATCAAATGATATAACCAGTTACTGATCAATAGAGAAAAGAAAGAACTAGGAAGACAATGTAGTCTATATATATATATATAAGTGGCCCTGCCAGGCCATCTTTTTCTTCAGTTTACGGATGCCACACAC
The DNA here is from genome assembly GCA_033239525.1 of Nepenthes gracilis. Classification (NCBI taxonomy): domain Eukaryota; kingdom Viridiplantae; phylum Streptophyta; class Magnoliopsida; order Caryophyllales; family Nepenthaceae; genus Nepenthes; species Nepenthes gracilis. The sequence continues at coordinate 536,664 of BSYO01000018.1, read as the reverse complement.
CTCATTTTCAATTTTCTCCTATTTTGAATCACAAAACCAAGGTAACAAAATACATTGACAAGTTTTCACACCATGAATATCACATGTTCGTAATCCTACATAGATCTCCTGAAATTCACTTGCAGATATTACTTGTACATATCTTGAACTAATTAGATTTTATAGCTTCTCTCCATGATTCTGATTTGGACTTGTTTTTCAATCCTGATTTTGACTTTGATCCTCATATAATTTCATCAATAAAGACCAAAACATCAACAATCAACATACACCATTGAACCTTCCATGAACATGTTTATTCAAAATCAGATGAAGACCCCACCCTGAGGAGTAGCTGGATTATGGAGAGGCGCTCGAGCGGCCAAGTGACATAATCTGGGAACCGAGCCACTGTTATGTGCTCTGCGCATATCCAAACAGAAAGGCTGAGCTACACAGATACTCAAGTGCCAAGCCACAAAGGCACTCTAATAATGGGCAATGCAAATACTAAAATAGCGTGCAGAATCTCTGGGAGCAGGGCTGAGATGCAGTTATACCACGGTCAGACTCAATATCCTTGGTTGGAAAAAGGAATTGGATAAGGCTCACATTACTGCTACTTCACCTCTATCAATTAAGAGCAATATGGTAATTAAAATCTTAGTCGTCATTAGGGTTAGGTTGGTTATAAATAAAGGCAAAGGTACGAAAAAGGGAATCTTTTGCCATTGAAGAATTTTCTTCAAGATTTTGATTATTGTCGAGCTTCAGACCCTTTCAGATATTTCTTTGGCTCTTTCATATTTTGCTCTAAAAGTCGTTTGGACTGGCTTTCTTGATCCCATTTGACATGTTAATTCGGCTTTTCCTAGATTTACTCTGAAGAATGCTTGGGTTGATTGAGGATCATTGAGTGATTCTCCTTAAGGAGTTCATTTGTATAATATATCGTTTATATTGACTAATCCATCAATTATAATAATTATCCAATTTGGAAGTTTTTTGCATAAACCCAAGTTTTGCGGTATTTCTGAGATTTAGGTGTGTTCCCATAACTGACTCCTTATCAAAATCGTCTATGACCAGTGTAGTTTACTTCTAAGAATTTGTGATGACTACCTTCCAGATATATGAAGCAAATATCCATAATATAAACAGACTTGGATCAATTGAAAACTCACCATTCACCCCCAAAGGAACCTTGCAAAAATACCACCTCACATCACCCCCGTCGGCTGGACTTCTTGTCTGTGCAAGGTATTTCTGCCTACCTTCACACTGCTCAATTTTATCTGCCAATCTTGCGATATTGGAAGGTGTATTCTTCAACATTTCAGGGGAGGTTTCATCGACCCCAGATGAACCGCTTCCTTCCGAGGCCAATGTTTTTGCTTCATTGTCACTATCTCTGAGATTCCCATCAATTCCCATATCCAAAGCTATAAAGGTTGCAAATTATCAAAAGAGTTGCATTTAAACTGAAAAAAGATTAATGAATTCACGCAATAGTCAGGAAATGGCTTGGTCAAAACTGAAAATACTCGTCAAAATCAAATTAAAAGCTCCTAAGAAAACGAAAATTACATACCTAAGATAGAAGAACTGGTTATATTTGTCGGAGAGGGCCCTCAACGTTCAGAGCTCATCGTTCCAGAACTTCAAATGGTGCTGTTGACGAAAATATTTTGAGTAATTGTAGAAAAACAGAGGTGACTCCTTTGGACAATGAAGGAGAGGCGCTCTTCCGTCCTCGAGATGGCTGCTGTCAGACTGCCGAAACTCAAATTTGACATATATACCTTTTATCGTTCTCTTTGCTGCTTAAGATCAGTTCTAATCTCTTCCTTCTCTTTCTTAGTGGAACAATTCAAAATAACAAGCCCCGTAAAATGGAAATATTTGATCATCCCAGAAAGCAATAACAACGAAAAAATGCTAGAAACAAGATATTAAATTACACGTCCACTGGTCGCCGAGGCTGACAGGTGTTGAATTGAATGTTAGGTGCAGAGAATTTCTTTATGAAACAACAAGAGGAATCGACTCCATGCAACTAGGGGCCCCACCCCACGAGCTTACCGCTCGTGCGCAAAATCGTTGGCTCCGGCCATCACCTTGCTGGAGCTAAAGCCAGGGTTCTCTAGGCGGCGGTGCTAGAAAACACGAATGTCTCGGTCGTGAAGGCTACGATTGGAGGCGGATGTGGTTCTCTGAAGGAGCCGTATTTTTACGGTCGCTTCTCACGGAGCTGACGGTTGGAGGACGAAAGGACTTCCAATGGCGGGCTGTACATGGAAAGGATTTCCAATGTAATTTTTTATTACATAAAAATATATTATTTTGTTAAAAAATAAATGAGTATCCACCGCAATCAAATAAAAAAATAATAATAATTAGATGACTATCATATAACAATGTACAATCCGTAATACTTCTAACGTCGTAACAATCCTTCTTTCCTCCATTACTTGATGGAAGGGCTTTCAATTAAATCAATTTCATTTTTAGAAGAGTAGAATTTTTAAATATATTTCTAATAATTTGGGATGAGATTAATTTAATCTTTTTAATTATTGTCATTTAAGTATTATTAAATTAATAAGATTCTTTTTAAAGTAATTAAATTATTTTTACTGAGAAGGGGGGGTCGATGCGTCATGAATCTAAATTTCGAATAAGTTCGGATCAAGTTGATCGTTTGAGTCTGGCTCCGTTCACCGAGTCTGAATCCTGCACACCATAACTAAAAATAAAAGATTGGGTGACAGTGAGAGGTCATCCCACTGTAAACACTTCGACACTCAAATCAGAAGTCGGCCTTCGAATTAAGAATGTGAAAGAAATTAAATGCAAAGAGAATATTGGGATGGTGTTTGTGTCAATGGGCTTGCTCTTGCTGAGAGAGGCTTTTGCGGCTCGTGTGGAGTGTTGACTCTATGCACTGAGTTCCCTGAAAAACGTAGTGACAGAGACGGAATGAGAGCGTTTGAGTACAGAAATCTTGAGAGCTTTACTGTAGAGAGTTTCTGTAGGGAGATGAGTGCGTTTGTTAGCAAAACGAGAGCATTTGTGAGCCAATTTGAACGCGCCTTGGAGTGAGAATTCCATGTGCTTTTATAACGGTAGTGTTGGGCTACCTTCCTTGTGCAGAGGGGCTTGATACCCGTGCTTTGTCGGGATCACTACTTTTTCTGGCGTAGAGCTTTAATGACAGTAACGGCTGTCTGGATTGATTGCCTTCCTTCTACGTTTTGTAACCGTTAGGGTTTACTGCAGACAGGAGAAAGATTATGGTGCTTTCCTTCAGAGATGCGCGTTGATCTTGGATGTAGCCGTTATAATGGAGGTTTCCTTTTGTGGGAGGCGCAAAATCAAGAAACAAGACCGTTGAGGCTAGAAGATGGACACGTGGACCAATGTGGGCTTAGGTTGTAGGACTTCCGATCTTCAACTAGTCTACTGGTTACGCTTCCTGTCAATGGAAGTGCTAACCGTCCTGAGTATAAGTGGGCCGTCCTTCTCTTAGGCTTTTTACTCGCTCACTAACCATTCATCTGGTCAATGGCTAGCGTTGACCGTCCAGTTGCGAGTGGGCCTTCGTGGTTCTGGGCCGTTTTTCCTTCCTGGGTTGGCCCATTATTGGCGTACCCATCACTAGCCCCCCATACTGGTCGTATGAAATTTGACTTCCAGCATGTTCATGATTGGACGTGCTTGTTTGGGATACCTTCTAGGTCTGTTGGTATCCGTAAAGTCAAGATTTGAAAAACTCGCTAAGAATATTATTGACCAGATTCATTAACTGTTCAGGCAAAAATTTGAAGAACTGATGAAGGGAAGGTTAACCGGATCCATTGACCGTCTAGGCCAGAACCCGGAGAATTGAGGAAGGAAATGTTAGCTGGATTCGTTGACCATCTTTGCCAAAATTCGGAGAATTGATGAAGGAAGTGGTAACCGAATTTGTTGACCATCTGAGCCAAAATTTAGAGAACTAGTGGGAGTTAAAATGACACGCCATCCTTAGCCGGACCATCAGTCAAAAAGGTGGCCACATGTCTGCCTGTAGTGAATTCACGATTCCGGTAATTAATGTGCCAGAGAATCTGATTTGATTACACCCGTTCAGGAAATAACACGTGGTAGCAATAATGGGCGCACGTTCATGAGATGGTTCACTTCTCCGGCGTTCACATCTCTTAAAGTAGTCCATACGTTGCACTTTTAAATTTTCCACACTTTCCTTCAACTTTCCTTGCTGAAAAAATCTCCAAGTGTTCTGCAACTTCCTTTGCTTCTACATCCATGGCTTCCATTACAGAAATTGCATCGGTCCCCAGAGAAAGCGACGTGAAGGTGTTGTACGTGGAGTACAACATTCCCAAGGAGGTCATCTTTCGAGTTCCTAGCAATGAGGACAGGGCTTGCACGCTGCCTGAAAGCTGTGTCACCATCTATGAGGCCCATTTTAGGAGTGGGCTGCCTCCCAGTCCTTGATGAGCTACAAGGGATTCTGACCACCCTCCGAGTTCCTATCGCACATTTCCATACTAATGTTGTACAATACCTATGCACGTTCTGTATTTTTTTCGCCAACATACTAGGCGGTTGATAGTGGAGATGGCCATGGTGCTGTTCAAATTCAACCAGAGTGCAAAGTGGATCTCCCTTGTTCCACGTGGCGGCCTTCAAGTTAACACTGCCATTTACGACTCCCTTAAGAACTGAAAAAATCGGTCTTCTTTATTTATGTGGACGAGTCCTGGCCGTTGGCCAAGGAGTGGGGCAAGTTGCCCGATATTTACACTATGACTCCTTCTGATGTGGAAACAAAGTCCATGGAGTCGCTTTTTGATTTAGTGGAGGTCCACCTTGATGACTTCTGAAGAGATCACCTGATCTCTCGTGTAGAGGCCAAGAAGGCCAAATAAGTGCCTCCTTCCCCGGAGCAAAAGATGATGATGCCTTCTCGAAAGAGGAAGGCGGGAGCCATTATGATCCGGCCTACTGGAGCGCCATCCAGTGAGGAGATGGTGGCGACAGTGTTGCCTTCTTCCTCTTCCTCTACTGAACCGGGGAATGTCCTGGCTGGACAGTTTGTCGGAGTTAGAGATAGCTCTGGATTTGGTGGTGTTGAATCTGCAATTGAGGCCTATAGAGCTAGATTGCGCTCTGCCACTAGCAACGCCATTCTTGCTCTACCGCAGCCAGGCCGCTTGGCGCCATTAGAGCCACCCGCATTCCATCAGTGGAGCAGGTTGTTGATCTACCGGATGAGACACTTGTCGGAGAGCTCCAGGAGGCACCTGCAGAGCCTCCAATTGGGCAAAGTGCCGGATTATATGAGGAGCCTGCTGCCGACGAGCCTCACGAGGCGCTTGAGGTGCCAACCACCAGAGAGGCCCAGTTGGCCATTGGCGTTAGTGCTGAGTTGGCGGAGGAGCCTACTCAGGTGATGGCCCTTGCTGCGGAGGAGCCGAAGGAGCCCACCGCCAGAGAGCCCATTGGGACAGGGGACTTTACTGCGGAGCTGCCGGAGGAGTCTATGGCGGAGGCCACTGCCAGGCCTGTTCAAGAGGATACCATTTCTAGTCCTCCATCGCCAGGGCCAAGGTCTCGCGTCTGGCCAGAAAGGCCAGTGCGCAGGATATGGCAGGTAAACCTTAGCAACTTTCCTCATCCTTTTCACCTCTGTTGCTGACACTTAGCATTTTTATAGGGAGATAAAATCGCTGGCACTATTACCAAGGGCCTGAACTAGTGGGACTTGGTGATCTCCGACCGTGATAAGGAGATTGTCTGGCTCGATGAGGAGATTGAGCTACTAAAGGCGGAGCACTAGGAGGACACAGCTGCTCTCCAAACAGCGCTGACGAGTCTGGAGGGGGAAAACGCCAGATTGAGAGAAGAGAATGCCAATTTGAGAGAAGCTGTGGTGACGAGCCTGGTGGAGGAGAACGACAAACTAAAAGAGGAGAACATTCGCCTAAAAGAAGGGGTTGGCCAGGCTGTGTGGCACATTGACCAGCTCACGGGGTAGATGACTATATTAGAGAACGAGTTAACCACTCGCATTCATCCCCATGAGGTCTCCAACATACTAGTGGCATGGTTATGGGAGGGCGTCAACCTTGGTCGGCGAATTGTATGGCTGGTTGACCCCAACTTTCCAGTGGAATATGTCGACCCAATGAACCATTCCGTCCAATGCCACAAGAGCCTCATGGGGGAGCCCCGGAGCTGTCAAGGGCCGCCATCGCCTCCTCTTGGGAGCTCTACACGTCCCTATTTTTTGTACCCCTCGCTTTCTTTTGTATATCGTTGTAAATATATTGTAAGCAATAAAATGACGGTTTTGTTAATGTTGCATGTCTTCACCTTCATTGTCATTTTCAATCCCTTGTTGTTGTATTGACCCGCCAACTTGGTATATCACACGCAAGCTGGTCGTTCGCCTTAAGGCATTATTGGCGCTCTCTAAAGGACTCGAGTCCTTGAGGGGACATCAAGGCTGATCTTGATGCGGTGTCAAGCCTGTTCAATGCTCATGCGTGAGTAGAGACTTGGTGGTGCTACTCAGGTGTAGATTTGGACGGCCAGCTTTTCGGGCGAATTGCCCTGCTCCTGTCGACCATTATTAACTAATCATGCTATCTCCTTGTAAAGGAGGTCGCCACGTGCGCTACTAGAGCCCCCAAAGATTTTGACCGTGAATAGGCCATTTGGATGACTAAGGTTTAATTCGATTACTAGTAGGCCACTTGGATGATCTCGGTTTAAGTACGACTGCTCGTGGGCCACCTAGATGACCAGGGTTTAAATACAACCGCTCATTGGCTATCTAGATGACCGGGGATTAAATACGATCGCTCATGGGCCGCCTGGATGACCAGAGTTTAAATACGACTGTTCATGGGTCGCCTGAATGACCAGGATTTAATAATGAGAAGGTAAAAATCTGCCCGACTTAGGAACAATCTAGGTTGTTTATGTAGTCCTGCAAACATACAAGACAAGCATACAAACATACACATATGTACATGAAACAGAAAAGGAAGAAAACATAGCAGTGTATAAAGGAAATGATACTTATTTTATTAATTGAAAAAAGTGCATACATTTACAAGTAGACATATGAATGACCAACCTGGATCCTTATTGAAAGTAGCGTTTGAGGTGGATCGCGTTCCACGTTCGTAAAACCAACTTGCTATCCTGGATCCGGAGTTTGCATGCTCCATTCCGCATAACAGTTGATACTAGAAAAGGCCCTTCCCAATTCGAGAAGAGCTTATTCCGGTTGATAGTCTTACCTGTAACCTCGATACTTCGCATTTTGGTAGTAGCGCTCGAATTGTCGTGGAACCTAGAGAAGGAGCTTATTCGAATTGTCGCACTCTTACTTTTTTGTTATAGTAGCGGGTGATTCGCTGTTGGTAGGCTGTCGTCCCCATTTTGGCTACATTGCAAGTTTTCTCCAACAAGTTTAGGTATTCCCTGATTTTTTCAGAGTTACTTTGCAGGTCGAAGGACTCGACCCTAAAACTTGGAAGCTCAATCTCGATTGGAATTACTACTTCAGTCCCGTAGTAGAGACTAAATGGTGTCTCGCGAATTTGCTCCTTTAGAGTCGTCTGATAAGACATAGGACGGAGGGTAACTCGTCGACCCAGGAGCCCCCTGTATCTTTTCACTTGGTCTTTAGACCGTCGACTAGTGTACGGTTAGTGACCTCCACCTGTCCACTCGTATGCGGGTATGCCACCGAAGTGTGGACCAATCTGATGTCTAGACTAGTATAATACTTGATGAAACGCTTTCTCGAGAATTAGGTTTTGTTGTCAGTCATGATGACCATGGGAACGCCGAATCTGCTGACTATACTTTGGCGGATAAATTCTAAAGCGTTGTGCTTTTGATCTTAGCCAGCGGAGTGGCTTCAATCCACTTGGTAAAGTAGTTGATACATACAACGATGAACTTCTTTTGTCCCATTGCAATAAAAAATGGGCCGAGAATGTCGAGCTCTCATTGCGCGAGAGGCCAGGAGCCAGGGAAAGACCTCAGCTCAGCGGGCAGCTAGTGATGAAGATTGCCATGGAGTTGACTGTTCTCACACTTCTTCATGAACTCAAGTGCATTCTTCTTCATAATCGACTAGTAGTAACTCTGACGCATGATCTTGAATGCTAAGTTCTTACCGTCGATGTGCGATCCACATATTTTAAGGTGGACTTCACCTAAGATGTAGTCGGCCTCGTTGAGAGTAAGGCACTGGAGGTACGGAGTCGAGTAACCACGGTGATATAGCCGTCCATCGACCACAGTATACCAGTCGGCTGTCTTCTTAATTCATTTGGCTTCATCTGTGTCGTTTGAGAGTGCTCCGTCTGCCAGGTACTTCTGGTATGGCGTTATCCAGTTTTTTGTGTCAGAATTTTGCATGGCTTCCTGTTCCTCAGTATTGGAAGTGCTCAAGACCTCTCGCATATCCCTTGAGTACTGCTCTGGGTCCTCTGCCACCGCTGCTCTAGCAAGTTGGTCAGCCGTCCAGTTCTCAATTCTGGGAATGTGGACCAAGGTCACATTGTCAAATCTCTGGACGGCATCCTTCACCTTGGCTAGGTATATGGACAGGTGTAGGTTGCACACCTCAAAACTCCTGTTGACCCGGTTGATGACCAGCTCAGAGTCGTTGTAGACAGCCAGTCGTTTAACTGAACACTCTTTGGCCAGTTTTAACCCGGCTATTAGGTTTTCGTATTCTACAACATTATTGGTGGCTAAAGAGTCGAGTCTAAAGAAGTATTTCACCTCAAACCCGTCAGGGGTCCTTAGGACCACTCCAGTACCGCTGCTTGAGTCTGTAGACGATCCGTTTACGTGGAAGACCCATTCCGACTCTTCCCCGTGTTGTTGTGTGACCTCTATGGGCTGTTCATCAGAAATTGGTGTCGTGGTCTCAACGATAAAGTTGGTCAATGCCTGCCCTTTGATGGCTGGTTTGTGTCAGATTTTGATGTCGAATTCTCCCAATTCAATAGCCCACTTTACCAGTCATCTAGAAACGTCGGGCATCTGTAGAATGCTCTTCAGATGCTAGTCGGTCAGAACAATCACGCGATGAGCTTGAAAGTAAGGTCTCAGTTTTGGGCGAGAAAAACAAGTGCCAAGGCTAACTTTTCTGCGCATGGGTAATACGTCTCTGGGCCGATCAATGTCTTTCTCACGTAGTAGACCGGCCACTTAGTGTCGGGTCCTGGTGTACGAGGACGGAACTGAGGGCCACCTCTGACATCGCTAGGTAGAGGTATAGCTCCTTTACATCCTTGAGTAACGTTAGTAATGGTGGACTAGCCAAATACTGCTTCAATTCGTCGAAGGCCACCTGGCACTCTACTATCCACTGAAATTCGTTAACTTTTGTGCCCCTTAAAGCCTTAAAGAAAGGTTGGTACCTGTCCCTCGACTTAGCTAAGAAGCGGGATAAGGCCGCCAGTCGTCCGGTTAGCCGCTAGACATCTTTGACACTCCACGGTAGAGTCATATCCACGAGGGCCTGAATCTTTTTTGGGTTTGCCTCGATTTCTCCTTGAGAGACGATGAAACCCAAGAACTTCCCTAAGGATACTCCGAAGACGCACTTAGCTGGATTAGGCTTCATTTGGTGTGCGCGGAGCACCCCAAAGGATTGAATCAAATCGGGAATATGGTCATTTGTGGTCTTGCTCTTAACGAGCATGTCATCGATGTACACCTCCATATTGTGGTCGATCTGTTTTTCGAACATCTTGTTTACGGGCTGCTAGTAAGTGGTTCCCGCATTCTTCAAGCCAAAAGGTATTACCTTATAACAATAAGTGCCTTGGTCTATCATGAACGAGGTGTGCTCCTCGTCCTCTAGGCTCATTCGGATCTACTTATAATTTGAGTACGCATCCATGAAGTTTAGCAGCTCGTGTCCAGAGGTGGAGTTTACCAATAGGTTGATTTTGGGTAACGGAAAGCCATCCTTTGGGCAGGCCTTGTTAATATTGGTGAAGTCGACGCACATTCGCCATTTCCCATTACTTTTCTTTACCAGGACAACGTTGGAGAGCCAGACTGGATATTGAACTTCTCTAATGAAGTCGGCGTCCAGCAGCTTTCTTACCTCCTCTCGAATGGCGATCAACTTCTCTACAAAGTGGTTTCTCCGCCTTTGCCTGATAGGCTTTCGGTCAGGATCGAGACTCAACTTGTGGACCATTATTCTGGCCGAAATCCAAGACATGTTAGCAAGACTCCATACCAAGACGTTAGCGTTCTGTCACAAGAACGTGACCAGCTCGTCGCGCAGCATCCCGGTAAGTGAGTCACAGATCTGTACGCACCTTTTCGGGTCCTTCGGGTTTAGTGGGATTAGATCGGTTGCCTCACCAAACTGTGCTTGTTGTAAAATCATTTCGTCTAGATGGTCAAGCTCTCCTACCGACTTGGTGCTACCACTTGGAGCGACCTGGGACATGTAACATGTTCGCCTAGTAACTTGGTCACCCGGTACTTTGCCCACACTGCATGTTGTTGGAAACTTTATCTTGAGATGCTATATCGAAGTGACGACTCCAAACACTGTTAGGCACAAGTGGTCTAGTATAACGTTGTAGAAAGAGGGAGGGTCAACCACCAAGAAGGTGAGTGTGTGACTTGCCGTTTTTCGGCATGTGCTCAGGGTGACCTCCAACTAAATGTCCCTTCGACGGACATTGGTTCATTGTTAAGGCCATAATCGAGCATTCAGTTGATTTTAACTGACTCTTTTTTAAACCAAGTTTAAAAAATAGACCAAAGTAAAGCAAATCGCGAAAACTTTCATTATCAATAAATACTCGTTTCAGTTGGTAGTCGACGCTACTGTCCGAAATGAGTGCGAATACAATAAGGGGATCTACATGGGGAGAGATTACATGTTCCAAGTCATTATCACTAAAACTAATGACATTGTATTCAGTGCGCTATTTCTTCCTCCCAATCTACTACTTCTTGCAGTTTGATGAAGTCTTGGCTGGTCGAGTCGTGATCATATTAACTACTCCTACTACGACCCGATTTCATAGAGGGGAAGGCTCTAGTCCTTCTCTGCCTGCAATGCCAGAGCTCTGACTAGGGTTCTTGACAAACCTGGTGAGATGGCCTCTCCTAATCAGCTCCTCGATCTCCTACTGAAGAGTCTTGCAATCCTCCGTGAAATATTCGGGAGATCGATGGAAATCACAATACTTTGTTAGATTTCCTCCCTCCGCTTTCTTAAGTAACTTGGGCAACTTAAAGAATTTCTCCCCACGGATTTACATGAGGACGTTCGAACGGGTGTCGATCAATGGTGTCAGGTTAATCAGCCCGTAGTCACTTCGCTTTGGTGGTTCAGTCTTGTGGTGCTTTCTACGGGAGTAGTCGCCACCTTGTGCTTCCTCTTTCCCTCAGCAGGTAAAGAGCGAGACTGTTTGGCCTGCTCGGGACACTTAACCTCGTTGGCCTCCTCCACTTCTATGTAGGCCCTGGTTATATATTTTGCCTCTCGAAAAGTTTGCGAATTCTTTTGTGCCATGTGCCTAAAAAAGTCCTCGTATGTTAGCGTGGAGATGAAACTGCAACGAAGCGATCTAGAAACTTTCACGGATTCTCTCCCTGTTTTTGCTTGATGTGGGAGAAGTGTCATGGCTGCTTCTCTTCTCAACAGCTGGAGGCGTATTGCGCTAAGAACAGATCAGTTAGCTCCCTGAAACTCCAAATCAAATATGAGGAGAGGTGATGGAACCAAATGCGAGCATCTCCCTTCAACGTAAGTGGAAAGTAGCAGCATATTGTCGCGTCCTCCAACCCTTATAGACTCAGATGGGTATGAAAATAATCGAGGTAATCCATAGGATCAGCGCTCCCATCGCCGACATCGAACGGTTCAAGATCTCCACCGTGAAAGGAGATTTGTCAAGGTCTATAGCATGTTCATTGTCCCTGAACATGCGGTTCCAGATCTTCTCCAGTCTTGAATCTACTTTAGCAATATTGCCTGATCTTTTAGGGTTGAGATATGTTCTCAACTCTGTTCTTTCTCTGGGTGGCGCGTAGCCGACTGGCTACTGCCACCAGTGAATCCAACGACCCGGGAGGCTCCCTCTTGAGCTTGGGTCCTAATCTCTTCCCAAGAGTATCGGGGGTTCCTTCGTTTTGGACTTTCCTCCGAAGCTATGCTGCCTGATCACTCTTCAAGCCTTGGACGGCTTTGAGTGTACAAGGCCCCCAGAGCCTGTGTGTTGACCGGCCTTTTAGACCTCTTGGACGACTTCTTTTTCTTTTGGCCTCCTCTTCTGTAGGTTGGAGTAGGGACTGCTGCGGGTAGAGCCCCCTACTGTGCGCTCTCCTGGTAGAAGTAGAGAATTTGGAGCATTTTGTTCGTGTTATTCATGTGCCCCACTAGGTTCTGAAAAAATGGGACAGGTACCCTGTTGATCATCCCGTTAACAGTGTACCAGTAGCGTGGTCCTAATCAGGCGAGGTCACATCTCTAGCGAGCTTGCTAGTTTGCGTTTTCGTATTCGCCATCTTGCTTGAGGATATTGACTTAGAAGGTGAAGCTGAGAAAGGTTGTGGAGGTAAGTGGTTGGCTTTTTATAAGCCTCTCACAGACGGTGCCAATGATGCATTCTGTATCCAAGTTTTGAATAGGTTTAGATCAAGTTGATCGTCTGAGTTCGACTCCATTTACTGAATCTGAATCCTATACACCAAAACTAAAAACAAAATGTCAAGTAACGGCGGAAGGTCGTTCCACTGTAAATACTTCAACACTCAAATCAGAATCGGCCTTCAAATTAAGAAGGTGAAAGAAATTGAATGCAAAGAGAATATTGGGAAGGTGTTTGTGTCGGTGGGCTTACTCTCACTGAGAGAGGCTTTTGCGGCTCATGTGGAGGGTTGACTCTATACACTGAGTTTCTTGGGAACGTAGTGACAGAGACAGAATGAGAGCGTTTGAGTACAGAAAGCTTGAGAGCTTTACTGTAGAGAATTTCTGTAGGGTGATGAGTGTGTTTGTTAGCAAAATGAGAGCGTTTGTGAGCCAATTCGAACACGCCTTGGAGTGAGAACTCTATGGGCTTTTATAGAAGTAGCGTCGGGTTGCCTTCATTGTGCAGATGGGCTTAATACTTGTACTTTCTTGGGATCACTGTCTTTTCTAGTGTTGAGCTTTAATGGCAGTAATGGTTTCCTGGATTGATTGCCTCCTTTCTACATTTTGTAATCGTTAGGGTTTACTCTAGACAAAAGGAGGATTTTGGCGCTTTCCTACAGGGATGAGCATCGATCCTGGATGTAGCCATTGTAATGGATGTTTCCTTCTGTGGGAGGCGCAAAATCAGGGGAAAAGACCATTGAGGTTGGAAGACGGATACATGGACTAATATGGGCTTAGGCCGTAGGACTTTCAATCTTCAGCTAATCTACTGGTCGCGCTTTCGGTTAATGAAAGCGTTGACAGTCCTGGGCCTAAGTGGGCCGTCCTTCTTTTGGGCTTTTTGCCAGCTCACTAACCACTCATCCAGTCAATGGTTGGCGTTGACTGTCGAGGTGCGAGTGGCCCTTTGAGGTTCTGGGTCGTTCTTCCTTCCTGTGCTGGCCTATTATTGGTGTACCCATCAGGAGTAAAACCCTAAATTATTCTATAAATAAGTAACATAATTTTTTATCCCGGCCAAAACTACCTCACTCTATCTTAAATTTAAATTTATTGTTAATTGAATTTTAATTAAGAATTTCATTTTGTGTTAAAATATTTGATAGGTCTAGTATTGTTGGCCGATCTGAAGTCTGAAGTGTAGCGAAGAAGCTTTATCATGGTGGAAAAAGATTTTATTTTGGCGGGAAGAAATCCCTCCTAGCGGAAAAAAATGGAACTCCACTTGGCCGAAAAAAAATCCATCACCTCCCTTGATAAAAAGGGGAAAAAGAGGAGGAGAACCGATCCCAAGAAGAAGGGCAGCAAAAACCTTCCAAAAGCAGTACCTGGGACTGCTGCTCTAGTTCTCCAGCTCACCGATGGAATAGAGCATCACAAGGCCTCCTTGATGGCGCCCAGCCCTATGTTCTCGTTTTCGATGGAACAGAGTATGGAGCCCTCAATGATAGCTCGCGGATGTTCTCGCCAAACAGAGCATGAAGCTCTTTGTTAATGGCAACTAACTCCTCCTTGTTGCACTCAGGCCAAACAGGGCACAGAGCCCTCTCATCAATGGCGTTCATCCTCTTTGTTCTTGTTTCTAGTGAAACAGGGCACATGGCTCACTCGGCAATGGCGTCCAACAATTCCCTCTCAAATCGGTGCAAAACAGAGTATCAAGCTACCCTTCAATGGCACACAGCCGCTGTTTCCTCAAATCAGGGAGAATGGAGCCCCCACAGGGGTAGCTCATGCTCCTAGCATTCTCAGCCAAAACTGAGCCTGAAGCACCTTTAATGGCACTCGACGAAGCTCCCCCTAAAACCAAGCACAAAGCTTCTCAATAAATCTGGACTAAAGGCGTACTCCTCAAAGGACGCCCATCTACTTGTTGGGGTAAGTCACTCCCTTGTGGGTAATTCAACAAACTGGTTCGTCATCGGAGGATTTTCGGAGAGAAAATGATGGAATTCATTTGCTAGAAATTCGGAGAACATTAGCCGGTCAACATCCGATGTTGGCCATTTGGAGCAAAATCCGTCAACGGGAAGGTTGACTGGATGGCGTAAGACGGCACCCGGGAAAGGTTGGCCGGATGGTAGAGGCCGGTTGGCCGGATGGGCTGAGGGACGGCAGTTAACGGAAGGTCGATCGGATCCGCCAACGGAAGGTTGATTTGGATAAGGTCAAAAGGAAATTGGGAGAGGATTTTCGGAGAGCATTTTCGGATGAGAAAATGTGGGAATGCATTTTGACAGGAATGTCGATTTTTTGGCAAGAATGGATTTCCAGTTTGGAAATCGGGTGCCAACTCAGAAGATCCTCTGGAGACACGTGATCTCAGGCAGGTATGCGGGAGCCGGTTTTGGCAGGGCAAATTCCTATTGTTGGAAGGACGGATCTTGTCCTTGTATGGAATATTGCCTCTGTTCTAGTACGGTAGATCCTATATATATATGCATGCTGGCTAAGCTGCGAGAGGGGGGTGACACAGAGAGTGAGGTTGAGCAAAGGAGTTGTGAGGAAACAAGAAATGAGTGCACCACGAGTGAGAAGGAGAAGAAAGAAAAACAGAGAGTAAAAGAGTGGAGTGTTTTCCGTTTACTCCAGTGAGGTTTTTATTTGTTGTTCTCGGGTGTGTAGCGGATACTCCATCTTGGAGGTTTGTAACCTATTTCACATAGTAGATTTACTATTGACTCTACTCCCGTGGTTTTTCCTCTTCGGTTTGGGAAGGAGTTTCACGTAAAAATGCTGTGCATCCATTGTTCTTTGTTTCTACTAAATGGTAGCTGTCGATGACGGGGGGTTCGGATTTTCCACTGCTGTCGGATCTGGTGGATCCTGGTCTTCCGAGCCCAACACTACTCCCCCTCAAATCAATTCTAAAGGGAACACTAAGCTCCTTATCCATGGCGTCCAGGGCTCTTTGAAGCCTTCGATCAAACAGAGAGTAGAGGAGCTCTTCGAGAACGTCGCCTAGCTACCCTATCCTCAAATCGGGAAAAATGGAGCTCAATGAAGCCCCCATTAGTGACGTCCAACACTCTCAGACAGTAGAACAAAGGCGTATTCCTCAAAGGACGCCCATCTGCTCCCCCTCAAATCAATTCGAAAGGGAACACTAAGCTCCTTATCCATGGCGTCCAGGGCTCTTTGAAGCATTCAGTCAAACAGAGAGTAGAGGAGCTCTTCGAGAACGTTGCCTAGCTACCCCATCCTCAAATCGGGAAAAATGGAGCTCAACGACGCCCCCATTAGTGACGTCCAACACTCTCAGATAGTAGAACACCAAGCTCACACCATGGCATTTAGCAGACCCTTCCCGAATCAGAGCCAAACACCGTATGGAACTCCGCCAAAATGGCGTCTAGCATCTCCTGTGTTCACAACCACCCTGTTTAGTTAACCTGTTTGTGTCAAGTGGGTAATTCTGTATTTATCGGCCTACTAGCACAACCCAAGTGGACGGTGCCCAATGGGCTTTGCGCTCATCTTAGTACATTTTGGTAGGTCTCCGAATATTACCGTGGCTCATGGATGCATTGTATTGCCCTCGCGAGCATATCTCTGAGCCGCTTTTCAATCAAAAGCACCCTCGAATTCAATCCTCCGCCTAGTAAGCTGCATCTCAACCGAATGCACCTATAGGAGCCAATCCTCCTTTCACATCCCCTGTTTATGTGTACAATTTTGTACTATCTAACATCTTCCTTACATATTTCTTTTTTCTTATAAATATTTTTGATTTGAGCGTCGAAGGATTTACGATGGGATAACCTCATACTATCCTCTGACCTCTTCTTTATAATTTGTGGTGTGCAGGTTCTAGATTAACAGTGACGGAGATCGAATCTACTCCAATTTGACCTGTAGCAAAAGAATGTAAAGCTCCCTAATTCATACCACAAACTGAGAATCAGGGACGCGTAAATATTTATCTAAATCATCTTATGAATGCTGTATAATTGAATTGTATTAAAAATTCTAAACGCTTTTAAAGTATTTTCACACTATATATATTAATATACAACTTAAAATTTAATAAATTTAACTGAATTGTATTAAATATTGTAAAATTAGTATTAAAATAAATAACATAATACTAGTAACGCAAAGGTTGAAATTAATAATAAAATTTGAAAAACAAGTAAAAAGAGGAGGAAAAAAGTTAGTATTTTTTCTCACTTTTTCAATCAAATAATAAAAGTTTGCGTATTAATTGTATTTCAACATTCAAAAATATCATAAATTTTTTAAAACTAAAAAAAATTTCAGTGAATTTTTATCATTTCAATTGTAATTTTTACTTTTATATTGTTTTTACTTATATTCTGGGGGGAAAAAAAAACAAACTTACCAAATTTATCTTAATTTATTATGGTGTAACATGCATATGACCTAAATAATATAAAGCTATATTATGTATTGATAGTTTATACTTTCATTTTTTTTTTTTTTTTGCATTACATATACACTATCACATAACTCAAAAAATAATCAATTTGGCACTAAATTTTTCCTAATGTAAATTTCATGCTGCTCTAACATTTAAAGCAATAGTGGAATAACATTAGTAAAGTTAAGATTAGAAAATAAATTTTGAAATTATTAGAATACTTAAAAAGTGAACTTTCAAGTTTATACATGACAAAATACGGGCTTAGACACAAGAAAAACTCATAGAGAAGTTCCGAGAGGCAAATATGCCTGCACTTTAACCTTCAAAATATTCCACCTTCACAAAAAATGATCACGGTAGTGGCCGATGCATGACCAAGGTATGATTACGTTATAAAAATTCAAGTCAAAAGTTTAATTTTTTGTTCTTGTTAAGTAAAATATAAGTTGAATATCTTCTGAGTTCATCTAAATATGGCTAGAAAAAAATTTAAAAAATGCAGACAAAATCCTAAACAATATTTTTTATTCAATAGCTATCAGCCCACATCGTATTTACTTTGTTTACCATTCATTCATATGAACGCCTAAGTGCATTTACTACCACTGCCATACATTGTTAGCAAATAATGTGGCTTAAATAACCACGAAAGCGGAATAAAGAATCGAGTTTATACCTCCCGCCATTTGCTTGCTCTGTTTTCGGGATATGAGATCCGGGCCGATTTAAATTTCTGGACACACCGACTCTTTTTTTAGATGGTGTATCGGTTGAAATGGATATCAGAGGCGCTTTAACGCTGATTAGGCAGCAAAATCATCAAATGCCTCAATCATGCGTTACATTCACAAACCGGCCGAGAATTGATGTGTCAATGAATGGGAGAGTTATTAATACTAAATGGATCACTAATACTTCAGCAATCAGTTGAATTAAACAGTAAAAGAAAATCAGGAGTCGAGGAAGATGAAATGAAGAGGAAGAAGCAATCGGCTACAAACTGGCTTAGAACTGCTTGAAGAAGCCGCTCGGCTCTCGCTTGGCTGCTGAATGCTGAAGCCTATATACATAGCTTATATGATACAA
Organism: Nepenthes gracilis; assembly: GCA_033239525.1. Taxonomy (NCBI): domain Eukaryota; kingdom Viridiplantae; phylum Streptophyta; class Magnoliopsida; order Caryophyllales; family Nepenthaceae; genus Nepenthes; species Nepenthes gracilis. The sequence continues at coordinate 518,497 of BSYO01000018.1, read as the reverse complement.
TTTTTAGGGCCATTGAATTGCTTGACTCACATAATCAAAAAGATACTGGCACCTGTACGGACTTATACTACAAAGCACACATGGGTAACTCTGATAATCTTGACAATGAGGGAGGAATTTGTGCGTATGAGTTGTTATATTTGGTCAAGTGACAAAGGTTATAATTATCAGTTAATGGTTTAGTAGAAAACTTTTCAAATTCTGTATCCTTGGCTTTTTCTTTCACTTTGAAGGTATTTTCACATAAATTTTGATTTTATCTATCCTATTTATTCAATTATATTGTGTTACTATTAGTCAATTGGCATTGTTTTTAGTGTGTACAAACATAGATATGGTTGAGTCAAAAGCAGCAGCACTACTACATTGAAATCGACCGCCTCAAATTATCCGATATGGAAGCTAAGAATGGAGGATATTCCCTTCAATAAAGATCTATATAACTAATAGGAGGAGATGATTGTGAGGTTTTGGGTTACTTTCTTATAAGATTATGATAAATCAATGAATTATTAGAGGGACGTATGATATTAAGTTTTATTTTATGAATTTGATGTATTCCATGTTGAGCAACCAAGCAACAGTTTGGGCCAACTTTGAGGTCTTTATATTAACAATTTCTACAATAAAAGCTAATGTTGCGAGTCTCATATCGAGAAGGTAACTCCACAAAAATTATCTTATAAATTAAAAAATTCTCTTCCCTTAAGATGCACTCTTTGGAGAAGGCTCAGGCCCTAACGGTTTGTGCCCGCAACATACAATCTCTAAAGATAATAAAGATACTTCACCAAAAGACATGCACTCATTGTCTATCTAGGAAGTGACATTTCAAATCTCCCAGACAATAAAGAGATTGAAAGTGTTTGGCATAATTCACTTTGGCGTGTGTTATGTGGGAGCCAATTCCCTACGTGGAGCATAATATTTCATCACTTTGTTATTATTATTTATGGAAGATGTAGTCCTCAATCATAAAGCCAAAGTCCAAAGACCAGGTTTTGGAAGTGTTTTTACAATTTTATTTCAATGCAGTTTTCAATTGTTAAAAAGTTTTAAACAATTCATTTAGACAATGAATGTAAATATCACGGGACTTGGATATTTTCAAAAAATCTTAGTGTAAACGGAGGATTATAAGAATGAACCAAATTATTATTGAAAGAATTTGATACTTATTCTATTAGGCAAATATGCTAAAGTAAGTTACAATGACCATTATTGATATGTTCAATCAATTACACTGGCCCCACTAAATCTGGTGTTTTGAAAGAGTGTGACATGACAAGACAAGAGATATCATATGGCTATTCAAGGACGCTTAGTTGCAGAGCGTTTGTGCAAATCTCGACTTAAAAAAGTCAAAGTTTGACCAAAATATTAAGGTATGTATCCCTTTTAAATAAAAATATAAAAAGTTTCTCTACATGCTATAGAATCTAATTGATCATCTAAAATCCGTGTATAATATTCTTTTAAGACCATACAACAAGAGATGGAAGAAAAGTCCACGAGTCGTATTAAACTTCAAAGTGTGTCATTAGCCTCAGACAAATCCAACCCAGTTAAGAGAATGAGGTTTGGACCAGTAGGAAGGAACTTCGGCCTATGAAGATCAAGGTTCACCGAACCTCCAATGGTCTAACCTCATATTACCGAACCACTAAGGTTGAACCCACATCGAGTTACCGGGCCATAGGTAAGGAGGTCAAAGTTTGAAGCACCGACTCATAGAGGGTACCACCGTATGAATATTAGATGCTGACTAATATGAGAGAGCCTAACTGCCTTAGGGAAGCCTCGGAACAACCAACATAAAAATGAGGGGTTAATAGCTATCCTGGACGAGATGAAATCCTTTATGAGAATATCACCTTTGAGCTGACAATGTTTACACAGGGCAAGGGAAGAATGAAGAACAAGTGGGCACAATAATTCTTCATTTAGAAGCTGCAAGAAGACAACAATGTTACAGTTTTAATGTCAACCCTCTAATTGATATATCAATAGCTAACTACAATGTGTCCAATTGGGAGATAAATTTTACACGATTCAATCAATATTAGAGTTTATTTTTATATCTATTTGTTTTATTGCACAATTTAAAATATATATATATTTTACCTCCCCATGTAAGAAATCAGATCGAAATAAAAATGGAGAAGAGGAAGACGAAGATGGAACAGACGATGAAGAAGAAGACTCTGGAAGCACTCAAGTGCGAACGTGGGAAAGATGCGGACCGCAGAGCCTCATTAATCACATTTCAGAATTGTACATGTCCAAAGGAGGGAGCACAGCTCCTTATAATGAAAAGCAAAACAACGATAAAGGAAAGAATAAAAAGGTAAAGGAAAAATAAAATCCTAACCTAAATAATTACATAACGGTACAAAAAATATATTTATCCTAAAATACAAAAGATCTAAAATAATTAAGGATTTTTCATATTTTCTAATACCCCACATATGTGTGTAAAAAAAGTGCAGCCTTTTCGTTTTATATTTGAAGCCTTTTGATATATATCTGATGCGTCCGAGAATCCTAATTGTTATACAAATAAGGATATTTAAATTTTGTCCGTCGGGCGTCAAACGTGTTCGGCCTCCGTATATCTTTAATCCGAATCTTATATAATCACAAAATAATGTCAAAGAATTGACAGCACTTATTCTCCAACATATTCTTCGACGTTCAAATCAATATCTTTCTTAAATGAGAAAAAAAATAAATGATGTATATTAAGTATGTTTTTTTTCGTGGGCTTGCATGCTTATTAAGGCGTCTTGTTGGGTGACGGTTGATTCCCTTTGTCAACTATATAAAAAACTGCCGAATGGATAAGTTTTGTCCTAATGGTGATTTCAACCAACACATGAGGTCGTTACAAGATGAAAGTAAGAAACCGCCATGGCGGTTAAATTGGTTTTAGCTTGATCACAAAATTAAATTGCTTAAGAGTGTCGGCTAAATTTGCTGAAATGGGCTGCGCAGATGATTTGAACCGCTGAAACTTGTTCTCTAGTTTAGAATTATTTTTGGTCGATTTTTTTGGATCGTTGGATATAATACTCATCATAATCTAATGGTGTATTTTTTTTTTCCCTCTTTTGAAAAAGAAATTTCTATAAAAATTATTTTTATAATTTCTTAATTAAATTTTTGTTGACCCACCTCCAACAAACATGAGCAAATATGCTGAAAACCCTCGTACTAATTGAGTCATATAATAGTACATATGTGATGTAGAAAGATTTAGTAGTATAAATGTCAACATAGATCTCTAATTAGGAATTTTAACATTATATACATAAATAGCCGAAAAATATGGTAAAATTTGTAATAGTATAGACCTAAACTTACGCAAATGTTGAGAGAAAGTTAGAATCATAAAAAACTTTTATTATCTTTAAAAAAAATTTAGGATAATGCCAAAAGTTGAAATACAACTACTACTTTCACTTTTTTTATTTGATTGGAAAAAGAGAAAAAATAATAATATTTTCATCTTTTTACTTTTTTCTAGTTTTATTCTTAAATTTAATTTTGTAAGAATAGGAAGAAGTTCTCAAGAAAACGAAAACGAAAATGAAGACAAAGAAAAAGGACAACGCCATTCTTGAAAAATGGCAAAGCTCTGCGCCAACAGACAAAGCTGCAGGCTGTTTTTATTATCTCTTCACACACCGCAATATAGGAATATATATAATACAACGTTTATGGCCCAAGGATGGCTTTTATTATCCAGGCTGCCTTGTCCTGGATTTAGTTTTAGATAGCGTAAAACTTGATATGTAGCCTTCATATGGTTAAAAGTAGGCTGATTCATAAATTTACTCAAAATATTTACAGCATATGCTATATCTGGCCTTGTGACAGTAAGGTAAAGAAGGCGACCAACAAGCCTTTGATATGTGCTCGGGTCCTGTAAAACCTCCCCAATTTGCTTACTTAATTTTACGTTTTGATCTATTGGCAGTTTAAGAGGTTTGGTCCCGATGGTGCCAGAATCGGCTAAAATGTCAAGAGTGTATTTTCGTTGACAAAGATGTATGCCTTTTGTTGATCGGGCAACTTCTATGCCAAGAAAATACCGTAGACTCCAAGGTCTTTAATTTTGAAGGCTTGATTAAGGAAGGTTTTGATAGATGTAATGGCCTTCAAGCAATTACTTACAACGATGATGTCGTCAACATAAACAAGAAGGACTGTGAAAGATTTGTCGTCTTGTTTTGTAAATAGGCTATAATCAGCCTTGGATTGCACGAATCCATATGCAATAAGGGAAGTAGAAAGTTTAGAGTACCATTATCGAGAGGCTTGTTTAAGTCCATAAATACTTTTTAGTAATTTGCATACTTGGTGGGGTTCTCCTTCGGTATACCCAGGGGGCTGTTGCATATAGATGTCTTCATTTAGGGTTCCATTTAAGAATGTATTATTGACATCAAAATGATACAAATGCCATCATTTTATGGCAGCAACAGCCAAAAGATATCGAATAGTGGTAAGTTTAGTGACAGGGGAAAAGATTTCGTGATAATCCACTCCTTCCTCTTGAGTATACCCTTTAGCTATTAACCGACATTTATGTCTTTCGATACTCCAATCACTATTAAATTTTAATTTAAACACATATCGACATCCGATTGCTTTCTTTTCTCGAGGTAAATCAGTGATGGTCCAGGTTTTATTGAATTCTAATGCTTTTAGTTCATCTTCGATGGCTTTTCGCCAGTTGGGATCGCACATGGCCTGTGATAGGTTTCCAGTTCAGTTTGGAATGAGATGGAAGAAGCAAAAGACTTATAGTTGTGGGACAACTTTTGATGTGATATGTGATATTCGAGAGGGTAAGGTTTGCCTAGGAAAATTTGTGTTGTGAGTTGGATATTGTAGTTCTGCGAACGGGGGTGTCATCTCCTGTTGGGAGTTGGATATTTGTAGAAGGGTTATTAGGTTGCATATTGTCACTCAAGGGTTCTTGATTATGGTCTGGTTGATCATGAATAGGAGGTGATTTGGATTCTTCTTCATCATTCCAATTGTTAATAATAGGCAGATCTTCATCTAGAACAGAATCGGTATTTGGATTCGAGTCTAAGCTATGGACAGAAGGTAATTGTTGAGTGACAAACAGATCGACACTAGTCACTATGGGAGACATTGCATTAGATTGATCACTGGGAATAGTTTCGGCACAGTTTCCTTTGTACAGGAACACGTTCTCATGAAAAATGACATCCCTTGAATAAAAGGTTACATGATTATGTAAATCAAATAATTTGTATCCTTTAACTCCGAAAGGGTATCCCAAAAATAGTCAAGTTCTACTTTTACGGTCAAATTTCTTCCGCCCATGAGAAATGGTGGATGCAAAACACAAACAACCAAATATACGGAGGTTGTCATAGTTTGGTTTGACTCCAAATAGAATTTCATATGGAGTCTTATTTTCAAGTAATGTAGTGGGAATTCTATTGATAATGTGTGCAGCAGTAAGTATACAATCACTCCAGAATTTCAAGGGAAGTCCCGATTAAAATCTAATAGCTCTAACAATATTCAATAAATATTAGTGTTTACATTCAACAACACCGTTTTGCTGTGGTATTTTCAAACAACTACGTTAGTGGATAATACCTCTTTTACTATAAAAGTTCCCAGTCCAAATTCAGTTCCATTATCGCTACAAATCACTTTGATTTTGTCATTAAATTGTGCGGCAACCAGATTGTAGAAGGCTTCCAAGCACAATTTTGTATCCGATTTTTATTTCAGAAGGTAAATCCAGGTACTCCTAGAGAAATCATCAACTATAGTCAAGAAATATTTATATCTATCATAAGATACCTCGGAATATGGTCCCCATAAGTCACAATACACCACGTCAAATAAGGTGTGTGACTTATGAGTATTGGAAGAAAAAGAAAAGCGACGCTGCTTGGCCATGTGGCAAATAGAATAGGAATTATCATTAATAGAATACACTATTCCTTTTACAATAGGATCGCTTATTAATTTCATCCTAAAATATGAAATATGACCTAATCGAGAATGCCACAGATCAGAAGGTAATGAAACAAAATTGACAGAAAGCTCCTTGTAGAATTTGGAGAGAAGGCTCTGTAAAGAATTGGGATGAACTTTCTTATTCATCAGATAATATAAACCATTTTTCTCTTCACCCATCCCAATCGTTCTCCAGGAGAAAAGGTCCTGAATTAGGAAAATATCTCCAAAGAAAAATAAACAATAACCGAGATCATTAGCAAATTGCTTCACAGATATCAAATTGAAGATAAAAGAGGGAACACATAAAACATTTCGCAACACAATTTGATCGGTCAATTTGACCGTTCCAATGTAGAAGGCAGGGGCCTTACTCCCATCAGGGAGTTTGACAGAACAGTAGACGACAGCCTCCTTATTAAGGTATAAAGATGGATCACATATTATGTGATCAGTAACTCTTGTGTCAAGAATCCAGATATTCCTTTTATTACAGGAGGAAGGGACAGAGCAGAGATTATTACGAGCTATATTTGCTGCCTTCGGTTGATCACTGATAGGATCAAAAGGTTGGGAATTCTTTCTGGTCGTTTAAGAAGGCATTGCTGAATCTTTTGGATGAATTAGATTCATGAGTTGCTGGAACTGCACTATAGTTAATTCAACTTTGTCATCCTCATGAGTCTCTTAGTCGAAGACGGTGGTGTGGCTCAATTTGTTGGTCGAGAGTGTTGTGGCTCTAGACTTTCCATTCGGTCTACGACCGGGAGGGAAGCTATGGAGCTGATAACATTTATCAATAACGTGTCCAGGTTTATTACAGTGAGCACAGATGGGAATCTCAGCATTCCTAATTTTAAAGCATTGTTGCAAAGAGTGTCCTGGAACACAACAATGAACGCAAAAATGCTTGTCCTTTTTGAACATCTGATTATTTTTCACAGGGTTATTAATAGCCTGTTTCGTGAGCAAGGCTACGGTTTCTGAGGAATGAACAGCAAACAACATTTGGTGTTGTCGTTCTTGCTATTAAACTATATAAAAGACTTTGTTGACAGAGGAGAGAGGGTTCATCAATATAATCTGGCCTCTCACATTAGCATACAAATCATTGAGACCCATTAGGAATTACATGACATAATCCCTTTGATATCGCTCAATGAGCACTTTGATGTTGCCATAGTTACAATCTGAGAGAGGGTCATAGATAAGAAGCTTGTCCCAGATTGTTTTCAACTTACCATAATACAAACTTACGAATCGTGCTCTTGCAAGAGACATGCTAAGGACTTCTTGAGTTGAAAGATTCATGGCCATTCTGTTGGGTGAATCGGTCACGCAGTTCCTTCCAGATTTCAGAAGCGTTGTCAACAAATATGACGCTGGATTTGATGGAACGACTGATGGAGTTCTCGATCCAGGACACCACCATATCATTACAACGTCCCTCAGCTTGAAAAAGAGGATCGGTGGAATCGATGGATTTGGGAACAGTACCGTCAATAAATAGGAGTTTATTTTTAGCCCTCAATGCTTAACGCATGGTTCTAGACCAGGTCGAATAGTTGTCGATGGTGAGCAAATCGACAACTAAGACGACAGCTGGACTATCGCGGGCTTCCTAACGGAACGGGTTGCATGGATTTGAAAGGTTTTGAAATCGTAGCAACTTTTGGGTAAAAATGGGATCTGGGTTGTCGTCGCTGGATGCGCTATCGGAAGCATTGGGGTTGTGATGGTGTGCCATGGGTTCTCTGATACCATGAAAGATTGGAAGAAGTTCTGGAGAAGACGAAAACGAAGACGAAGAGAAAGGAAAACGCCGTTCTTGAAAAATGGCAAAGCTCTGCACCAACAGACAAAGCTGTAGACTGCTTTTATTATCTCTTCACACACCGCAATACAGGAATATATATAAAACAATGTTTATGGCCCAAATATGGCAAGGGACAGAAATAAAGGAAAGAAAAAAATACAACAAAAAGAAAAACAAATATACAGTGAACAAAAAATCCTAAAAATACAATATTAACAAAAATACAATATTAACCAAATACGAAAATATTACCAAAAATAAAAATATTACGTATTTTTTAATAAACTTTCTATTATTTCTGTCATCAATTTTTATTTTAACACTAGTTTTATGATATTCAGTAATATTAAGTTAAATTTAGCACATTTTGAATTATATATTAATATACATATAATGATAAACACTTTAAAAGTGCAAAAATATTAAAATGGGCAAATAGGGTCGTTTGATATTCTTATTAATACTTGGTCATTCATTAGATCCCATAACTAATAATCAGAAGGCTAAAACATATATCATCTTATGCTTACGGTTCAAAATAAATTTTCTTTTTTTAAATTAAAGTCGTATCAAGTGATTTTTAATTTTTATACGAACAAATTTTTGTGCTCATCCATCCCACCGGTGGAGCAGGTGGACGCTGACGGAGGCAACCATCGTATATTCAAAGTGGGCAGCTACATGCTAGCTTGTGTGATCTATTTTTTTATGGTTAAATTGGACGCAAAGTTAGGTGCACTGTGCATCATCCCGTGTCTTCTATGGAGAAGACTGCGTCTGTTTGGAAAGATCACCAAAAAATAATAATAACCATGAAAATTATTGTATTTTCTGATAATTTCAAGTGGGTTGCCTAAGTAGGTTAGGATGTTGAGCAGCTTATTCTGTTTATCAATGTCTGTTCCATTACAATTATTGTATTTCCTGATATATGGTTTATATAAGCAAAATTATAAGGAAAAATAATAAAAATGTAAGATAAAAAATTTAAATTTTTTTTTATTTTTTACTATTAAAAATATATATTTTTGTTTATTTTTCCTTGACTACTAAGTAAATAATTGACGGGTATAGTTGCTGACGGCCCAAAAGAAGGAATCTGTCCAAGAATTCGGCCCGTGCGACCTAAATCGGTGAATATATTTGTCGGTCTTTATTCGCGGTTTTTCTTTGAAAGAAGACAAAATCAACGCCAATGGTCGAAACAATTTCCCTCTCTTATCCAAATTCAATAGTTTCAAACGCTAGTTGAAACCACCAACTGAACGGTGCCTTGTTTACTCAACGATTTCTTAAACGGTTGATGAAAAATCAAACTCGGCCCTAACTTATACATAAACTCCTCCTCCTCAATTGGAGAAGGGGATGACGTTCAGCTAAACACAAATTCAAAACACCAAAAGCTCCCACACTCTCTCTAAGACACTTTCTAAAAATGCATGCCACAAATAAGAATTATTTTTACAAATATCTATACTTGCATCTTTCCATTTTCTTTCCTCAAATGAAGACATTTATTTAAGCGTTTGAGAATATAATAAAGAATGAGTCATACTAATCTTTTAATCGTATTCTATTATATTGTATAGGATTCACATTAAGAGCGTATGGAGATCGGACCCACTTCAAACCCAATGGATAGTTATTGGCTGCTTAATCCGTATTTACTTTTATCTAAAAATTTAAAAACTTTATTTTTTAGTTTTCTAATTTTAAACTTAAATTCAAAATTTTTTACTGATTATAAAATTATATTTTTTTCATAATTTTTAAAATCATACTTATATAATAATATTTTAAAAATATATAATAATAATAATATTATTATTTTATGAATTTATTAATAAAATATATTTAATTAATAAGTATAAAATTTTGATCCAATTCATTACTCCACTTATTTATATATTTAGAGTTAACATTTTTATAAATTAATATGAATTATATTTAAACATTTAAAAGTTTAACTATTAATGTATATGATTTGTTAATGAGTATATTTAAATTACTATTTAATATTTTTTATAACTTAATAAGAATATTACGTATAATTCATTTAATAAAAAAATTAAAATAACTATATTATAATCATTTAACGGATCATCATTATTAAATATCATGTCATTAATTTATATTTTTAGCTTATTAATAATTAAATATATATATGTGAGGTTATCAAAAAAATTATGTATTAACAATTTAGACTCGGATGAATTAATTTCACAATCACAAAGTGAAATTTGAAATTGGCTTAATGGTGTTTAGCTCAAATGATTTAAACTCACACTCTTAATAGAGTAATAATTGATGATCAAATACTAAGATTACATATTATATATATATATATATATAAGCATATGTTATTTTATATAATATATCATAATTAAGAATAATATTCGGTATATAATTTACTATTATATAATATATATATTTTATATGACTTTTGGTGTTTTTAAAATAAACAATCATAAAATGAGTTTGCTTAGTTATTTTATTATAAATAATTTCATTTTTAAAATTTATTAAGTAATTTTATAAACTAATAATTTTTATCTCATATTGGATAATTAAAAATTTATAAGTAATTATTAATAAATATTAATTTATTAATATGTTTATATTTTTAACAAAAATTGATAAATTATTTTATGAGAAAAATTTTAAAAATAAAAAAAAAATATATATATAAATAAAAAAAATAGAAAATTGTTTTTCCATACGTGTTGGTTATGAAAGATTTATAAAAGGCATGCTCAAATAAAGCAGCTTTTTAAAAAGAAGCGTCAACAAAACGCGGCGCACAACTGTAACGAATTGAGAGGCGGTGATTATTATTATTTTATCTTAATTAAAAAAATAAATAATTATAATTTAATTATTTTTATAGAGCCCGCACTGGACGAGCGATAACAAAATCAAACAGACTGCACGCCGTTAGTTTTGTTCCCTCTGTTTATAACTAAATTCTCAGTACGTCGAAGGCTCCCTCGATCAAAAATTTCTCGAAAGAAATAGGGAACTCAGACGTCTGTTCGGTAACCTCTCTCTCTCTCTCTTCTTCTTTCCGAATTGAATTGACCCGTTTTTTTTCGTTCTATTAAATAATTACTAATTCGATCAATTGTTTTGATGATTGATGGCGATGATACTTTCTTGCTTAAACTTCATCTTTTTATTGCGACTTTTGAATTCCTCTTTGTTTCATTCATATGAATGTATGCCAGATTTAAATACTTGCTCGATGGTGGTTCAGGGCTGATTCTTTTTCAAAATTCCTCGTCGCTTCATTTATTAATTTTATTAGTTCCTCAGTCTCTTCTATCGGAAAGAAATGTCCATTTTCACGATTTCTTACCGGCTAAATGGAGGAGGCAGAGTATCAGTTAAATGTTAGTCCAGTTATCAAAATAATGGATCTTGTTCAGAAATGAGGCACCATTATGTCTCGTGGTTTTTATGTTTCATGGTTTGTCAGGTTCATAGAAATAGCCCATGAAATTCAATTTTCACAAGGTTATGACTATTTAGTTACGTTGACTTATTGATTTATTTCTCCATCTGAAAATTTCCCCTGTTATTTGTTCTTCCCTATTTTTGTATAAATTCTTCCTCCTCTCCTTTCCTGTTCTTCTCTTCTCTTCCTTCTATCCCTTTCAACTTCTTTCCCATCCTACTGTTGGGTTTTGGTTACTCCTTTACGAGTCATACACCTATTGGAGGTATTTTTTATTTTTATATTCCGGAGTAGTTAGGTATTTTTGCGCTACGCTTATGAGAGGTCTATTTGAGAAAATTGTTTGCGAGAGATTCCACGAGAAGGCCACGAGCTGGCGTCTTAAGCTTTGTGCCGGGGTAGATTTCCAATAGATATCGGTGAGAGACCTTGAGCTGGCCACTTAAGTGTCAGGAGTAGGAGGATTTCTAGTGTTACACCACAAGATGGCTGCAAGCTAACGGCTAAGTGTAATATAAATGGGTTTGGTATGATTTTAGGGTAACTAATAGATCATTTCAACACAAAAGAGCTTTGTATGAAGAGAGAAGAGAGAAAAAAGAGAAGAGGAACAAGTTCAACATCCAGTTTTTGTTCTATTCAAGTTTCATTTTTTGTCAGATGTGCATACGTTTCTCTAGTTTTATTTTCTAGGACGTACTACCACTTGATTGCTCTGTTTTTCTGTATATTCTTCTCTAGTGACTTGTTAGGTGTGTTGTTGTATATAATCGGCCATTCATATAGACTATTCCGAAGGAATCTTGGAGTGAGTTATATTTGTAACCAAATACTTTTATAATGGATTTCTTTAAAATTTATCTCATGGTTTTTCATTTAGATGAAAAAGATTTTTTTCATTAAATATTATCGTGTAACTTGTGTGTGATTAATTATATAATTATTGTTCCTTATACTTTCAAGATGTTTGGTGGCCAATAATCGAAAAACTTTGTGTGTGTTTTTATTCATTGGAAATCCCAACACCTACATTAGTTAAACATTTAGTGGTTGAATGTGAAATAATTAGTTTGAGTCAGGAAAGCAAAGGGTTAGAATAGTAGCCTATAAATCAGTACGGTAAAAGTTTCCTCAAGTTCCACAGAATAACACATCAATGTATTAATGACGAAAAAGGGTAATCGACTGAGTGAGTTGAGCAAAATAACTATTGTTTCATCTACCCCTTCCCTTTCAAATAAAGGAAGATAATTTCAATCACCACCTAATTTCCAAGAAAAATAGCATGCTTTAAATAGTGCAAGCATGAAATTAACTTTTGAAGTATTGCGTGAACTATGAAGTATGGTAGATTGTATTGTTTTATTGTGTACCACTTCTATAAGTTTTATCAAACTGTGGATATGTCATGCATGAAATTCTTTTAACAGAGACGGCTAGTTAATTTGGTTGGTTGATGCATCATTGAAGAAGAATAATGGACATGGAAAACAATGGGTCGGGTGACAGAGGTCTACTTTCTCAATTGGCTGGAGCTGCCTCAGCATTGTATCGTCCACAAGGCCAATACGGATATCCACCACCATCACCTTATGGATACCCCCAAGGATACCTGCCAGCAGCACCATATCCATCATATATTCCTCCAGCTGGATATTCACCTCCTTTTTCCGTTGCTGCCTATCCTACTGCACCTCCCATTGCTGGATACTACCCTGATGCTTATCCTTTTGCTGCTGGATACCCCCCTGCTTCCTATACTTCTGCGCCTCCCCCTGCTGGATATCCCCCTGCTGGTTATCCTCCTTCAGGTTTTTCCTTCACCTCCTCTCAGAAAAAAAATGCTCCATACAGTCATACATACACACATCTTTAATGTTACAAATTATTACTTGCCATGTATTGATTTCTGTCTGGGTCTCATGGCTATCTACCCTCAACAATAAAGCTGACGACAATTATCTATGGCTATTCATAGCATTATGTTCTGTTTCGGTATTATAGTTGATGCAATTACATGTGAGTCTCATGTGACCCATTGTCAGTGTACTATATAATTGTAGAATGTACACCACATACAGCAAGGCTTACCATTTTTTTCCTTGAAAAGTGCTGAAGGTAATCATCGTTGTAATACTATCACTTCTGGGTCTCATCTGGCTCTCTCCAGATTCCACAATAAAATGATAGACATGCCATTTTCACTATCCACCCGGTAGAATAGTATAATTATATATGTGATTATGGTATTATACCCCCAAAGCAATCCTGTGAGCAATAATCGCTCTAGTAGCTGCTCAGAACCACAACTACATAGCAAATTGTAACTTTAGTCATTAAATGGGTGTTGCTAGATTGCTTTTTTTTTTTCCTTATATTGTCAGTTGGCTTTTGATCTTAAGATTACTTTCTCGTCTGAACCAACCCCAAAAAATCACGACTTGACATGTATAGCTAGTTGCAACTTTATTTTTTTTTATCCAAACAATATTTTTGGTCTGGTTGTACTTTAAGAGCTTTAGTTTATCAAATCCAAACCAATTACACACAAACATATGTATGTGTATATATATGTGTGTGTAAATATATATCTCTTCACTTGGGCATTACAAAAACAAATAATTATATCATGATTGATTTTTTTTTTTTCGAGATTTTGATGGATTGGGCCCAGTATTTGATTCACTTCAAAGTCAATGGTATTACAATAGCATCACTTAAGTTGTTTATGATTTGAACCAATAAAATTATCATTGTATAGAAGAGTTTGCTACTTTTTTTCTTGAACTCATAATATATTTTGTTGCTTGTACTTGAGAGAATTATAATTAAGAATTTATCACATGTTAATGCAAATCTACGAGATGACTTGGTCCAATCATGCTACTACGAAAGGTAATGATTTTTTTTAATCAATGTTCTAGTAAGCTAATATTTGCTATTTAAGAATATCTCAAGAAAAGTTAATGATCAAAGGAACCCAATTTTACAACCATTATTTATTATATATTTTCACTACATTTATTATTTATTTGAAACAAAAGGTTGAGATTTCATTATTTTGGTATTATTGTTGCTCAATTTGATGTTTGTATTTACTATCTTAAATTGGATAAATGATTTTAAGCTAATGAATTTAACATGCAATCTATAACATATTCCAACACGAAGCAAGTTGCACATGAGTGGCTTAGGTAGTTTGTTTCTGCTTGATGGTTTATTTTGCCTGTGTATTAGTCCTTTCAAACTATCATGGGCTGTTTGTTTATGGGTGACCCTTTGAACCATACAAAATCGATCCATTTTGGTCTTAATATGTTAAATTTTGAATAGGGTATGGAGGTAGTAATAATCTTGGAGCATTATTAGCGGGAGGTGCTGCAGCTGCTGCAGCTCTTTATGGTGCCCACCATCTCTCACATGGTCATCATCACCTTGGCCATGGCTTTTTCGGCCATCATCACCATGGGATGTGCGAGCACGGTATGTTTGGAAGTCACTGTTGACGTATGTATCTTATATATAATTTCTTCAGAACTCCATAGTTGGACATTAGTTTCTTGTACAACCTCCGCTAAACAATGAATCAGTGCGTGCATTCCCTTTTTCCTTTATAATCACACTTTCCCTTGTTACCCCTTTTTTTTTTCATTTCATTTTCATGTGTTTTAGTACTTTCTATACTTATTTTTCTCCTTTCTTTTAGTGAATTTTAATTGTTTGGTTGTTTGTTATGTGTATTTAGTTTTATCCAATTTCATGAGTTAGAAGTTGTAAGAGACAAGGTACCCACGGGTGTGTGCTCATAATCTGTGGTTCCTTCTTGGTAAACTTTGTTTATATAGGCTATCTCTTGGATGCTATATATGCTTCTCTTATTTCTTGTACACTAATCCTAGTATAATAATTGCACGTAGGTATAAAGTAGAAATCGAAAGCAAGGGAGTGGATTCCTAGCCCCTTCCAGCTTTTTGTCTTTGCCCCAGGACCTATAGCTTTAATTAGCTAGACGATGACTAGTGTCAAATTAATTAATTTTTTGGATACTTAATGCGTAGCTAAACTAAGGTTTTGACCTGGAATATAAATTACCCAATGAGGGGCTTGATCCGAATAAATCATTCCTATGTCCTATGCACCACAAATAATATGGGTAAAGGGGCTCGAATTATGCAACAGGGAAAATTCTTTTGATACTTAAGTCACTACGAGCTTGAGCTGATAAAAGAATGACAAAGGGTTGTTTACTGCTGCTTTAGACATTAAGAAGGGGTTGAGATGATGAAGGAAGCTTGGTTAGAAAATGGTGCCGGAAGGTAATTGTTCCTTTCAAATGGAGAATAACGTGGATCCTGTGCGATATTTGTGATGGTATCTGCAAGATTCTAGTATTGTATTGGGGACTCAAGTCCAGTGTGTTTCTAAAAAAATATACTTTTTTCCTCCCTAGAGTCGAATCCCTCAAATGAGGGTAAAGGCTCGCATTGACAGGCAAGGGTCAGATATGGCCATTTTTTACATAGGAGATTCCTGGTTGGTCCCAACCTTGGATGAGGTGGCAAGTACCGATGTTTGCGGTCTCTCTTTAGCACTGTAGGCGTAGCCAATTAGTGTTCACTGCTTGGTTTATTCTTCCGACAGTAGCTATCATCCGGCGTGTCAATTGGTGACCCACATTGGTCTTTGACATGGTAGTGCCAACCGAAAGGCAGTTGAATGGAAGAGAATCGTGCTCAGGCCAGTTGCTCACTTTAGCTCCAAACACACGGCATAGATATCATCTCAAAGGGGCCGCCCAGTATCATTCACCTGCTTTGAATATGAAGCACATACGGTCCCAACACGTCCTCAACTTCAAGAACTTGGGTCAAGTTCACAAAGTTATGACATTGGGTGGTTCCTTGGTCTTTGTAATAATCATGCGCTATATGCTGTCACACCAACGTTTAAGGTTTTAGTAGGCGAACATACATCTTCTTTGCCAGACCTCTTATGTTGTGGTATGTGGCTTCAACTTTTCCAAGGGTGATATTCAGCAACATGTGTCGTCAATCTAGAAGCGGGACAACCTTCCGCTTTACGTGTCGGTTTTAGCTCATGTGCTTATAAGTCAACCCCATCATTGTTAAAAGCATAAGGCACGTTAAGGCATAAAAGGTCCCCAGTGTCTAGACACAAGCCATAGGCGCAAGCTTGATATAATTTAGACACCCATTTATGAAATATATATAATGGATGCTTTTGTTATCAATTTCAATCGTTGAAACTAGTAATAGAATAAGAAATACTAATAAATATTTATAAGTGTTGGGTCTAGTATCGGTCATGTCCAGGGATCACAAGGCCCAATCCAGAAGGTAGCGGTCCAGACACTCAACTGGGCCCAAAACTCGCAGCAGTCTACGTGGCAGCTTAATGCCTGCAACCAATAGGCGCCTCCTGCAACTCATCAATACGGTTGCAGGCGGTAGACGCAGCGCAGAAAGGGAGAGCCAATGGGGGAAGGTCAATCCTGCTGGCCGTGGCTCTCGTCCTTCCTTGCAATTGGCCAGCCAATCCTCATCCGAGAAGCAGACCAAGCATGGTCAGCGACGCATGACAGTCTCCTCACCATCACAAGGCGACAACTGACACCACCGGTTGTCACCAACAATCAACGGTCAGCGAATTATTGTAAAAAGAATTCTCGTGCCCAAAGCTCCACTCCAAGGAGCTTATAAATCCCCTCTCCTTTGACAGGAGAAGGGATGATTGATCCCCAATCTCAAACCCCCCGATTCAATTCCCAGTTTGAACTCGAATCGCTAATTTGAGCCTGGGCATTGAGATGAGCACTCTACGAGTTCTTGTTCTCAGACTTACGTCCAGTACCAACTTCTCACAGCCTTCATCTGGGTACCAAAGTGAGCCACCTGTTGCAGTGCATTTAGGGAGCCATGCCTCCCACATAACGCTCAACGAGTTCGATACTCTCGCATTCATACATTCCCACCGCATACTCAGTATATTTTTGCGTACCTCTAAGTGTGCGCCCCTTTCCATTCATTGTGGAAGGTTATTGACTTGAACGTCGGTGTGTTTTCGGTGAGAGAAATTCTGCCGACTTTTGACTTCTTGTTTGTAGTTTATGTTGTACAGGTTCTAGGTTAATAGCGGCGGAGACCGGACCCGCTCGTGATCCTGTTCGGACGATAAGGAATCTAAATACTCTCTAATTCGTACAACCGGGGATTCAGGATGTAATATTGGTGCCGTCTGTGGGAACGGGACAAAAAGTTTAGCGTTTTCCCTCAACACTCACTCCCTCACATTATGATGGTCAACACCGGGGCGCAAGCTAGCGCACCGACAAGAGACGCCGCCACTTATGGTGATGACCCCTCGGTGGGTAGCCGTGTTGACGAGCGACCGCAGCCTGATGTTCACCGATTGGCCGTCGAGATGGGCGACATGAGGCTGATACTTCAAGCATTCTGCAACCGGACGAGCACCCAATGGATGGGAACTGCTCCCCCAGCATCTCAGGTGTTATCCTCCAGGCGTGGGAGGTGTCGTACCAAAGCCCCCGTGGGCAGATAAGATCAGCTTGACGACGTCGAAGCCCAAGCGGCCTCCGGCAGCAGGGCCTAGATAGCGGTTGGAAGCCACCTTAGTTGGGATGAGCGAGAGGAGAGCCCAGAGCGGCGTAACCCTCATAACTCTTGCAGTGAAAGGAGGCAGATAGCCGTAGGTTCGTGCAATGCACAGCCTCCCCGTGTAGAAAGCCGTCGTGACCAGCACATCCAGTAGAACACGTGGGATAACACGGAGCCTCGTGACATGATCAACGCGGGGAGAAGCGAGTCCGACCCGCCGATAGGGGAAAAAGTGAAGGTGATGAGGGACCACCTGTTTAAGGAGAAGCCCGTGCGGTCTTCCGCTGGCTTGTAGAGATCGTCCTTTGCCATGGACGTCCAGACCCAACCGCTTCCCTGTAAGTTTAAAATGCCAACGTTGGATGGATACAATGGGAGTAAGGATCCAATGGACCACATCAACTACTTCCGCACTCACTTGTACCTCCATAGAGTGAGCGTTGTTGTGATGTGCTAGTGTTTCCCAATCACCTTCAGGAGGGACGCACTGCTTTGGTTCCATAGCCTATAGCCAAACTCCATCTGCTCCTTCGACGAGCTCGTAGACTCCTTGAGCCAGTTCGCCTCCAATTGAAGGGAGGAGAAACAACCATGGCACATGGTCCACCTCTGTCAGAGGCCGGATGAAAGCCTGAAGCGGTTCCTCAATTGTTTCATCACTAAAGTGCGCCGGATCCCCTGGCTTTTCGACGAACTAAAGCTCAACGCCTTCGTTGCCACGCTGGTAGCGGGGGACTTCTTCAAGCACTTGTTGCACCAGCGCCCTCAGTCCTTTCGGGAAGTTGAGGCTATCACCAGAGCCTATATCTTGGCGGAAGAGGCCAACAAGGAGAAGCATCTCGAATGCGCAGACCGCCTCCGGAAGGATCTAAGCCAGCCGTCTGAAGGAAGAGGAATGGCGATAGCAACTGTTCCAGGAACGCCGCAAGCAGCCGCGACTTTCGTTGGGATCCAGGAAGGAGTACGGACCTATGTTCCTAACTCCCCTGAACGATATCCATGCAAACATTTTGATGTAGATCTAGGACGAGAAGTTTTCAAATGGCCGAAAATGCTAAAGGGCCTGAGTGGTGGAGACCAGATGAAACATTGTCAATACCACCGTTGCTTGGTACATTTTACGGAGAATTGTCAGATCTTGCAGCAGGAAATAGATGACTTAATCCGCTGCAGACACCTCAAACTGTTCGTAAAGGGTTCAGGGCAGGCCCTTGCAGCCTCAGAAGGTAAACCGAACGGCTGCCAACGTAATCAGTATGATCTCAACCGGGCTTCCTAAGAGCAACAGGTAGGCACAACCCGAGCAGGCTTCCAGCAGCAAGAGAGCGAGAGTAAGGGATATGAATGATATTATTAGCTTTAGCAGCGATGATATGACATATGTAACATTTCTCCATTCTGAACCCCTTATTGTATTCACAATCGTTTTAGATGGTACGGTCGATTACCGGCTGAAATGAGTCTTTATTGATAATGGAAGCTCTTAGAATTTGATGTATCTTAATACTTGCTTTAGGCTTGGACTGAAACGAAACCGGATGAAAGTGGCCGATGGCCCTCTGTACGGCTTGGATAATGAACCTGTACCTGTACAGGGAGAAATCCAGTTAGAGATCATGATAGGAACTTACCCGCGTATCGCAACACGAGAGCTAATGTTCCTTGTCATCGATCTATCGTTCGTCTATAGCACCATATTGGGCAGATCGTTCCTGTCGTTCAAGGCTGTTACTTAAATCCTTCATTTAAAGGTGAAGTTTCTGACCCCATGCGGTGTGGGAGAGGTGCTTGGTGATTAGGCAATAGGACGGACGTGCTATTTGTCCCAAGTCACCCCAGCGGTGCCTGATCATATGGACGGAGACTTGGATCTCCGTAATGAAGCCACGGTGCAGCAAGCCCAGTCAGTTGAAGTAACCGAAGTGGTCCCTCTGGATCCCACTGAGCCGGAGAAGTGCGTGCATATCAGCGCCTCTCTCATTGCGGCCAACTGCGACCGGCTCATTAACTTCCTTTGGAGGAACTCAGAAGTGTTCGTGTGTTTCCCTGCTGACATGCCCGGGATACCCACCAGAGTAATGATCCACAAGTTGAATTTCGATCATGGTCGCAAGCCCGTTAGGCAAAAGTACATGAATCACTCCGTCGAGAACCTAGTAGCTATAAGAATGGAAGTAAAGAGACTACTGGACGTCGGATTTATAAGGGAGGTCTAGTATTTGGATTGGCTATTCAACGTCGTGCTCGTAAAGAAAAGCAATGGCAAGTGCTGAATGTGCGTAGACTTCATCGACATGAACAAAGCCTTTCCTAAAGACAGCTTTCCGCTCCATTGGATTGATCAATTGGTGGATTTCACGTCCGGGCTCGAGCTCTTGAGCTTCATGGACGCCTGCTCAGGCTATAACCAGATCAAGATAGACCTAGACTATGATGAACACACCTCCTTCATGACCGACCAGGGAACAAATTGCTATAAGGCCATGCCTTTCGGCCTCAAGAATGCCGAGACAACCTACCAGTATCTTGTGAACAAGATGTTCAAGGCACATATCAGAAAGAACGTGGAGGTGTACGTTGACGACATGCTCGTCAAAAGCAAGATATCCGGCGACCACATTCATGATCTGGATGAGACCTTCTAGGTGCTCTAAGCTCACAGGATGAAGCTTAACCCGGCAAAGTGCGCGTTCGGGGTAACTTCCGAAAAGTTCTTAGGCTTTATTGTGTCCTAGCGCAATATAAAAGCGAACCCAGAGAAAATCAGAGCAATCCTTGATATAAGCCCCCCGCGGATCGTGAAGAAAGTTCAGAAACTCATAGGGCGACTGGCAGCCCGTGGTTTCTAGTCAAGTTCGCGGAGAAGTATCTACCATTCTTCAAGACGCTCAGAGGAATAAAAGCCTCCGAATTTCGGTGGATAGATGAGTGCGAGGAGGCATTCTGAGAGCTAAAGGCGTACCTCATCAATCCACCTCTCCTGAGTTCACCATCTGTGGGCGAGGACCTATGCCTCTACTTGGCCACATCAGACACGACGCTTAGCTCAGTGCTCATCAGAGAGCACGAGGGCACACAGCGACCAGTGTACTACGTGAGTAGGGTGTTGACGGACACGGAGACTCGGTACTCGCATGCGGAGAGGATTTCTGTAACCCTCATCTATTCCGCGCAAACGTTGATGCCCTACTTTCAAGCACACTAGATCGTTGTGCTGACAGACTAGCGCCTGAAGTCAATCCTCCAGAGACCGGAGACCTCTGGGCGGCTGGTCAAGTGGGTAATAGAGTTGGGCGAGTTTGACGTAGAGTTCCGACCACGACCAACCTTTAAGGGCCAAGTTTTGGCCGATTTTATCGTTGAGGCGGCAACCCCAGCTCTAGATGCCACACACAGCCTAAAGAGCCCGGACGCATCACACGTTCCCGTGTAGATCCTGAATGTGACCCAGATAGGCAGTAGAGCTGGAGTTATGCTGAGAACTCCGGATGGGACAAAGATCAAGTACTCTGTTATGCTGATTTTCCCTACCGCCAATAACGTGGCTGAGTATGAAGCGCTTCTTGTGGCACTTTGCTTGGCAAAGGAGTGCTCTGCAAAGTCGCTGGTTGTGCGCAGCGACTCGGAGCTAGTAGTCAACCAGATCCAAGGAGCCTTTGAGGAGTCAAACCCTCAGCTTGCAAAATACCTGGCGAAAGTAAAGGTCTAGATTCAGGCGTTTGAAAGTATTAAGATCGAACACATCTCCAGAGCTGAAAATTGGGTGGTTCCTTGTTCTTTGTAATAATCATGCGCTATATGTTGTCACACCAACGTTTAAGGTTTTAGTAGGCGAACATACATCTTCTTTGCCAGACCTCTTATGTTGCGGTATGTGGCTTCAACTTTTCCAAGGGTGATATTCAGCAACATGTGTCGTCAATCTAGAAGCGGGACAACCTTCCGCTTTACGTGTCAGTTTTAGCTCATGTGCTTATAAGTCAACCCCATCACTGTTAAAAGCATACGGCACGTTAAGGCATAAAAGGTCCCGAGTGTCTAGACACAAGCCATAGGCGCAAGCTTGATATAATTTAGACACCCATTTATGAAATATATATAATGAATGCTTTTGTTATCAATTCAAATCGTTGAAACTAGTAATAGAATAAGAAACACTAATAAATATTTATAAGTGTTAGGTCTAGTATTGGTCATGTCTAGGGATCACAAGGCCCAATCCAGAAGGTAGCGGTCCAGACACTCAACTCGGCCTAAAACTCGCAGCAGCCTACATGGTAGCCCAATGCCTGCAACCAATAGGCGCTTCCTGCAACTCATTAATACGGTTGTAGGCGGCAGACACAGCGCAGAAAGGGAGAGCCAATGGGGGAAGGTCAATCCTACCGGCCGTGGCTCGCACCGTTTCTTACAACTGGTCAACCAATCCTCACGTGAGAAGCAGACCAAGTGTGGTCAGTGACGCATGACGGTCTCCTCACCGCCATAAGGCGACAACTGACACCATCGGTTGCCACCAACAATCAACGGTCGGCGAATCATTGTAGAAAGGATTCTCGCGCCTAAAGCTCCACTTCAATGAGCCTATAAATCCCCTCTCCTTTGACAGGAGAAGGAATGATTGATCCCCGATCTCGAACCCCCCGATTCAATTTCCCGTCTGAACCCTAATAGCTAATCTGAGCCTGGGCATTGAGACGAGCACTCTACGAGTTCTTGCTCTCAGACTTACGTCCAATACCAACTTCTCACAGCCTTCATCAGGCTACCAAAGTAAGCCACCCGTTGCAGTGCATTCAGGGAACCAGGCCTCCCACACAACGCTCAACAAGATCGATACTCCCGCATTCATACATTTTCACCGCATACTCAGTATATTTCCGCGGATCTCTAAGCGTGCGCCCATTTCCGTTCATTGTGGAAGGTTACTGATTTGAGCGTCGGAGTATTTTCAGTGGGAGAAATCCCGTCGATTTTTGACTTCTTGTTTATAGTTTATGTTGTGCAGGTTCTAGGTTAACAACGATGAAGACCAGACCCGCTTGTGATCCTGTCTGGACGACAAGGAATATAAAGGCTATCTAATCCGTACGACAATTGAGGACTCGGGATGTAACATTGGTGCCGTCTATAGGAACGCGGCAAAAAGTTTAGCGTTTTCTCTCAACACTCAATCCCTCACACCAAGATGGTCAACACTAGGGCGCAAACTAGCACACCGGCAAGAGACGTCGCCGCTCACGACGACAATCCCTCGGTGGGTAGCCGTGTTGACGAGCGACCGCAGCCTGATGTTCACCGGTTGGCCGCCGGGATGGGCGACATGAGGCTAATACTTCAAGCCCTCTGTAACCGGACGGGCACTCAGTGGATGGGGACTGCTCCCTCAACATTTTAGGCGTCATCCTCCAGGCGAGAGAGGCGTCGTGCCAGAGCCCCTGTGGGCAGATCAGATCGGCCTTTGGCAGCAAGGCCCAGACAGTGGTTGGAAGCCACCTTAGTTGGGACGAGTGGGAGGAGAGTCCAGAGCGGCGTAGCCCCCGCAACTCCTGCAGTGAAAGGAGGCAGATAGCCGTAGGTTCGTGCAGCGCACGGCTTCCCCGTGTGGAAAGTCGTCGTGACCAGCACCCCTAGCAGAACTCATGGGATAACACGGAGCTCTGCGACATCATCAAAGCGCGGAGAAGCAAGTCTGACCCGCTGATAGGGGAAAAAGTGAAGGTGATGAGGGACCACCTGTTTAAGGTGAAGCCCGTGCGGTCTTCCGCTGACTTGCGGAGATCACCCTTTTCCATGGACGTCTGAACCCATCCGCTTCTCTCCAAGTTTAAAATGCCAACGTTGGATGAATACAACGGGAGTAAGGATCCAATGGACCACATCAACTACTTCCGCACTCACCTGTCCCTCCATAGAGTGAGCGTTGTTGTGATGTGCTAGTGTTTCCCCATCACCCTCACGGGGGACGCTGTCACGAACCCGAACCAAGCAGGTCAATTTAAATAATTAATTATAATTTCTAAAATCTAAAATCCCAATTAATTTTAAAGCCAATAATACCAAGTCCCAAAATTCGGGTGTGACAAACCAAAATATAAACTCAACAAATTTAAAATCATCACAGGACCTCATCGAACAACTGTCCGAACAAAATAAATACGACCTGCTCTACAATCGTCGTAAGGGAGATAATAATCCGACCCAAAAATCATAATCAAACATAAACAAATATTCAATTATTCCCAACCTATAACAATAAGCCTATATCCGGCCAATTCCATAATCCAAATACATCAAATATCAATATGAACCATAACAAAGCTGAAACTCACCAAATCGGACGAATATCTGACCGATCATGTCTGTACTCCTGTACTGCACCCGAACCTTCTACTCTGAAGGGACAAAACAGAAAAATGAGCCTAATGCCCAGCAAGTATCATATTTAGTCAAAAGAAGTCCAATAAATCAGAGAGAATGTCAAATGGGTGAAAAATCCAATCAAATTCCAAGATAAATCCAAATCGCCGATAAAACAAATCCAACCAAAATCCAAGATCCAAATTCCAAAATTCAATGGTAGTCTCGTACCCAAATCAAATATCCAAATCCAAACAAATATCCAAATTTCCAAAATAATCATAAATAGGACGTATATATATATATAAATATATATATAACAAAAACATAGGTGATCCGAACCAATTCCAAAACCGATGTCGATCGAGTCCAAATCCGAGTCCGATTCCAAATCCAAATCCAAATCCAATGCCCGATCGACTTGTGATCGGCGCGTAATCCGATAGCCGGATCCAGTCCAAGTCCAAGTCCAATGCAATCGATCACCAGGATCGGCGGCGAATCCAATAACCGGATGATCCAATAGCGTGCGCAGATCTCGGGAAGACTGCGATGAGGATATTCCAAAGGTTCGGATCAAAGCATATATTCAAAATCGTTATGCGAGACATACCAAGCCCAATTATAGGCAAAATCGGCGAATCTTAAATCCAAGTCAAAATCCATATCCAAATCAAAATCCAATACCAATTAATGCAAAATATAAATTATCTTGCCAAAGTTGGGTTCTCATTATTTAAAGACTACTTTGAGAAGGGTTACACATAATCCCGTGAACTTGCAGCCAAAATCCATGTATTGTATCCATAGATAAGGTTCTTCACTTTATGTTTTTATGGCCGCGAACTTTTGGATTAATTCTCAAGTTTATCGATATATTAGGACGTCCGAATATATTCTAGGTCAAATCAAATGTCCCGAAACGGGAAGGTCGCTCTCAAAGCGCTTTCTGCCGGGCGGAAGGGATTTCCAAATAATGATAATCTCAAGGGAAGCGGCGGTAATCAAATAATCCAAATCCAAACGTAATGACCCACAACCCTAAGACGTGCATGTGAAAATGTACGGCCAATGCAAATTTCGTGTATATTTTCAATTATGAATCGATATAAATATACATCGAGTCCAATAAATTATTCAAGCTTTCAGAAAAATATCAAATTCTCCAAAATTATAAAACCCAGTCAACAATCCCAAAACATCCAATGAATTACACACGTACGTATCCAGAATAAATAATTCGAGGATATAAAAATACACGCGCGTGTTAGAAAAATCCAAACAATGTCCAAAATATATCGAATTAAAATTAGGCCAAAAGGGGTTTTACGAATCTTGCGCGGACCATCATTCTGCCGTCCCCGAAGAAAGGATGTCCCGAAGCACTCGGATCTGGCATTTCTCTCTCCTGCCACCGCGTTCTCTCTCTCTCCTCCGCGAACGGCATCTGCCAGCCACCGTCGCCGCTGCTGCCGCCCCTAACGGCCGTCATCCGGCCACCACCGGCCTCACCCAGCCGGCACCGGCGCCACCCAGCCGGCACCGACGCCGTAGCTCCGCCGTCTTCCTCGTGCGATTTCTCTTCGCACCGATTTCTTCACCCATCGTCGCCGCAACAATCGCGGCCACACCCACGGCCACCATCGACCGCCGTCGACCGTCCGCGCGCCACCATGGCCGCCGGTCACCTGCGAACCACCATCGGTCACCGTCGACGCCGTTCACCTGCGACGCCGCCGCCGTCTTCCTCTTCCTCGTGCGATTTCCGTTCGCAACACCACCGATCAAATCACACCGCCGACAACCACCGGCATCGTCGCCCTCGCCGCTCATCGCCGTCGCCGACGAACGGCCGCCTCACCCTTCTCCTTCTCTCTTCTTCTTCTCCGCCGCTGAAACCCTACTCTCTCTCCCCGATATCTCTTCTCTCCTCCTTTCTTTTTCTTTTTCCTTTTCTTTTCTTTTTTTTTTCTTCTACATCCTTATCTTCTTCTTTTTCCAACAAATATATATATATATATAATATTATTATATATATTATTATATATATATATTTCATTTTAAATTTTCTTTTATTCCAAAAATCAAATCGATATTCGGGCACGACACGGAGACTCTCACGTATGCAACCGATCCAAATATCATCCCAAAATTTCCGATATTTAATTAATTTTCACGCGTCCACTTCTTACAAAATTATAATTAATATTTAATTAATCCGAATAAAGATCTGGGATATTACAGACGCGCTGCTTTGGTTCCATGGCCTCTAGCCAAATTTCATCTGCTCCTTCGATGAGCTCGCAGACTCCTTAAGCCAGTTTTCCTCCAATTGAAGGGAGGAGAAACAACCATGGCACATGGCCCACCTTTGTCAGAGGTCGGATGAAAGCCTGAAGTGGTTCCTCAACCGTTTCATCACTGAAGTGCGCCGGATCCCCTAGCTCTTCGATGAACTAAAGCTTAACGCCTTCGTTGCCACGCTGTCAGCGGGGGACTTCTTCAAGCACTTGTCGCACCAGCGCTCTCAGTCCTTCCGGAAAGTTAAGGCTATCACTCGAGCCTATATCTCGGCGGAAGAGGGCAACAAGGAAAAGCGTCCCGAACGCGCAAACCGCCCCTGGAAGGATCTAAGCCAGCCGTCGAGAAGAAGAGGAACAACGACAACAACTGCTTCCAAGAAATGCCGTAGCAGTCGCGGCCTTCGCTAGGATCCAAGGAGTACGGACCCATGTCCCTAACTCTCCTGAACAATACCCACGCAAACATCCTGATGTAAATCCAGGACCAGAAGTTCTTCAAATGACCAAAAACGCTGAAGGGCCTAAGTGGTGGAGACGAGACAAAACATTGCAGTACCACCGCTACCTGGGACATTCAATGGAGAATTGTCAGATCTTGCAGCAGGAAATAGAGGACCCGATCCACTGCGGACACCTCAAACGGTTCGTAAAGGGTTTAGGGCAGGCTCTTGCAGCCTCAGAAGGTGAGGCGAGCGAGCCTCTAAGGAACTGAACGACCGTCGGCATAACCAGTATGATCTCAACTGGGCTGCCCAGGCGCAACCCGAGCAGGTTTCTAGTAGCAAGAGAGCGAGAGTAGGGGATAGGAATGATATTATTAGCTTTAGCAGTGACGATATGACACATGTAACCTTTTCCCATTCTAATCTCCTTGTTGTATCCGCCATCGCTTCAGACGGTACAGTCGATTACCAGTTGAATTGAGTCTTTATTGATAATGGAAACTCTTGGAATTTGATGTATCTTGATACTTTCTTTAGGCTTAGATTGAAACGAAATCGGATGAAAGCAGTCGATGGCCCTTTGTACGACCTGGATAACGAACCTGTACCTGTACAGGGAGAAATCCAGTTAGAGATCATGATGGGAACTTACCCGCGTACCGCAACGCGAGAGCTAACGTTCCTTGTCATCGATCTACCGTTCGTCTACAGCACCATATTGGGCAGATCGTTCCTCTCGTTCTTCGGGGCTGTTATTTCAATCCCTCATATGAAGGTGAAGTTTTCGACCCCATGCGGCGTGGGAGAGGTGCTCGATGATTAGGTAATAGGGTGGACGTGCTATTTGTCCCAAGTCACCCTAGCGGTGCCTGATCGTATGGACGGAGACTTGGATCTCCGCAATGAAGCCACGGTGCAGCAAGTCGAGTCAATTGAAGTAACCGAAGTGGTCTCTTTGGATCCCACCGAGCTGGAGAAGTGCGTGCACATCGGTGCCTCTCTCATTGCGGCCAACTGTGACTGGCTCATTAACTTCCTTTGGAGGAACTCAGAAGTGTTCACGTGGTTCCCTGCTGACATGCCCGGGATACCTACTAGAGTAATGAAACACAAGTTAGGCTTCGATCCTGGTCGCAAGCTCGTCAGGCAAAAGTACAATAACCACTCCGTCGAGAAACTAGTAGCTATAAGAGAGGAAATAAAAAGACTGTTGGACGTCGGATTTATAAGGGAGGTCCAGTATTCGGATTGCCTATTCAACGTCGTGCTCATAAAGAAAAGTAACGGCAAGTGGTGAATGTGTGTAGACTTTATCGACATGAACAAAGCCTGTTCTAAAGATAGCTTCCCGCTCCATTGGATTGATCAATTGGTGGATTTTATTTCCGAGGTCGAGCTCTTGAGCTTCATGGACGCCTTCTCAGGATATAACCGGATCAAGATGGACCTAGACGATGATGAACACACCTCCTTCATGACCGACAAGGGAACGAATTGCTATAAGGTCATACCTTTCGGCCTCAAGAATGCTGGGGCAACCTATCAACACCTTGTGAACAAGATGTTCAAGGCAGAGATCGGAAAGAACGTGGAGGTGTACGTTGACGACATGTTCGTCAAAAGCAAGATAGCCGATGACCACATTCATGATTTGGAGGAGACCTTCTAGGTGCTTCGAGCTCACAGAATGAAGCTTAATCCGGCCAAGTGCGCGTTCGGGGTAACTTCTGAAAAGTTCTTAGTCTTTATTGTATCCCAACGCAACATAGAAGCGAACTCAGAGAAAATTAGAGTGATCCTTGATTTAAGCCCCCCGCGGATCGTGAAAGAAGTTCAGAAACTCATAGGGCGGCTCGCAGCCCTATCGCGGTTTCTAGTTAAGTTCGCGGATAAGTATCCGCCCTTCTTCAAGACGCTCAAAGGAATAAAAGCGTTCGGATTTCGGTAGATAGATGAGTGCGAGGAGGCATTATGAGAGCTAAAGGCGTACCTCGTCAGTCCACCTTTCCTGAGCTCATCATCCGCGAGCGAGGACCTATATCTCTATCTAGCCACATCAGACACGACGCTTAGCTCAGTGCTTGTCAGAGAGCATGAGGGCACTCAGCGACCAGTGTACTACGTGAGTAGGGTGTTGACTGACACGGAGACTTGGTACTCACATGCGGAGAGGATTTCTATAACCCTCATCTATTCTGTGCGAAAGTTGAGGCCCCACTTCCAAGCGCACTAGATCGTTGTGCTGACAGACCAGCCCCTGAAGTCGATCCTCCAGGGATCGGAGGCCTCTAGGCGGTTAATCAAGTGGGCAATAGAGTTGGGTGAGTTTGATGTAGAGTTCCGACCACGACCAGCCTTTAAGGGCCAAGTTCTGGCCGATTTTATCGTTGAGGTGGCGACCTAACTCTAGATGCCACACACAACCTAAAGAGCCCGGACGCATCACACGTTCCCGTGTAGATCCTAAATGTCGACGGATCAGCGACCCTGACAGGCAGTGGAGCTGGAGTTATGCTAAGAATTTCGGATGGGACAAAGATCATGTACTCTGTTATGCTGACTTTCCCTGCCACCAATAACGTGGCTGAGTATGAAGCGCTTCTTGCAGGACTTCGCCTGGCAAAGGAGTGCTCTGCAAAGTCGCTAGTCGTGCGCAGCGACTCGGAGCTAGTGGTCAACCAGATCCAAGGAGCCTTTGAGGCGTCAAACCCTCAGCTCACAAAATACCTGGCAAAAGTAAAGGCCCAGATTCAAGCATTCGAAAGTATTAACATCAAATACATCTCCAGAGTCGAAAATTGGAAAGTCAACCATTTGGCAAGGGATGCAACTGTAAGATCTCCGGAGCAGTACGTCAAGAGCATGCAGGAAATCCTGACCGCACCAAGTGTGGATGGTCTGGACCAGGAAGTGTTGCAGGTCAGCGAGGGCGACAATTAGATGACCTTATACCATAGGTATCTGACAAACAGAACCTTACCTATAGACACCGACGCGGCCAAGCAAATCAAGAAGACAACAGGTTGGTATGTGATTATCGATGGTAGGCTATACCGGCAGGGGTATTCCACTACCTACCTAAAATGCCTAACTCCTGAAGAAACTAAGTATGCGTTGAGTGAGGTCCACGTCAACATATGCAGCTTGCACATCAGAGGAAAAAACCTCGCATTCAATATTATACGACAAGGTCTTTTCTGGCCCACAATGAAACGAGACGCCTTGAAATTCGTGAAAGAGAGTGAAAACTGTTAGGTTCATTGGCTCATGGCTCATCTGTCTCACACAAAGTTGCATAGCCTTCAGTTCCTGTGGCCATTCGCACAATGAGGGCTCAATATTCTCGGACCTATGCCTTTGGCCTCCGGATAAAGAAAGTTCCTTATTGTCGGTATTGACTACTACTAAGTGGGTAGAAGCGTTTCCTTGGCCCCAGATCACCGAGCAGAACGTAGCAAAGTTCTTCCGCTAGAACATCGTTTGCCGTTTTTGAATTTCTGAGGTCATAGTAACTAATAACGGAACCCAGTTCATTGGCAAACGATTCACCAAATACTGTGCAAGCTTGCATTTTAGGCTAGTCCATACATCTGTGGCGTACCTCAGGCAAATGGGCAAGTCAAAGTTACTAACCACACACTACTGTACGGGCTGAAGACCAAACTGGAAGACGCAGGGGGCTTCTGAGTTGACGAGTTGCCTTTCGTGCTTTGGTCGTACCATACGACCCCGCGGGAACCAACGAGGGAGACACTCTTTAATCTCTGCTACGTTGTCGAAGCGGTTGTCCCTGTCGAAGTGGGACTTCTCTGCTTGCGGGTCAAGTGCTTCGATCCAGCCACCAAATCTTAGAGACTCAGGGAGTGCCTAGACCCGCTTCCAAAAGTCCGTGACGCAGCCTGCTTGAGGACAGCGGCCTACCAACAATGCGTCACACGGTACTATAACAAGCAGGTGAAGGCACGCCTGCTCAAGGTTGGAGACCTGGTCCTCCGGAGTGTAGAGGCAGCGGGAAAGGCCGCAAGCAAGAATAAGCTCTCCCCATGCCGGAAGGGCCCATTCATCGTCTTGGCAATCCTCCGAAATGGAGCGTACAAGCTACGCACCCAGGACGACAAGTTGGTCCCGCGGACTTGGAACGCCACTAACCTCTGAAAGTATTATCAGTAGGCCAGCACCAAGCCTAGGTAAGGCATACACGCGCACCATAAGGAATGCTTGTACATGTATTGTGTTTCCATTTAATAAAATTGATTATTTTTACAGTTTTGTATATTCATTCATATGGGTGTTTGCACGCATGACATTTCGAAAAGCGAAAATGACCTAGACTGCCCCTAAGTCGGGAGGGTTTTCATCCTTCTGTAAAATAAAACCTTGGCTCTTAAAACCGTAGCTCCCTGCCAAATAGCCTAGAAGCATCCATTTTTGAGCCTCGACTCCGCATTGGGAGGCCCGAAGCAGCCTAAAAACCATGGCCCTGTACTAGGCGACCCATTTGATTGGAATATCAGGCCTGGGGGTTTTTGAAGTCCCCAACACGCGGCTACCAAAACCTTAGGGGATAAGAATGGCAAGCGTTCGGCGACCTTCTCCTGGAGAAGAGTGCACCCTCAGTCTACAATGGTCGTGGGCTAGGACTGCGCACACAAGAGCGACGACGCATTGAGTAGGGTCGAGTACCAAAGACAGGTAACATGTGAGAAAAAGCTTAAGACTCGAAGATCGGCTGTTGCGACCAGAAAACCCAGTTGGCCCTTGGTGTGACTCCACCGGGCTTGCGATGATGTCCACTTCACTGGACCGAGCTTCCCATTAAATGCGCAAGATGCGACGACATCCTCTAACGAAGGACGAGTACAGCGCAAGAAGGCACCTAATTGGAGCCTTAGGCGACAATAGCTTCACAGCTTAGCCGTCAACATAAGAGTCACGATTCCAAAAATTACATTGTGCACTCAGGGACATCAAATGCAAGTAAAATAGCTGCCCTTCATTTATCATGTATATACACGGATACAAGGTGTTGCCGAACAATAGAAAAGGAAAAGGAGCTATACAAAAGCTGTGTTGGCCCTATGGATCTGACGGGCCAGCCTTTCCAAGGAAGTCTCTCAAGTGGGAGCTGTCACGAATCCCGGTGTTCACTAGATGAAAGATGCCCACAGAGACACTCGGAAACGCGACGGAGGCAATCCGGCGGCACAGATGGACGCCATCCCGGAATCTGGAATTGAGTACGAGGTGCATCTCCTCTAGAGTGAACTGTAACCTAAGTTCTGTGGAAAGGCGAGAGATGTCGTCCTCCAAAGTGGGGGTCAATCCCCTCAGCTGCTCAGGTTCTTGTCTCAGGCACCTGTTCTCTTCCCTTAGCAGGTTAATTTCCTCCCTGAGCGCATTGATTTCAACTCCCACACGCTGGGCCATCTCTTTCTCGGACTCTTCCTTGACACGGTGAAAGTATGTGCGTAGTTGAACAAACACTGCATCAAAGGAGTTGGGTGCCCCAAGGACTTGCAAGAGAAAGAGAGAAGTCAGAATTTCTCAGAGTTCCGGTCAGCAAAGCAATGCGCGATCCAACACGGACATACCTAAGCAAGGGACGCATCTGTGCGATGAGGACCACCTCCTGACGCTGATAGGCTTGGGGGCTCTATATGTACGGCAATGACCTCTGCGGAGCTAGGAAAGTCTAGAGCAACGGGTGACGCAGGAATGCTTGGGGACTCCGGCTCCTTAATCATCCCCGCCGCGATAGTCCCTAGAGCTAAGTCAACGCCAGGCAGACTAGCAACCCATCTGGCTCCGACTTCCTCTTCGACGGTAGCACTATCCTGGGCGCACGCCTCTGAAGGCACCCTATCAGGTGATCTGGTGGGCTCTGGAGTCTCTGCTGGCTCCGGCATAGGCTCCAAAGCCTAGCTTCCTCGGCCTCCTCAAAATCTGGCGTGTTGATCTCCACAATCAGTGAGCCCTCAGCGGCTGCCTCCTGCGGTTCTAGATCAACGAAGGGACTAACGACGGACTCTCCTTCGGAAGGAAGCTCCAACATGGGAATGCCATATTCAGCCAACGCTGCGGCAGGAATCAGCAAATGCTTAGCCGCTCCCTCCTGCGGCTCAGTATCCAATGCTCTCTCTGGAGTGCGGCTCACGGCACATGTGGATGGCCCCTCAGCAAGCCTCCGCAACCTCTGGGTGGAGGTGCCTCCGGCTTCTCTCAACCTTTTCAGCGGGGCCTCCACCTTTTCATATGAAGAAGTCTCCAACAATGAGCAACTCTCCCCCACATCTTCACCCGACGGCTCCCGGAGAACGATGGCCCCAAGATTCTTCTTCTCTGGGCTAGCAATGGCTCATCTAGTCTCTGGACCTCACTTGGCGGCAGCAAGAGCATGGGAGGTCAAATAATAACCTTGGGCGGAAAATGTCTTCATCTCTGAATGGATGGCAACGACTACCTCCGCTGCCTCACTCACTTCCTCGGTGGCCATGTCTCCACGAAAGAACTTTGGGATTGGACCCCACTCGCAAGAGAGATCCGAATCCGAGGGCTCTTCCAGGAAGAAAAAGTGGTTCTTTCAGTTTTTCACCGAGTCCAGATTGGTCCCTCGAAAGTGGAAGCCGGTGCGGGGAGATATTGAAATCCAATCCTCAGACTCCGTGAAATGGAAGATGACCTTTGCCACGTTAGCATTAAACACGCAAGAATGAAGATCGGCGAAGACGCACAGAGTAACCAAATAGCGCACGACATTAGGGTGGAGCATCGCGGCAGGAACACCCAATACATCGACAAGTACATACAGATCGCACGGCATGGGGTAGCGAAGCCCTCCCTTCAGATGGTGCTCGTACATGGTGATAAAGCCCTCTAGAGGGGCGTTGGCCCTATTAGTCGGGCCAGGAGTGCGGTAAGCTGCACCATTGAGGACCCCGTAGTCCACCATCAACGCGGTAATGGCACTCGCTGTCAAAATGGACCCAGTATTGCTCACCTTATGGCGAACTATGCGAGAAACTTAGGAGGTGGAGGGAGAACTCTTCTTCGCCATCTCTTTCTCTCAGGGAAATATCAGGAGCTCTCAATGCAAGGAAGTGCAAAGAATGGAACCCGTCAAGGCACCGCTTAAATAGGCAGGAAGGTGCCATTGTGCGGGAAACTCAATCGGCGTTTTGCTTCATGGCTAGGCCACGCGTTCATTTCGCAGAAGCGGCGTAAGTTCCCAAACGACAGCCAATCATGGCCCCTATTAGATTGCAGATTGCAATCGCCAAAATCCCAGCCGTCACACCTGCATTTAATGTGGGGATTCTGATCGCCAGGACTGGTGGTGGCATGGCTTCCAAGGCGCGTACCTAGAAGGAAAAATAAACCGCTCCAGCATAACAAATGACAGCAAATAAACCGCACGGCTAAGGAAAAAGTTTTATTATGTAATTCACTAATAAACTCTTTTTATAGCAGGAGGAAGCCAATGGCCACAGATTACAGTTAACTGCCTTCACCGGGCCCTGAAGGATCCGAGGCCCTGTACTTCGTCAGATCCGCGCACAACAGGGCGCCTAAGTTTCAAGAGTCTAGGGCGCCGATGCGGAAGTTCGACTTCTCCAGCGAAACTATCCTCCGACTGAGATGAATACCGTCTTGGAACCTCCTTTCCAGTGTAAGAGCCACCTCCTCCGGCCTGAGTATTGACCTCAACTCAGCATCCAATTGTGCGTGTTCCTCTCCAGAGTGCGCCCAGAATTGCTCGAACTCCTCCTGAAGAGTGGAAATATGGTCCCGAGCCTGCATGTTGGCGCAGACAAGCCTCAACGCCCTTGCTTCTGACTCCGTCCATGCCCACTCGAAATGCGCCGCGAGAGCCTAAGCCTGCTCGACTGCGTCGGCAATGGCCCGAACGCGAGCATCCATGTCTTCCACGGCCCTGGCAACTTGACGAAGTGCGGGGTCCACTCGCCAAGGCCTGCAATGCCGCGAGAAAGTGGACGCCCCTTCCATCTCAAAGCCCGGTGGTGCCCTCAGAAATCTCATCAGCCCCACCACAGCGGCCTCTGAGTGGCAGCCTTCTGCTGCCGTAGCACCGGGTGCAGCTTCGCCATGGATCCCTGAGGCAGCGTACCCCTTTCAGATTCTCTAGAGGACGGCACAAATTCTAATAAAGAAGACGATCTTTCCATTGGTGTCGAGATGAAAGGAGTCAAAAATGACACACGTTTCATGCTGTCGAAGCCACTAAAGGACACAAAGGCCCCGGAGGGAACTCAAGCGTTTAAATAGCCAGAAACTCCCCAGTGAAACAGTGTCGCCCCAAAGAAGAAGTGTATCGGGAGAAAGCCAACAAGCTCCTTCCACATGGCGGATTTCAGAAGCGTCGTGCATTTCCAAAGCAAGTCATTATGACCCAACGCCCCAAAGCCTCACATGCAATCAATGTGTCAGAATGTCCGATGAATGTGACGTTTGCCAGCAGCGTTTGATCTGCCCAAGCGGCAGACATCAGCGCTCTTTCTCGCCTTGTCATCCATCGACGGCTCGCACGGGGACTCGAGGGATGATGCCTGCAAAACAGACCACGGGTGACCGGGAATGCTCAAGCGCACGGATTGGCGTGTGCGACGGCGAACGGGCCCCGTTAGCCTTGGAAGGTAACGTGTAAAGCAACAAAAAGAAGAAGATGCGATGCTAGGAGAGAACAAGGTCTAGCATATCTCGATAAAGGAGATGCAGTGCCCAACTAGACCCTTAGAGAACATGCCAAGCCTCGATTTTTAGTCAGTCCAGGCATGGGGAACTAGTGTTGGGTCGAGTATCAGTTAAGCTCAGGGATCACAATGCCTAATCCAGAAGGCAGCGGTCTAGACATTCAGCTCGGTCCAAAACTCGCGGCAACCTACGTGGCTGCCCAAGGCTTGTAACCAATAGGCACCTCTTGTAGCTCATTAATATGGTTGCATGCGGCAAACGCAACATAGAAAGGGCGAGCCAATGGGGGAAGGTCAACCCTGCCAGCCGTGGGTCGCTTCGTTCCCTACAACTGGCCAGTCAATTCTCACACGAGAAGCAGACTAAGCGTGGTTAGCGACGCATGACGGTCTCCTCACCGCCACAAGGTGACAACTGACACTACTTGTTGCCACCAATAACCAACGGCCGACGAATCACTGCAAAAAGAATTTTCGCGCCCAAAGCTCCACTCAGAGAGCCTATAAATCCCCTCTCCTTTGACAAGAAAAGGGATGCTTGATCCCCGATCTCAAACCCCCCCAATTCGATTCCCAGTATGAACCTGAATCGCTAATCTGAGTTTGAGCATTGAGACGAGCACTCTACAAGTTCTTGCTCTCAGACTTACGTCAAGCGCCAACTTCTCACAGCCTTCCTCAGGCTAACAAAGTGAGTCACTCGTTGCGGTGCATTCAAGGAGCTAAACCTCCCACACAACGCTCAACGAGTTCCATACTCTCGCATGCATACATTTTCACTGCACACTCAGTATATTTTTATGCACCTCTAAGCGTGCGCCCATTTCCCTTCATTAAAGAAGGTATCTAATTTGAGCGTCGAAGTGTTTTCAATGGGAGAAATCCCGCCGACCTCTGACCTGCTGTTTGTAGTTTATGTTGTGTAAATTCTAGGTTAACAGCGACGGAGATTAGACCCGCTCGTGATTTTATCCGGACGACGAGGAATTCAAAGGCTCTCTAATTTGTACGACAATCAGGGACCCGAGACGCAACAATAAGATTAATTATAAACTTATAGTTTAACGAATAATATAAAAGATCACAATTAATAAATATAAGTCATTACAAAAACATATGTACAATAAAAAATTATTGACAAATTTGAAATATTTTTTTCACAATAAATACTCATATTTATCATAATTATTAATCAAAATTTCATATATTCATATTCCTTGACTTGTATGTTTAAATTATTTTTTTATCTTTACATCTCTCTAAATTAAAATTTTTACTATTTACAAACTTTAATGTAGTAGTTTTAGAGACACTTATCATTTAAAGTTTGCACTATTTTTTAATTTTGTGTGATGTGCTGCTTTATTTACTTCAACTAACTATAACAAATTTTGTTAAAAATATCATCAAATGTAAATTTATTATTATCATCACAATTTTTATCTATTTTTCTAATTGATTATTTATTATTTTCATCAATCCTAATTTCACGATCAAAATTAAAATTGTATGTATCAATTAAATATAATAACTATTTTAAAAGAAATAATTTTTTTGGTAAAGAACTACAAAGAGCACACATTAGAGCCAAGGTCTATGTCTATATAAATGAGTCTTATCTAGGCATAATGAGGCACCCGGCTTTGGATCCCGAGCCTTGGTATGCCTAGGCACACATAAGGGGCACTTTTGAGAACATTGGCGAGCCCATAATTTTGCTCCAGTCTTTGGTTGAACTGAAAGTGGCACTCTGTTGATCAGATGAAACTACATTACCAACAACAATATAACAGGAATGCCTATTTGAGAAACTATATTACCATTGCGATAAATGTGCTTACAAGTAAAATGAAGAAACTGATGGAGGAAGGTGAAGAACATTATCAACTAGAGGCTGCTAACTAACAAGAACAAATTTACGGGCCACTTTCTATTGAAGGCCTTGCGATCACTTAGAGTAACTTCTGCATAGTCCTGTCAGCTGATTACGTTATATGCTGGGACTTCCGTTGTCAGAGCATAATAGCACGTACTTATTGTCTTCACATGCAAAGTCCACTAGAGGAGGAAATACAAACTGCCTGGGCCATGGACAGTAGTGGCAGAGGGGAGCTGCTAGATCCCTCTCATTTTAGCCGTCCGAGTTGGGTATAAGGCAGAACAAAAAATAGGAGCATATCATAACTGGACTGGTGGAAGCGTTGTGGATTGCCAAGGCTGCTCTCCGTTGGTCTGGTGCAACAGTTCAAGTCATGCAAGAAGGCGTACTGTACAATCATTTTCTTCTTCTTTTTTGCTAGTAACATGTACACAATAACAGCTCTGGTTTTCACGTCTTGTATAACCAGAATTTACTGTTCCTGGTCCGTGCAGCCAGTCCAAACAGATGGCAAGCTGGGCATCGTCCGGTATTCTGCGTGTCTCCCCAAACCATTCTGAAAATGTGCAAGAAGAAAACTTTACGGAAGTCAAGCATAAAGGAGATCGACATGAATGCATAAGTTGAATACATTGTTTCTGCAGGGGCATAATGGGTTATCTAAGACTTGGAGATAACTTGAAATTTGGAAGGACGTTTGAGCATGTCCAGATGCTCTCGTAGGACTTCTGGAGAAGTTAGAGAACTTAATGGGGCTCAGAGGACTTGTAAGGAGGCCAGAGAACCTATGAAAAGCGTAAGGGACTTGCCTCTTTAGATGGAAACCCGTAGAAAAATTTTATTGGCATTTGCAGCATCGCATGTGAGTTGTCCTGGTTTTATGATATGACACTTGATGTCATCTAATTGTTACGTGACACATGTATGTGTAACGATGACTTTTCTTTAGTCTGCATTAACAAAAATTAAAAGTTGTCACTCGAGCGAAATTATTTCTAGTGGTTATTGGTGTTATGCCAATCATTTGAGCTACCATAAATAAGTTGGTCAGTGAGTGAAGTAATAAGAGCTAATCTGCTATTGTTTGAGGTTAAGGTTGACTGGATGATGTCCATGCTAGTTGGTTGAGTTCCAAGTTGGGCATATATGTTGATGCTAATTTTATGAGATAGAGGGGTAGGCTATATGAGTTCGATGCCACCTCTATAGGGTCAGTGTTGACCCCATATCTGCGCATTTATTTTGAGATGTTGTTAATCAAAATCTATGAAGTTTAACTCCTTGAGATAATTCGGTAGACGGTCCAGTCTTGGATAGCCAAAGAGATGACGTAGTTGGGTGAATTTGAAATGCCCAAATAGTTGCTAGAAGGGTAATTAGGAAAGCTAACAAAATCCAGACAAACATGCCCAAATGAATCCGATCAATAGTTTCCGGTGCAGCACAACATAAATTGTTTAACCAATTTTAACCCATTACAAATATTTTGGATGAGCAATTATAAACAATGTTGGCAAAAATGAGCAAATAAATGGCAGAGCGGAAATCAAATATGATAATTTTAGGTGGTTCGGAGCCACTGATTTACATTTCCACTATCTGAAGGTGTACTTATTCCTTAAAGCAAGCGCTTACAAGATTTGTGGTTCAAGTTGTTAAAGAGAAACCTAATAGTTATTCGAGTTTTTTGTTATAGTGAATTTTTTTTTTCAATGAATGAAATATCTCACGAAACCCTAATAGTTTCCATTTTTAGAGATGGTGCACTAATTTCTCTCTTTTATAATAGGAAATTATAATACAAAGACCACCATGAATTTATTATAGTTCAGTCAACATTGGCCCAGCAAACATAGTTTAGGATAGGGTACATCGCAACCTAGAAACTCTAACCAGTAAATTTATAAAAGCCGACATAAAAAATCTCACATCGTCTAAACAAATGAGCCATTCTACGGATCACACTATAAAGTCAGTTGTTGTAACGGGCTCCTTTAATTACTGAACGGCTTAGCAAATCTAAACATTCAAATCCTAATGGGAGAAACAAAAAAAAAAAAAAGAACAGAAGAAAAAAGCCAAAGAATCTGATAAAAAATGATAAATAGCTAAATGAAGAATATTCTAAGAGTATATTTATAAGGGATGAAATAAAATTACTGGTGATAGGATATTAACGAATTTAAATATAAGCAGATCACTACATAGAAAAAAATTTTATAGGGAAGAAGTAGGTCGTCTCTAATCTTATGACTAATAGTTTAATTGAAGTCGTTTAGGATATGTTAATTAAGTGAAAAACTTTGATTGTTTTATTTGAGAATTTTTAAGAAAATAGAAGACTCAGAATATGTATTTAAATTTGCTTATTTTTCGTTTAAAAAATTAGAAACCAAATTTCATTTTACATTTTGTTTTATTCGATCAAAATCAAGACAGTTAATTGAGTTCTTTGTTATAGTATTTTTTTTTCAATGAATGAAATATCTCATGAAATCCTAATAGTTTCCATTTTTAGAGATAGTGCACTAATTTTTCTCTTTTATAATAGGAAATTATAATACCGAGACCACCATAAATCTATCATAGTTCAGTTGACATTAGCCCAGCAAACATAGTTCAAGATAGGGTATAGCGTAACCTAGAAGCTTTAACCAATAGATTTATAAAAGCCCATATCAAAAATCCTGCATCGTCTAAACAAATGAGTCATTTTGTGGATCACACTATAAAGTCAGTTGTTAATAACAGACTCTTCAATCACCGGACGGCTTGGCAAATCTAAATATTCAAATCCTAATGGGAGAAACAAAAAAAAAAAAAGCCAAAGAATCTGATAAAAAATAATAAATAGATAAATGAAGAATATTCTAGGAGTATATTTATAAGAGATGAAATGAAATTATTGTTGATAGGATATTAACGAATTTAAATATAAGCAGATCATTACATAAAAAAAATTATAGGGAAGAAGTAGGTCATCTCTAATCTTATGACTAATAGTTTAATTGAAGTCGTTTAGGACATGTTAATTGAGTGAAATACTTTGATTGTTTTTTTGAGAATTTTTCCAAAAAATAGAAGACTCAGAATATGTATTTAAATTTGCTTGTTTTTCATTTAAAAAATTAGAAACCAAATTTCATTCTTCATTTTGTTTTAAAATTTGAACTGAAATTTAAAAAGAATGAGAAAATATCTAAAATAAATTTTTAGAATTTTTTATTAACTATAATACAAAAATTTTATCCAATTTATAATCAAATTTATTTATATGTTTAAAAAAATTTAATTTGAATTAGTATTTTTATAAAAAATATTAAATTAATATTAATTACACTAACACATTCAAAAACACATTGTTACTATAAAAATAAAAATACAATCTTTTCAATAATATTTAGATTTTTTGGTAATAATAATATTTAGATTATCATTTAATATTTTTCATGGTTTAATAAAATATTGTCTATTATTAATTTATTAAAAAATTAAACTATGTTATAAATTAAAGGATCACAATTATTAAAAATGGTATATTATTAATATATGTATTTAATTTGTTAACGATTAAATATATATATGAGACTATAAAAATTATATATTAGCAGGTTTAAATTTGAGTAATTAATATTATAATGATAAAATTAAATTTAAATTTGACTCAATAATTTATTAAATTTTATTCAAATGAATTGAACTCATATTTTTAATAGAGTAATAGTTAATGAGTAAATTAAGTATACATATTATATGTATAAAAATATATAGACATGCATCGTTTTATGTCATACATCATTTTAAAAATTATATTCGATATATATTAATTTTTTATAATTTTTAGTGATTTAGAAGCAAATTATTATAAAATTAATTATATTAGTTAATTTATTATAAATAAATATATTTAGAAGCAAATTATACATCATGCTTGGGATTTTTTTTTTATGAGAATTACTTCGAGTGCTAAGTTTGCACCTAATAACAAAATAACATCAGAGTAAACAAATCTACATCGCAGAGCTGTTTTTCCCAAGCACCGATACTAGTTATGGCAGCGGCTGTCTCCTCTCTCTCTTGGCTGATGCTTGCCGATGCTATGGGGAGTCCCATGGCGCTGCAAAGGGCCTCGAGGGAAATTCTTCGCTTTCGTTGCTCCTCATCGTTTCCGGGGCCATTTTTCAAGACTTCTTCCTCGCCTTCATTTTGTCACCTTTACTTCCGTAATCCTCGCCATCGCTGTCATTATCCCATGTGCGTCATTGATTTCAGGCGGTGGAATCACGGTGGTATTAGAACGTTATGCTCGGCTTGCAGCAGAGTCGTGGGGATTGTCAGGAGCCCGGACCTAGTGGATTTGGAGTATGCAGATCTTAATCTCTCTCGCAAAGTCTCTGCTGTATGCCTATATAATCCAAACAATATACGATTTTTTGCTCTCTTTTGTTTTCACTTTCAGAAAATAACGTGTGCTTCGATGATCGAGACAGGAAGTCGGCCATATCCGAATCCGGCAGCATGTCAATCCTCTTAGTTCGGCTTTCTCTGTAAGGAGTCAATAATTCTATTGTGCCATTTACGCTTCTCGTAATTTTACCTTTCTTCTTTTGTTCTTTGAGGTTCGAATAAATGATAAATCATTTCGATGATCTATAGGTTCCATCAGAAGTTCCTGAGTGGAATCTTGTCTTCAATGACCCTACTCTACCTCTTGTCGTCGATATAGGTTGTGGTATGAAATGACACTCGTGCACTTGTGTTATATACTTATCTGTAACGATGTGATTTTACTGCTTTTTCATCATACAATTGGCCTGTTGAGGCATGCTATGCAAGAAATGCTTATTATATCAGCAAAAGGTGCTATGCACTTATATGCATTGACTTTTTATTAAGGTAATTCTTGAACAACATCCATGACATTGTGTTCTCTTTTTGAATGGTGGATGGTAGTGAATTGGAGAAGGGATAAGAACTTAAAAAGTGGGAATGAGAACTAAATAAAGATTTATAGTTGAGAAGAGAAATCTAATGGATAAGGCAGAATGTCAATAATCAATACCCCTCATTGTAATGGCAGCCATAATGTCTCTTCTTCTGCAACTGCAGTATCAAACACACCATAAGCAGTCCCCTGATGGTGTTTCTGGTTGGTAATAGTTTTAGAAAAAAATATCTGACTAGTGGTAGTCTCTCTGGCATTGATCTTCTGAAAAGATTTCTAGGGTTCACTCTCATAAATCGATGATCTGAAAATCGTATGATGGTGAATGATTTTATAGGATGATTTTGTTGCAGGAGGAAATTTTGAGAAATGTGAGAATTGGGGAGTTATTAGAGTTGAGTAATGTGGTAGTCTGTCTTAGTTGATTCTCACTCTGTTTGAAAGGATGTAGTCTCCCTTTCTTGTGAGCTTGATATACCCAGGTCTGCGAAATGCATCAACTCATTAATTGGCCTATTTGAATTACTAATTTAAATCTAGAAGGATACACTACATGAATTGTTTTTGTGTCTGTTCTAAGTGTTACTAGAGAGTGGAGCTAGATTTCCTAGGTATAGGAATAGGGGATTCCCAAATCTAGGTGCACTACTGCTGCTTCACACCATTTTTGTGCCGAGAAAGTTGAGTAATTAAAGTTGTCAGCTAACGTATGTAATATACAATGGCCAGTTAAATACTAGTTGTAATTCTATGGTTTTTTGCCAGTGTTTACAAATTTTGAGTTTAGCCTATGCCTGGTTGCAGTTTTATAAAATCAGCTGGATGCATAGATAAGAATATTGTTATCAGCCATATCGGCACATACATATTGGTATCAAACATATTGGCCATGCATTTTATTTTGTGACGCAGAACCAGTAAGGAAATATTGGCCAAATATAGTAAAATTTTGGTATTCTGGGCGATATATCGTGTTATATTGTCGATATCACAACATATCTTGATTTTGTCCTTGTATTAGGAAAATATTTTGTATTTTGACCTGTATTGCATTTCATGGTTGGATGTGGAAACTAGTAGTGTAAATTCATTTAAGTGTTAGCTCGATCTTGGATAATCTTTCTTTACCTCGTCACCTGATGTAGCTTGGTGGCTACCCACTGCCCTTATATTTTCTTGTTAAGCTAGTGCTTGGACATGATTAAATTATAAGGAATTCAATGTCAAAATCACTGTAGAATTTTAAAAAATTTTGTTTTCCACTGTTAGGATTTTCCATTTAATCAGTTAAAAACAATATATGGAATGTAAAGATTCA
The DNA here is from genome assembly GCA_033239525.1 of Nepenthes gracilis. Taxonomy (NCBI): domain Eukaryota; kingdom Viridiplantae; phylum Streptophyta; class Magnoliopsida; order Caryophyllales; family Nepenthaceae; genus Nepenthes; species Nepenthes gracilis. Next base: position 474,624 of record BSYO01000018.1, on the reverse strand, counting down.
ACCTTTACATCATAAAAATGTAAGATTAAATCTTTAAAACATTAGTATAAAATAAAAAATAAATAGTTGATGCGAAATGTGTTGTTCAAGTAAATGAAGGCCAACCCCTTAAGTGTTCAGTCTCTACTCTTATACGGAATCCATACAAGTATCTTTGAGTTGTTACTTTGAACTTGCTAGTTTTTATAAAACCAAAGTAAGAACAAAAATATCCAAATTAACAAAAGTCTCAAAATTATATGTGCTACCAGCCTACCACACATTTAAATGACTATTGTGATATTTAGAACATTAGGAGCCTCTCATTTCCTAGTAACTTTTATGGTTTTACCAATACTCATGCAAAAGTGGGGGAAAAAATGTAAAATGGAGAAGTAAAACTTACACTTACTGATATTTCATAAGAAGTATTTGGTAGTGTTTCCTACCAACTTACAAATTGTGAAGACAATTACAAAGAAAGGTGTAAGAAGAAGATACGGGGGACCTTACACAGATCATGTGGATTGGCTCTCCTTTAGTTCATACCCAGACAGTAGACTTGTTATGTGGCCTACTGTATTAGGGATTTCACCAGTTGCTTGCTTTGCCTCTCGTGCTTTGAACCCACCCCCTCCCCTCCTTTATTTATGATAGATCCAATAAGGAGCTAATTGAAGGGGAGCTATTGTTTCTGCCATATTATGAGGGAACCGTTTGGCTTCCTTAAATTGAAAGGGAGACTTTAAGTCCCCTTCCACATTTGGATGAGGGGGTATGATAAATTAGAGGTCTTTTTTGGGTCCAAACTGTCCATATGCATATTATCCCAAGCTGCAATGCACATGGCAAATTTAGTTCAGCTTTACTTCACCTCAAACACAGTTAACACTTACCTAATAGAATTTCATATGCAACAAGTGTGATATTAAAAGGTGTGATACCCATTTGGTTCAATATAAACTCCTTTCTAATTTTTCTATATTGGCCAAGAATTTGGGAATAATTAATTTAAGTAATCACGTAAGCATCTCTCATTTTGCTAGGAGTAGTGGATTGTTTCTTGATCACTCTTTATTTTCATATATTTCTTATTACACCGAGTAATTACCTCAATTGATATATTAATTGAATACATATTAGAAAGAATAAAGTAAAATGATCCACACATGAGATGTATATGTGTTGCAAGTATGAAGAATTGTTTGCACAATTGTTATGCACATTCCTGTTTGATATGTAGGAAAGCTTCCATACAATAGTACCTCATTCAAGTTAATTTGATGAGTTCACTCATTGTCATGGCCAACTAAATAAGTAACAATGAGCTTAATCATCCCATGCAGTGGGTTGGCATAAAGTAAACTATTCTAACTGGATCACTAATAATCATCCTAGTGATCCTATAATCAAGGATATTTGTAATCTATCCTACAAGCTACGAAAGCTCAAAAGTATGATCTCATTATTTTATAGTTACATTGCTCAAATTTGAGGATTGTATCATGCATTTGGTTATTGAATTAAAACTGAACCTTGGAATCAGATTGGTACTAGACAACTAGGACATATCATGTAATGATAGCAAGCTTTTCATCTAAACTATTAACTTGATTTATTATATCATAATAAATAGAAATATCTGTTAGTAATTATTTAATAAAATGTACACAAGTAGTAACCCAATGCAACCAATGCAATATGCTTGTCGGATATACTACTAATAAGCTCCCACTAAAGGAAATCTCCATAATATCTCATATCATATTTTCTAGGTGACAATAACTGATGGCTTAAAGTGTAATTATATTGTTTAATATCTTGTTATATAAATTTCTGTATCCCTGTTATCATAATCTTGTCGTGATTAGGTGATAATTGTCATAGGATATGTTTGGTCCGTTGATGAGACTTGAATTCCATTGTGAGTGTTGCAGGACCATTATTATCACAATACTTTATTGTATTGTCTATGGTGGCAAGATTTCCAAATTCATCCGATGAATTGTCAGACCAAAATGCCTCCTTGGCATCATTGTTTGTTGCAATATCCTCTAGACTATTGGTGTCTTCTTGAAACTTTCCAACTTTACCACCAATTACGTAAAAAATGTCCTAATATGGAATTATAGTTGTTGTATCTGATTGAAAACTTAAATCTATAGAGTCCACAACTTGTAATTTTATTTCTCTATAAATGAAAAATATATGTTCAATGTTTCTCAAGTAGTTGAGGATAGTCTTAACTTCCTTCCAGCAACATGGTTGGATTTGATATGGATTTGATGTCTGCAAGTAGAGAGAGTCACCGAGAGAAACAATAATGATTTCTCAATTATAACTTTGTAGCTGACTCTGTGTTGTTCTAGCAGATAAAGAAAGCAAAGATAAGATTTATTGCCTAATAATATTTTTGTGGGATTCTGGATGTGTTTTTGCAGGCTACAATACTTAGGGATTTGTTAGACTCCATTTGACCTTACCTTTCTATGTAGAAGGGTCTTGTATTTATAGAGGCATTAGACCTCTCTTGGAAATGCTCACTTTGGCACATCTGCAAGGATTTGGGGTCATGATGGTGGCGGTTCCATGATTTATGAATCGCCACTATCATGCTCTTATAAACTGACCCCACATTCTTGATTTTGGCACTTTTATTGCCACTTCAGTGATCATGGGCTTTCTTAGAGTGTATGCCAACAGCTGGTCAAATGATCTACTTTTGATTTGTAGTTCCTTGATGATGTTGATGTGACAATCTCGTTGGTGATGTTCCCGTTGGCACGGTCAATGGTCCCATAGTGGGCCCATTTTGAGATCTTGGATCTCTGACATTTTTGTCCTTTGACAAGTCAGACCTCTGACCTCTCAAACCTGGATTTATGGGGTTTGGATTATCTATATTGTATATGGACCCACCAAATATTATTAAACATACTTTATATATATAATTAATTCTTAAAAAACAGATTGATGTTGAAACGCAATAAAACTTTACGGATCAAGTCCCTACTAATATATTGTTTAGTTGCCTTCTTTAATTGCATAGGTTTCTATCAATTAACCTTTTTATAGAATTTAGTGATTCAAATTAGAGATCACCAACATGACCACTCTATTTTTTCGGTGTGAGTTTCAGTAATTACACCAACAGTTTCAATGGTTGCCCTATGGGGAATGGCATGGAATGGGAATGCTGGAAATGATCTTCAGGGTGCAAGACATGATGATTCTGCTGTTTAATTCATAGGGCATGAACCCATCTGCCTGTTACTGGTTCATAACCCAGTTTTTTCTGTATTCTAATAAATGATACAATGATCAGGAAAAAAAAGGGTTAAAATGGGAAAAAGATAACACGCAGTTTTGATAATTGACACCACTGAAGTGTTTCAAGAATCATTGTATTTTTTAAGATGATACGGGGTGGCATCATTGTAATGTATGTCTATAATTCACATCAATATTACCATTACTGTCATATCATATCATTTCCTTATCAAAAGCCATGTTTGTTTTTGTTTCACTCACTTTTATAATGCCACTTGTCAACTTCATTTATTACAGCATGCCGTCATGTACATATATAAAAAGAGGCTACTGAATTCTGGTGTCTAACATCATTTGATTCCTAGGTAGTGGCCGATTTATCTTATGGCTTGCTAAAAGACATTCCAGTCTGAAAAATTATTTGGGGCTTGAAATAAGACAAAAAGTATGGCAGCTAATATCTGGGTACTTCTCTTGGAGTTTAATTGTTATGAGATTTTATTTACCTTATAAGTTGCAAGAAGTATCTAATTGCTGTGGAAATCATCTAACTTTGCAGTTGGTCAAACGTGCCAATTTTTGGGTGAAAGAACTGGCTCTTCATAACACGTAAGAACTCTAAATCTCTTTGAAATAGAACAAAAAGAAATTGCTCATAAGCTGTGTTGATTGATGATGCATTATTTGTGTACTAGATATTTCCTGTTTGCCAATGCTACAGTATCTCTCCAGCAGTTATTGTCATCTTATCCTGGACCATTGGTGTCAGTTTTCATTCTGGTGAGTTCGTCCACTGATTTGGACTATTATGTAATGTTTCTACAATTCTGTGGTGGCAGTTCCTTTGACGTTATTTTTTTTATAAGTAAACAGAAAGGCTCCATTTACCAAGATGGCACCAACCAAATAATATAGGGGAGTTAGAAACAAATAGGGAGACAGATTCTCTCTCTAGATACAAACTATCTAAAAAGAAAAATGTTTGAAATTCAATAGAGCCTGAGTACTTGACACAGAAGAAGCAAAACTAGCCCAATCAAGCTGAAAATTCAATCTGTTCGGCCTCACATTTCTAAAACCTGTACTATTCTTGTTCCCGCGAATAAACCATAGAGTACATGATCAGAATAAGAAGACAAAACTTATCTTTGAATCTCCCTTGAAGCCATTCGCAACATAAAAAATGTTTCACTTTAAAAGAACCAGCTTTAGCGTAGTACACACCCATAAAAATCCACAATGCTGCGTTAGCTTCTCTAGCAGTCTCGCAATGAAGGATAATATGATTTACCATCTTGAAGTTACAGTTACAAACATAACATCTATTTACAAGTGGAGAAAGGTCTCTTTGGAAAGAGAACATCTTTCCATTTCTATTCGGCTTCCCAAGCGAAGAATGAGATTTGGTTAAAGCCCCAATTTCCATATAATTTATAAGGAACTGAGCGTATTTAAATCTATTAGGAAAAAATACCTCTGGTATACATCCCCCAATCTTGCTCTCATATGCTGTCTTCACCCGGGAAACAAATGAGCTCTTGCAAGAATGCATGAAGCTGCTGCAAAATTCATTCTTCAGCCCCAGCCTGATAAATATCTAACTGTGGACCAGCTTGGAAAAGGAGCACTGATAGTCTCCAATTGCTGTAGAACAATCACCAACGTGGATACAATCTGAAATTTATCCTTCAGAAACTGATCATTGATCCAAACATCCCGCTGAACAATTATAAATCTGATTTCAAAGAAAATGAGCTGGTGAAGTACCTCCCAATTTAAAATTTTTAAGGAACAAAGGCTATTAGTTCCTTTTTCTTTGGTTAGAAAATAATGGTTATCACAACTTGGATTTTCTTAACACGCATATGGTTTGGCTTTTGATGCAGTGTCCAGATCCCCATTTTAAAAGAAGGCATAAAAAAAGAAGGGTTGTGCAGGAGCCTGTGGTTTACACTATTGTGAATTACTTAACGACAGGAGGACAGGTAATGCCTATCTCCATTCATCTAGCATAATGTATTGTGCTGCCTCAATGATGTTGAAAACCTTGTGGCCATGCCCTTGCCTTCTTGTGGACAAGAGTGTGAACAATGCAATCATGGTGTTGGAAGGCAGTGTGTCAAGAAGTGTGTGATTGAGCTGAATGGAAACTTATGTTTCACTTTCACAACCTAAGCAATGATAACCGTGCTGTAGGATTTAAGAGGTCTTAGAGCATGCACAGATTTCCCAGCTCATCTAGAACACACCTCAGCAATCCAAGAAGGAATGGTTCCACAAGACCAGCTCAGCAAACAAGATTTTAGTCTGCTTCACCAATGACACATATCAGTTATATTTTGTTGTTGACAATATGAATGAGCAGTATTCTTTTGTATGAATAGTTACCTAATTCGGTTTTATAAGAAACTGCCAATAAATGTGGATCAAGTATGACAGTAGATAGTTAATACTCTCAAACCCCAATTGACAGAGTCTTCCTTCGGATTCTTTCAAGATCAGTAGGCCGAAACCGCTTCATTCTTGTAATCAAGGTAGTCGATGTTCCAACTTCTTACAAATGAGTATCCAGACCCAATGATTCTTGGTCTAAGTATTGGATGTCACATCCCAAACATTTGCAAGAAACATGACAAAACAAACCGAGGATCAGTTTCGACCATAGATGACAATATTGACCTTTATGTGTTAGGAACATATCCTAATATATTGATAACATATCACAATTTATTGGCCACATGACTGATATGGCCATACGACCGATATGTATAGGCCATTTTTTATTGCTTCATTTTGCACTTGGCTTAAATCCGAACATTTTTGGTAGAATATACTATTGTATGTTAGAATAAGCTGTTAGAATATTTTTTAGGATATGCCGTGGTATATTTCTTTCTAAGAATAGTCATGTATTTTTTATATATGTAAATAATCCTATATATATATGTAAATAGAATCAACCCAAATAAGGGGTTTTCTCATCTCTGCTTCTCTTACAGTTTTACATGGTATTTGTTAAACCCTGGCCACCAATGGTGATGACCTCTATCTGCACTAGTCAGAATGCCCCTTCTTCCATATTAATAGAACCCCCTTGTTAATCTCTTGGTATTCATTCCTTCACACCAAATGGCAGCTTAGGCTTCTTCCAAACAAACCCCCTGGCCACTCTGATTTTTTGTATTGGTGGGGGGTCAATTCGTGCTAAGCAAGTTTATATTATGCTTTTTGATGAGTTCAAACCAATTTTTCTTGGTTGATTTGTTGATTTTTGTGATTTTGATGGTCTCTGTCATTCAAACAACTATACATGGTTGATGATTTCTGGAAGCTTGAACTGGATTTGTGAAGTTCTTGGTTGATTTGTGTTCTCTAGGCTGTTTTATTTTTCGTGGACAAATTTGCAAAGTTCTTATTTGTTCAGTGGTATTTCTGTTCTTATTCAGTTGGTGTGGCTGTTGTTCTGTCTGCTTTCCAAGTTCTCCAGCTTTTACTTTTACTACTATTTGTTGATTATTCAATGATACTAAACCCATGTTTGGTGCTTTTGATGGAAGAGAAGGTAACAAATAGTTGATTTGTTTTCACTGTGGTTGAGTTGGTCATATGCAAAATAAATACAGGCTGTTACCCCAGGAGATAGGTGCAACGCTTGATCCCAGTGTTACTATTCTTTCAATTCGGTAACCCCATTGCCTATCTTTCGGCATCCTCTGAAGTTTTGATTATTGACTCTGGTGCCTTTGATTACATGCTTGGGTTCACTGATATATTGCGTGATTATCAACTATGCCCCACTATTCTAACATCACTTTGGCTAATGACTTCTCTGCTAAGGTTGAGGGTGTTTTTCTTTTTTGACACTAACTTGGCATCTCTTATTGGTTCTTTGCTAAATTTTCTATTTAATTTGCTATCATTTAGTTTACCCAACAATATAATTGTTGTACAATATTCTTATCTACTCAGTGTGAGTTTTAGGGATCTAGTTTCTTACCAACTCATTCTTCTCTTCTTTACTCACCAACTACATCTTGTTTCTTAGCGGCTATGACATTGGATCAAGTTGCTTGGAATTGGGTTGTGATAGGTGGAGAGTAACCGAACCTGATACCAAATTGTAACAGGGAAGCAAATTCCCCTATTACTGATGTCTTTAACAAGAAAGAGGTATCCAAAAGAGAACAAGGGGAAAGAACAGAGAAGGTAACAGCAAATGAAGACCGTTGAGGGTCAGTGATCTGGTTCCTTAGAAGTGGCCAGAGTTGAGATAGCATATCATTCATCCTATCTGATTTATTTTTGTACAATGCTCCAAGCTCACATTTATACATGGTTGCGTACAAGCTAACATTGATTACTAACATGTACGAGTAACTGACTCCTAACATGTTCCTTTACAACTGATCAGTTAACATGCTGTGAAGCTTCTTGTTTGCTAATCTGTTATGGATATCTGTCCTAGAGGTATTTGTTGATTCTGATGATTGCTTTGCAATGTTTCTCGTTGGTTTGTTACACCGTGTATGATTACGTAACATTGTCGTGGTATCTTTCTTTCGTAATGGAAGTACATTGTGGATTTATTTTGAGAGACTGGTATATTGGATTCAAAATCTTGGAACATTCCCATGGATCACGAAATTAAGTAATGACTAGATGATGGGGAGGTCTTTGTTGAATCGTAAAGGTATCAACTGCTAGTAGGTAATCTCAATTATCTTGTTGTGATATGTTCAGATATTGCTTTCTCAATTATTGTTGTGAGTCAGTTTGTCTTTTCCTCATGTTTATCATTGGGAGGCATTAATGTATACTATGAGATATCTTAGAGGTACATCGAGTTGAAGTTTGTTTTATAGTGATTATAGTTATACTCAGTTACCGATGACTAGTTGGTGAGCTCATTTATCTTGTTGTGACTCGTGTAGATATTGCCTTTTTGGCTTGTTTTGTGAGCCAATTTTTATTTTCTTGTTGTATTTCTCGTTGGGAGGCTGTAATATGTTGGGACGAGGCTTGCTTTACAATAATTATGGTTATGTTCAGGTTGAGGATTTTTTGATATTGATTGGATTGGGTCATTGTTTGATCCAATGTTTACCACCAGCTATTATGTATTTGTTGGAGTCAACCTTGTATTATAGAAGAGTAAGAAACAAAATGTGGTACTAGATCAAGTGCGGAATCAGAATATTGTATGTTGATGTATGCTACTTGTGAAGTGATGTGATTTACCAATTACTTGATTTACTTGGATATAAGAGTTATGGGCTTTTTCAATTGTGGTGTTACAATCAAGAAACTATCTATATTGAATCAAATTCGGTATTTTATGAGTGTATAAAGTATATTGAGGTAAATTGTCACTTCGTTTGTGAGAAGTTTTAATAGGGCTTAATTTACATTTTTCATGTGAGAATTGGATATCAACTTGTAGGCATTTTTATCAAGTTCTTGGTTGGAGTTCGAATTACATACTTTTGTAACAAGTTAGACATGACCATCTAGGCTCCAACTTGAAGGAGAGTGTTAGAATATACTACTAAAAGTTATAATATATTTTAGGATATGAAGTGGTGTATTCTTTTGTAAGGGTAGTTTATTTTTTTTATACATGTAAATAACTCTATATATAAATGTGGATAAAACTTACCCAAATAAGGTTTTTTCTCATCTCCGTTTCTTTTATAATTTTATGGTTCAATTATGCATAATATTCTAAATCTTCTAAGAAGCGTAAACCACATGTTTCGTAGATGTACAGAGTATGCATGGATCAAACATTTTGGGTATTTCTTAATAACATAGAATGAAATTTGATTAATTTTGATAAAACTGACTGAAACTCCTCAAATAGCTAAGTAATTATTTAAGATTGTTAAATTTTACTATATAACTTACTTTTAATATGGTTACGAGAAAAATGTTAAAAGGAAAAATGATTCTTGGAGGTTTTGCATTGACTATAGGCAACTAAACAACGTGGCCATCAAAGACAAATTTCCAATTCGCCTAATTGATGACCTCCTTAATGAGTTGCATGGAGCCTCTTATTTTTCCAAAGTAGACTTAGAAGTCTAGACATTACAAATCCATATGCACGAAACCAACATCTATAAAACAGCTTTTTTGACCCATTATGGCCACTATGAATTACAATCATATCCTGTGACCTTACCAGTGCATTGTCCACATTCCAAGCGCTGGTAAACACTGTATTCTAATCCTATGTTAGGATGTTTATACTAGTGTTGTTTTGATATATAGTAGTATACAGTCCTACAATTGAAAGCCACGCACACCACCTTAAATTACTTTTGGTCATTTTAAGTGAACATTTACTTTTTGCTAAGAAATCCAAATGCTCCTTTGGATGACTCGAAATTGAATATTCAGGACATTTGATTTCTAAAGCAGTTTTAACTTAGCCATCCAATATTGGAGCCATCCTAGGCTGACCCGTACCTACTTCCATGAAATCCTTGAGGAGATTCCTTGGCTTAACAGGTTACTATAGAAATATATTGCAAACTATGCTTCTATTGCACCACCATTGACAAATTTACACAAGTTTGTTGAAATCTTGGAGCCTCATAGGCATTGGAGCAACTGAAAGAATCCATGATCTGAGCTCTTGTTTTTGAACTTAAAGATTTTACTTTACCTTCTGTATTGGAGACAGATGCATCTAAAATTGGATGGAAGCAGTCCTTGTTCCACAAGGCATACCATTGGCCTTTCTCAGCAAGCCTTTTAGCCTAAATGGGGACTTCAATTTTTGAGGAGGAATATTTAGCCATCTTTATGGGAATTTCCAAATGGAGACTCACTTGCATTGTAACCATTTGATTATTATAAAGACTAATTTTTTTTGGAATATAAAGTTACTATATCTTTGCAGCAAAGAGTTTATCTAAGCTCCTCAATCTTCAGAACACAATTCAGTAGAAAAAGAAGAAAACATGGTCCTAGATGCTATATCAAGGAAAGAAAACCTAAGACTCCTGTTCCTCTGTATTCCTTTATGTCCACCATCCTTCCTGCATGGGTTAAGGTGGAAGCTAGTTATGCTGCAGATCCTCTAGCTACTCAACTCTGAACATCACTACTTCTCAATGCTACAGCTAAACATCCATTCATTTATCACAAATGCCTTTAGGGTACAAAAAGAAATTATTGGTACCTCTAAATCTTCGAAGCAAACTCCTTGATGTCCCCTATCATTCCACCATAGGAGGCCATTTTGGTATCTTGGGCAATTACAAAGGGCTTCAACACTTATTCCATTGGCCAGGTATGTACAAACAGCTCGAAGCATTTGCCTTTATCTTGTCATGCTTGTCAAAGCAAAAAGGTGGAAAGACAATTTTTTCTGGGACTTCTTCAGCTCCTTCCTTTACCTCTCTATCCATAGACTCTTATGACCATGGATTTTAATAAAGAATTGCCTAAGTCTGGGGGCCTGGATAATACTTTTATAGTGGTGGATAGATTCACAAAATATGCTCACATCATGGTCCTCACCCACCACTTTAAGCCCCCCAAATAGCCACTTTATTTCTGGATGTTATGGCCAAAAATCATGGCATATCTTGTAATATTGGCTCTGACAAAGACAAAGTGTTCACCGTTAATTTTGGCAACATTTACTCAAAAGTATGGTCGCTATGTTTCGCATGAGAAATGCATATAACTCTCAATCAAATGGCCAGATGGAATGGGTCAATCAATGCTTAGAGCCTACCTAAGGGGTATGACTAGCCATAAACCAAGTCAATGGCATACTTGGTTAACTTTGGCAGAATGGTACAGCACCACCTATCACGCCATCAGGATGACTTCCTTTGAGACTCTGTATGGCTGTCATCCTTCCAACTTCAGATCAACTTTGAAGAATCTAATGCAGTTGAATCAGTGAGTGAATTCTCGCAGAACAGAATTGGCATGAGTAGATTTTTGAATGAACAGCTAGCCATGGTTCAAAATTGTATGAAAGAAAGTGTATGCTGTTCAGAGCAGGATATAGGTCAATTATTGAGGGTGACTCGATCATGTGAAGCTCCACCCATATAGCCAACCTTCAGCACTCAGGAAACATTGAAAACTCGCATCTAAATACTATGGTCCTTTTCCGCCGGTTCAGAAACTGGGATTAGTAGCTTGCAAGCTTCAACTACCTATGGACCAAAAATTCATCCTGTTTTCAATGTTTCCTTTGTCCTTACTAAAGAAGCCGATTGGAGTTAAGTTAATGCCTTAGTCCAACCATCCTCACAGCTATGGTTAAATTTGATGAGTTTTTGCTTGATCTTGAAGCATTCTTGCAGATAAGAACGGAGTCAAGGAAAGGATTACTAGTTCCTCAAGTCTTGATCAAATGAACAAATCTTTCAAATTAGTGTGCTACCTGGTAAAATAGAGACATCATTGTTGCCCAACTCTGTAACCTTATCCTCGAGGACAATGGTCCTGTAAGCCAGGGGGTAATATCATATAGCATGCACAACCTACTCAGCTCTTCTGGAAACAGCAGACAACTCAGCAATCCAAGAAGGAATGCTTCAGCAAAACCAACTCAGAAAACCAGATTTTAGTATCCTTCAGCAATAACCGATGCAGACCAGCAATCAGTTGCACTATGTAGTTAACTATATGAATGTGTAGTTGTATTCTGTTGTATGAGTCATTAGAAGCTACCTACTTCGTTTAGATAAGACAGCTTATAAACATGGATCTTATGTGACAGTATGTAGTTACTGAAATGAGCGTTCAGCAACTCAAGACTTGTTACTGTTTGTTAGTATTCTTAAACCCCAATTGACCGAGTCTTCCTTTGGATTCTCTCAAAAGCAGCAGGCCTAAACTTCTCATTCTTCTAATCAAGGTAGTAAATGTTCCTGCTTTGTTATAGAGATCCCCATGTTAGTGTTAGCCAGGAAAGCTACAATAGATTGTGGGATATTCAAGTATAGGTTCCCTCATAAAGAGACTTGAGAGCCTTCATAGCTTTTTAACAAGGAACAATTATGTGTGCTTGATGATTCCTGATTTATTTCTGGACCACTAATTTAACTGGTTGACTACTCCAATGCTGGACCTTAGACAACATCAACCAAGAAGCCTCTAAAATTGGACTTTGATAGTGTATATAATGGAAAGAGAAAATCATGGCATCCTACACTATAGTGTGTTGCTACCCTTCTCGATTTCATTTTGTTGATACAGATTCAATCTTATTCAATCCGACACCACATTGTTATCTTTTTTTTTTCCAGGAGGTAATGCTTTTACTCGTTTGTCTTCTTCCTTGTTTTAAATGTTTTTGCCTTTTACTCTTGTCGCGTCTTTTTTTTTTTAAACTTCTAGCGGTAGTCGTAGCTTTGTCATCACCTGTGCAGTCAAACTAAGGCACATTCCTGATGTGATCAAAAATTTGGAGAATGTCTTGAAACCTATATTTGAGGCATTTTAGAGAATAAGGCTCTAACATCTTTGACTTCAATACTCGGCATTCTATCATGACTTTTGTAAGTAAACGCCGGTGATATGAACTTTTTGCTTCCACTAAGAAGTGAAAAATGTGAGCTACAAAGTGTATCCCTGGTATGGTTTCATCACAACGAGATGAATGACTAGATCCCTAAGAATATTAGTCTGAGTTTCTTGGATGAAGAGCTCTCTAGAATATTATCTTACAAAGTTGTGTGAGACATATGGAGCTTCACCTAGTCAATGTAGCCCACATTGATTAAGTGTTGTAGATACTTATACAAATGTGAGCAATCCTCACATTCAGAAAAATCAAGATGAAGTTCATGAAGGCACTATTAGAAGGTGACATGCAGATCTCAGTAACTCTAGGCAATGATGCTGCATAATGTCCCACTATTATCCATAATTAACTTTAAAATTGTAAAAGTGGTCTGTGACACTTGTGCAGTTCATGGCTATAATTTGCCCTGATATGTGCAGTTTATGGTTGTAAAGTTGCCCTGATACTTGCTGAGGTAACTAGCGAGAGCAGAAGATCAGCTGAAGCCTAGCACTTAAGCCTAGGCAAATTGTGCTGAGATTTTGCAAGAAGTATGGGGTTCCTTTGGTTGGAATTCTCCGTTTTTAAGTTGTAATAGATCTCTTGAAACTAAAGTATTTAAATTTGAAACTGAGAGCATAACTAAGACCAATGGAGTGACCTTACATTTATTGGAATTGGTTGCAATGAAAGAGGAGCATGCCTTCGTCCCAAGATCATTTGGCCAGGTGTACCCCCAGTTTGCATTCTCCTAGGCATGAACAAAACCCAAAGATTTGCCAGGCAGTTGGCTGTTTCAAATGGATAGTGCAAGGGGCTATTGGTCCAATCCGATGCCACCTCTTGGTGGCCTGTGGTATCTCCAGGCTGATTATTATTATACTGACAATTTAGTTTGAACTCCTGGAGAAAAAATTCCACTTTGCTGAAGCCCAGGTATGAAATATCAGTCTGGCTTACTGGAGGATGAACTTTTATTCCTGGGCACTTGTTAAGTGTGGAAGTATTCACTTTATAAGAAATATGATTAAGAGGTAATAGAAAAGGAGATGGAAAACCTAGAAAACCTTAGGGCGAGGTAGTAAAAAGGATATAAAATTGCTTCCACTATGAGATGTTGCCTTAAAATGAGTGGATTTCTTATGTCCTACTCTGTCATAGTGAGATGGTTGGCTCTTTTTCTTATCAATCTTCTTTGTGAGAGTGTGCACATGTGTTTTAGTGGTGGATCTGGGAAAGTTGTGAATGATATTCATGTAAATAGAAATACAGTTGGTTTAAGATAGTTAATAGATGAGAAAGCACACTTTGCTAAAGTTTTCGGTCTTTTATCAGTAAATTTATGGATATTGTAGCTAGCAATTTCCTTTCTAGCAAAGAGACGAACAAAACCATCATTTACCTTTTTTTCCTTTGGCCATTTTGTGCAATTTGTCTCTAGGATAAATATGCTTGTATCCATCCCTGGGATAGAAAATCCCTCCTCCCACCCAACTAAACTGATGTGGCAGTGTAGGGCCCATGTTGAATAGTCATTCCTTGTGAGGCTGACTTGTTGGGAGGGTGTTTGTGCTCTGGGGTAGATGGTCATGCAGATGCACGTTCTCTCTTCTGTTTAGGGGTCATGCTCTCTATATCCATTCCCTATACATGTGGATGCTTTTTACTCGGATTTGGGTTTTTGCATCAAATACGGCGTGCCCTACCATCGAACTCAACTGTTTTAAAAGTACCCCAAGTTTTTCCATTACTTTGAATGATCTTAGAGTCATACCCATGTTTCAGTGTCATATATATGGTGTGGGCTATTTGACTTTTGTGATTATACAATATCCAGTGCCACACTAATTCCCCTAGTATTAGATTGCATGTTAAACCCCCAATGACCAATGCTAGAGGTGGTTACTCCAGAGTGAGTGTCACTCGTATGGGCTCTGTGATTGGGTGGAGTAACAAACTTTTGTGGGATCCACATAGAATCAGACTTGAGTATACTACAGCGTTGAATAGGAGTGAGTGCTTTAGAGGGTCGTTGCAAATGACACTTCTTGTTTTGTTTGTTTGTTTTTAAATCCATAATATGCAATCTTCGTGTGATGTGTATGTTGACCAAAGATGCACTGTCTGTGGGTGAATGAGCAGGTTTTTGTCCAATCCGATGTACTTGAAGTGGCCCTCGACATGAGGAATCAGTTTGATGCTTTGTCAGATTTGCAGCACATGGATGCTGTAGACTGTTCCACTTCATACAATTGTGATGAGGATGGATGGTTATTGCGCAACCCTTTGGGCATAAGGACAGAGAGGGAGATCCATGCGGAACTGGAAGGTGCTAAGATTTACAGGAGGATGTATCAAAAGGCGCCACGATAATAGTGTATATATCTCTCTCATTTCATGCCTTGAATATGCTTTTTTTTTCTTCGTGTGTTTTGGGGTTCTACTAGGGACTGTACAGCAGCTATAATTGTTTTGTTATGTAATAGGAAACCATTGGGCTGCCCCAAGGAATTTTGCGTTGTTCTCTGTAATCCCGTGGACTGGAGAGTGATAGCAGGCTACTGTGTTTTTTGGGAACACCTACCCTGCGTGGAATTTTCGAGTGATGAGCTTTTGTTACACTCAACAATTTGTGCAGGATGCTTAGGCTTTCATAGTTTGTATTTGTTTGTCATCTTGCTGCCACTAGAAAGTAGGATCGGTGATAGTACTACTGCCAATTTCGTTCCCATTCTCCAGTGTTTTCTTTCTTCAAAATTTCTCAGATCTTAAGTAGAGATGTTATGTTTTATTGGGTTGGTCCCTAAAGAGTAGAAGTGCTGAAAAGCGACTCATTACATAAAGCTGAGCGTTCACCTTTGTTTTTTCCTAATTTAATTCATGTTAGTATTTATAAAAGGTTGTTTCATTGTTATGTGAGATATCAATGGTGTAGACCATGGAAATACAATATTTGGTTTATAGAGGTAATGTAGCCTGAATTTGCTGTCTTCAAAACCTTCAATGTAGGAAATAATGCGCTAGATTATTATTCCAAACGGAGTACACGTTCAATTCTTTCAAAAATGTTACAAGCCTCAGTTACTAGACTTGATTGATGAAAACACCAGTGGAGTACAGAAACTAGGCAGCTAAGGCCATGGAGAATGCTAAACAACTGCGAGATAGGTGGCTTGTGAATGCCAGAATCAAACCACCAGAAGCGTCCAACAACCAACTTCTCCGGACCTGCAGCCACCCCTCTCCCCTCAAACGTCTTGCTCGTTGAAGCTCACTCCTCCCAGTTTCCCTCTCTCGATCTCTTACTCTTTTCTTGAGGAACAGCTAATTAACGACAAGGCTACGGATGGTGTGCTCTTGCTGATGAAAAGCAATGCTGTTGAAAGGGAAAGAGGGATCAGCCCAGATGAAGGGTGACTGGCGACGGGGTGCCGCACCACCCTGCAAGGTGCAGTATTGGCGTTTCCTTTATTTTTTGGACAGCTTTTTTGTTAGAAAATATTTTCCCTGACAGAAGAAGCAAACATTAACAATCTACTTTATGATTTCCCTTAAAGCCAAGGCCTCCAAAACCATTTTGGTAGTGGTGAGTGTACTCCCACACAGGCAGCAGCGGTAGATTGAAAGAAAAAGGATTCAACGAGGTGTTGAGTTTATTTGCTCTATCTGCCAAGGCCTCCAAAACCATTTTGGTAGTGGTGAGTGTACTCCCACACAGGCAGCAGCGGTAGATTGAAAGAAAAAGGATTCAACGAGGTGTTGAGTTTATTTGCTCTATGTAAATGCTTGGGAACAAGTAGCTATAGGAAAAATTTAAAAAAAAATCCAAAATCATTAAATAAAAATACAAAGTTTAGCAGTAGAACCGACCATCTAAGTTGCACAAAAAATAAATGTTTTTCACGAGAGTTGAACCTTAGTCCAGACAAAACAGCAATAAATCCATGCACCGAAGTTATATGGCACAGTAATACTTGAAATAAAACTTGAGCTGCCAAGAATTGGCAAAGATTATAACGTGGAATGGAGTAGGATTCACCATTACAAGCAGCTCCCCATCCAATTTTTGAGCTGGCGATCCATAATTTACTGTGAAAACAACAATTTCAAAATTTCATAGTTAATACACCACTAAGCCTGGATAATAGAATTTCTTCAACCAGTGATCCATACTTCCACAATAGATTAACTGATATACCCATACTCGAGTAAAATCTTTCACTTCCCCGTAGACGGTATATTGTTTCACAATAGGTGTTGAATCAAAGAGGAAAAAGAAAAGACTCCAGTGCCTTCGAACTTAGGGATATGCATCAACGGCAGCCCTTGAAGTTGAAGCATCGTGGTGCAGTTGTAGGTCGTGTAGCAGGTGGTTGACCCATTTGTCAACAACAGAAGGGGAGCCATACCATGGTCTGGTGAGATCATCAGAACCAAGAGGTGAGTGATACACTCCATCTAAGCTTATGTTGAGTGCACCCTCCAGATGGGCTGACACTTCTGGCACCACTCCATCACCCCAAACATCTGCCAATCCGCACACCTGCATAAAGCTAATGATTCATTGCTGATTTGCCACAGAAAAAGAATATAACATAATCTAGCACTCCTGGTAATGCAAAACTACCCGTTACTTTATTTTAAGATAAAAAAAGGGCACAAGTCTTCAGATTGATGCTCTATGAATGGTTAAAACATACGTAACCTTATTCTTGTCTTTGAAAGAGGTAGTTTCTGTAATTTAAATTTAAGTTACCCAGGCCACAATAAAGCAGCCTTTTTGTACCAAGACAATTTTTCTAATTGGGTTAGAACAAAAGCTTGCAAATTGGGGCTCTCCAAGACTCGTCCTCAAACATTGGATACAAAACGATCTAATACCACATCATGAAACCAGCCTAAAAGTTTAAGCTATCTAGTGTTTGCAGATACTGATGCAAAATTATGCAAATTAGGTGGATTAAGAGTTAGCAAACTCTTTGAATAAAGATGATGTAATGGGGTAAGTACAGTTAAGTTTAAGTCAGCTTGTGATTTTCTTGTGCATCTCTGATAGCAAGATGTTTAGGTCAAGTAGAAATAGAATTTAAGTTTCCTAGGATGAACAAACCAAGATTATGGGCTTTGTAGTTTGAATATAACTAGTTTGGAGGTTATAAATTAACATTTGGGAGGCTGGAAAAGACCGATGGAGTGCAGTGCAAAAACGTGAGATTTTTGGTGATAAATGGTGCAGCACAGAGGGCACAAGTGTGTGCTGATGGCAAAAGATCCAATCAAGGGTTGGATTCTGGGTACCTCTTCGTAACTCTTTCACTGTCAATCTTAATGGAGTATTTTCTCTTTGTGACTACTTTTATTTATACTTCATGTTTTGAATGCTTGATCACCATTTAAATGACTTCATAATGTATGTTGAGAAAAGCATGAATGTTTGGTATTGAGAGAAGCAACATGAGTTTCATCGTAGATAGAGATATACTACATAGATATGTACAATACTACAATCTCTACATAGATTAATTGATCTTAATGCGTGGCTATGCATTTTATTCAAACAAGGATATAGATGATAGCTATATGATCTAGTTTTGGTGTAATCCAAGAGCAAGTATTAAATATTCTTGTCATCTTGATTAACATTAAGGTTGAATATTGGGTGTAATACATAGGTGTTATATAGAAATACCTAGGTGAAATCGAAAGTATACTAGCATCCCCCATTACAGACTTTCATGTCATTTTATTGTTAATTGTTAGACCAATGTTCTCCTTTATAACACTAGTTTCCATTGGAAATTCAGTGAACATGCAACCCATCCTTGACAATTTAATGCATTTCTTCTGCTTGGAAAAAAGAGAAAGGCAGCTGCCTTACCTGTTTGTAGCTCTGTCCAATAAAGCGAGCACGCAAGGCGGTAGTACGTGATGTAGACATGGCCATTCTGCTCACAGTAGTAGCTCCAGCTAATGGCTGATCTTCGCCACTAGGAATCATATTTTCAGGATTTTCATATGAATTGCCAATGATTCTAGATCCTTTGATATACCTACAGCACTAAAAATATTTAATTAAGTTTTAAATGCAAGAGGAGAAAATTGCCAATCAGCCAGAGGTCTTGAAATGGGTGTAATTGAACAAATGAAATGGGAAAAGAGATATACGCCATGGTTTTTGATGCTTCAGATAGCAAAATGCATGCAGAGCATAGCCAACAACGTTCAAGCAGCTCTAAAGACAAACCACATCTTATCAAATCTGTGCAGAACAATGGTGACAGCTGCTTCTATATGGCACCACAAATTCATACGCATTTAACTCTATAAACTATGGAAAGAAAGTTAAAACACATACAAGAATTACTTTTTCTATAAAGACAAGGATTTTAAAGCTTTAAATCCCTTACATTACTATTCTCTACTCCAAACCATTCACTCCCCTGCCTTGACTCCTTGAAGGAGACAATCTGCTGATTTATTTAGGACCCTGTCTTCTTACCGTATTGCATACAAACCTCCAAGAGATAATTCAAATTAATAGTGCGACAATCAGAAAATCAATTTTGGAAAGCATAAACAATTCCCTTCATCTACAACTAAGATTGATCAAAATGCAATCAAGCTGCCTCTTGACCCTCAGCAACAAACCCCTTAATTGAGTATTAGGCCCAACTGCTCAATGCTGGCCCGTAGGTTCAACAGATTTTACACAATTGCCACAAAGAATTTTCTGGTGAACAGTAGAGTAGCCTCAACCTCTCACAATCCATCACAAGAAAGTTAGGTAAAATTGATCAAAAACAAATAATTTGATCGTACCTCCCAGCAATACATACATATTTCAATTCTTGTGAATAGACAGCTTTTGCACAACAGTTCTCGACATAATCCAAGAGGCCCCTAGTTTGATCAATAACACCCAACAAACCTTTTGGGGGTGGCCTGAACCAAAAAGGAAATGGAAGGATTTAGTTCTCTTATGAGAAACAAATGAAATCCAATATATTAAAACTAGGGATCTGAAGAAAGTGGTTTATCATCTGACTGTATTATAAGGAGAAAGGATTACCTAAACTTCCATCTAGAAATACAAGCATAACAAATTGAGAAAACATGCGGGGATTTGAAAGTACCAAACTTTAGAGTACATACGTGTGGGGAGTTCCAAGGGTAAGCAACAAGGAAATTTCGGACATTCCAAATTCCTCCATGTAGACACGTGCAAGCCACCCTCCAGCCGAGTGTCCAACTAAGGAGAGAGTCTTACCTAAAGAGAAAAATTTACAAAGCATTACTAATTTTTTCTGAAAGACAACACTAACAATGGTCAAAACTATATTTGAAGCATCCTACTATAGGGGTTGACTAAGGGGAAGAGAAAAACTAGGTATGAAAAGGAAATAAGCTATCCAGTGTGCATCATTAAGCAACTTGTTAAGAGCTCCTCCTGGAACACTGCCTATTCCCTTCACCCTAATGTACTTGTTCTAACACTCAGCACTTTGGCATGGATATGACACTTGGTCTCTTCAAATTAGTGGAAAAATTAAATTTCAGGGGGTAAAAAAAGGAAATCTGCCACATGGATTACCTGTATCCAATACTTGTAAGAGTGCGAGTAACATGGGCATAAACACAACTTAAACCAAATCAACCTCTTTGAAATCCTCAAACTTACCTAATGGTGAATTATTAGGTGCATTGAGTCTAAATTTGTCAACCCGATTAAGGCAAGCACGTGAAGCTTGCAAGTAAAGACCCAAGCCAAGACCACCTTGCAAGAAAGCCATTTGAGGCCTTTTAACAAAATAAATGTATGTCGATTATGATATTTTATTGTTATTCATGCAATGACGAGTTCGATATTTTACGTTGAACTAATTATGGCTCAAGAAGTATTATTTTTACCTACGTGGACTTAGAAAATACTAAGTTAGCTAATGTTATGAGAGGACTATGGAGGGCCAATTTTTTAGAGGATATTTCAGAACAAGTAGGTGTGTTAAATTAATGAAGTGAAGGAAACCCTAATGAAAAGCCTATGGCCGGTTAACGCGGGACATTTTGGTGATTAGATAATTCCCTAATTAGGTAAATAAGTAGGTAAATTGGTAATAAACTAATTATCCTAATTAGTTGATTGGGTGTGTCAATGTCAGACAAGTGAGAAATAATATAAAAAGAAAGTTGAATTAGGAAGGTGGCCAGCTATAGCAGATGACTTCATAACATAGGATTCCTTCTGGGCTTAATAAGGTAATATAAGATGGTGTTAAGTGAGAAGGGATTACAACTTAAACAGGAGGGCCGGCTACCTGAGGAAGAAGGGGCATAAGATACCTTAATAATGCCACTTGGTCTGAATACCACTCAACTGACAATTTCCTTCTCAACAAATAGAAAATTTCTTCCCTAATAACGACATATTACATTAATCACCTTTCTAATTTATAGCCCATGGATAAAAATATTGGTATTGAACAATACATATCGATATCGGATAAATCGGACGGAAAATATTCATGAAAATCGTGAGCTGATATAAGTGTATCGGTCAATACAAAAAACATATCATGATATTATCACAATATTTGAAAATCTTGTTATTGAGAAGCCCTAATATCGATACACATCGACCAATAGATATCGTATTAACCAGTATTTGCATCAATGTTACAGCCTACTTATAATCAATTAAAATAAATCAAAATCATTTAATAAAGGAATATATATATATATGCAATACTTATGCTTGATCTTGCTGACATCCCCCTCTAATTGATTATTGGTCGATCAAGAAATGTCAATTTGTCAATCATAAATTGATGTTGTTGTGATATTTGAAAATTGATAGAGATATGAAGAAACGTAATCACATGTTGGTCAAGTACTTCATAAATATAGTGACAATTTACCTCAATATGTGTTTTGCACTCATAGAGACCAAATCAGTGGCAATTTAGATAACATTGATTTTATTAGCATGAAAATGGGTAGGATTAAATTGAGGAATGCCAAGTTCCCCTAACAAGCCCTTCGAGTAGATAATTTCTGAACAAGCTAAAAACATAACACGGTGCTTAGACTCGTTGGAGGACTTTGATACTAGACCTTGCCTTTTACTTTTCCAATAAATAAGAAAATTACTAATGAATATGCACCAACTAGTAACCAAACGACAAGTATCTGCATAACTAGCCCAATCAGTGCCACTAAATTTAATTAATTAGAGAGAATTCCTAGTCAAAAAGAAGAATCCTTGACCTAAGATACCCTTCAGATAATGAACAATATATCTTACTGCTACCAAGTTTGTATGTTGGGTGGCCACATAAATTGACTCACATTTTGTACTGCAAAAGAGATATCAGGCCTAATAACTGTCAAATAATTTAAATTTTCTATCAGCTGCTAACGTTTAGATAGATTACATAATAAGTCTCTTTCCTTTTGTCGGACCTTTAAATTAATATCTACAAGTGTAAGAATCAAGTTTCTAACTAGAAGTCTAGCCAAATTGAAACTAATACAGTTATCTCCTATGGATACTTGTATTAGTGCAAAAGTATTTAGTAGAAGTTGTACCACAAGGCAAAAAAAATACTGCAACAAATCAAGATTTTTCATATGAAAAGGAGTCTTGAGATGCTATTGTACGTGTTCAATCAATTGAGAGTCAAATCTAATGATAACAATATCGTTCACATATATAAAAATTATAACAAGACTAATAGCAATTTTTCTAAGAAAATAAGAGGAATTAAACTAACTTTGAGTAAAATTGAAATTGAGAAAAGTGGTATGAAAATTTTCAAACCATGCTCACGGTATCTGCTTTAAATCATATAAAGAGCACTTCAACCTACAATTCTTAGAGGAGTAATGAGTGAATATGTTGGGAGGAGGAGTCATATATATATTCTCTTTTCAATTCTCGTGTAAAAATAAATTTTTAACATCCATCTGTCAAATGGGACATCCTTTGAAATAACAACAGCCATAATAGTGCACACAGTAGACATTTTTGCCACTAGCACGAAAGTTTCCTTATAATCATGATCATATTCCAGTCGATTTTCAATTGCCACTAGACATGCTTTATATTTTTCAATAGAACCATTAAAACATAGCTTAATGATATATACCCATTTATATCTAATAGGCTTGATTCCAGAGGGATATGAAATGATATCCTAAGTATGGTTGCCTTGAAGAGACTGGAGCTCATCTTGAATAGCTTGTTGCCAATGCTTTTGAGTAGAAGCCTAAAAATAAGATGAAGGTACAATAGTAATATCGAAAATCGCCTAATTTGGTATGAAAAAAAGCCATACCTATCAAGAGGACAAATAATCCGAGTCAACTGTCGAGGTTTGGGTGCAATGGAATTAGGGGATGGTACAGGGTCAGAAAGAGGAGATTTATGATAAAAACTTCAACATTTCTTGGTTTGGGAAATAATTTATGATAGAAATAGAATGGAGATCATATCCAGAGAGTTTCTACAGCTTTGCCAAAGCTCCAGTCGCACCCCAAGCAGTGTGGCTGAGCCAGAGTGAGCTCAATAGTTAGCCTATGTTTTTGGGTGCACGCATAAAATTCCCAAAAATAATCATTTAATTAGACTGTTGTGTCCTATTCACGTGTTTAGAAAGTGCCACATCATTTTGGGACATTTCAGGATCATGGTAAAAAGTACATGGCGATTGGTTCAAGGGAATATCATTCCCTTGCTTGGGTTTTTACCTCAATAGGAACTGTTTACCCCAAAGGGTGAGCCCTAGATAAACTGTAAACTGTTTCCATTATAACTTGGAGATCACAAGCTATCAACCTCCCAAGTCCCGCCTTGTACAAACCTCATAGGCTTCTCTTATAGTTACTCCCCTGGGTTTAGCAATTCTACTAAAGTAGGAATAACTAATCCCATGTAGAACCAAGGCACAAGCTATTCTTGCATTTGTGGGATTAGCTCAGACTGCCTCCACTGGCGGAATGTGAGTTATCAACCATCTCAACCACAACTCCTTGTCCAGCAGTAACTTGCAGAGAATCAATTTCCACCTCCTTATTTAACCATTCCTGAGCAGAAGTGCTAGCTCCAACCAGAGCACAAAAAATGACTACCGAATCTCCATGAAGCAACGTGAAGCTTAATCCTGACTATGCTAACTGGTAACTTATTCAACAGACTTTAGACATAACCAAGGATCTTAAGTAAGGTCTACCTAAAAAACCAGATCAGAGAGCTGCTATGCATGAAGAACTCAGTTCATGCACACAAAACAACAAAACATTTGGGAGCTAGTTCTTTTCACATCAGGCATTAACATTGTTTGCTCAAAATGAGTGTTCCAGACCAAAATAAGAGCTGATGCAACGCCTAGATTTTTTGAAAGCAAGATTGGTTGCAAAGAGATTTCATCATAGAGATGGTGTGGATTTCTCCTAAATCCTTTCTGCAGTAGCGAAACCAAACATCATAAGAATAGTTCACACAATTGCTACAGGAAAGAATTAGTCGCTTCAACAATTAGATACAAAGAATGCCTTTATCCATGTCTATCTCACAGATCTTGTAGTCATTGAACAACCTTCCTCTGATCCCAATTTCCCCAATCATGTCCGTAAACTTAAACATGCATTTTATTGACCATGGAAGGCCCTCGTGCTTGGTTGGACCACCTAAACTCATTTCTAATTGACAGGGCTTGTTTTTATAGCATTACAGATCCAATATTTAGAGAGAGCTTTGGTGCAGAGATAAGGTTACTCTATTAGGCCTGAAGATCACATGTTCAACCACGGAAACAGTTCTGCATTGTAAGAGCAAGGTAATGCCCACCTAACCCTCCCAAAATCTGCAATACAGAAAGTCTTGTTCTACTGCGCCACCACCAGTTAGTATGACCATTGTTGTTCATCTACCACTCTTCGGAAGGTATCTCGCTATTACTAATATATGAGGATGATATGGTCTTAAACAGCAATAATATTCAATAAATGGAGCTATTCACTATTTCACTTGACAAAGAGTTTGCTTACAAAGATTTGGGGCCTTTTTCCTTCTTCATTGGACTGGAAATTCATTCAACTAGCTCCGATCTTTTCTTGTCCCAAACTAAATATGCTAAAGAGCTCGTTCATGGAGCTCAATATATGGTTCCAGGCCTCTCTAGATGCTATTGGTTGTTAAGAATCATTCTTCCTCTCTTGATTCAGAACCCTATCTGAGTCTTATGAGCTAAATAATGTCTCGGCATTACAATATCTCACCTAAGACATCCTAATCTCTTATATACTGTCAACTTCACTATTCATGCATGCACCTATTATGGGACACACTCAATCAGTTAAACGAATCTTGAGATAGGACAGTGGACCACTTGATTATGGTATGAATCTCAGAAGAGTACACTATACCTATGTCTGCTGGGCCACCACCAGTTAGTATAACCATTGTTGTTCATCTACCAACCACTCTTCGGAAGGTATCTCACTGCTACTAATATATGAGGATGATATGGTCTTAAACAGCAACAATATTCAACAAATGGAGCTATTCACTATTACAGAGTTTGCTTACAAAGATTTGGGGCCTCTTTCCTTCTTCATCGGACTGGAAATTCATTCAACTAGCTCCGATCTTTTCTTGTCCCAAACCAAATATGCTAAAGAGCTCATTCATAGAGCTCAATAGATGGTTCCAGGCCTCTCTAGATGCTATTGGTTGTTAAGAATCATTCCTCCTCTCTTGATTCGGAACCCTATCTGAGTCTTACGAGCTAAATAATGTCTCGGCATTACAATATCTCACCTAAGACATCCTAATCTCTTATATTCTGTCAACTTCACTATTCATGCATGTACCTATTATGGGACACAATCAGTTAAATGAATCTTTAGACAGGACAGTGGACCACTTAATTATGATATAAATCTCAGAAGACACTATACCTATGTGCTTTTACTAATCTAATTGGAAGATTGTCCACCGACTCGATGAGAAACTCTGGCTTTTGTTCATTTTTTGTGAGTATCTGTGCTTCTCTGACAGTGAAAATCAGCAAATAGTTGGCGTACTAGTGCAGAAGCCAAGTACTGATGTCATGATATTGAATCGACATGGCTTCCCACTCTATATTTTGAAATCCTCCTCAACTATTCCATGACAACATGAGTGCATTATATATCACCATTAATCCTGACTTCCAAAGCAGAAAAATGCTCTGGGAAATAATAGACTACCACTTTGTTCAAGGAAAGGTGGCCCTAGGAAATGTGTCACTTTGTTTTTGCCATAGCAATTGGTTGACTTCTTCACAAAACCTCTGTTATGACCGTCACATCTCACTTTAAAAAGCACGCTTGGCCTCTGTCCTACTCCTTGACCATGCTTAAGGGGGAGTGCATTATATATCACCATTAATCCTGACTTCCAAAGCAGAAAAATGCTCTGGGAAATAATAGACTACCACTTTGTTCAAGGAAAGGTGGCCCTAGGAAATGTGTCACTTTGTTTTTGCCATAGCAATTGGTTGACTTCTTCACAAAACCTCTGTTATGACCGTCACATCTCACTTTAAAAAGCACGCTTGGCCTCTGTCCTACTCCTTGACCATGCTTAAGGGGGAGTAATGAGAAGAATCACATTTATAATCAAGTAAGTCCAGAAAAGGAAGGCAAATCATAATAGTATACTTGCATATATTTAGCATGTATATAGCTGGAAATTTTTCATGTAATTGATTCATTCCCTTCCCCTATTTTATTTAGATCTTTGCTGTAATGAAAGGTCGAACTTGGGTGATCAGGCCTTTCAATTTGGTGAACATTGTACTCTTGTATATGATTGAAGTCTCTCTCTCCCTTCACCTTGAAGAAAGATTACAGGAAAAAGCCAATAGTCCCTAACAATATGGGGATACAGGGGAGAACAATGCAAGAATCCAAAGAGAAGAAAAGAAAAACAAAATGAAATGCAAGAAAAATCCAAGAATCAAAGGGGAACAAAAGAAAAAGAACCTTGAGCGAGCTGCATTGCTTCCTGAACAGCGTCGTCAACCCTCTTCAAATACCTGCCTTGACATAAGTTATCAATCTCTGTTTTATCAACAATTACGTTATCAACATCTGTTCGAGTTTATCACATGTCAAAGAATTCAAATAAATGATATTAAGACCTATTGATTCTATCAATGGATGACAGAGTTATCATTCAGACCTTCTAATTCATAAATATGGATCTCAGACCTATGAATGGGGATATTCACGAATCAACTAAACTAAAAAGGTACAGTCAAAGAACGGTGAAACAGAATAAAACGAAGGAGAAATTGTTGAGTGACATCGTCCAGAAAGCGAGAAAACGGGAAAACAAACTCATTACCAATCTAGAACAGGACGGGGACGAAGAGTGCCCTTCCAGTAATTAGGATCCAACAAACCAGCAGCGTTCCTCAGCCAATCAATTCTCGAGACTTTAGCAACCACACTTGGGACACCATATTCCTTCAAGGTGAGCTGTAACGGTTGATAGTCTTCCGAATTGTTTCCCAACCCCTATTTGATACCATAATTTAGGAATCAGTAAACAATATGGAAATATAAACAAAAGAAGTGGAGGCAATTCGAAATAGCTGTACTTCTGCATGCAGGGCATAAATAACGATGAAGGGGAGAGATGGAGTAACTGGGAGAATGACGGCCGGACGAGAGGCGTTGCAAGCAGAAGCGGTGGGCAATGCAGAGCGGCGGCCTACTTTGGACGATGAGAGTACAACTATTCTTGGCGGTTGCTCAGGCGGAGGCAATTGCATGAACAAAGCTGTGGCCATTTGCTCCACAAAAGCCTTCGGCAGTAAACCTGCAAACTGGTGAATGACTGAACGATGACCACATTCGAATGCGATGGGGTGGCGTATTTTGAGCGGATGAGAGAAAAGAAGACAAATTAAGGGATTTTCGAGCAATCCTCCGAATACCCACGAAAACCCCGACACATCCGGTCTACCACTTCAAAACGGTAGGTTTGTAGTAAGTGTTCTGTGCGCAGATTTTCACTAAGGAAAGATTTCAATTGGCGTTTGCTATTTTTCATTAAGTAGTCAGTTTTTTGAAAAATGTGCATTATTTAATGGTTTTTATATTCTGAATGTTTCGCATGTTATGTCCAACATAAAGCACATAATAAAAGGATGACAGATAGTATTAATAATACGTATCTTGGGCATCTAGGAAATATAAAAGAGGCAAGAATTCACAACTTGCATACGGGTGGTCTCCTTGATTCATTCCATTATGGATCATATATTATTTGCAAATTTTGTTTCATGAAAAGGATGTCTAAATCTCTATTCAGGAAAAATAGAGTGATAGAAACTAATTTATTAGGACTTGTTTATATGACATTATACAGATATATATTTATTCTTATTAGATGTTATTATCATCTTTATCATCCATACGGATAATTTTTTAAAAGTCTAGATATATATATATATATATTGTAGCTAAAATACAAATATAAAACTTTTGAGAAATGCTAACATTTTTGAAATAAAATTTAGAGAAGCAATTGAGAAAAGTATTAAGATTATTCTTTGTGATCTAAAAGGGGACTATATCAACACAATATTTCTTGGTTGTGTAAAGAAAATAACTTTTCCTGATAGTAGACCCCTCCTAAAACTCTTTAATTAAATACGGGTGGCTGGAATGTAAAATTTGACTTTATTAAAATACCTGCTTAGATTATACTTAAGAGACTTTCACATACTTTATAAGTTTCTTTCAAATTTAATATTTAAAACATCACATGAGATGTGAGATGGGTAGAAAAACAAGTCTTAAACATGTTAAGAATTATAAGTGCCATACTTATATAAAATATTTAAAAACTAATAAGTTTAGAGTAAGTTTTATAAGATTTACTATAAAATTTTGGATATTATTTCTATATCCACGTTGGACAAAAGTTTTTGTCTTGATAAAGAGTTTGCATTTAAGGAAGAAGGGGGAGTAACATAGAACATGAAGAAATTTAAGAATCCAACCATGTACTTGATTAGCCTAAGAACATGAACAATATAACCTCTTGTTGCACAATATGTTCCTAGGTCTACTAGAAATCTTGGTATTTTAAGAGAAGTTAGAATCTTTTGTACAAAGATTCAAAGGTCCTCATTAACCATGATGATCTAACAAACTACAAAAAAGTAATAAATAATTCCGACTTGAAGAAATTTAATGAAGTCATAAATTTATAATGGACTCCGTGTACTTTTACTAAGTTTGGAACTTTATTAATTTATCAGTAGACTGAGATCCATTTACAATAAATGGATTTTTAAGAAAAAATAATGTAAAAAAAAGTAAAAATTTTTAAAATTTTATAAGTTATAGACAACTCAAAGACAATAAATTAGCTAAGAAGAAATATTTTTTTAAATGGCTCTGGTAAAGTTGATTAGGATATTACTTTCTATAATTGCATACTGTGATTATAAGATATGACAAATTAATATTAAAATGACCTTTGTAATTAGAAACATTAAGAAAGAAGTGTTTTTGACACAATTAGTGAATTTTTTTATAAAATGTGCATCTAAGTAGTATTTGTATAAGCTGAATCACACTATTAAGGGACTTAAGCATGTTTTTTGTTCTCTTCCTTAAATGTGTTACTATTGATTGTTGTCCTATGTAACTTGAACTAAGGTTTATCTCTTTATTGTGCAATTGGACCATTCGTTTTGATGAGGCAGTAAAAGAGTTTGCTTTCTATAGAAATTTGAATGAAGCCCTATGTATAGTTAAAGAAGTTAAAGTGGGAGTAATTTTTTTTTTTTTTTTTTTGGGGTACTTTGTCCATTCGGCATATTACTCACTAGAATTGATGTAGAGTGAAAAGAACATTTTCGTTCCTAAATCACACAATAAAAGTTTTGACTTCCACAATAAATTAGCAAAATAGTATACAATTAAATACTCAATACACGTAAAGAGTATTTGTATCTAGATGATACAATCAATACGAGTATAAAAATAAAGTAATAAGAATAATGAAAAGACAAGTTTTTTGGTAACGAAGGAAAAACTTGATCTCACGGTAATCAAGAAAAATCATCCGGGCTTTAACGGCCAGGGAAAAAATGTACTATAAAAATCAACTTACAGATCAGGAGGTAATGACGTGCTAATTTAGTCAACTTACATCCGTTTTGTAATCCCTACCAAGGAACTCCTTGGATTTGCCCACGGCAACGGAACCGAATACATTCCAATCTTCAGGTCAATCTTTCTTCTTGAGCCACTTGAATTGTCGTACTCACTGAATCCCAATGTTTACGCCTCCAACACCGCCACGAAGATTAACAGGCGGGAGAAGAAAAAGCAAGATGAGAAGAAAACACTTTGTCAATCGCACACAATCATTGGAGAGAAGTGTTCTTAAAAATGCAGTATAAAATAAATGGATATTCAAGTGAAAGGCCTCCTCAAAAGTCTACCAAGCTTTCTTCGGGTTCAAGATATAAGGCCACAATATATAG
Source organism: Nepenthes gracilis (assembly GCA_033239525.1). Taxonomy (NCBI): domain Eukaryota; kingdom Viridiplantae; phylum Streptophyta; class Magnoliopsida; order Caryophyllales; family Nepenthaceae; genus Nepenthes; species Nepenthes gracilis. The sequence goes on along the minus strand of BSYO01000018.1, from coordinate 444,288 downwards.
AAATCCTAAAAATTTTAAATTAAAAAATGGTCGTTAGACACACGAAGTTTGCGCCGCTCGAGCGCTAGTCGAGCGTTCGGCGGGCGTTGGCTTGGGCTTGGGGCAAATGACCACACGCTGCTCGAGCGCCGTGTTTGCAAAAGGGCGCTTGAGCCCACTTCGGGCGCCCTTCGAGCGCCTGAGATGGGAGGCCCGCTTTGATGGCGCCCATCGGGCGTCCTGCCCAGGACGGTGAGAAAACGTGACACGGGACGGTGAAAAAAGGCGGGAACACTAAAATTTGACGATGATGATCTTCGGGCATGAAACGGATGAAAATCTTCCAAGCCAATATGTTGTTGCAGTTATCGAACGTGCCGACAAGAGACTAAATAAACAACCTGACACAACCACGGAATATGCTAACTAAAAATATGCCTGACAATCTCCCATTTGGAAATTCTATGACAAAACTTATACAAAAAAATTATAAAGAAAATGCAAGAGAATCACGGAATCAGACACCACCAAGATAGAATCCATATACATGAAAACCTACTCCTAGTAAAAAATACAAGTCAGCATAATAAAATACAAGACGTCTTGAGACAATTGACACGGTACAATGAATTACTAAAATCCAAACTTCGGAAGTGGCCACCTGTTGTGTACTAGGGAAGAACAGCAATTCCTGGACAGACACAATTAGTGCAGAAATAGCAAAAATATAATAGCATGAGATAAATACACATAAACATAAAACAAAATAATATACCATAAAAATGAAAACTCCTCCTAGCAGAAATAGTACCGCCTCCCCCTCGGACCACATAGTAAGACACATTTATATGGTGTAGATTTACTCCCCCTTTTTGTCACGAGTAACCAAAGGGTAATGGAGCTCACTCTTCTTGATCCACATTTTCTTACCATATTTTATGACGTTACTTAAATTCATCACTTGATTATTTAGATGTTGGATGTGGTGAATGACATCCTCTATCTTAAAGTTCTACGCCGACACTTATTTTGACATAAGGAGATGGGGCAGTAGAGACAAATTTGGCCAATAATTCCACATCCATGGCACGTTAGAACAAATTTGGCATAGCCATTAGAAGAGTATATTTGCTTCATGGTGGAATTAAGACGGAACTTTTTCATAGTCGTTAAGTTTTGATGGTTTTGTGTATTAGCACTCTTCTTTGGACGACCATTTGACGATTAGTCAACTCGGATAGATGATAGACTGTTTTGTCTAGGGAGTGACATGGATTGGACAAATATAGTTTTAGAATTACTAGTGAATTTTAAATTATTTTCAGAATAACCCAACCTGATTTTATTTCATCTTATTTTTTTTCAAACTGAGCATATGGTCTAATTTTTTGGATCCATTTGAAAATTGTTTCAAGTCATGTTGAACAGCCTTTAGATTAGATTCAAGAGTTATGATTTTTTCAATAAAAGAACTTTTCAGGTTCTCAACTTCTTAAACTTTTGTTTCTAACTCAAATTTTAAAACTAATTTTTTTTTTTTTATTTTAATCAGTTTGTGTTTAAGTGACACATTTATTTTCTTAATTTGAAGAAAATTTTTAAATAATTTGTCATAAGCATCCTGAAGGTCATACATATTAGATTCTGACTCGTTCTCAGAGTTATCGGATAGCTTAAGACTTGCATCTAAACGATCATCATTGTCACACATTAAAGTTATAAATGTCATATACTTGACGAAGCCATCTTCAGAGTATTTTTCAGTCTCTTTTTTTTCGTCATCGCTCAAGGTCACGTTAACCTTATAGGCTTGACACTGTTGGCGTTTAAGGTTTAGACATTTAGCACGATAATGACCAAAACCTTTACACTCGTGGCATTGAATACTTTGGGTATTTTTATATTCGGATTCTTTAAATTCACGTCAATCTTTTTAATAAGATTTTAGAGTTCATTTTAAATCTAAACTTTGTAAGTCATATTAAGATTTATTTTTTTATATAAATTTTTTAAAATTTATAATAAATGTGGTAAAATCTTCATCGTTACATGATTTTTCATCAGAGTCCCAGTTTCTCTTTTCCCTAACTGATTTTAGAGCAATCGATTTATTTTTTTTTTAATTGTGGAAGTATGTGCTCATAAGTTTGGAAGGATCCTACAGGTTCTTCGATCTTCATTTTATCAAGGTCTTTACTTTCTTTAATAACGGTGACTTTAGATTTAAATTATTTAGGAAGCGATATAAAAACTTTTCTAATAATTATATTTTTAGGAATACGTTCTCTTAAATTAAATGTGAAATTTACAATATCATTTAATTGCGTATAAAACTCATCAAAAGTTTCATCATTTTTTATACAAATTTCTTCAAATCTGCTCGTTAGCATTTGTAATTTTAAATTTTTTTACAAGTTTGGTTCCTTCAGGAGTAATTTCAAGTATTTTTCATGCGTCTTTAGTAATCTCACACATAGATATGCGTTTAAACTCTTCGGGAGATACGGCCTGTAAAATAGCATGTAATCTTTTACTATTTCAATTGTACGCATCAAGTTCTTCTTTTGACTACGAAGACAGAACTTTTGGCTCATCGCCACTTTTGGGTGGAGTCCACCCATTTTGGGTGCTAGCCCACGCGCACTCATCCATAAATTTGAAGAAGGCTATCATCCGAACCTTCCAATAGGTATAGTTGCTCCTATCAATGAAGAGAGGTACGGAGAGCGATCCACTCGTATATATCTAGATCGGGGGTTGCGGATTGGGGTAAGTTTTTGATACCAATTGAAAAGAACGTTTTCGTTCTTTAATCGCACAATAAAAGTTTCTACCCCCATAATAAATTAGAAAAAGTAATACACAATCAAATACTCAATACACGTAAAGAGTATTTATATTTAGATGATAAAATTAATATGAGCATAAAAATAAAGTAACAAGAATAATAAAAAGACAAGCTTTTTGGTGACAAAGAAAAAACTCGATACCCACGGTAATCGAGAAAAACCCTCCGAATTTCAACGGTCAGGGAAGAAATGAACTTACAGACCAAGTGATAACGATGTGTTAACCTAACCGATTTACTCCCATCTTGTGATTCCTACCAAGGAACCCCTTGAATTTGCCCATGGTAACGAAACCGAATGCCTTCCAATTTTCACGTCAATCTTTCATCTCAGACCACTTGAATTGCCGAATTCATTGGATCCAAGTGTTCAGGCTACCAACATCGCCACGGAGGTTAACAGGTGGGAGAAGAGAAAGCAAGATGAGAAGAGAACATTTTGTTAATGACGCACAATCGTTGCAGAGAAGTGTTCATGAAAATGGAGCACAAAACAAATGGATATTCAAGTGAAAAAGGCTCCTTAAAAGTCTGCCAAGTTTTCTTTGGGTTTAAGATATAAGTCCACAAAATATACAAGTTCCAAAAATTTTAAATTAAAAAATGACTGTTAGACACACGGAGTCCGCGCCGCTCGAGCACCAGTCGAGCGCTAGGTAGGGCTTGGGGCAAATGTCGCCGCTCGAGTGCTGGGTTCGCAAAAGGGCACTCAAAATGAGAGGCCTGCCTTGATGGCGCCTCGGGCGCCCTGCCCAGGACGGTGAGAAAACCTGACATGGGATGGTGAGTAAAGGCGGGAACACTGGAATTTGACGATAGTGATCTTCGGGCATGAAATGGATGAAAATCTTGCAAGCCGTATGTTGTTGCAGTTACCGAACGCGCCGATAAAAGACTAAATAAATAGCCCGATATGATCATGGATTATGACAACTAAAAATATGTCTAACATAGAGTATTAAAATCTCATTGTCTCAGACCTTCTTCATGAAGGATTTGAGAGAATCAACCCATATGTTGGAGATTAGGATCAATAGGATAGGTCCAATAGGTTGCTTAGTTTAACTCTATCAAGATCCATTGACATAGTGTATAAAAGGTTTAGCACGAAAATTCCACGAGAAAATTTATACTAATGAATTATTAGATTGTTCTCTGTTAAAAGCTATTCTAAAAGATGCCTAACAAGAAAGAGTATAAAAAAGAATCTCAGTGCTTGAAATAAAAGTTCTCAATATTCTACATATCTCTTTTTATTAGAGAATGACAGTAAGAGAAGCGGGACCAAGCTGAGCTACTAAAAGAGTAAAGCCCTTCTAACTTATAAAGTTAAAATAAATGAATCCAACATAAACCAACCAGAAAGATCAACTTACGTCTTTTGTTTTAGGCTACTTGAAAGTAGTAAAATCAACTTTTAAGTACTTAAAGAAAAGATAGTTATAGATGAGAGAAATATGTGATAAGTCTAATTCACTTTACAGGCATAAGAAACCAACATAATAATAATTAAGAATTGTGAAAAAGTGACAAATTATGATTTGAATTGTAATAAATTTGTTATTAAGTTTCTTATAAAATAGTTTTAATTTAGCCTCGGATCCTAGTTAGACTTGGAATTGACCACTTGCTGGCCATGTGGTTCGATTGCTCTTTTCTTATTTGGGCCAAAGCAGTCTGACCCCTTTTGGATAAGGAGCCATGTTCTCGCTCATTCATATTCTCTGCATCATTCATATTCACTCGCTCTTTCCCTTCCATGTTCTCATCGTCACTCATATTCACTCACACATTCAATCTTGGAGGCCCTATTCTCTCCCTCTCTTAGTTAGCTATTAAGAATGAGACTTTGAATTTCTTAGAGCTGGCATTCTAGGTTTGTGAATAGTCAACTTCTCTTATTCCCTGGAGTGGTGATGGCATAATTATGGCATTTGAAAGGCATATATAATTGTAACAATTTGTATTGAAAACTGAGATATTATATATGATATCTGGTTGACAGGAACCACTTATGCAGCCCATTCTCCAAATCTGATAACAGTTCATTTGATTATGTTGATTTTTATATCGCAATTAATGTGAAAAAAATATATTTTTATTTGTATTAGCTAATCTAACACAAATAAAAGGAGATCTTGAAAGGGTACTGTGGTTTCGAATTTCACATCTAATATGAGCTTTAAGGATTAATATTTTGGGAACCTTTTGTACCATTTTATGCATGAAATGCCCACTTTTCACATGCCACATGGTCAAACTACATATTTTCAACAATACTAAGTAAAACTATTGTTGTTTTGGGATAAATTTTGGAGTTCCTCCTTTACACAAAATAGAAATTAGTCCAAATAGGTTAATCCACAAATAAAAGTTTCAAGCATCTACAAATATTTGAAAATAGTTTTCCACAAATGTTATAAATTATAGTTTATATTGTATATTTGAATCAAAATTCTAACCCAGGAGATTTCAAGCAATTTTTTGGATTTTTTAATTAAATATTGTACATTAGAAACCGAAATAAAAGGACAAAGATACTAAAATAATTTCTTAACTTACTATTCAATACTTATGTCAGTAAAATGCTAGTCAAACTAAAATATATGAGGTTAAGAGACGAAAAATTTTAACTTCTAAACGACAATACTGTATGACTTCAAATTTTATGAGGAGAAGGTTCTTTAAAAAACATACTTCTAACCATTTTATGGGCAAGATTAAATGCTCCATGACTTGTATCTCACAAGTATTTTCTATTGTTTTAGGATTAAATGAGTACCCAAAAAGTTGATGATCTTTTCAATACTTTTGCTATTGAAGCACGAGATCACAAATGCTGTTTGATCTTCAATCACACCAATTCTATATTAAAGAGCTTTGCATTTATAGAGACCACGGGCCTTTCCTAAAGTTGGTCAAGTAATCTTCTAGGAAGTTATTATTTTTTTAGGAGTTGTGATCAGTTACTAATAAAGTAGTTCTTTTTTTTTTGAAAAATTAGCACATTTTATCAAATGATCTGTATCCTCCTAAAGAATAAATATCATTTAATGGCTAACTATTTTTTATAATTAACTTAAACATTTATAAATGTGGGCTTAATGTATCGTAATATAATTTGTTATGTTCTAAGTATAATTTTTCTAACGGTATACCTTGGGTCGTCGCTGATGTATCTTACAACTTGTGGTTAAATTATCAAGATTGAAGAATTGATTATCCTTAGAGTGTCAGCATTCCGATTTGATTGGTTTTTTACCATCTATCATCCGACAATCCTACCATGATAAAGTGGTTTCCTTTGGTTAGCTACTAGACCATCCACATATTTGGACAAGGTAGGCTGATTACCCGGTATAGATGCACCTTGGTGGCTCAATGGCATATTCAAACGCTATTTGCTACTTGGACCTATGGATGTAGAATCTTTGAATATCTTAGGTTGGGATCTTACCTTTTATTTGCTAAACCTATAAAGCCATGATACGCGGAAGTCATTTGACCTTTGCGGACAAGGTTCTCGGATACCAGACAAAAGCTCCACATATTTGGAAAAACAACAAGGTAGAACACACAAAGAGATTTTGGCGTGGAAGTACCAGGTATAAAAGATTATTACAATCATCTACTCAAGCTGTGTATGCCTCTCTCTCTACAAACCTTGCCCACCTGACTCTCTCAATGCTCACACCTTCACAAAGTTGCCACATCCATACACTCTCAGCTAGAGCCACAAGGGGCTGAATATATATATATACGTCAAGGAGGTTATTCAAACACTAGACAACTTAGCTACTTGGACCTATGGATGTAGAATCTTTGAATATCTTAGGTTTGGATCTTAGGCTCTTTTATTTGTCCTCGTCCAAAGATGCAAAGAGTCCTCGTCCAAAGACCTATTCTCCTGGAGTCACATTCCACTAGTCTTAAAGGTCAAATTTGAGCTTTAAGGGTGTTAATATGTCTTTAATTTTAATATTGCCTAGATCTAAATTATTTTTTTCTGAGTTAATCGATGCAATAATACTAACTTAAAATATTTACTTTTGTATTGACCGGATATCTATTTTGTTTTAGTAGGACTAGTAAATTTGAAAAAGAAAGGACTCTTGACTTGGCATTCTTTGTAGCTATATATATTGGCCTACTTAAGGTGCATGAGTCAACCTTCCTCCTTAGCTTATTCTCTCTGAGCTACATAACTTTTTTTCTTATCTGAGGTGCTTTGAGAGTGGCCCCTAGGCACTCTGTACAGTATTGTCTTAGGCAAACTCCTTTGCCGTTGATATTAATGACTTAAGAAACAACGCACTAGGTTTCACATCCTAAGAAATTCATTTTTGGTTGCATCTTCTTTATAGGATGGATTATTTTCAATTATGTCTGCATTACTTTTCCTGCTGAAGGGTCAAGATGACATCGAGCATTGTTGTGTTGCTCAAGATTTGGCAGTGTTTAGGAACTATGAAGCACATTAGTTTGCTCCCAATCGAAGGCATCTGAAGGATGATGGAATGGTTTTCTAGCACTGAAGGCAATATTATCATGACTTTGACTTTTCCTACTATTCCTCCTTCGGGGAGGAGGTAATCAATTTTGTGCAATATAAGGTTTGCTAAGGCTGCTCCCATGGAGATGCTACTATAAAACTTTGTTGTTGCTATCAAGATAGAGTAGACTGTTTGAAACTTGCTATTATTTCTTCCAAAGGCAAAAGTACTTCCGCAAGTTACTCAAGCTTTCCTTGTAGTGCTTGCTGCTTTAGCACTTTTTTGCCTCTAGCTCTATGAGATGTACTACAAATTCAAGCTATAACTATTAGGCTAACTTTCTCTAAGCGTGAGGCATCTGCATCAATTAGACACCAAGCCCAACCCAATGACTCTTGTGCTTGCTAATGAAAGGATACTTACTTTCTAATGGATTATAAGCAAATAATGCCTCTTCAAGGGAATTCTCATGTTAGATTAACAATGCTGAGGAGAGGGCTTCAACTGCAAGGGATAAGATTATGAAGGAGCACACAAGCATCTCTCTTACTCTGTAGATGAGGACCAAGAGACTAGCCGCCATGTTCTGTCATGTGATCACTGTTGTCGTCAAGGTGGATCAAGCTCTGAATGAGGCTACCATGACCTAGGTTTACCTCCATGAAAAGGTAGACCGACTAATAGACATGAGATGACCTACTCTCTTCTTTCTTTTGTGCCATGTGGATAGCTTCTAGATCAGCCGGCAAATGGTTACCTTGCACCTGGATTTCATAAGTCATTCTGACTTGAGGGATCTTGATGTCACATATGCTCGAGAGAAGATGCATCTAGGAAACATTGTTCTTTGGGCGTTAGCACTATCTGCTTCAATGAGGAGTCTAATGGTCTTAGATGAGGAGTCTTAAGGTCTTGGATGATAAGTACATATACGCATTTTGTCCAGAATACTTGCACTTGTGGTGCACTAGAGATATAGATGAGTATTATTTATTGAGAATGCTTTCACCTAAGATGTACTTGAAATGCGTATGGGCGTTATTTATCCAGAATATTTACACTTAAGTTACACTAGAGAAGCGAATGACCGCTATTTATTCAAATTGCTTGCACTTGTGAGGCAAATATATGTTGGGGCACAAACCTCTTACTAAAGTTTATGCTCCTGAAACACACTTATACTGTACACGTGCATTGGGATGTTACTTTCTAAATGACTGCATACTTTTAACCTAATTTTCAATCTTCTTTGCAAATAGCAATCTTCCAAACTCTTATGAGATTGGAAAATTTGTAGACAATGGAAGCCTACTCTGAAAACTCCCGTTAATAAATGTGAATAGCCTTCATTAGAGAAAACTAAACTTTTAATCTTGGGATTAATTGCCATGGTTTTTTATTTCTATATTTCTCTATTGTTCTCTGTTATTTTATACATTTATTTTAACTTGTAAACCTTCATCGAGATACTGGTGGCATAGATATTGAGATCCAGATATGTGCGGATATTCTATGAAAAGTGAAGCAAGATTAACAATAATATCGAAAAGCATCCGGTTTCGCTATTAAGAGCAAATTTAACGAGTTCTTTGGTAAGGATTATAAGTTAATTGTAAGTTAATTAAGATTAAAGGATCTTATTCAATAGCTGTTTGTTATTGAGATTTTTTTTAGTCAGCAAAAATATGTGTGAAAATTTTCTTATTCTACATATTCGTTTTGATACTATAAGTTGCTATGCACATTTTTATGATTTATGGTTTGATTTGAATATATTTTACGTATATCCTTTACATTTTGCTTCTATAATTTTAGAAAGGTTCTAAACGGTTTGAGATGAGAGACCCCTTTGTCTTTTTCATGCTTATGTGCATATCCATTATTCTCTATATTTTTCAATGTTAGAAGTATATTATTCAAGTTTATAAAAAATGCTGAAATTTATTGAAGAAACTTCTTACATGTCTAAAATTGTCTAAGAATTATTTTAAATCTCTAAATCCAAGATCACAAGAAGTCCAGTTGTTTCCAAATTCTTGAAAGATGTTTCGTGGTGATTTTCTTTCATTTTTTTAAAAAATAAACTGTTATAAAGAATTAATAGAATATATTGTTAACATGTTATTATATATTAAGAAAATAAAAAATATAGCATGATAGCTCTCTCATGGAATACAATAGTGGGTAAGGCCCTATTTATAAGAATAATATATAGATAGTCATTTCTATGGGTTTTTAATGGTAGATTAAACGTCATATTTACAAATAGGGTTTGTAAGCAGAATTTAATAATCAATTCGTCACTTGTCTTTAGTTTATTATTTAACCCTTGCATTTTTAAAGAGACTCAAGTTCATAATTATCACCTTATTATTTAATTATCGAGCTTTTAGTTCATCTTATATTGTCAACACTTTTCAGATTAGTAAAAAATATCACTTCATTTTTGTTTTGACATCATTGCATAGATTTTTTGAACAGTAAAAATATAAAGACTTTGAAAATTGGGGGGGGGGGGTGTGACGCATACGATGAAGCAACTAAGAAGGAAGAGTAATTTTCTGACCAATTGAGGCCTATCTTGTTCCACGTGGGAAGCAGTAGCCCTCCCGTCTCATAAACAATCAACCCCACCTAACAATGATTTGAAAGAACCTTCTGTCAGAAATGATATACCACAATCTATATTATGACATCTAGGAATTATATGATATGATAGCTTAGTTTAATCATTCAAGGCATTCCCATGTCAAAATTTTCAAAGTTATTGAATACAGATAATGTTCATGACTTCTTCTAAGGAAAGATCAAGGACCACAAGGGCTTAAGTGTTGGAGCAAAACGACCACAACACACTCGGACGAAAACAGGCTAAAGAGAAATGAGAGGAACACATTTATTTTCTCTTTTGTGGAAAAATCACGAAAGAATACACTAAAAAGGATTGTTTTACATAGTGTTATTCATAAACTAAAGGAAAAACAATCTTATAACTTTCTCTCACACTAAGTGTTTCTCTCACAAATTTCACAAAGTGGTTGCTCACAAAAGCACACACCAAACTCACCAATCTCTCACACACCCATTAAATGATCTCTACACATATATATATATGTAAATAAATATATATATTCACCCTAGGAGGCTACCCCCACCCTAGCGCCCGAGGTGGTAGGGCATGTTGCACGTTGCCCGCTGGCAGCTATCAGTCTTGGAAGTTGTGGCCGCCACCAACTTCCAATCGGTGTGTGGCTCGCATTTATCACCGTAGATCATTAATGAGAGAATAAGTCAGCGCTCGCGTGGATGGAGTCCTCCATCCAAGTCCTCTCTGGTCATGACGCCTCAAACAAAGTCCTCGTCCATTCTCCAATGGAGTTCACATAAGCTACTCTGTGACCCCAACAAACTTTCCCTCACGACCGAGTGGGAGTAAAGTCGATTAGACCCGTGAGAATGTCACAACAAGTTTCTAACTTTCCCTTTGGCAAGTCTTTGTCAACATATCGACCCATTATCGTCCGAGCGGACCTTTCCAATTGATAGCCGTCCATCATCAAAAACATCTCTCACCCAATGATATCGCACATCAATGTGCTTTGACCGAGAATGGAATGAGGAGTTCTTACACAAGTGAATGGCACTCTGACTATCACAAAGGATCTCGTACGTCTCTTACCTTAGACCCAATTCTTGGATGAACCTCTTTGTCCATAGCATTTCCTTGCAGGCCTCGGTCACGAATGAACTGCGCCGTGCTCGAGAGAGTGACGACTTGAAACTGATCGCTCAGGAGACCGCCTCCTCATAAATTTCACCAAGTATCCGGACGTTGATTTCCTAGAATCAACGTCCCTGCCATATTTGTGTCCGTACGCAATTAATCGAGGCTTCTCTTCTCCAAACATCAAACCCACCTTGGAGGTCCTGCAAATATCTCAAGATCTACTTCACCGCACCAATGCTCCATCCCCTGGTTTGAGAGAAATCGCTCACAAGGCCAACCGCATGAGCAATGTCCACACACGGCCGCGAACATAGATCGCGCTAACGGCCGAGGAGTAAGGAACCTTACTCATGCGCGTCTTCTCGGTGTCCGAGGACGGACACCTGCTGCCACTCGGGTCAAATGGTTGGCAAGAGCTTGGACCCTTTCATATTGAATCTTTGAAGCACCTTTTCAATATAACCCTCCCAGGACAGCCAAAGCTTCTTGCCCTCTCCTCGTGAGAAATCCCGATTCCCGGAATGCATTTTCGCAGATCGAGGTCTTTCATGGCGAAAGACTGTCCCGATTGCTTTTCGGCTCCATAATCAAGGCACTATTCTCAGCCCGACAACCAAGATGTCGTCCACATAAAGGAGAAGGATGACGAAATCGTTGTCCGAGAACTTCGCACAAAGACACGGTGGTCCGAGGAGGTCTTATGGTAACCTTGCTTGACCATAACAGCTCGAACTTCCGGTACCCTTTGTCTCGGAGCTTGTTTCGGCCTCATACAAGCTCTTCTTCAAACGACAAACAAGTCCCTCCTTTCCTTTGACTTCAAAACTGTCACGGTTGTTCCATGTAGATCTCTTCCTCTAGATCTCCATGGAGAAAAGTCTCGGACATCCAGTTGCTCAATCTCCGAGTCCAACGCAAATCCGAGCACTAAACGGACCGAGGACATCTTCACAAGGCGCAAAAATCTCATCAAAATCAACACCCTTTCGTTGACCAAAACCTTTGAACACAAGTCGTGCCTTGTGTCTTGGGGCGCTCGGGTCCTCGGTTGCCTTCAGGTGGAAGACCCATTTGTTCTTCAGAGCTTTCTTCCCCTTAGGCAATTCCGCCAACTGAAACGTATGGTTCTCATGAAGGGAGGTCATTTCTTCCTCCATGGCTTCAAACCATTTGTCCTTCTCAGCACTGCTCATGGCCTCTTCGAAGTCCTCTAGTTCTCCAGCATCAGTGAGGAGGACAAACTCACTGGCTGGAAGGCGGACGGATGGATGTCTCACTGGGCGTCTCACTTGGGCTACCTCACCTGGAGGTACCACATCTTCAACTCCGATCCCGAGGCGCTGTACTCTTTGATCCTCAGTTGGCGTTACCCTTGATCCGAGGGACATCGGATACAAGAGGCACAGACGGACAGTTTCAATCTCAACTGTGTCCGTCCTGGAGGTAATGCGGGAAAGAGACTTCACATCTTTCCCAACGTCCTCTATGGTCTCGTCCTCAACGAAGACCACGTGAACAAACCAGCTTCTTGTTTTTGGGTCATAAAGCCTGTACCCAAATTCTTCCTCACCGTAGCCAAAAACACATTGTAGTGTCTTTGGCTCCGGTTTGGTCCTCTCTCTCTCGGAACATGGACAAAGGCCTTGCAGACCAAAAGTCCGCCTTGGTTCTTTCCCTGTCCAAATCGGCTCGAAACTTCCCCGTGCAGAGGCTTACTTGGGCGAGCGGTTAATAACATGGGCGGCCGTCCTCAAGGCCTCGGCCCAAAAAGGATCCTCGCACTTGCCTCGAGACATACCTAACCCTTTCCATGAGGGTGCGGTTCATCCTCTCGCCACTCCGCTCAACCGTGGCGTCTTTGGTGGAGTCTTCGGTGTTTGATACCATGAGCTCTGCAGGCATCAAACCGCCCAGTGTACTCGCCACCGTTGTCACTCCTTATTGCCTTTAGTCTCTTCCCGGTTTCCCGCTCAACAAGGACGTGGAATGTTTTTTCACGACCTGGTCCTTGGTCTTCGGCGGGGAACACCCACAGACTTCCTCGAGCAATCGTCTATGAAGGTCACAAATACTGCACCTCCAAAAGACTTCTCCGGAGAGGGCCACACACGTCCATGTGTACAAGCTCCAAGATCTCGGACTTCTTGGAGTTACGTCTCCGGAGAAGGAGACTCTTCTTTGTTTTCCCGCCATGCAGTGAGGACACGTCCTAGGCATGTCTCAATCCACCTCAGGAATGAGACCCTTCCTGGCCAAGTAACCCATGCCACGCTCACTCATGTGTCCGAGCCTCTTGTGCCAAAGATCCGAGGACTCCGCACTCCTCGTGGCATTCACCTCAGCTACTTCAGCCTGGGCTTTCAAAATATAAAGGCCAGATGCCTTAGTTCCTCGGGCAATGACCATTGAGCCCTTAGTCATTTTGATACTGCCGTCACAACCTTCATCATCCAATCAACCGAGATGATGTTCACTAATGTCGTGGACGTCTGGGCGTCCTTCAAAGTCACCGGGCTCCGGTACTCATCACCAACGTGATGTCTCCACGTCCGATGAACTCGGACGTCGCTTATCGCCCATTCTCGGTACTCTGGGGCACAAGGAGCATATGTGGAGAACGATTCTCTCTGGAGGTAACATGGGTCAAGCGCCACCAACTCGAGGACCGTTACGCCCGACACCATCAAGTCCTCAAACTCACGAGTTAAGAGGAGATCCTCTCTTGTCACAACAGAGACCGAGGACTCTTCCTCGCCTCGTCTCTTTTCGCCTTTCTGCTTCCCAGCGTTCTCACGCTTCCATTTGTAGCAAAACTTTTTGATGTGGCCCTTCTTGCCACAATGATGGCACTCCATATCTTGGTACCGAGAACGTGACTTACTCCGTCCTTTGTCTTCAGACTTTGGGCCACGTCCTCGGCTTCTTCCCCTTGATTCCATGACAAGGACCTCGGGCTGCTGAGAGGTAGACGTACCCTGAGAAAGCCGTCGTACTTCCTCGTTCAGCACAGCTCCCTTTACCATCTCCAGTGTCACCACACTGTTCGGAGCTGTGTTGGCGATCGTGACCCTCATGGTTTCCCATGAGTCCGGGAGGGTTGCTAGGAGCCAAAGTCCTAGCACTTCGTCCTCGAACTTAATGCCCATCTTTTGAGGGGTCCACGCATCCCTCAAACTCGTTTAAGTGGCTCTGAAGAGAAGATCCGTCTGTACTTGGATATGGACCAACCGCATCAAATGGTAAATTTTATTGTTACTTTTGGAGGCAAAGAGCTTATCCAGCTTCTCCCAAAGGGCTTTGGCATTTGTCTCCCTACGAACATGGTTGTACACGTTCTCATCCACAAATGGATGAACCCGCACACCTGTTTGTGCTCCAACGCCCAGACCTCGTCCGTTTTCGTCGACAGTTTTTCTGAGGCGAAGACCGGATCGTGCATGGACTTGACGAAAAGCAAGTCAGACATTTTGCTCTGCCAGATGTCAAAGTTTGAACCGTTCAAACAAACCATCTTGCTGCCAAACTCCATTTCTGATAACAAGCAAAGATCACCGTGCAAACAACCTTGGCTCTGATACCACTTGTTGGAACAAAAACGCTGGAAGGCCGAGGCGGACACAACGCTCGGACAAAAATGAGCAAAGGCTCGCGGACGGGCGAGAGGTACAGAGAGAAATATGAGAGGGAACACACGAGTTTAACGTGGAAAACCTTCTCGTAAGCAAGGAAAAAACTATGAAAGAATACACTAAAAGGATTTTTACAAGTATAGCTACACAAGCTCAAACTAAAGGAAAAACAATCTTAAGTGTACAACTTTCTCTTATTAAGTGTTTCTCTCTTTTCACAAAGTTGTTGCTCAAAGGCACACACCACAACTCACCAACCTCTCACACACCCATTAAATGATCTCACATATATATATATATATGTAAATAAATATATATATTCACTAAATTCTAGGAGGCTACCCCTACCCTAGCGCCCGGTGGTGGTAGGGCATGTTGCTTCGCCAGTGCACGCGGGCTGCAACGTCTTGGAAGTTGTGGCCACCAACTTCCAATCAGCCGCAATGATGGCGCAGATTTATTGCCGCCGATCATTAATGAGAGAATAAGTCAACGCACGCGCGTGGATGGAGTCCTCCCGCTCCAAGTCCTCTCGGTCATGACGCCTCAAACAAAGTCCTCGTCCATTCTCCAATGGAGTCCGCGGACATAAGCTACTCGGGAGTGACCCCAACATTAAGGCCATGACTTATTTATTTTCTCCTTTGTGGTGATAAGAGAAGGACAAAATTAAAAATATCACTACTAGCTTGGCCCCACAATCAACCTATCACATTCCCACGGGAATTTATCACAATTAAGCTACCACATTTTAGATGGTCCCACGCTACTTTAGGATTGGTTTTGGTGTGTATAACATTATTTGTATCATAAAATATCCTTGATAAAGTGGTAATATATCCTTTCTCGGCCACTGTGCACAAGAGACCTGAGTTATCCTTCCCTCATAAACAAAATGCCTTTGATATGGCCACAGTCATAGGTGTGATGATAATTCAAATGAGTGATATACTCATGGCCATCAGGAGGCTCCATGATAGGATTGAATATATGCCAGCAAAGGCAAGCCTATCAGTGCCCTGATATGGCCGTCAAACATACCGCCCAGCCAAACCCACTCAGAGGCATTGTGTTCAACACCGACTCCACGGGGATTGAACGAGTGCAAAGGCCTAAACCTTAAGCCCAGTTGCCTAAGAAGCATCGCCCAAATAATGCAACCTCTGATCAAGAAGATTATCAGTGGTGCACTCCAACCTGAAGGAAACAGTAATGGATAGCATTCCAAGACCTAAGGCTCTATTGCAAGGAGCGTCCACTGCCAACACCGACTAGAGGATGCTCCTCGGCATTCAAATACATGTGCCAATGGATGAGGTCAAGGAAAAGATTCGAAGGATTGAGCAAAGTGTTTTCAAAGGCTCAGGCCAAACAAGTGGAATGGGAACCAAACCCGTAGGCTCTTCACCGAAGCCACAATAAAGTTATCCCCAAGACCATATTGATCACATTCGTACCCTGTTGAGATTCCATAATCTCAAGAATGTAGCCTTGTGTCAATACTTCCCAGTGATCTTCTAAGGAGAGGTCCACATTTAGTTCTATAGACTCCAATCTTGAAGGATCAACTCCTTTAAAGAGCTGTCCAAAAACTTTCTGTCCCAATTTGTCTCTATCAGGAGGCCGAAGAAAGATCCTTAGCACTCAACCAACATGTGAAAAGGCCATTACAAGAGTCCAATTACAAAGGTGAAAATTGTTGGGTTTGGTCGCTCCCATGTAGGTAACTCAACAAATAAATTTTGTCATCGATGGATCACAAAAGCTTTGTGTGATAGTTGGAATGACAAATTTCGGAGTGAAATTTGCCAGAGACTGTCTGCTGAAGAAGATGAGATGGCTAAGTGAAGAAGCTGGTCAACGGTGGAGTTAACCGGCATACAACAGATGATTTTTAGAGAGGAAATTTAGAGAAGATAAGCTAAAGGTAAAGTTGCCAGTCAAAGGACGTTGACCGACTAAAGGGCAAAAGGACCGGTTAACGGAGGTTGACCGGATGGAGGTACGCGGCCGACTAAGGCGTGCAGATTTTTTCGGAGAGCAAATTGCCAACCAATGAGTTGGCCAGCCATGAAGGCAAAATGCCCGGTTGGTCATTTTATCAGGATGGCCATTTGGAAGGTATACAAAATGGAAGGTTTTCCTTTTTGGAAGGTTTGCCAAAAGTGCCAAGGGTTTGTTGGTTTGGATCGTTTTGCCAAGTTTGGGCGAAGTGGCAGTTTGGGCGAAGTGGCAGCTTTGCACATCTTGCCTGGTTTGCGACAAAATGTTGGAATGGCATTTTGCCGGAATGCATTTTGGCCGTTGAAGGCAAAATGCTGGAATGGACATTTTACCCGGGATGAGAACCGGCTGCCCGTGAGAGGAATTACCAATATGGATGGCTGGTTTGGCGATTTAGCCCGGTATGCATCAAAATACTGGAATGTGCAAAATGTCGAAACGGGCATTTTGTCCGATTTGATGCATAGCCGAGGACAGGTGCTCGAAATTTACCAATTAGCTTTACTGGTATGGAAACAACCAAGGGCCCATGGGTGCCAACTCAGAAGAATTCTGAGCATGCGTGATCTCAGAAAGATATGCGCGATCTCTAGGCGCCGTTTGTATAGAGCATCTTTATATTGTTAGCAGGAATAGATTCTATCGAGAATAGAATATTTTACAGATCAACAATATATATGTGCCTATTGTAAACGGTGAAAAAAAAACCCTAAGTGTATGAGAAAAAGGAGAAAAAGAGATGAAGAAAAGTGAAAGCAGTGAGTGAAAAATAGAGTTCTTTATATACTTGTGCTATATTTTTCGTTTTTACCTCTTAAGCTCGTGTAACCGTATGGTTTGTGTAACCAATCTCATATAATGAATTTGTTTGTGGATTAAATATTCCATAATTTTTTTCTTCGATTTGTAAATGATTTTTTACATAAATCTTGATGTTCTTTTCTTCTTCTTTCTTCTTTGTTCATTATTGTGTATGGGTTTGAGGTTGTGTGACCCCCATTCCGCGCCAACAGGAGTCTTCTACAATACTTTAAAGGAGGTGACTTTAATGAATAAGTCATGATGAGGCGACCAATTTCCTTTTAAGAACTAAGAACATGGTATGATTTTCTTGTCCTAAAAAGCCAATGAGACGAGGTGGCAAAGTGAGTGGTTAGGAATCAACCCACTCTTCCTAAGACATATAAGGGTAATGGAAGTTTCCATGGGCACCCCATAACCCAAAAAGTTGCCACATTGATATCTATCATGGCACCCAAACATGGCATTGCTAAATGGATTAGTGCCAATATTTTGATACAGATTAAGGACAAGAAGACACTAAAGTGGCCCCAGTCGATGTGCTATCCAGAGCTCACAGACTAATCTAAGTACTATCAATTTTATCGAGGTATGAGATATAACACTAAAGATTGAAATAACTTTCAAAAAGAGACCAAGGTTCTCTTGAAAAGGGGCTATTGAAGAAGTTCATCTAACGAAGCCGAAACTCAATCATTTGATAACTCAATCCTATCTAAATTTTTGTGGATAAATGATCCTTAATATTGATGTAAATATTTCAAATGGATTCCTATCAAGGTAGTTTCAAAATATATTTTTTAAAGTTACAAACCAATAAGAAATTGTATTTCAAAACTTGTATACTTAGATTGTCCATAGAAGATTAGAATATCCATAAATAATGAAGTCAGATTTCAAAACAACTAGTAGGTACTTTCATTAAGGATAATGAGACCAATGAGAGTAATATTTTATCAAATATAGAAGTTTAAGTGGTTGAGGTATAACCATTTTTACTCATACTTTATAATAGGTTTGTTATCTCTTTTATTGGATAGTTTAACAATAATAAACCACATATTAATGATAAAGTACTTTATAATAAGTTTGTTGTTAATTAGGTAATTACAGATCAACCACAAAAGTTGACATTATATATATTAGTCATTTTTTGTTAATCTTGGTATGTTACACTAAATTAAATTTGATATAGATAACCCGATTTTATTTAGGCAAGTGATGAAAAGTTTAGATTTCTTAAAGTGGGTTGATACTATAAAAGATTAGTTAAAGTCCATTGTAAGTTGGTCCTCAATAGCAAAAATAGTTTTTAAGGTAGCATTGAAGTATACAAAAGGAGTTTCATGATTAATGATTTTACCTCCTAAAGAGGTATTGATTAATATAAAATTTTCATTTCAAATTTTATTAAAGACTTTCTAATGATGATTAGGATTTTGGTTGCACAATATATTGGAGTTTCATCGGTGCATGTAAAAATTATTTTTCTCAATTACAATTTAAATAAAAAGTCTGTATGGATCAGTCCAAAAGAGCATTATATTTTACAAATTAAGAAATCAATATATAAATATAAATAAACCTCTTGAAATTGGTATCTTAAGTTTAACTATACTATTATATTTTTTTATTTTTTTTTATGCATATATTGTTATTTGGTGTATAAATTTGAAATTTAGTGGGGGAGTTTAAATTTTGATTCTATATATTGATTTACTACCTACCACTGTTAATTTTGGCTAAATATGTGAGGCTAAAGGTTTTCTTTTAAGAACTTTGATATAAATATTATGGATAAGCTTATTACATTATGTGAATAAAAATATTTCATAATTATTCAAGTTGCATTTCGCCAATCTAAAGGATAAATTTAAACTTATATTATACCTATTGAATAAATGAAGATATAAACATATGAAAGACATTTTTTATATTTCAGTTAATAAAAGTTTAATATATGCGTAGACTTATAAGAGACATAGAAATACATGCTCATTTATAGAAAATTTAGTTATTTAGATATAATTGCTTATTCAAATTATGTTTTACTAGATAATATAAGAAAGAAACATATCTCTAATTGTTTTTTGGCTGGAAAAGCCATTATAAATTATTATAAAGCAACCTATAATTTCTATGGAGGCATACTTTATGGTATATTTTGAGACCACAATTCATATATTATGATTTCATAATTTTATTTTAGGACTTGATATTATTAAAACTATAACTAAGTTACTGAAAATTATTATGTTGATTTTACAATAATCATCTTTTCTAGTGCCAATAAATATTCAAATATTACTAAATAATATGTTGCCATTAAAAGAAAAATTAGGAAATAAATAGTGTCAATAAATTATAATAGAACCAACTAATCCGCTAATATAGGGCTTACCATCAAAGACTATTAAATTTCATGTTTATAGTCAAGTCTTTGTTATACCCATAATATAGTTATAGGTGATATTATATTTTGCTGCTTTTAATGTTAAAGATCTCTATGACTGTATTTGTGACATATTTTTGATTTCTCATATTATTTAGACTTAAATTTATGAATTATTGATAATAAAAATTATCGCCGACAAAGATATTATAATTGGATATGATGAATATTTCTAAATGAAGACTTTAGTTAAGTGATTTACAAATATTGTAGTACATAGAAGAAATTACATCAATAATATAAAAATGTCATTACTTATATTTGTTAATTATTGGATTATAACATTTTATTGTTTAAATTACTTAAAGGATTGAAAGAGTGTTCACTTAAAGTCTACCTTAGTCATTTTAATGAAAGCATATTATGATTATATGGGTCAAGTAAAAGAACATAAGAAATATGATTTATAACAAGGTAGATATTTTATTTATTTATTAAATTAATAAAGATTATAATCCTATATATTAATTTAGATTTATTAATTATTTTAAAAAATTATATATTTTTAATAAATATATTTATTGAAGATATATCCTTTGGTAAGGTGAAATGACATTCTAGTAACTTAAAAATAGTTTTCCCTTTATCTATAAAAAGCAATACATTTCCAATAGTGTGGCATCACATCAAAACAAGCTTTCCAAAAAATAAAAAGAAGGGAGAAAAAATAAAAAGTCACGTTAGAAAATATTTACTTTATAAAGTCCGTCAAAAAAGCATTTGGTTTTTTTTTTTATTGAAAAAGTTCTGAATTATATGTATTAAAAATAATGCAATTTAATTGAATTAGAACTTTATAAAACCTTTTGAGAGATCTAATTTGTGATTTTTTTAATGAAAAAAAACTCCATTTTAAACGTAAATAAATATTCAGTAGAGTACCCTATTATCTCTCTATTTATTCCATGGCATTTCTTTGACTACTTTTTGAATTGTAATGTGTGGCCTGCTGATTTTTATGTAAAATAAATAAAATAAAATAATTTAAGTAGTGGTTCATACTTTTTGATTTTAAGGTATCCATTATGTCATCCACTTTTACCTTTAAATAGAAACTACTCTTGAAAATATTTTGATGGAAAATATTTATATATATATATATATATATATATATATATATATGATGCTTTGATTTTTAGGGTCCTAATTAAAATACTCTTATTATACACTATCATTAAATAGTATTAAGATTTAGAAGATCAAATATGTGAAGAATTTACAATAATTCAAGTAATTAAAATTAATATTAATGAAAAAAGGTTAATATTTAAATCTTTAATTTATTTTTAATTTCATGTCTAATATTTATGTAAAAAATCAATTTTCATCTAAGATCTTCCTCTTCACAAGTCTCCCTTCAAGTCCCGGTATTTTCTCTCCTTATGATCACACTATGGAGATAATTGTTCCAAAATATTCAAATAAAAACATTCCCTCCTCTTTACAAGTTTGTACTCCTAGAGGAGAGAAAAAATTCGGAGGAGAAAGGCAAGAAAAACTACTGCGAGTTTCACATCGAAAAAACAACTTCACAATGGCATCCTTATAAGTTGGGGGAGATTCTCCTCTCTTAAAGGTGTACTTTTTGGGAGAGACTCGAGAGCTAACGGCTTACCCTTGCAATAGTGATGCTCTTGCTAAAAGTGACCAAATTCCAGATAGGACTACCTGCGGAGGGTTCTGATCTAAAAGGATTACCTGCGGAGGGACTGACCTGCTACTAATGTGTCGGGATAGAGTAAAGCGTCGCAAAGTGAAAGCCGTTGAGTGTAGTCACTGAGGTCTACGATTGTTAAGGGGGGAGAAATATTGTGAATCTCATATCGGAGAGGTAGCTCCATAAGAGCTGTTTTATAAGTTGAAAAAATTCTCCTCCTTTAGGGTACACATTTTGGGAGAGGTTTGGATCCCAACGGTTTGTACTCGCAATAGAAACCATAAAGAGATGTCATTATTGGACAAATGGATGGCTTGGATTAAACTGTCAATCAAATTAAGGGTTAAGATTAACCACTCTTCAATGGAGGGGGGGGGAATTTGTTCGATAGACCATGCTTAGAAAGTGGTGGAATTGTGTGCGCATTGGCAAGGACTACGGGAGATTGAAAAACCCCATTGGCTATTAACTACGTAAACATCTGAACCACTACAAAACAATGAAGTCATTAGGCTGAGGCAAGAGGAAACAACAAGACCTATCCATCGGCATGACCATTGGTCACTCATCTGATTAACAAGTGGCATGTCTTCACGCCACTTAGCGATTCTTGCCCAATATAAAAAATGCCGTTTATACTTGAAAATAATGTGGGCAAAATAAGCGCTAATTGGAAAATGTAATGATGTCAAGTAAGGATTAGGAAAAATATATACCTACTCCTTGTCCCCCAATACACATCCAATCACAACCATACATTCCTCTACCAATTAGATTTGGTTGTTTTCTCATAAACACTCTATCAACCACCTTGTACAAGGAATCCAACAAAATTTATTTATAAAGAGAAAGTCCCTTTTTATGTAGATAGTAAGAGATGGACCACACAATGCTTAGAAAGTGATGGAACTGTGTGCGCATTGGCAAGGACTACAGGAGATTGAAGAACCCCTTTGGCTATTAACCACTTCAACATCTGAACAACTACAAAACAATGAAGTCATTAGGCTGAAGCAAGAGGAAACAACAAGACCTATCCATCGGCATGACCATTGGTCACTCATCTGATTAACAAGTGGCATGTCTTCACGCCACTTAGCAATTCTTGACCAATATAAAACATGCCTTTTATACTTGAAAATAATGTGAGCAAAATAAGGATTGGGAAAAATGTAATGATGTCAAGTAAGGATTAGGAAAAATATACACCTACTCCTTGTCCTCGAATATACATCCAATCACAACCATACATTCCTCCAACAATTATATTTGGATGTTTTCTCATAAATACTCTATCAACCACCTTGTACAAGGAATCCAACAAAATTTATTTATAAAGAAAAAGTCCCTTTTTATGTAGATAGTAAGAGATGGGCCACACAAAAAGGTCCCCTTTCCATGTGAAGAGATATGAATTTATAGAGGCTAAATGGCTTAGTATCTATAAATTTTAAAAGACATAATTGATTATTTTTTTCTTAAAAGGTTATGATTAGTTACTCAATAAGCAGTTCTCATTTTGTGACTTTAATGCCATTTCATGAGAAATTGCACTCCTTTTGAGGAGTTAATACTTTGAAAAACAAGCTATCACATATATGGACATAAACTTAGGGGATAGTTCTTGATTGTTAGTTATATTATTGTGGCTAATGTGGCACATCTAATAATGCTAGCATCCTTGGCTCAAATTAATAGCTTTGGTCATTTCATCATTCTGGTACGTTTTAATAGAGCAATGCTTATACATAACAGCCAGTTTAACTTCTCATGTTTGGTGAATACCGTCCAGACAATTCTATTTAATATTTTAATAGCTTGATATTTAGATGGCTTGATGACTATGTGATTTGTTTGCTTGGCAATCTAACCATCTGACAATCAAGTTACTTAGCAAATCAATTACTCAATGAATTAACCACTCGATAATTCTAGTATATATATTTAAAATTTTTTAATATCCTGTGTCTCAATTTTTACTGTTTGTTATCAATCCTATCACCATTACAATGTGAATTTGGCTAAATGCTCATAATATATTATCTATACCGAAATCAATATTGAGCAAATGGAGTAATGGGTGGTGGCCTCAACCATGATAGTAGTAGATGGTTACTACCTCCTCTCAAATAGTCTGGAATTACCTTTTCATAACCATCCTCTTTCAACCACATATTACTCTAACCATTTTATGGGCTTGGCTATTCTTAAGAGTAGGCAATTTTTTGACATTCAGTAGTTTTTATACTATATCTTTCAAATTCGGTACTTGGATTGGTTAATTTGTGCATAATTAAGTTTGTAAAATGGACTAGTGAAATTAGAAATTGTCTTCTAATTCTCACCATGGAACAATCCGCGTGTTGTCCTATGAAAGATTAACCTCTTATGGCCCTTCATGCATTTTATAACTTTATCTCTTGGAATTTCTTCACGACTTATTCTCCATTGAAAAACTTTTGTTCCCTAAATAAATCTTAAAAAATGCAATATCTCGATAGCCGACACAAAAATTTATGACATGGGATACTTAATGGCCTCAATTCTTGATTATTTAATTAAAATCTAAACTTTTAATTTATCATAATTTTTAAAATTTTGAACTTCTACAAACCATAATCATGTCCTCCAATGGATCGTAATTGGCCAACAAAAAATAGAATTTTATGAAATGCTTTACATACCAATAATATTTTGTATATTGTTTTATCATACTATATTTTATATGGGTCAATCAGACTAAAATAAAATTACTAATTATATTACTGGCACTTATCATTCTTAATTATTAATTAGTATTTTAGCTAGACCCTAAAGTATTTCTACAATAATTTTTTACAATGTGTCAATTTTTATTTTTCAAATCTAATACATACGTATAACTTTAATATACTATATCAATTTGATATTGGTAGATTTTTTATTGAGAATTTATATTGATACATTTATTGTGCATAAGACCCCATACTATTCCTCATTTAATTTAGACTGTCAAACTATAAATACATAATAAATATATTTGCACAATTTTCTTGGATCAAAGTACATTGGAATGAATCGTGTTGAATAACCTCATCAATAGCACCGACCAATTTTAGGATGTATTCATTTATTAATTTTGTTTAGTATATGTATTCTTAGAATGTATTAATTTATTTGCTTAAGATTACTAGCTTGATAATAGAGTTTGTCACCTTATTTTTTAGCAGCACAACAAATATAAACTTATTGATTTTTGAATATTTATCATAATTTAGTGCAGAATGTGCTAAAAATGGGCTAAAAAATCATCCTTCCCTACCTTTAATTTCTTAAACATTGGCATAATTTTTCTATAATCTACTCACTATGTGATGCCACGTGTCACAAATAAGTATTTATTAACTAAATAATAGCAATTAGAATAATAGTTTAATAATTATTGAGATCTTTCATTAAATGATTTTTGAGGACAAAATATCCAATAGGATTATAAAAAAGAAAAAAAAAGTGCTTTCATAAATGATCCATCTCCGGATAAAGAATGTTCGTTTTCGAGAAGAAAATTCGGTGGGTCAAATTGTAATTTTCTTAACACAATTACGATT
This sequence comes from Nepenthes gracilis, assembly GCA_033239525.1. Taxonomy (NCBI): domain Eukaryota; kingdom Viridiplantae; phylum Streptophyta; class Magnoliopsida; order Caryophyllales; family Nepenthaceae; genus Nepenthes; species Nepenthes gracilis. The sequence goes on along the minus strand of BSYO01000018.1, from coordinate 419,111 downwards.
ATTTTTATGATTTATTTATTGAGCAGATCATGATTCATAATATCAGTGCCGTAAAGATCTTAGAAAATATGTTCCTATTTAAGACTGCCCTTATATTTTTCAAATAATTAGTCTTGAAGTTATTTAGTCAATTTAATATATTACGTAGAAAAAATAAAATAAATAGGTAATAAAATTGAAATATGATGATAAAATTTTTGATATATTCTAAATAACATAATAAATGTAATAGAAATATATATACTAAAAATAAAAATAAAAATCTGGGTGAAAAACTAATCAGTAATTAAAAAATATTTAATAAAAAATATTATAGTCTTCCAATGAGAAGAAAAATAGATACATGAGATGCTATTTAATAAAAGATAAAAATTAAAATTATAAGATATACTATCTAAAAAAGAAAAATACTATCCGCTATAATTTTTTAACATTATCGAAAGCTTTTTCTTAACAGTATGAAAATTTGATTGAAATAAAACTGGTGTTGTAATAAATAAAAATATTTGATAATTTTGGTGATAATAAATTTATTAAAAAAAAAAAAAATCTAGAAACTTATATTCAAGGTTGATCTAAAAATATAATCAAGGTAGGTATGACAAATGCTTCAGCTACAGTAAGCATATTGATTAGACATATGTCGTAACACATGTTTTAGCTTAATTTAAAATTCCAACCGGTAGTTAGGTTGTATACATGTTAAATGGTTGTAGTTTACTTTATTTCATACAATTCAAATTTGTTGAGGGGCATTCATTCAGTAGCTTAATTTAAAAAGCCACAAGGTCGTGGCTGTTTTTCTTTCTGTTCTCTTCCATTACAGCTGGCTTGGAACCCCACAACTAGCCGGTCAGATTACGCCGCCGGCATCAAACGGGCCCGAAGACCCCAAAAGATTGAACTCCGGGTTTTTTTTTTTTTTTTTTTTTGAATAATTTCAAAACCTGGTATATTTATTTCGTAAAATAATTGTTATTTATGTAGATTAGTAGTATATATAACATTTCAAAAATACGTAGCTATACCTTGTTAATTAGGATTGAATATTTTTAACGAGGAAAAATCACGTAGATTAATAAGAATGTCTAATAAATACTGCAAAACTAGCATTTACAATTTTTCAAATTTACTTTCCATAATTTTACACGTATAATATATATATATATATATATATATATTTGTGGTTAAAATAGTACGGAGCATCCATCGTCAAACATTGAATATGAAATAATAATTGTAGACCCTCCTACCCAGAAGAAGCCTTGCCCTGCGGCTATAACTTGGGAAATGGATGGTGGGTGAAAGGATCACGGATTGATCTACTGCCGCCGACAGAAGCGGACGATTACGGCGATGATGGCGTTGGGTTCAGGGAATAAGACCATCCGATGGATTCTCAAGATTTTGGTGGGAGTTTTAGCCTTGGGAGTGGCATGCCTTGTTCTTTACAGGGCTAGTTCCTATGACTTTGAGTTTCTGCCCACCTTCTCTTCATCGGTGAGTTGCTCTCTTCGTCTCTGTTATTAAGCTGCTGATTTTAAGACTCCATTTTTATTAACGCAGTTGCATAGTTGTATAACTTAGTTATTCGAATCTTACAGAACAATTTCGAATTGAACTTCATACGATTTTTCGATTAAAAAAGGGAAAAAAAAAAAAAACCCCAAAATCAAGAAAGCAGAGACCGATTGGTGCATAACATAACTGCCCATTTGATTTAAACCAGAAAAGAAACCATCTATCGCCACCGCCTCCAATCCTTGCCAACATCCACTCAGGAATTCAACTCCGCCGTGATTGCCGCCCATCCACCGCACCCCAATTACCACCCGTTCGGCTTTCTACGAAAACTAATAGGCATATTTAATTGCGTTCTCCATCTGGGTCTGGTGGGCTCAAATTCCTGTTAGTAGCATCTGGTCCGAAAAAAAACAACCCTGCGCCGGGAAGGGGTGGTGGGGGCGAGAGAAACGTGGCTGGACAGTCAACGCCAGAAAACTTGCGAAATCTGAGATGGTTTTTGAATTGTTTGTAATGGAACGTTTAAGAATTTAGATGATTAGAATTATATAATATATTTAATATATTAAATTGAATGGTAGCGTCTCTCTCTCTCTCTCTTTCTCTCGGAAGAAACATCACCACATCAGCATGGAAACTTCTGTTGATTAATCCTAAGCCTTAAAAACCTGTATTTCTGAGGAAAGGGAAAAGTCATGCGAGAAAAATGAGGGCAGAAAACAGAGTAAGTTAAACACTGATCTGATCTAACGAAGACACGCAGCCTTAGTTAGCATGTCCTAGCATTCATATATGTCTTGAAATGACTGTTTTTTTTTTTTAAATTTTTTTTGAAAGATATATTATTTTTGTTGATTGAAATAATTATGATAATATAATATTTATTTATATTAATAAATTATAAAAAATAAATATATAAATTGTGTTATATCATTTAATAAAGTCATGGAGATGATTAAAAGATATTCTTTAATATATATAAAAAAAGCAGGAATTAAACTTAAAAATGCGAAAATATAGACTATACAAGTACCACCACCTAATAATTAAGAAATTAAAAATGAAAAACTAAAATTTTCATTTCAATTTGATAATTATGAAAGTTTAGTTAAGATTAATTTATGCAATGTAAAAAGTTTACCAAATTCATTGCTGTTACACATCATACCTATTATTTTAATCTTCATTATTTTATTATAATTTTAAATAATTTTGCGTTTTTGGGTTACTAGACATTCTGACTTTATTTTATTGTTTTGGAAAAGTCCTTTGCCAACATTGACTATGCTCGTCGAATTAGAATTTATGTAACAATAATTGCACCTAAAATAAAATATATGATTTTGTTGAGGTGGTCACTAAAGACAATCTATACCCTTAATTATAGTAGTCTGCATTTTCTTTTTCAGCCATTTCAAATTTTAAAAAATTCAAAAAATATTAAAAAGATTTCTTTATAGTTTTTTAACTTCTACTTTTATAATAATAATTTAAAAATATGCTATTATAAAATTATTATTTAAAAGTTTTTAAGATGTAATTCTAGTTAAATAATATTTAAATATAGTATGATTGTAAAATTATGGTTTTGTGAGTTTATTAAATGTAAATATGAATAAGCATATTTAGTAAATAATAAAAATTTGATCTAATTTCTAATTAAATTTATTAATATTTTTATTTTTTATTTAAAATAATATTTTTATAAAAATTATTAAATTAATACGAACTGTACTCATATATTTAAAAATATAATTAATAAATATTTAGGTTATTATTCAAAAATATAATTATTACAATTTTTTAACTTTATAAAAAATTTAAAAATATAAAAGCAAAAAGACAAAATTTACACCAGAGTCCAACGGAGGTGGGGTTGCGGCACTTGCCCGCTAGCCCCTTTTTGGGAAGGCTAGGCTAGCCTAGGATAGGCGCGGCACCAGAAAGTCAGATTTGCACGGCCACTGTTAGGCTCAGGCGGCAGCTCCGGATCCCTAAGAGAAGGGATGACCGCAGAAGGGAAGCGGAGGCGGTGGGGATGTGCCGGAGCGGAGAGTTCGGCCGCAGTCAACGGTGGGAGAGGCAGGGGAGGCGTGGTGGGGTGACGGATTTTGTTTTCGTCTGTTTTAGTCTGGAAAATTAGGTGGAATTCTTTTACTGTTGTGGAAAGTAAGTATTAAGATAACTTTTTCTACTTAAAAGAATATCCAATTGGCAAAATTTTCTCTAATTTTTATGTTTAAGATCTAAGTAAAATATTTAACAGAATACAATTCACAGGAAATTTATAAAATTATGAAAAAATTGAGTTTTTTTTTTCAACGGGGATAAGAAAGATATTTGTTACGTCTCGGGTTCTCGGCTGTCGTATGAATTACGGAGCATTTGGATTTTAACCGAACCGCCTGCGTTCGTGGAAGGTGTCCGTGCCGTCTTTGTTAGCACGTCTGCCTCAACGAACGAGCAAGAGGTCGGATGTCCGTGGGATTTCTCCACTTGGCCGCTCCAACGCTCAATCAATAATTTTCGAAATGAACGAAAATGGGGCGCAACCTAAGAGGTGCGCAGACGTATGCTGTAAATGCGTGGGTGGTGCGTGTTTGTTTATGTGGGAGAGTAATGAGCAGGTGGTGGGAGGCCTTACTCCATAGGTGTACCGCTGCAGATGGCTGACTTTCTGTCGCCTGAGTAGTCTCAGAAGTTTGTATCCGGAGGATAACTGGTAAGCTTAAGGCTTACGACGCTGGGTCGATTATTTCGAATCCGATCTCTCCTCTTCTCTTTGTTGAAGAAGAGGGATTTTATAGGTCCCCTAGTGAGGGGCTTTTGGGCGCGAGAACTCCTAATGCTAAGGTTCATTGACCGCTGATCGCTGTCGACGATTGCCGGCGTGTTGACTGTCATTTTACGGTGGCAGGCAGACTACCGGGTGTTGCCGACCACGCTTGGTCTCCCCTTTGAGTTGGGATTGGCGGGTCGCCTGTGGACGGCCGCCTGAATCGCAGCTGGCAGCGTTGACTGTTTTTCCATTTGCTGGTTTCTTCTACTCTTTTGCCGTTTCCCAACAACCGTATTAATGAGCTGCAGGAGGTGCTCGTTGGCTGCTGATAGTGGGCTGTCGCGTAGACATCCCATGTCGTTGGGTTGGGCTCTGGATTTTCTTGGGCTTTAACATTGGACCTAACACTAGCCCCTATGCCTGGGCTGACTAGTGATCGTAGCCTGGCATGACTATTGGGTCCAATCTGCAGTCCGTCGGTTTCCCTCAAGATGCTCCAACACTTGTTGTCTTCTGGGCTCGTGCCTTCCCCAGGCATCTGCGCAGGCCTTTCTGATGCTGCAGCGATTCTGTGCCTGGATTGGGAGAATTTGCACGCCTAGGGTTGTGTCTGATTTGAGGGCCTTTCCTATTCCATGAAAGCCATCTTCCGGGAAGCGTGCCTCGCTGAGCACGAGAAGGATGCCTATTTTGCTCATAAATAGGAGGGCTCCTTAGTGAGTGTAGTGCATCCTTTGGTTGTCTTTGAGGGAACAATGCGAAGGTTTTGGCTTGCTCCACCTTCGGCAGGGATCTGCGAAGGAGTTGGATGGACTAGCTGGAGATCCAAAATTCTTGGAGAAGACTGCCTTCATGTCCGCATTGTGGCCGATTCCTCATGCTAATGAGGGTGGCTCGGCCACTCTACTGTTGTCACGTGCCTCCCTTCACGGTGCGACTCATCCATAGCACTGTGGGATCGCGGCGGAACTTTCACGGGGATGTTTCTCGCCGGTGAAGCGCGTCGCCCACGGTCTCCACTTCACTTGGTTCATGCGTGGGCCGTGGAAGAGGCAGAGAGGGGAGCCCTGGTGAGGGAACTGTAGGGTTTTCCCTTTTGGTCCCTCCTAGAGGCTCCCGAGTTGGATGCTGGTTCTACCTCGGTGGATAACACTGGGACCGTCCCAACCGTGGACAAGCCAACACACGACTGCCCTTGGTGGCTTGTTGGGCAACCAGCGGCGAGACCGTGGGGATCTCATGTGGATCACGTTCCCCAAGCTTGCTCAGGCATCCGGGGCAGTCGTCGTGGGGCCTAGGCCCCGTGCGTATCTTCTTTCCCTTTCTTGTACGTTTGTTGTTATAAATATTGTATTTTGTAAGGAAAGCCTTGATTAATAAAATAAGTAGTCCATTTATCTTTATTCTTCTATCTTGTAGCGTGTGCTTTCTCTTACTGACTGCTTTCCCCTGACGTGTCACACCCTGTTTCACGTCCTTGAGGATCTTCGGATGCTCGCGGTTAGTTTTGCCAGTTTCGCCCCTTGATCCTATATACCAACCGTCGTTGGGACGATGCAATTCAAAGGCGACCTCTGACGTCTTGGGCCGCGGAGGCTGGAACGCCACTAATGGCGGTCGCATCCATCTGTCTATCTGGCGCATTAAGTGGGCAGGAGATTGAGGGGCGCTGCGTCACGATGACTTGCCTTGGAAACGTGCAAGGCTTCAGGGATTCTCCACATGGAACGCGCTTGTTGGCCTTGTTCTGGCACTCCTTGCCTTTAGAGCGTAGCCATTTCTGGGGAGAACTCCGCCTATTTAAACGCACAAACCCCTTCTCAGACAACGCGTTCTGCTGCTTCTTTGGCGGTGTGAAATTTTGCGTTGCTTGCGATCCTTCATTGTTTCGCCTGTTCTTGCTGCAATCCCGATGGAGGAGTCGTCTTCGTCGTCCAGATCAGGATATTCTTCCAGAGAGTTCGAAACTGGGGCCCATGCTTCTAGGGTCTTGGGTGTCATCGCATCGGAGGGATGTCACTGGAAGGCTACTATCGTGGGCCCCGCGCAATTCTCGTGGGCTCCTCCAGGCTTTGAGAGGGCGGAGAGGTCCGTCGCCTCGCGGGGAGCGTGGCCCAGGGAGGGCAGATTTCTCTCTCCGACAAGTTGCCAGGGCGGTCAAAGACGTTGAAGCCTGGATGGAAGCTGCGGTCGTGGAGATAGAGCGGTTGAGGGCCCGCGCCACACACTTTGAGGAAGCATGGGCGGAATCAGAGGCGAGGGTATCTAAGCTCCCCAGTGCTAACATGGGGGCTCGAGCCGGCATTTTGGCTCTTCAAGAAGAGCGTGAGCAGCGACGGTGACAGTTTGGGACAGAGGTCGCGCGGATGGGGACTGAGTTGAGGTCGAGGTTCTTGTCGGAGGAAGTCGGCCCTGCACTGGAAAGGAACTTCCAGGACTGCTTCCATCGTAGCTGGAGACTAGTCTTGCTGGGGGATCCGAAGTTCCGCGTCAGCGTTCTGGATTCTCAAAACTCCAGCGCCAGGATACGCGCAGACCTGGTGGAGTATTCGGCACTAGGTTCCTATTTAGTTGTGTCGTTTCATTTCCGAGGGTTCGCTGTGGCAGAATGGTTTGTTTTCATTCTCGTGCGCTTCTTTTGGGAGTCCCGCTGTTGTCCTTTTCGACGATTGAAATCCCTACATTAAATGCGGGTGTGTCAGCCTGGATTTTCGTAGGCAGCTGAAGCGACGTCGATCTGCAGTCTGACAAACGGTCATGATTGTTGACTGCTCTGGGCCTCGTGACTCTTCCACGGGGCAGGCATGTGGCCCAGCCACTCTGTGGAGGCATCATTTGGGTTTCCCGCTCGTTGGCACTTCGTTGCCTATTTAAATCAATCTTCTGAAAAATTTTCTTTGTTTGTTTCCTTGCGCTGAAAATTTTCTAATCTTGTGAGAGAGAGATAGCAAAGAAGAGAGAATCTCTTTCCTCCTCGTGAACTTCTAGGGTGAATTGGCATGGGGTCGACAACACAGGGTCTGTCTTGACGACCAGTGCCATCGCCGCTCTGATGGTAGATTATGGGATCCCCAGCGATTGGGGTTACCATGCTCCTGGCTCCGCGGATAGAGCCAACGCTCAACTAGATGGCTTTGTCATAGTTTACGAGCACCATTTGAGAGGGGGGCTACGTTATCTCATGCCATGCACTCTGTATCCGCTGGTGGAGGCGTTAGGTGTTCCTATGGCGAGGCTTCACCCTAACGCCCTTCGTTATCTGGTCTCGATGTGTATCTTCGCTTGCCTTCATGGTGGCTCTTTCGACGCCAAAGCGGTTAGGTTGATCTTTCGCTTCTTGGAATTGGAAGACTAGATCTCTATGTCGCCAAAGACCGGCTTCCACTTTCGAGGGACCAAGAAACTGTCCAGAAAACTGCCTAGAAAACCGCTCAATAAACTATTGAATAGATAAAATTTTATCCATAGGATGGTTTCAACTGGCATCCGAGATTTTTAGATAAGAGAGAAAAATCGCTCGGTAGTCAGCGCCAATTCATCCATGCCATCAGACATGTCCTTGGATCGGGCTAAGCTAGCTTCTTGGGCCTCTATGATTTGTGGGCCGATCTTATGAGAGTAGTCGTTTTTGTTGGGACGTTGGTATCAATACCCATCACTAGTCCCCATGCTAGGAGGTCTGAAATTCAGCCTTTTGGTATGAATTCTGAAAGCAAGCTTTCATCTGATCCTGTGCTCTTAGTCTAATAAATAGTGATATATTTTTTTTCCGAGGACATGATCTGTGTCTGAGGTCTAATAGTAGTTGTCTGATGGCAGGCTTTCTTTTCGAGGACAAACTCTCAATTGTCCGAGGACATGGTTCTAGTCCGATAGCTAAGGATAATTGTCTGAGGATATTATTCAAGTTCAGTGATGATAGCTACGGATAGTTGTCCGATGACATGATTTGTCCTATGCCTTGTGAAAAGTCGACACGTACTCGTGCCATGATGAGGCATGTCTTTTGTATTTTTCCTTTAAATGATGCCATTTCAAACCTTTGTCTACTCATTTGAATCCTCTTAGAATCCCTCTCGAATTTCAGACTTCTTTCCTTCTTCTTCCTCAAGCTACTCTCATCTATCCATAATGGTGCCTGGCGTGAAAGACATTCCATCCACCCTCTCCTCTGAGGAGGTCGACACCATCCGAGCTCAATATAGGATCCCGAGTTCGATGGTGCATCTTCTTGCTAGTGCTGATGACAAGGCCTATTCTTCACGTGATGGATTTGTTACAGTTTATGAATTCCATTTCAAAGGTAGCCTTTATTATCCTATGGTGCTGGAATTCTACCAAATCATGAAGGCTCTTAGAGTTCTAGGGGCCGATTGTAGCCCAAATGCCATGAGATAATTGGTTTTCTTTTGTGTTTTTGCACGTTCTCAAGGTTTGATTTTGGACGCTACGGCCATGAAAGTTATTTTGAGATTTCATCACGGTCAGGACTGGATTGTAATCTCTTTCCGTCCTAAATTCGACCTTAAAGGTGGAAGAATAAGTTCTTCTTCCTTATGGTTCCCCCTGAATGGGGTTTGTCCAATGAATAGGGTCGCGCTGATTCAAACTTTTGCTTTGAAGTGTCCGAGTAGGAAAAGCAGGCAGTGAAGAAGCTCATTGACCTAATCCAAGCAAACCCCGGCTCCTTCAATGAAAATAAGAGGAACCAATAGTTAATGCCCGAAGCCTTTGAAAAGGCAAGATGAGGGCCTCAAATTGAAGGACCAATGGCTCAAGACACTTCCCTTGCTCAGAAGGGGAAGCTAAAAAGCAAGCAGAAGCCTCTGAAAATTAGTGAGCCACCAAAAAAGACAATGAAAAGTCATCGGATAGAATTATCTAAACGTCGGTGGCCCCTTGTTGATATCTCCTCCTCCTCGTCTGATGAAGAAGTTTTCGGACAACTTGTAAAGAGGAAGGGGCTATCAGGAATAACTTTTGCTCAAGAGGATGAGGATGTCAGACCCTCAGAAGGTGGTAAGCCTGTTGTCATCTCTGATCTGCCTGAGGAGACATATGGGCTTCTTCTCATTACTTATTCATCATATGAGGATCCCATGTTCGACGTCCCAATCATTTCCACTAAGGAGGCTTCTGGATTGGTTGCTCAAAATACGGCCAAGGAAGCAATGGGAGCTCTGGCCAAGAAGGCAATTGAAGTATTGGCCGAGGATGTTGAGGTTGAGGATTTAATAAGGGCTACTGGAATGCCTATCTTCAAGCTTCTTTGTCTCACAATCCAAATTTTTGAAGAAAGGAATAACATGTCTGTGGTCCATCAGGATACCATGGCCGAGGGAATCATGGAGATGTTTGAAGCCCTAATTGAGGCTCAAATGGTGAATGGGGCCGAGTGCATTTTGAAATAGCCAAGCCCCTAGTCTCAGACATGCATGAGATGGCTCCTGAGTTCGAGGCCATTGTCGAGGCTCTTGAGTCCGAAATCATTGTTGAAGCTTTCGAGGCCAAGGAGGTGGCTATTGAGGTGGATGCGACACAGGTAATGGAGCGCTTGGAGTCTGAAGCCCAAAGAGGGGAAGGCTCACCATCAAGGAGCCCTCCCTTCTCCAAGGTATTTATCCATTGTACTCTTGGTTCTATTACTTTTCTTTTAGCCAATGCTTTCTTGACTGATTATCTTCTTGTAGTTGCAAGAGTTGATCGTCCAATTTACTCCAATTATTGATGACGTTGTTCAATCATGCATGGACTTGAAAACTTTTTGGGTTTTAGGGGAGCGTGCTAATTGTTTGGAGAGCGAGCTTGCTGAGACCAAGGATAAAGTCTCCTCCCTTGAGTATTTGTTGAAAGACCAGCAGCAGTAGTATGCCCTCCTCCGGAGTAGGAATCTCAGCCAGAGGACGAACTTAGGACTTCAATAAAGGCCGATGATATTAGATCTATATTGGAGCGAAAGTATTAGGATGGGATCGGACTCTAACAAAACATAATAAGGATATTGATTCCAAAATTTTCTCTTTCTCTGTTTCATTCGAGGAACTCCAGTGCCTAGTGCAAGGCAGATTTAACTGGTCGTCCGGAAGGGGATGAAACCTTTGATCCTCCTTTGTCGGGATCTTCTAGGCCTTAAATTTTTTTTTTTTTACATATGCAATTGTACATTCATTTATTTGAATAAAGCTTTTTCTTTAACTCGATCCCTCTCTTTCTCTTTCTTCAGGTTAATTGTAGGCTATGTTCTTTTTTGGATACTGTCACCGAACTTACCGAAATTTTACCCTTCATGAATGAAGTGTCCAACCCTCTGACCATAGTTGGCTGATGATACTTCTTCTAAGGGATCTGCATTCATGTCGTTTAAGGCCCCCTAAATTTTAAAATTCAACTTCCTATGGGTTGTTTGGTGCTTTTGCCAAGTTTTAAAACTTGACTTTGTTTGGGTTGCTCGGCTGTTGTACTGAGTTTTGTTAGTTGTCCTAGGATAGTTCTGGGAACAAGTGAAGATGAATTATTTCACTTGACTTAGGAGTAGCCTAGGTCAAGTAATTTCGTACAAAGATATGCAAGCATTCAAATAAGTGTAAAACATAGAATAAATAAAAAGGAGTTATTTTAATAATTAAGTATGATACAAGCACTTCAAATGATGCAATTAACTTTACTTGATTATTCGTACATTTATTGATAATATGTTTTGAGGTGAGAAGCATTCCATGTCTAAGGGACAAGTTTGCCTTTCTGTGTTTGCAATTTGTACGCCCTATTTTGAAGGATGGTTGAGACCATGAACGACCTTTTCTAATTAGGAGAAAGCTTGTTCCGATCGATATTTTTACCAGTGGCCTCAATACTTCGCAATACCAAGTCCTCTACTTCAAATTGATATACTTTCACTTTCTTGTTGTAATATCTGGTAATTCTTTGTTGATATTCTACTGTTCACAATCGTGCCATGTCCCGGCTTTCCTCAAGCAGATCAAGATTCTTTTGAAACTTTTGTAAATTGCTGTGAGAATTGAAACATTCAACCCGGATACTAGGTAGTACAACTTTTACTGGTATGACTGCCTCAACCCAATAATATAAACTAAATGGTGTCTCTCAGGTTGGTTCTCTTGGTGTCATCTTGCACGACCATAAAACAGATGGCAGCTCATCCACCCATGAGCCCCTAATATTTTCTAACTTGGTCTTCAATCCGTGTAGTATTGTGCGATTGATAACTTTCACCTATTCGTTATTTTGCTGGTATGCAACTGAGGTATGAACCAACATTATCGTTAAGTTAGAACAATACTTTGTAAACCGCTTACTAGTAAATTGGATCCCGTTATCAGTTACAATACATTTGAAAATACCAAACCTACACATTATGTTTTGACGGACGAACTCTGTAGTATTCTTCTCGGTAATTCGAGCCAATAGTATGGTCTCGGCCCATTTCGTAAAATAATCAATTCCGACAATCACGAAATTTCTCTTTTCAGAAGTTATCGGTAGAGGTTTGAGGGTATCTGTGACGATTCGGGTTATTTTTTCTTAAATAACCTCCGTCAATAAACACATAAATAAAGTCCATAATTAATATTATAAATTTCTGCAGAAAATTGGACAGTGTTCCGTTTATAAATCAGATGTTTGCCAATATACAAACACCTGTACAAACCCTGTACAATAATTCACAATTACAACTAAACAATCATAGGATCACACAACCACCATAACACCATAGGTGGCGCCGACGTCATATCTCAAGTACGATGCCGGTACTGAAAGGATGTCATCTAGTAATAACCTAATATGACCACAAAAGAGGACCTGCGGAAGCATAAATACCGTAATACATAGCAGAGATCAACCATACATTCATCCACATGAATCATCATCATGTCATGTCTTGTATGGATAAGTATTTGAGATTCTCAAAATAAAATACAAACTTCTTACTCGAACAATAGATTAAACTAAGATCCAAAGACTCGCTCTTGATACCAGCCGCTTATCGCACACCTATGGTCTACTCAATCTCGTGGGGCATCAATGCTTTCTCATCTGGAAAGGAGAAAACAGTAAGAGTGAGCGTACAACTCAACAAGTGTAAACATATATCACTATCAGATAATAAATAACAATAAAAATGATAATGAGATGGGGCATCTTGTATTTGTAGTTATAAAGAGAACAGGCAGGGAAAGGAGCAATTGGTATGTATAATACCATTTAATATGTTTTAATACATTTATTATTTATATTAATTTTTACAAACTAGGGCTAGTAGGTCATACTAGCAAATGATGTGAGAGGACGAGGAAATGATCATAATACTCCATACAATCTAAGGCAGTGAGGGCTTATTCTTAAACTCCCGTGAGCGGCCAGAATACGTGTCCAAAGTATTCCTTGGATTCCCACCGTGATAGACATGGCAAGTTGGAGAATACTATCCAATGAATATAAGTTCGTGGCCAAAATTTTAAAATTACCTTTTTCTTTGAGGGAGAATCCACCTCATATCATTTCATTCACATTATCTCCAACTCGGAGATCAATTCAATCATACGTATATTGTGGATTTCCCTATGATTGCTTGCTCAATTCTCATTTTTCTTTGGGACTCAAGCCTTTTAACGATTCCATTTAAATTCATGAGAGAGAGATTGGAATTTCTTACCTCCAAAGGGCAAATATTATTTTGGGATCCTCCAGAAAACATTTCTTTGCAACCGGTGCACAATTACATATTTTCGGGCTTACAATTTAATATGAACAATTAGACATAATTTTTATAACAATTAAATGAGGATGATGCATGCAAATTTTTTATTTATACTCGGGTGAATAGTAACACTACACTTTTAGAGTATCCGGACATCGCGAATGGGTCAAAACTTGTGAGATCGATCATCCAGCCCAGATATATATATATATATATTTTGGACGTGATAATTCATATTTTGGAATCAATTTAACATATTATGAAGGAAAAAATGGGAATCCCAAATTTGGGCGTGGGTTAGGGTTTGGTGATACCAAACCGGATGATTCGGATAATAAATTGGACAAATAACTACATATTTTTGAACATTAATCATGGGTTAAGTAATGTTTTTCTCGTCTTGAGTGGGTATCGAGACGAGAATACCCAAAAAAAATGAATAAAAATAAAAAAAGAGCAAATAGTGAGTATGAGAACAATTACCTCGACGTGCTCTATAGTTTCGAATCAAACCCGAAGGCCTATTTCTCCTTTTCTCCTTCGCGCAGTTCCTCCTTGCGCTGGGCTTCCGTAGCTATTGCCGCTGCTCCACCGCGTCGCCCAGCCGGCCACTGCGATGCACGGCCGTCGCCGGCCCTCGTTGACCCGTGCGTGACTTCTGCTGGCGCTATTCTCCTCCCCTCTCTCTCTCTCTTTCTCTCCCCCAAAACCCTTGCCCAAACCCCTACTCTCTTGATCGTCCCCTGTGCTTCTTATGTTTCCATCGTTATAATAATAATAATAATAATAATAATAATAATAATTGATGCGTACTTGGATCCGACTTCGAACGGGTTCGGATTCTTCTGGATGGCTTGAACCGGCTCCGTTCACCGAGTACGAATCCTGCACACCACTAAACAAACGAGAGGTCAGCGTTTACGGCGGGATGTAATCCCAGATAACACTCCGGCGCTTCAAGTCGATCAATCGACCTTCGAATGAAGGCTGTAAAAAGTAAGAGAAAGCTATCAGAGAGGAATGGAGTGTCTTGTTCCAGATGTCAGAAAGGTGCAAGTCCTTTCTCGTATCTGGATGGTGGGAAGGCAGAGAACGTATGTAGGGACCCGTTCGTTGCCTTGGAATTGGAGTGTGTTTTAGAGTTTGGCTGTTGAGAACCAGAAGTTGTTTTTCAGAGCACTTAGGGTTTTCTGTCTCTGTTATTGCTTGAAGAAAGAGTCTCCAGTATGCAAGTGTTTCAGAGAGAGAGTTGTCAGTCAGAATACTCCAGAAAGCCAGGGGTTGACCGCCTGCGTGAGTGTTGGCCGCCCTCATGGGAGGCGTCCGTCGTTGGACTCCATTTGGGCTATGGGCCTGAGTAGGTCAGGCCCATTACTGTAGAAGGGCTTCGTTTGGGCCCAGTATGTAGGAGGCGGGACGGTCAACATCCGGTTGACCATTCGAGCTTGTTGGCCGCCTTCGTGGAGAACGAAGAGAGTGGCGGGCGGCCAACTGATGGGCTGTGGGCCTGTATGGAATAGGCCCATCCTCTTATTGGGCCGTTAGAAACGTTGACTGGCCTTAATGGGCTTTCGTTGACCTTTCTTTGGGCCAGCCCAGTATTGGTGTACCCATCACTAGCCCCCACATCTTGGTGGTCGATTTCGGCCTCCCGGTATGTTCATGATGGGGCGTTTTTCCTTGCCTTGAGAATCCTATGGAAACTTATAAAGGCTTGAAGGAGGGTTTGACCGAATCGTTGACCGTTTTTGGTCGATTCGAATCTGTAATTGTTGGCCGTCTGGTCAATTCTCGTTCGGAGCTGTTGGCCGTCTCGCCCAATTAGGAGTTCGGAATTGTTGGCGTCTGGTCGGTCGGAGTTCGAAATTGTTGACCGTCTGGCCAATCAGGAGTTCGAATCGCTGGGCCGTCCTCGCCGGTCAGGAATGATTTTACGCGACTTTTGCCGGTTGTAAGGCGAGAACAGCGACACGTGTCCTCCTTTGGTTGGAAGGAGATCAAGGTCATGTCACGCGAGATCCGTCCTTTGGCGGTCGAGTGGAGTGGCGACACGTGGCGGTGCATGCGGACCATTAATGAGGGGGTTTCGTGCGGGAGTCCGTCGCTTATTTGGATCGAATGAGGAGTTGACATGTGGCGGTCGGAGCGTCCTTTCTGAAGCTTGGCGCCTAAGTTTTCCTTCCGTTTTGTTCAAAATCGGTTACGTTTCCAAGCCTTTCTTCTTCCTCATTTTCATTTCGCAGACAAACCTCAAGAAGCCCTAGAACCTTTTCCAATCATGGCATCCGTTGCGGACTTCTCATCTGACTTGAGGGAGAGTGACATCAGGGCCTTGTGCGTTGAATTCAATATTCCGAAGGAGATGGCCTGGAGGGTTCCGGGAGTAGATGAAATAGCCTCTCACCCACCGGAAGGTTACTTCACCGTTTGCGAGGCTCACATGAGGAGCGGCCTTCGTCTGCCGATGCCGGAGGAGCATGAATCAATCATAGCGGCCCTCCAAGTTCCCATTGCTCAGCTTCACGCCAATGCATTGAGGTATATTTGTACTTTGTGCATTTTCGCTCGGAAGCTCAATCAGAAGTTTAGGATGTCTGGCCTTAAGGTCATCTTTAAGATAACCCAGGGGGCGGAGTGGATCTCTCTCAGCCCCCGTACGGGGATAAAGATTAATAAGGCCATCCATGACTCCCTTAAGAACTGGAAAAACCGGTTCTTCTTTGTAAAGGTGGGAGACAAGTGGCCTATCGCGCGGGACTGGGGTGAGGTCCCGGGAGTACACCTGGGTACGCCGTCTGCGGCGGAGAACGCCGCCTATGCCTGGCTGATCAAGGCGATTCGGCTAAACCCTGATGCATTCAGGAGAGATTTTCTGGTCTCTACCGAGGAATCCCAAAAAGTTAAATGGGGACCACCGTCTCCGGTCCAGAAGCCGCACCCTCCAATCAAAATGCTGAAGCCGGATGACTCGAAGAAATCGCTCATCCGCCCAGTGTCTTCGGAGGAGGCTGCTGCGGGGCGATGTCATGTCCTCATCTTCCTCTTCACAAATTGATCTTGTGGGCCGCTGGGATTTGTGGTGGTCTGGGCAGCCTTACGGAGGCGGAGAGGTCTGTTAAGGGTAGGTTGGAGGATGCCGGAGGAGTCATCTGGCGCGGCTGCGGCGACTCGACTCCGGCGCTGCTGGATGGGATCCGCAGAGGAGCCAGTTTCGCGGCGCTCGAAGGTTCACGTGTTTACATTATAGAGCCGTCGTCACGAGTTGCTTCACCCGCTGTTGTCCCAAAGGCAGCGGAGAAAGAAACTTGCCGCGGCTATTCTAGAGGCGCAAGAGAGGAGCTGCCGTCGCCGCTCCGGAGGCCGCAAGAGAGGAGCTGCTGCGGTTGCTCCAGACTGCAGAGAGGAGCCACATAGCTAGCCGTTGAAGATGGCGAATCCTTGGAAAGAATCCTAGAGGAAGCGGCCCGTGTGCTCGGCACGAGAGGATGCTCCCGTCCCTCCACCACCTCGAGCACAGTGCGGAGGCCGTGCCTAAGGGACCCAGAGGAAATTTATGGAGGTATGGCTCTTGATGGTTAATTTCACGTACTTTGCCCTTTCAAGTTTTCTAACTTTGTCTTTCGTTGTTGTTTGTGCAGGCCGTTGAAGGTCGCTTGCACTTTTTTAAGGCAATGGTGCAGCGTGACGAGGCTCTAGCCGAGAAGGATGCGAGATAGCCACGGCTGGATGCCAAGGCGGCCGCCTCGGGAGGGGAGCTTCGTGAGCGGAGGCAGCTGTTCTCGAGGCTGTTATGGCGGGCGTGGAGGCAGAGAACGTCATGTTGAAGGCGGGAGTCGCTCGTTTAAAGGAAGAGGATGATCGCCTGAGAGCGAGCAATAAACGCCTTGCAGATCGAGCCGCTGCTGCAGAGAACGAGTTGGCCTCACGGATGACCCCTCTTGAGGTTGGGGGCGCACTACACGCTCGGCTGTTGGAGGGGCTCAACATTGGGCGTCGCGTTGCGCGGTTGATCGTTCCGGACTTCCCAGTGGAGTTCATCAATCAAAGAAACCGCGCAGCGCAATGCAAAGGAGATTTGGTGGGAGAGCCCCGAGACAGCCAGGGTGGTCCGCCAGATTTGTAGCCTTGTATTATTGTTTTCCGGATAGCATGTAAACCGCAAAAATACTTAATGAAATGAAAATCTTTTTTTTTTCAGCTCAGTATCCATTGCCTTTTAATGCTTTGTGCTTGCTGTTTGCATGGGTTTGTGCATGAGGCGGCCAACTTAGTTGGCCGACGACCGTTACTCGATGGCCTAAGGAGCTGAGCCCCCAGGCTTAGAAGGTGGTTGCATTAACCAACCTTGCGGTACTGCCCAAGCGAGAACTTGGGTAGTTAGTGTTAGAGAAGGAGTGCTTCCCGTTATCGTTTATCCACGCTACCCTTTCACGGAGAAGGTTGGTGCGTGGAGTTGCCAACTTGGTTGGCTGGCTGCTTAAGGAGTGAGGTCCTTAAGTCAGGCAGGCGGTTGTGAGAACCAGCCTGGTGGTGCCGTTCAAGTGAAGACTTGGGCTGCCAATGTTGGAGAAGAAATGCTTCTCCCTTCGACCGTCGTTGACTGACGTTGCTGCTCCCCGAAAAGAGGTCGTCGCGTGTGCCATTCTTGCCCCCTAAGGTTTTTAGACCGCTACGGGCCACTTGGATGACCAAGCTTTAGTACGACCGCTATTGGGCGCTCGGATGACCGAGGTTTTGAGACCGCTCTGGGCCACTTGGATGACCAAGGTTTAAGACCGCTCATGGGCCACTGGATGACCGGGGTTTCAGACCGCTTATGAGCCACCTAGATGACTAGGATTTAAGACCACTATGGGCCACCTGGATGACCAGGGTTTTAGGCCACTTTCGGCCACCTAGATGACTAGGGTTTAACGAAAGGGTGAAGACCCTCCCGACTTAGGGGCAGTCTAGGTCGGATGGATACCTGCAAGGCAAACACAATTCATAGGCCCTAGAATTCTACATGCTAAGTAAACTCTCATTTTTCCAAAGTAAAAACAAGCATACGAATGAATGCACAGGCTCGGGTAAGGGCGTACCTGGGTTCCCTATTGGAAGTAGCGCTTTAGGTGGGTTGCGTTCCATGTTCGTGGGACCAACTTTCCGTCCTGTTTCCGGAGCTTATACGCTCCATTGCGTAGGACGGCAGAGACGAGGAAAGGTCCCTCCCAGTTAGGAGAGAGCTTGTTTCGGCCGGCCAGCTTGCCTGTGGCCTCGATGCCTCGTAGGACCAAGTCCCCAACGTCGAATTGCCGGGCTTTTACCTTTTTATTGTAGTATCGGGCAACTCGGTGTTGGTACGCTGCTGTCCGTACCCTGGCGGCGTCGCGGGCTTCCTCTAGCAAGTCCAAGTGCTCCCTGATTTTCTGGGAGTTGGTCTGTGGGTCGAAGGACTTCACCCTAAGACTTGGGAGCCCGATTTCGACAGGTATTACCGCTTGATCCGTAGCATAGGAAGAGGCGTCTCTCGCGTTGGTTCCTTCGGGGTTGTGCGATAAGACCCGAGAGGACGGGCGGGAGCTCATCGGCCCCGAGAGCCCCAGCGTCCTCCAACTTAGTTTTTAACCCGTGGAGTAGCGTGTTTGTTCGTGACCTCCACCTGTCCGTTGGCCTTGGGGTATGCTACCGAAGTGTGGACCAGCTTGATTCCAAGGCTGGTGCAATACTTGGTGAAGCGTTTTCCCGAAAATTGGGTCCCGTTGTCGGTCACCACGACCTCTGGGACGCCGAATCTGCAGACAATGCTCTGGCGAAGGAACTCCATAGCATTGTGTTCTGTAATCTTTGCAAGCGGGGCAGCTTCGACCCACTTAGTGAAGTAGTCGATGCCCGCTATGATGAATTTCCTTTGTCCCGTGGCAATGGGAAATGGGCCGAGAATGTCGAGCCCCCATTGCGCGAAAGGCCACGGGGCCTGAAGGGTCTTTAAATCAACGGACGGCCGGTGATGGAGGTTGCCATGAAGCTGGCAGCTCTCGCATTTCTTAACAAATTCTAGCGCGTCCTTTTTCATTGAGGGCCAGTAGTAGCCCTGCCGCATGATTTTGAAGGCAAGTTTTTCCGCCCTACGTGTGATCGCGAGATCCCGAGGTGAACTTCGCCCGGTAGCGTAGTCTCGCCTCCTCGGGAGACAGGGCAGCGAAGATACGGAGTTGAGTATCCGCGACGTCTACACCGCCCATCAACTACCGTGTACCAACCAATTGTCTTTTTGATGCGCGGCCTTTTCGGCTTCCTCGTGAAGTGATCCGTCGACCAAGTATTTAAGGTAAGGAGTCATCCAGGTTTTCCGTCTCGAAAATGCATGGCCTCCTGTTTTTCTATGCTAGGAGCGTTCGGGACCTCCCGCATGTCCCTCGAATATTGCTCTGGGGCTCTCGGCGGCTGCTCTCAGCCCGCCAGGTGCCGCCTTCAATTCTCCTCTCGAGGAACGTGAACCGGTCAACCTTGAAGCCTGGATGGTTTCCTTTGCCTTCGCCAGGTATTTGGCCAAGGAAGGGTTGTTTGCCTCGAAGCCCCCATTGACCTGGTTGACGATTAATTCGGAGTCGCTGTGGACTGCCAACCTCTTGGCAGAGTACTCCTTTGCCAGTCGTAAGCCAGCCAGTAGGGCTTCGTACTCAGCGACGTTGTTGGTCGTCGGGAAATCAAGTCTCAGGGAGTACTTGATCTCAAATCCGTCAGGGGTCGTCAAGATCACCCCTGCTCCGCAGCCACTGTCCGTGGACGATCCGTCCACGTGGAGTGCCCATTCTGGGACCCCACCGGGCTGTTCTTCGTTTTCCAAGGGCTGTTCCTCTTGGATGGGTGTTGTGGTCTCAACGATGAAGTTGGCCAGAGCCTGCGCCTTTATGGCGATCTGGGCACAACTCGATGTCGAACTCACCCACCAATGGCCCACTTTACCAATCGCCCAAAACGTCGGGCTTTTGGAGTATGCCTTTCAGTGGCTGGTCCGTAAGGACCACTACGCGATGTGCCTGAAAGTATGGCCTTAATTTTCTCGCCGCGAAGATAAGTGCCAGTGCCATCTTTTCAGCGCGCGGGTAGCGGGTTTCCGGGCCGGTCAACGTCTTGCTCACATAATAGACCGGGCTGGGATATCGATTCACAGCGCCTGAGGACGGAGGCCGAGGACACCTCGTGCTCGCTAGGTAAAGGTACAGCTCCTCTTCATCTCTGGGTGATGCTAGCAACGGTGGGCTGGCCAGATACTGCTTCAATTCATCGAAGGCGGTCTGGCAGTCAGCCGTCCACTGGAATCCGTTAGACTTTGTCCCTCTTAAAGCTTTAAAGAAGAAATCTGGTACTTGTCTCGACTTCGCGAGGAAGCGGAAAGAGCGGCCAGTACCGTCAGTCGGTCGTTGGGCGTCCTTACATTTCTCGGGAGCCGTGTCGGCCCGGTGCCTTGATCTTTTCTCGGGTTTGCCTCGATCCCTCCGAGAGACGATGAAACCCAAGAACTTTCCCCGAGGCTACCCCGAAGACACACTTGCTGGTTTAACTTCATTTGGTCTTTGGCGGAGCACCCCAAATGACTCTTCCAGTCGCGTATGTGGTCGCCCGTGACTCTGCTTTTGGCGAGCATGTCGTCGACGTAGACCTCCATGTTGCGACCAATTTGCTTTTCGAACATCTTGTTCACTAGCCGTAGGTGGCTCCGCGTTCTTTAACCCGAAGGCGCAGACCCTATAACAATAGGTGCCTGGTCCGTCATGAACGAGGTATGCTCCTCGTCTTGGACTCATTCTCGATCCGGTTGTAGCCCGAATAGCGTCCATGAAGCTTAGCGGCTCGTGCCTGCCCGCCGTGGAGTCAACCCGGGTCAATCGAGGCAAGGGAAAGTCATCCTTTGGGCGAGGCTTTGTTGACGTCGGTAAAATTGACGACATCCGCCATTTCCGTTGCTCTTCTTAACTGGGCGACGTTTGAGAGCCAATCAAGATGCATCGACTTCTCTAATGAAGCTCATGCGTCCAAAGATTTTCTTCACCTCCTCCCGGGATGGCGATCGATTTTCAACGGAGTGATTCCTCCGCTTGTCGGCCGGCTTTGATGCAGGTCAAGGCCCAATTTGTGGACCATTACCTCGGCCAAATTTCGGGCATGTCTGCGGAGTCGAATCGAAAAGGTCTGCGTTCCTTCGTAGAAACGTGATTAGTTCATCACGCGGTGGCCCGGTGAGGAGCCGCAATCTGGACACACTTATCCGGTTCCCGGGTCCGTGGAACCAGATCGGTGGATTCACCAGCGCTGCTGCTTTGCGGTGGTCTCGTCTCGATGATCGAGTTCTCCCACCGAGCCGATTACGCCACCGGGGCAATGCGGGCCATGTAACAGTCCGCCCGGTGACTGATCTCCCAGAAACTTCTCCAACGCCGTAGGGTGTTGGAAATTTCATTTTCGGGATCACGGAATTGACGTGATTGCCCCAAACGCTGTTAGGCACGGTCGGCCCTAGTATCGCGTTATGTACCACAGGGGGCAAATAACCACTAAAAGGTTAGCATTCGACTTGCTTGTTTTGGGTAGGTGCCTGGGGTGACTTCGATTGGATTGTCCCTTGGGCGGGCACCGGTTCGTTGTCAAGGCCGTACAAAGGTCCTTGAAAGAGTTTTAGTTGGTTCTTTTTTAGGCCTAATCTAAAGAACGCATCCAAATAAAGCAAGTCCTTCGAGCTACCATTATCAATAAAGACTCGTTTGTTTGGTAGTCAGTACCATCTCAAAACGAGTGCGAAATTACAAGGGGGTCAACATGGGGAGATTACATGATTCGAGTCACAAATCACTAAAAGCTAATGATGTTATCTACTACGCTGGCGCTTCTTCCTCCCGGTCTGCTGCTCCCTTCTTTGTCTTCCAGGGCTCTGGCAGTCGGGTGGTGATCATATTGACTACTCCCGCCGCAGGTCGGTTTCGAGGCGTCTGCTCTGCCCCTCTTCATCAGCCGTTGTTCGGGTTACATCCCGAGTCCTTGACGAATCGAGTAAGATGTCCCCTGCGAATCGGATCTTGATTTCCCTCTGCAGGTGTCTTGCGTCTTCGGTTAGTGGCCAGCGGAGCGGGTGGAAGTCACAGATGCTTGGGCCGATTTCCGAGTCCTTCTTCGACGTTTTTGGCCACTTCGAACTTCTCCCCACGGATGATCCCATCGAACATTGGAGCGCGTGTCCGTCGGGGTGT
The DNA here is from genome assembly GCA_033239525.1 of Nepenthes gracilis. Classification (NCBI taxonomy): domain Eukaryota; kingdom Viridiplantae; phylum Streptophyta; class Magnoliopsida; order Caryophyllales; family Nepenthaceae; genus Nepenthes; species Nepenthes gracilis. Next base: position 396,862 of record BSYO01000018.1, on the reverse strand, counting down.
GAAGGTGGTGGGCCCATTGTCTCTGGCGTTCGAGGGCCCAATCCGTATTGTTTTTTGGCGGGATGTTCTCCGTAGGCAAACTTTCTTTTCCCATCACCCCGGGAATGGTCTGGTCCCATCCGCTCGGGGCGTTTTGCCTCGTTGGCCTCTTCACGTCAGAAAGATAGGCCACAGTGATGGATTAAAAGCTCGTGGAAAGTCTCGGATTTTTGTGGGCAAGGTGCTTGAAAAAGTCACCGTAAGTCGGCCGACCGAGATGAAGTTGCCCGACTTCATCTCCTCGATCTGGGAATCCTTACGGCCTCGGCCACGAAGCGATCCGAGGAAGCGCCCGTGGGTTCTCTCGGTTTACGCTTTATGTGGGAGAGGTGCCATGGCTGTTTCTCTTTCCGTCGGCTCGATGCATGCCGAGCCGGGAAGAGGTCCGTGAGTTCACGGAAGCTGGCCGAGAACTCGAAGGGAGGTGGTGGAACCGAGATCCCGGCGTCTCCCTTCAGTGTCGGTGGAAAGGCGGCACATCGGCCGAGTCTTCTAGCCCTTGTAGACTCGGATGGGTGCGGAAGTGATCCGGTGGTCAACCGGATCACCCCCATCGTCTGGTCAAGGGATCGGCATCTTAAACTTGGACGACAGTGGGCGGTTCGGGATCTCGGCGGTGAAGGGTGACTGTCCAAGTCGATGGCGCGCTCGTCATTCCGGGAACACGTGGTTCCAGTTTGGTCTACTCGTGGATCGGCACAGTGGCGTTTGCGGATCTCTTGGAGTTGAGGAAATTCTCGACTCCGTCTTGTGTTCGGCCAGTCTGTGGGCTGCCGCCTGTGGATCGGCGGCCCCGGAGACTCGCTCTGGGGCGGCGGTCTTCTGCCGAGAGTATCTAGGATTTCTCCGTTACGGCTCTCTGTCGGGAAGTGCTCCCGGGCGTTCCATTGGCCTATTCTAGCCGGGAACGTGGGACCGTCGCATTTGGATCGAATGAGGAGTTGACATGTAGCGGTCAGCCGGCGTCCTTTGCAACTTAGCGCCTAAGTTTTCCTTCCGTTTTGTTCAAAATCGGTTACGTTTCCAAGCCTTTCTTCTTCCTCATTTTCATTTCGCAGACAAACCTCTGAAGAAGCCCTAGAACCTTTTCCAATCATGGCATCCGTTGCGGACTTCTCATCTGACTTGAGGGAGAGTGACATCAGGGCCTTGTGCGTTGAATTCAATATTCCGAAGGAGATGGCCTGGAGGGTTCCGGGAGTAGATGAAATAGCCTCTCACCCACCGGAAGGTTACTTCACCGTTTGCGAGGCTCACATGAGGAGCGGCCTTCGTCTGCCGTCTGGGAGGAGCATGAATCAATCATAGCGGCCCTCCAGTTCCCATTGCTCGGCTTCACGCCAATGCATTGAGGTATATTTGTACTTTGTGCATTTTGCTCGGAAGCTCAATCAAGTTTAGGATGTCCGGCCTTAAGGTCATCTTTAAGATAACCCGGGCGGAGTGGATCTCTCTCGCCCCGTGACGGATAAAGATTAATAAGGCCATCCATGACTCCCTTAAGAACCGGAAAACCGGTTCTTCTTTGTAAAGGTGGGAGACAAGTGGCCTGTCGCGCGGGGCCAAAGTGAGGTCCGGGAGTACACACAGGTGGGTACCGTCTGCGGCGGAGAACGCCTATGCCTCGGGGTGATCAAGGCGGTCGGCTAAACTCGATGCATTCGGGAGAGATTTTCTCGGTCTCTGAGGAATCCCAAAAAGTTAAATGGGGACCACCGTCTCCCGGTCAGAAGCCGCACCCTCCAATCAAAATCTTTGAAGCCGGATGACTCGAAGAAATCGCTCATCCGCCAGTGTCTTCGGAGGAGGTCAGCTGCCGGGCGATGTCATGTCCTCATCTTCCTCTTCACAAATTGATCTTGTGGGCTGCTGGGATTTGTGGTGGTCACGCGCACTTCTGGAACGGAGAGAGTGCATTGGGGTAGGTTGGAGGATGCGGAGGAGTCATCTCGCGCAGCCTGTGGCGACGCGACTCCGGCGCGCACGGATGGGATCCAGAGAGGAGCCGGCTCGCGACGCGCTCGAAGGTTCACGTGTTTACATTATAGAGCCGTCACGAGTTGCTTCACCCGCCGTTGTCCCAAAGGCAGCCGAGAGAAAGAAACTCCGCGGCTATTCTAGAGGCTGCAAGAGAGGAGCCGCCGTCGCCGCTCCGCAGGCTGCAAGAGAGCTGCTGCCAGGTTGCTCCGAGAGCGGCAGGAGAGGAGCCTGACTGCCGTTGAAGATGACGAATCCTTGGAAAGAATCCTGAGGAAGCAAAGCAAGTGTGCTCGGCACGAGAGATGCTCCCGTCCTCCACCACAGGCACGGGAGGAGGCCAGTGCCTAAAGGACCCATGCGAGGAAATTTATGGAGGTATGGCTCTTGATGGTTAATTTCCTGTACTTTGCCCTTTCAAGGTTTCTAACCCATCTTTCGTTGTTGTTTGCTCAGGCAGTTGAAGGTCGCTTCGCACTTTTTAAGGCAATGGTGCGGCGTGACGAGGCTCTAGCCGAGAAGGATGCAGAATAGCGGGCCGATGCCAAGTCAAGCCGCCTCGGGAGGGAGCTTCGTGAGCGGCAACCTGTTCTCGAGGCTACATGGCGGGCGTGGAGGCAGAGAACGCGTCATGTTGAAGGCGGGAGTCGCTCGTTTAAAGGAAGAGGATGATCGCCCGAGAGCGAGCAATAAACGCCTTGCGGTCGAGCCGCTAACTGCGAGAACGAGTTAGCCTCACGGATGACCCCTCTTGAGGTTGGGGGCGACTACACGCCTATTTGCTGGAGGCTCTCAACATTGGGCGTCGCGTTTTGCGGTTGATCGCTCGGACTTCCCAAAGGAGTTCATCAATCAAAGAAACCGCGGCTATGATGCAAAGGAGATTTGGTGGGAGAGCCCCAGACAAAGACCCCGGGGTGGTCCGCCGGTTTGTAGCCTTGTATTGTGTTTAGGATAGCATGTAAACCGCAAAAATACTTAATGAAATGAAAATCTTTTTTTTTTCACTCGGTATCCATTGCCTTTTAATGCTTTGTGCTTGTTGTTTGCATGGGTTTGTGCATGAGGCGGACTTAGTTGGCCGACGCATCAAGTACTCGATGGCCTAAGGAGCCGAGCCCCGAGGCTTAGAAGGTGGTTGCATTAACCAACCTTGTCTTGCCAAGCGAGAACTTGGGTAGTTAGTGTTAGAGAAGGAGTGCTTCCGTTATCGTTTATCCACGCTACCCTTTCACGGAGAAGGTTGGTGCGTGGAGTTGCCAACTTGGTTGGCTGGCCGCCTAAGGAGTGAGGTCCTTGTAAGTCGCAAAGGACAGAGAACCAGCTGGTGGTGCCCGTTCAAGTGAAGACTTGGGCTGCAATGTTGGAGAAGAAATGCTTCTCCTTCGACCGTCGTTGGTAGACGTTCTTGCTCCCGAAAAGAGGTCGTCGCGTGTGCCATTCTTGCCCCTAAGGTTTTTAGACCGCTACGGGCCACTTGGATGACCAAGCTTTAGTACGACCGCTATTGGGCTCGGATGACCGAGGTTTCAGACCGCTCTGGGCCACTTGGATGACCAAGTTTAAGACCGCTCATGGGCCACCTGGATGACCAGGGTTTCAGACCGCTTATGAGCCACCTAGATGACTAGGATTTAAGACCACTATGGGCCACCTGGATGACCAGGGTTTTAGGCCACTTTCGGCCACCTAGATGACTAGGGTTTAACGAAAGGTGAAGACCCTCCCGACTTAGGGCGGTCTAGGTCGGATGGATACCTGCAAGGCAAACACAATTCATAGGCCCTAGAATTCTACATGCTAAGTAAACTCTCATTTTTCCAAAGTAAAAACAAGCATACGAATGAATGCACAGGCTCGGGTAAGGGCGTACACAGGTTCCCTATTGGAAGTAGCGCTTTAGGTGGGTTGCGTTCCATGTTCGTGGGACCAACTTTCCGTCTGTTTCGGAGCTTATACGCTCCATTGCGTAGGACGGCGAGACGAGGAAAGGTCCTCCTGATTAGGAGAGAGCTTGTTTCGGCCGGCCCACTTGCTGTGGCCTCGATGCCTCGTAGGACCAAGTCCCCAACGTGCCGGGCTTTACCTTTTTATTGTAGTATCGGCACCAACTCGGTGTTGAGTCTGTCTTGTCATTCTGCGCGGCGTCGCGGGCTTCCTCTAGCAAGTCCAAGTGCTCCTGATTTTCTCGAGTTGGTACGTGGGTCGAAGGACTTCACCCTAAGACTTGGGAGCCCGATTCGGCCCAGTGTATTACCGCTTGATCCGAGCATAGTCAAGGGCGTCTCTCGCGTTAGTTCCTTCGGGGTTGTCGATAAGACCCGGAGGACGGACGGGAGCTCATCAGCCCAGAGGCCCCAAGCGTCCTCCAACTTAGTTTTTAACCCGTGGAGTAGCGTACGGTTCGTGACCTCCACCTGTCCGTTGGCACAGGGGGTATGCTATCCGAAGTGTGGACGACTTGATTCCAAGGTCAGTGCAATACTTGGTGAAGCGTTTTCGAAAAATGGTCCGTTGTCGGTCACCACGACCTGACGCCGAATCTGCACAATGCTCTGCGAAGGAACTCCATAGCATTGTGTCTGTTAATCTTTGCTGTGGGCAGCTTGACCCACTTAGTGAAGTAGTCGATGCCATATGATGAATTTCCTTTGTCCCATGGCAATGGGAAATGGGCCGAGAATGTCGAGCCCCATTCCTTGAAAGCCACGGGGCTGAAGGGTCTTTAAATCAACGGACGGCCGGTGATGGAGGTTGCCATGAAGGCGGCTCTCGCATTTCTTAACAAATTCTAGCGCGTCCTTTTTCATTGAGGGCGGTGGTAGCTCCCCGCATGATTTTGAAGGCAAGGTTTTCCCGCCTACGTGTGATCCGCAGATCCCGAGGTGAACTTCGCCCGCCGCGTGGTCACGCCTCCTCGGGAGACAGGGCCGTGAAGATACGGAGTTGAGTATCCGCGGCGATCTGAGCCGCCCATCAACTACCGTGTACCAACCAAGTGTCTTTTTGATGCTTTGCTTGGCCTTTTCGACTTCCTCGGAAGTGATCCGTCACCCTGATTTGGGTAAGAGTCATCCAGTTTTCCGTCTCGAAAATGCGTGGCCTCCTGTTTTTCTATGCTAGGAGCGTTCGGGACCTCCCGCATGTCCCTCGAATATTGCTCACGGGCTCTCGGCAGTTTGCTCTAGCCCGGCCAGTCTGCCTTCCAATTCTCCTCTCGAGAACGTGAACCCGGTCAGTCGGTCGAAGCCTGGATGGTTTCCCTTTGCCTTCGCCCAGTGTTGGCCAAGGAAGGGTTGTTTGCCTCAAGCCCCCATTGAATTGTTGTGATTAATTCGAGTCGCCGTGGACTGCCAACCTCTTGGCAGTACTCCTTTGCTAGTCGTAAGCGGCCCGGTTGGGGGCTTTGCTGGCGACGTTGTTGGTCGTCGGAAATCAAGTCTCGGGGAGTACTTGATCTCAAATCCGTCAGGTCGTCGAATCACCCTGCTCACGCAGACCCGGTATCCGTGGACGATCGCACCCACGTGGAGTGCCGATGCAGGACCGGCCGTTTCTTCGTTTTCAAGGGCTTCCTCTTGGATGGGTGTTGTGGTCTCAACGATGAAGTTGGCGGAGCTCACGCTTTATGGCGATGCGGGCTGAACTCGATGTCGAACTCACCCGATTCAATGGCCCACTTTACCAATCGCCCGCCCGAACGTCGGGCTTTTGGAGTATGCCTTTGTGGGTGGTCCGTAAGGACCACTACGCGATGTGCTGAAAGTATGGCCTTAATTTTCTATGCCAAGATAAGTGCCGTGCCATCTTTTCGTAGCGGGTAAGCGGGTTTTAGGGCGGCCAACGTCTTGCTCACATAATAGACCGAGCTCTTTGGATATCGATTCTGGCGCACAAGGACGGAGGCGAGGACACCTCGTGCTGGCTAGGTAAAGGTCAGCTCCTCTTCATCTGCAGGTGATGCTAGCGGCGGTGGCTGGCAGACATCGCTTGACTCGCCGAAGGCGTGCAGCGCAGTACGTCCACGGAATCCGTTAGACTTTGTCCCTCTTAAAGCTTTAAAGAAGGGCTGGTACTTGTCTCCCCGACTTGCGAGGAAGCGGGAAAGAAGCGGCACGGCCCGTCGGTCGTTGGACGTCCTTTACATTTCTCGGGGGAGCCATCGGCCCGGTGCCTTGATCTTTTAAGGTTTGCCTCGATCCCTCGAGAGACGATGAAACCCGAGAACTTTCTGAGGCTACCCGAAGACACACTTATGGATTTAACTTCATTTGGTCTTTGGCGGAGCACCCCAAATGACTCTTCCGTCGCGTATGTGGTCGCCCTCGTGACTCTGCTTTTGTGAGCATGTCGTCGACGTGAACCTCCATGTTGCGACCAATTTGCTTTTCGAACATCTTGTTCACTAGCGGCAGTAGGTGGCTCCAAAGTTCTTTAACCCGAAGGGCATGACCCTATAACAATAGGTGCCACAATCCGTCATGAACGGGAGTATGCTCCTCGTCTTGGACTCATTCTCGATCTGGTTGTAGCCCGAATAGCGTCCATGAAGCTTAAGCATTTCGTGCCTGTAGTGAGTCAACCACCAGTCAATCGAGCAAGGCAAGGGAAAGTCATCCTTTAGGCGAGCTTTGTTGACGTCGGTAAAATTGGCGACATCCGCCATTTCGTTGCTCTTCTTAACGGGGACGACGTTTGAGAGCCAATCCGGTACTGGACTTCTCTAATGAAGCCTGCGTCCAAGATTTCTTCACCTCCTCCCGGATGGCGATCGGTTTTCGAGTGATTCCTCCCGCTTGCAATGAGATGGCTTTAGATGCCTCAAGGCCCGATTTGTTGGACCATTACCTCGGTGAAATTTCGGGCATGTCTGCGGGAGTCAGGCGAAAGGTCTGCGTTCCTTCGTAGAAAGCGTGATTAGTTCATCACGCAGTGGCCGGTGAGGGAGCCGCAATCTGGACACACTTATCCCAGGTTCCCGGGTCAGTGGAACCGGATCGGTGGATTCACCAGCTGCGCGCTCTTCGCAGGTGGTCTCGTCTCGATGATCGAGTTCTCCCACCGAGCCGCCGCCACCAGGGCAATCACAGGCCATGTAACAGTCCGCCCGGTGACTGATCTCCCGAACTTCTCCAACGCCGTAGGGGTGTTGGAAATTTCATTTTCGGGGATCACGGAATTAGCGTGGCTGCCCCAAACGTGTGGCACGGTCGGCCCTAGTATCGCGTTGGCCACCGCAGGCGGTCGAACCACTAAAAAGGTTAGCATTCGACTTGCTTTGTTTTGGGTAGGTGCCTGGGTGACTTCCAATTGGATTGTCCCTTGATTTCCGCACGCTGGATTCGTTGTCAAGGCCGTACAAAGGTCCTTGAAACAGGTTTTAGTTGGTTCTTTTTAGGCCCTAATCTAAAGAACGCATCCAAATAAAGCAAGTCCTTGAGCTACCATTATCAATAAAGACTCGTTTACCTGGTAGTCCGGTACCATCTCAAACGAAAGTGCGAAATTACAAGGGGGTCAACATGGGGGAGATTACATGATTCGAGTCACGATCACTAAAGCTAATGATGTTATCTACTACGCGCTGCTTCTTCCTCCTCGGCCTCTTTGCTCCTTGTTGTCTTCCGGGCTCTGGCGGTGCCTACCGTGATCATATTGACTACTCTGCGCCATGATCGGTTTCGGAGGCGTCTGCTCTGCCCCTCTTCATCACCATTTCACGGGTTGTCGAGTCCTTGACGAATCGAGTAAGATGTCCCCCCGACGGATCTTGATTTCCCTCTGCGGTGTCTTGCGGTCTTGGTTGAGTGGCGGCGGAGCGGTGGAAGTCACAAGATTGGACCGATTTCGAGTCCTTCTTCGAATTTTAGCCACTTCCAGAACTTCTCCCCACGGATGCTGCATCGAACATTGGAGCGCGTGTCCGTCGAGGGTGTGAAGGTGGTGGGCCCATTGTCTCTGGCGTTACGAGGGCCCAATCCGGCTACTGCTTTTGGCGGGGATGTTCTCCCACTAGGCAAACTTTCTTTTCCCATCACGAGGGAATGGTCGGCCGATCCTTTGCTCGGGGCGTTTTGCCTCGTTGGCCTCTTCTCAGAAAGCGTGATAGGCCACAGTGATGGATTCCGCCTCGTGGAAAGTCTCGAGGATTTTTGTGGGCAAGGTGCTTGAAAAGTCACCGTAAGTCACACCAATTCTAGATGAAGTTGCCCGACTTCATCTCCTCGGTGATCCTGGGAATCCTTCTCGGCCTCGGCACGGCGATCCAGAAGCGCCGTGGGTTCTCTCGGTTTACGCTTTATGTGGGAGAGGTGCCATGGGCTGTTTCTCTTCCCGTCGGCTCGATGCATACTCGAGCCGGGAAGAGGTCCGTGAGTTCACGGAAGCTGGCGGCGAGAACACGAAGGGAGGTGGTGGAACCGAGATCTGGCGTCTCCCTTCGGTGTCGGTGGAAAGCGGCACATCGGCCCGAGTCTTCTAGCCCTTGTAGACTCGGATGGGTGCGGAAGTGATCCGGTGGTCAACCGGATCACCGCCCCCATCGTCTGAAATCGGCGGACGGCATCTTAAACTTGACGACAGTGGGCGGTTCGGGATCTCGGCAGTGAAGGGTGACTGTCCAAGTCGATGGCGCTCGTCGTTCCGGAACACGTGGTTCCGGATTTGGTCTACTCGTGGATCGGCACGAGTGGCGTTTTGGATCTCTTGGAGTTGAGGAAATTCTCAACTCCGTCTTGTGTTCGGCCATGGTGAGCACGCCGCCTGTGGATCTGGCGCCTCGAGACTCGCTCACGGATCAGTGCGGCGGTCTTACCCCGAGAGTATCTAGGATTTCTCCGTTGGGCTCTCTGTCGGGAAGTGCTCCCAGAGCGTTCCATTGGCCTATTCTAGCCAGGAACGTGGGAGGATCTTTGGCCAAATTGTGCATGATTTTTCCGAGCCTCTTGGCTTTTTTTTTCCTCTGGCCACCTTTCTTGGTGGCAGGAGCGGGAATCGCCGCTGGTGGAGCAGCCTGTTGTTGTTGCCCCTTCTGCTCACAAAGCAGTTGAAGTAGGCGATTGTTTGCACGCATCTGCTCACCGATTCTTTGGATATAGGCGGTGGAGCTTCGCCTGTGGCCCGGCCGACCAGACGTCGCGGCATGGCCTCGGTCGGGGATAGCAAAGATGTCTCTAGCGGGGTCGGCCCCGCTGCGCTCGTGTTCACCATTGTTGCGGAAGGTGACAGAGGACGGTTTTGCAAATTCTTGGTGGTAGGCTTTTCGTAAAGCGCTTCCAGACGGCGGCGCCCGATGATGCGTATCTAGATCCGACTTGAACGGGTTCGGATTCTTTTGGATGGCTTGCAGACCGGCCGTTTACCGAGTACGAATCCTGCACACCACTAAACAAACGAGAGGTCAGCGTTAACGGCGGGATGTAATCCCACCGATAACACTCCGACGCTCAAGTCAGTCAATCAGCCTTCAAATGAAGGAACTGTAAAGTAAGAGAAAGCTATCAGAGAGGAATGGAGTGTCTTGTTCCAGATGTCAGAAAGGTACAAGTCCTTTCTCGTATCTAGATGGTGGGAAGGCAGAGAACGTATGTAGGGACCCGTTCGTTGCCTTGGAATTGGAGTGTGTTTTAGAGTTTGGTACAGCTGAGAACCGTTGTTTTTGAGCACTTAGGGTTTCTGTCTATTATTGCTTGAAGAAAGAGTCTCGGTGTGCAAGTGTTTCAGAGAGAGTTGTCGGTCAAATACTCCGGGAAAGCGTCAATGTGAGCCTTGAGAGCGTGCCACTGGATGCTGGATCTGTGGCCTCTTTTTATGGCAAAGATGGTGATCTTCCTTCTTTGGAAGGAATCATCCCCATCGTGATCTCGTGGTCGGCCTTCCTTACGGAGGCCGGCGTGCCGCCCCGATTGTGGTGGATTGTTTCCTTCTGAGGCAGTCAACCGCTTTCCAAGTTAACCTCCTTCTTTTCCGTTGAGGTTCCTTGGCTGGCAAGGAGTTGGAAGGATCTGGCCCCTTCCTTATTTGAAGGGCGCCAATCTTGCTGATATTCCCTTTAAGATCGTGGAATATCCTTGGAAGATCGTGGCCGGCTTTGTTATGACTGATGGGCCTAAACGGGTCAGGCCCATCACTGTTAGAAAGCTTTTCGTGACCCAATGTGCAGAGAGAGGATGGTCAACGCCAGGGGTTGACCGCCTGCGTGAGTGTTGGCCGCCCTCATGGGAGGCGTCCGTCGTTGGACTCCATTTGGGCTATGGGCTCAGTAGGTCGGGCCATTCACGTAGAAGGGCCTCGTTTGGGCCCAGTATGTAGGGAGCAGACGGTCAACATCTGGGTTGACCGTCAGCTTGTTGGCCGCCTTCGTGGAGAACGAAGAGAGTGGCGGGCGGCCAACTGATGGGCTGTGGGCCTGTATGGAATAGGCTCATCCTCTTATTGGGCCGTTAGAAACGTTGACTGGCCTTAATGGGCTTTCGTTGACCTTTCTTTGGGCCAGCCCAGTATTGGTGTACCCATCAATAATAATAATAATAATAATAATAATAATAATAATAATAATAATAAATAAATAAATATATATATATATATATGTATATGTATGTATATATATATGTATATATATGACGTTTTCTTTTGATTCCGAAATTCAAATTGATACTTAGATAATCGAATGGATGCACATCGGGCGCCGACCCAACAATTTTAAATATTTTTTTTAAAATTTTTATAATATTTAATTAATTTTTATCACACCTAAATTACCCAAAAATATATAAATCCTAATTAAATCGAATAAAAATATTCAGAATATTACAATATCAAACCCCTATTATACAAATGGCCATGGTGATTGGAGAGTTTGGAGTTGTGTATGCGGCTCATGGGTAAGGTTCTCATGGACTTGGTAATTTTCACAATTTCGTACGAAATCCGTAGCATCGTGTTTCATTGTAGGCCAATAATATCCTTACCTCATTAGTTTAAAAGTAAGATTTTTGCCTCCAATGTGGGATCAGTAAATATTGATGTGTATTTTTTCGAGCACGTAATCAGCTTCTCCGGGCATGAGGTAGCGAAAGTATGTGGTTGAGAATCCACGTCGGTATAATTGACTGTTCATGATGGTATACCAGCCTACTGTCTTTTTTACTCTCTTGGCCTCATCCGAATCTTTAGGTAATATTCCATCGGATAAATATCTCAAGTATGGGGTTATCTAATCATCAGTGTTAGTTATCTGCATTACTTTTGACTCAGGATTGTCTATACTAGAAATTTTAAGTATTTCACGCATTCCTCGGGCATACTGCTCAAGGTCTCAGGATGCTGCTGCCCCTGCTAACAAGTCAACTTTCATGTTCTCTTCTTGTAACGTCCCCGGCGCACCCACATGTAGATATTGTCCGCTTTGACCTGGGAGAACTTCGCGGCGTCTCCAGCCTACAGGCCGAGGCCTGGGAGAACTTCACGGCGTCCCCATCCTACAGGCCTCACAGTTTTGTTCCTGATAGACGGAGTCCACCGCCCTGAAAACGCGTCTACAAGGGGGGAGGTGTCCACTCCCTTATAAGAACGCTTCGTTCCCCTCCCCCAATCCAATGTGGGACACTACACTTCTCTCAAAATGTGGACCATCTTCACATTCTTAAATGCAGAAATTTGACTTCAAACTTTTAAGAGATACTCGAAAAGTTGCGGGTTGATGACTTCCAAATTTTCTTGGATTTGGTTAATTACCAACTCTGAATCACTATAGATGACTAAATTCTTGACCAAGTATTTTTAGCTAACCAAAATCCTGCAAGTAGTGTTTCGTATTTTACGATGTTATTGGTAGCAAGAAACCCTAGAATCATTGAATATTTTGTCTCTGATCCATCGGATGTTCTCAATACAACGTCAGCACCACATCCACCTTTTATGGAAGAGCCGTCCATGTAAAAAGTCCACACTTGAGTGCTTTGTGGACCATCAACTTTACTAAGGTCGGGAGGGTCCAGAGTTGAGGTTGTTGTTTTGACAACAAAGTCTACCATGGCTTGACATTTTAAGGTTGACATCAGCCGAAATTCTATGTTAAATTTGCCAAATTCAATGGCCCACTTGTCCAGTCATCCTGACATATTCGGCTTCTTTAATATTCCTCTTAATTGCTGGTCAATCAGGACTATAATTTTGTGCGTTTAAAAATAAGGTCTAAGTTTTCGAGTATAATACACAAGTGCTAGAGCTATCTTTTATGTATGAGAGTACCTGATCTTGGTATCGGCCAAGATTTTGCTAACATAATACACAGGTCACTGCCTGTCATACTGTTGTTGAATCAGGATCAAGTTTAAAGCTGTGTCAAACACAATAAGACACACATACAACTTCTCGCCTTCTTGAGGAGAAGCCAGAAGAGGAGGATTTGAGAGATACTCTTTAAGATCTCAGAAAGCACCTTCACAGTTGGTCATCAATTGAAAATCATTGGTCTTGGTCCCCCTTAAAGCTTTGAAGAAAAGTAAATTCTTCTTGGCCAATTTAGCTAAGAATCAAGAGATTGCGGCTAACCTTCTGGTTAACTTCTGGACTTCTTTCACCGTCTGAGGTGGGTTCATGTCAAAGATGGCTTTGATCTTCTTAGAATTTACTTTAATCTCTCGATATGAAACAAAGTCACCCAAAAACTTATTAAAGGTCACTCCGAACGTACATTTTATCAGATTGAGCTCCATCTGGTGTGTCCTAAGGATATTGAACGAGTCCAGATCTTGAATATTGTGGTCGGTCACTTTGCTATTAACAAGCATATCGTCAACATAATCCTCCACATTCCGTCTGACTTGGGCCTTGAACATCTTGTTGACAAGTAGTTGATAAGTGGTACCACAGTCTTCAATTCGAAGGGTATAACTTTATAATAGTATGTCATTTACTCTATCATGAATGACATCTGCTCATCATCCTCTGAGCTCATCCAAAATTGGTTGTAACTTGAGTACGCGTTCATGAAACTCAAAAGTTCATGTCTGGACGTTGAGTTTACAAATAAATCAATTTTAGTAGTGGAAAGCTGTCTTTCGGACATACCTTGTTGACATCTGTGAAATCAACACATATCTTCCACTTTCCATTACTCTTTTTAATTATGACCATGTTTGATAACCAGTTTAGATACCGAACCTCCCTGATGAACCCATCATTTAGAAATTTCTTTACCTCAACTTGAATGGCTATCGGTTTCTCAACTGAATAATTTCTTTGCTTCTGTCGAATGGGTTTGTAATTGAGATTTAGGTCCAATTTATGGATCATTACTCCAATTGGTATCCATAATATATCACTAGGTGTCTAAGTAAAGACATCCAAATTTTATCGAAGGAAACTGATAAGCTAATCTTGAAAGGGCTTAGGTAGAAAACTTCCTATTTATACATATTTTCAGGATCGTTAAGATCTAGAGGAATTTGGTCGGATGATTATCTAGACTAAGCTTGTAGCAACGTTGTCTCATCATGGAAATTGAGGTCTTTGATGAGTTGGGGAAGAGGTGTGCAAGTTGTTTGAGATAAATAGCACGTCCGCCTAGCCATTTGACCTCCGAGTACTTCCCCAATGCCATATAGTGTGGGAAATTTTATCTTAAAATGAAGAATAGAAGTGATAGCGTCGAAGACAGTCAGATAAGGACGTCTGAGGATAGCATTATAGACCGATGGGAGGTCTACTATCTAGAGGGAAAGTACCTTGGAAGCAATCCTTAGATAAGTCCCAAAAGTGACTTCAAGTTAGACAACCCTTTGAACCGACACTGACTCATTGTCCAGTCCGCAGAAGGGTCTTTCAGTTGCCTTCATTTGATTTTTTTAAACCCTAATTTAAAATAAGTATCAAAATAAAAAAAATTTCTAAAACTTTCATTATCAATAAACGCTCATTTCAATTGATAGTCTACGCTACTATTAGAAATGAGTACAATTATAACCAAAGGATCAGAGTGTGGGGATGTTATATGAGCTATATCTTTATTACTAAAACTAATGACATCTTTCCTACCTTTTACCTTTGGCTGCTTGTGACCAGCGGCCTTTCTTGAGCTCTCCAGCACGTCATCTCAAGTTGATTGTGTTGTAATCATGTTTACAATTACCCTGCCACTCGGCTTCTTGGCTGGTCAGCCTCACCCCCAATCTGCACCTTCGGATGCTTGTCTGAATTTTTGTAGAAAGAGTTAAGGTAACCTTTCTGAATTAATTCTTCAATCTCCTACTGCACCGCCCTGTAGTCTTTAGTACTGTGACCTCCACACTGATAATAGTGATAATATTTTGATTGGTCACCTCCATCAAGGTTCTTCAATACCTTTGGCCATTTGAATAATTTTTCATCTCGAATTTATGTTAAGATATTGATGCCCGAGTCGTTTAAGGGGGTCAAGTTTAGAGGCCTAAACTCCCTTTGAACAGTTTACTTGGTCTTCTACTGCTTTCTTGATCCTTGGGGACCCAGGTGGTCCCAGTTCTTTCACTTTTCTTCCACCATCCGTTGGTGGAAATATTCTTTTTGATCAAGTTTCTTTACTTCTTTAGTCTCTTCGGCCGCCGTATATGCCCAAATTATGGCCTCAGCCTCTTTGAAAGTTGAGGCACTTTGTGAACGAGGTACTTTAAAAAGCTACCTGCTTCCAAAGTGGATAGAAAGGCATTGAGTTTAACTCCGTTCGTAGTTTTGGAATTTGCCTAGCCTCTAAAATAAACTGAAACAAAAAATTCTTCAAACTCTCGTTAGACCTTTACTTTGCACGAGTAAGGTGCTATGGTTGCTTTTCTACTCTTCTACTTGGCGCAAATCGGGAGAGAAAGTTGTTTGCCAGCTTGCCAAATGATTGAATTGAATTGGCTTGCATTCCGTAAAACTAGATTATTGCATCACCTTTGAGATTCAAAGGGAAACATTGACACATTATCACTTCATCTAAGCCCTAAAGACTTAGGTGCATCCGAAAGTGATCCATATGATTAATAGGATTAGTACTTCCGTCGTAAATATCATGATTTGGCATCTTAAATTTGTGATAGAATAGCCTTATTCTGATCTTCGCAGTTCAGCAGCTCTTCCTCCAACACCTTTTCAAAAAACTCACTGGCAAATTCTTTCAACTTTCTCCTCCATTTGGAGAGGAGCCACCATCCTCTTTCAACACCTTCAATTCAAAGGGATTTTGCCTAGTCTATGAATCTAGGTGGCTCGGATCCCTTGGAGGGAGTTTAGTGTGAGAGGGTCCAGCTTTATAGGTAGGCTTTCGGTCGTCATGTGAGTATTAAGGATTTCGCCTCTCAGGGCTATCCTTCTGAATTTTTAAATTTAAGCGACCTTCAAGTCGCAATAGGACTTTGTTGCTCGAGGCAACTGAAATCCCAGGGTCATCTTGTTGACAAATCTTTTTGGAGCAGTGTTTTCTTCCCCTATTCCTTTTTTTGGATGTTGTGGTCTAAAAGGCCGAGGACGGTGCCCCCTTCGGCCGTTCGTTCAATTGTGAGCAAATGGTCTGGACAACTTTGGAAATGTTGTCCATCTTTATTGTGAGAGCACGCACATAACAATATGGTTGATCATCCATTTGACTACCCACAGGAGGGCCACACGAAGTTGCATTTCTAACTAGTGTACTAACTTGTGTTCAAGTGTTCACCATATTGTTATTATAGAAAGTATGATAATCAGACTTTTAGTCATTTTTTTACAGACGGTGCCAATGTTGTATCATCGAATTCAGATTGTCATATGGATTAGGGAGCCAAGTACTGTTCGAAGAGTGTCCGGTGTCCATGTGCTCTATTCTGAATTCTATGCAACACAAAAATACAGTCAAAGGATTGATGGAATTTGTTCCTCGGTATATCCTCCGACACTCAAATCAATATCTGCCTTTTGTAAGGGAGAAATAGGGGATGCATGTTTAATAATAAGTAAAATTATCTTTTGTGGGAGCTTGCGCTTTTCTAGAAATCTATTAGAGAAAGAGAGAGAGGAATTTCCTTAAAGAGTCTTCTGGGCTTTTTTTTTGTCCTTTTCCCTTTTTTTCTATTGAAAAGAGGGTCTTTTTATAGTTATTATAGGGTTGTTGACTTTTCCTATTGACTGCCTAGGAAACCGTCCAATAAACCGCTCAAGAAACTATTGAATGGATAAAACTTTATCCATAGGGTGGTTTCAATCGACGTCTATGTTGGCGCAAAACGGAAGGCATGGTGACCGAGCGGATAAAATGCTTGGACAGCAACAGAGTAGAGCTCTCGGACGGACGACCAAAGTAGAGATAGAAAAATGAGAGAATGTACGCGAAATTTTTAATGTGGGAAAACCCTTCTTCAACTAAGGAAAAAATCACCAAAGAATACACTATAAAGTATAGATTGTTTATAAGAATGTTAGCTACATAAGTTCAAACAAAGAACAATAATCACAAGTGTATATGTCTCTTAATTACTCTCTAAAAAGTGTTTCTCTCTCTATCTTTACAATAAGGCTTGTCCACAACTTTCTCAAAGCTCACTCCAAGGTTGCTCTCAAAGATACACGTCAAGCACTCCAAGAAACACAAGACAAGTAAGGGCACAAGCCTTTATATATATAAGGGGCCTAGTGCATGGCCAGTCACCCTACTAACAGAAGGGTGGCAGGACCACGCTCCCTAGGCCTGCCACGGCAGGTGCATGCCCGGCGTGTCAGAGTGGCAGGCCTGACACCCTTGAAAGTTGTAGCCGCCTTAACCTCCAATCAGAGTGGGTCAACTGCTCACCTGTAAAACGCGGCTACAACAGGCCTATGGAGAGAGAGAGTCAACGCCCAGGCTTATCGAGTCCTCATCTATGTCCTCAGCAACCTCTTGGACATAACGCCTCTGATGAGTCCTCATCAATATGACAGGCTTCTCGGACCTACTCAAAAAGTCCGCGTCCTTTTCCTCATTTGAATCCACAGATAAAGAATACCACGAGGGAGTGACTTCAACAAACTTCCCCTCACGACCGAGTGGGAGTGAATTCAGTTAGACTGGCAATGTCACAACAAGCTTCCAGATTTTTCTTCGGAAAAACTTTGGTCAACATGTCCGAGCCATTGTCATCCGAGCGGACTTTTCCAATTGATAGCTGGCCATCATTAAAAACATCTCTTACCCAATGATATCGCACGTCAATGTGCTTTGACCTGAAATGGAATGAGGAGTTTTTACATAAGTGAATGGCACTTTGGCTATCACAGAGGACCTCGTACGTTTCTTGCCTTAGACCGAACTCTTGGACGAACCTTTTCATTTAAAGCATTTCTTGCAGGCCTCGGTCACAACAATGAACTCTGCCTCCGTAGTCGAGAGAGCGACGCACTTCTGTAACTTGGATTGCCAGGAGACCGCCCCTCCCGCAAATTTCACCAAGTATTCGGACGTTGATTTCCGAGAATCAATGTCCCCAGCCATGTCTGCATCTGTATACCCAATCAGCTGAGGCTTTTCTCTTCCAAACTGCAAACCCGTCTTGGAGGTTCCACGGAGATATCTAAAAATTTACTTTACCACGGACTAATGCTCCATCCCTGGGTTTGAGAGAAATTGGCTCACAAGGCCAACCGTATGAGCAATGTCCGGCCGTGTACACACGGCTGCGTACATCAGACTACCTACGGTCGAGGAGTAAGGTATCTTACTCATGCGCGCCTTCTCAGTGTCCGAGGATGGACACTGCTGCTTACTCAGCCTAAAATGGTTGGCCAGAGGGGTACTGATAGGCTTGGAGCTTTCCATGTTGAATCGCTAAAGCACCTTTTCAACAGAGCCTTCCTGGGACAGCCAGAGCTTCTTATTCCCTCGGTTATGAAATATTCTGATTCCCATAATCTGCTTCGCCGGTCCAAGGTCTTTCATGGTGAAAGTCTGCCCCAGTTGCCCTTTTAGCTCCTTGATTCGAGCACTGTTCTGTCCGACAACCAGCATGTCATCCACATAGAGGAGGATGACAAAGTCATTTTTTGAGAATATCTGGACAAAGACACAGTGGTTGGAAGTAGTCTTATGGTATCCTCATCCGATTATGACAGACTCAAACTTTCGGTACCACTGTCTCCGAGCTTGCTTCAGCCCGTATAAGCTATTCTTCAAACGACAGACCAGTCCTTCCTTCCCATTGACTTCAAAACCATCTGGTTGCTCCATGTAGATCTCTTCCTCAAGATCACCATGGAGAAAAGCTGTCCAGACGTCCAGTTGCTCAATCTCCAGATCCAAAGCCGCTGCTAGTCCGAGCACCACACTGACCGAAGACATCTTCACAATGGGTGCAAAAATTTTATCAAAGTCAACACCGTTGCGTTGACCAAAACCCTTCACCACAAGCCATTCCTTGTGTCTTGGCTTGCTCGCGTCCTTGGTCTTTTTCAGCCGGAAGACATATTTGTTTTTCAGGGCTTTCTGCCCATTGAGCAATTTAGCCAGCTCAAAGGTATGGTTTTTATGAAAAGAGGTCATTTCTTCTTTCATGGCCTTAAACTATTTATCCTTCTGAGCACTACACATGGCTTCGCCAAAATCTTCAGGTTCTCCAAGATTAGTGAGGAGGACATACTCACTTGCTGGAAGGCAGACGGACGGACGTCTCTCCTTGGAACCACCTTGGCCTGTTGAGGGGCCAAATCTTCAACCTGATCTTCCTGAGGCGCTGGAACCGCCTCATCATGGTTGCTAGCCACTCTTGATCCGCCGACATCGGACTCAAGAGGCGCTAGATGGACAGCATCAACATCAACTCTATCCGTCCGAAAAGTATTGGGTTGAGACTTCTTATCCTTCCCAATGTCCTCGATGGTCTCTTCCTCAACGAAGACCACATCTCGGGACCGGATCAGCTTTGTTTCCTTTGGGTCATTAAACCGATACCCAAGTTCATTCTCGCCATAGCCCAAAAAGACACATTGCTTGGTCTTTGGCTCCAGCTTGCTCCTTTCATCTCTCGGAACATGAACAAAAGCCTTGCAGCCAAATGTTCGAAGATGGTTATATGCTGGTTCCTTCCCGATCCAGATCTTCTCTAGAGCTTCCCCGTCCAAAGGCTTACTGGACGTCTGGTTGATCACGTGGGCAGTCGCTTTCAAGGCCTCAGCCCAAAAAAATCCTGGAAGCTTGGATTCGGACAACATGCACCTGACCCTTTTCATCAGGGTGCGATTCATCCTCTCAGCCATGCCATTCAATTGTGGCGTTTTTGGTGGAGTCCTTTGATGTTTGATGCGTGAGCTCTGCAATAGGCATCAAACGTCCCAATGTATTCTCCACCGTTCTCGCTCCGGACAGCCTTCAACCTCCTCCCGGTCTCACGCTCAACGAGGACATAAAATTGCTCAAAAATTCCCACAACCTAATCCTTGGTCTTCAACGGGAACACCCACAGTTTCCTCGAGTAATCGTCAGTGAAGGAGACAAAGTACTGTGCTCTACCAAAAGACCTTTCCGGGAGGGAACCACACATATCCGTGTGGACGACCTCTAGGACCTGGGACTTCCTGGAAGAAGTGTCTCCTTGAAAGGAAACTCTCCGTTACTTCCCTGCCATGCAGTGAGGGCAAGTCCACGGCCTTTCTCCATCCATCTCTCGGATGAGACCCTTCTTGGCCAGATGACTCAGGCCCCGCTCACTCATGTGTCCGAGTCTTTTGTGCCATAGGTTCCAGGACTCCACACATCTTGCGGCATTCACCTCTGCCATCTCGGCCTTGGCTTTCAGCGCGTAAAGGCCTGAGACCTTTACTCTTCGGGCAACCACCATGGATCCCTTCGTCAGCTTGAAACCGCCGTCATAAAAGACGCTGCAGTAGCCTTCATCATCAAACCGTCCTACTGAAATGATATTCATACGAATATCACGGACATGTCGGACGTCCCTCAACATCAATCGGCTCCACTGTTTGTCATCAAGGAGATGTCACCTCGTCCAATAGTCTCGGACGTCTCCATGTTGCCCATCTTCAACACTCCTGGGGCACTTGAAGTGTAAGTGGAGAACAACTCTCTCTTGGGGGTGACGTGAATGGATGCGCCAGAATCCACCACCCAGTCAGAGGCCTGTTCGGTCACGCTCACAGAGTCCTCAAACTCGTAGGCCAAAAGGAGGTCACCTCCTATGACAACAGAGACCGAGGACTCTTCCTTGCCTTGTCTCTTTTTGCCCCTCTCCTTTCCACTGTTTTCACGCTTCCATTTGTAACAAAATCTCTTGATGTGGCCCTTCTTGCCACAATGATGACACTCTAAGTTCTGGTACCGAGAACGTGACTTACTCCGCTCTTTGTCTTCAGACTTTGGGCCACGTCTTCGGCTTCTCCTCCCAGATTCGGTGACGAGGACCTCGGAGTGCTGAGATGTAGACGTACCCTGAGAACACCATCTCACTTCCTCGTTCAGCACAACTCCTTTGGCCATCTCCAAAGTCACCACGCCGTTAGGAGTTGTGTTGGCAATGCTGATCCTCATGACCTCCCATGTGTCCGGGAGGGTTGCTAGGAGCCAGAGTCCAAGGACCTTATCCTCGAACTTGATCCCCATGCCATTCAGCCTGTCCACGCAGCCCTGAAACTCATTCAGGTGGGCGGCGACAGATGAACCGTCATTGTACCGAATCTGCATTAGCCTCATCAAGTGATAGATTTTGTTATTTTCGGTCTTGGAGGTATAGATCTTTTGTAGTTTCTCCCAAAGCTCCTTGGCATTTGTCTCTCAGCGAACGTGGTTGTACACGTTGTCGTCCACGAACTGCCGGATATAGCCGCACACTTGCTTGTGCTCCAACGTCTACTTCTCGTCCGTTTTTGCCGCCGGCTTTTGTGTGGCAAGTCCGACATATTGGTTTGCCAAGTGTCAAAGTTGGTTCCTTTTAAGCAAGTCATTTTGCTTCCAACCTCCATAGCAGTCAGCAACAAGATCACTGTTCAAAGAACCAAACTCTCTAATACCACTTGTTGGCACAAAACGGAAGACACAGTGACCGAGAGGACAAAATGCTCTGACAGCAACAGAGCAAAGCTCTCGGACGGACAGCCAAAGTAGATATAGAAAAATGAGAGAAATACACATGAGATTTTTTATGTGGAAAGACCCTTCTTCAACTGAGAAAAAAATCATCAAAGAATACACTATAAAGTATAGATTGTTTACAAGAATATTAGCTACACAAGCTTAAACAAAGAAAAATAATCACAAGTGTATATATCTCTCAATCACTCTCTAAAAAGTATTTCTCTCTCTATCTTTACAATAAGGCTTGCCCACAGCTCTCTCAAAGCTCACTGCAAGACTGCTCTCAAAGACACAACACAAGTACTCCAAGACATATAAGACAAGCAAGGGCACAAGCCTTTATATATATACGGGGCCTAGTGCCCGGCCAGCCACCCTACTGGCAGTAGGGTGGCAGGACCACGCCCCCTAGGGTAGGCGCACGTCCGGTGTGTCAGAGTGGCAGGCTTGACACTATTGAAAGTTGTAGCCGCCTCAACCTCCAATCAAAGTGGGTCAACTGTTCGCCTGTAAAACGCGGCTACAACAGGCCTACGGAGAGAGAGAGTCAACGCCTAGGCTATCAGAGTCCTCGTCCATGCCCTCCGTAACCTCTCGGACATGACGCCTCTGATGAATCCTCGTCCAATATGATAGGCTTCTTGGACCTACTCAAAAAGTCCGCATCCTTTTCCTCCTTTGAGTCCGCAGACAAAGAATACCACGAGGGAGTGACCCCTTATTTGAGTCCGTTAGGACTCAAACCACTTATTTAAATCGCGAAGAAATAATCAATAATTTACAACAAACACATAACAATTATCAATAATGAAATAAGACGTAATTTTTATATGAAAAATCCGCTCAAGAATAAGAGGAGAAAACCATCAGAATATATGTTCAAAAACATCTCCACTATACAATCAGTTCAATTATACAAACCCTACAAATATTAGAATTAGAATATTGTAATAAAAAGATTGAGTAATAATGATTACGAAATGAAAGTGTAGAAAATATAACAAGTAAAAGTTTATTATCAATTTTAAGAATAACGTATCAAATGTCGGTGGAGATTAAAATATAATTTAAAATTCAACCGGATGCACGAATCTCCCACTTCTCAGTTTTCTTTCTTTCACATATTTTTTTTATTTAACTCTTCAATGATATCTTTAATATTAGAGCTAAGATCATTATATAGAACTTTCATCCTATGGTAATTAGAAAAAAAAATAAAATTTTTTATCTAATGATATCTCAAAATTAAAAAATAATACAACACATTTTCATAATAAAATAAAATCTCACCCAAAAAAATCTTTCAAATAAAATCAAATTTAAATAAAATAAAAATTTTATTAATCAAAGAAAATCAAATCTTTTTTAATTTAAAAAGTCAATGATATCCGTACAGTTTTCATATAATTTCGTCTAAACTATAAAATGGCATATCAAATAAATATGAACCCATATAAAAATATTCTATAACCAACAAAGACTTCATACACTTAACTATATGACTATTATTGGAGGGAGGCGGCTGTTGAGATTGACCAAAGGGGCATAAATACATAAGTACATATAATATGTTTAAATTGTCATTCTAAGATATTAAAAATATTTACTAGCTCTTGATAAAAAATTATTAAAATATTTTTTTAATGATTCGATACATACAATCTTTACATGAAATTGATCTAAATTTACCCATGATTGATAATACATTAATTGTTTTTATCAACGAATTTTTGGGATCACGAGTTTCGGTAATTCGAAATAAAATACTGGGATGTTAAAATTAGAGAGGCAATCTGCTTCGAATTTCAAGATTTTTCTTAGGAAAATGTTTTCGGAATTCATTTCCTCTGGGAAGAAAATGAACCCATTTGACTTCACTTCGTGGGCATCTGAACTTTGTGATTTAAACGCAGGAAATAAAAATTCTCTACCTCACCGTCTTCCTTCGAATTCCTCGGCTTCATCAATTTGTTACCCACTGTACAATTCAATACTGAAACCCTGAAGAACTCAGTCCGCAGCCCATATAAGTTATGCATCAATTGATCTGTAACAACAGACTCCGTTCAATTCAACAGCTAATTGAAAGTAATAGCAAAACACTTGCCCTCAAACAAATTCAAGGAAACCTCAACATCAAAACGACTATCGCCCAACAACCTGTGGTTTTATTTTCGACTGTTCGCAAATAATAAAGCGAGATTCCAGAGACGGATTTAAATCGAAGATTGGGATCAACCTCCAAAACAATAATCACACCCCAAATTTTAACGAGGAAGTGAGAAGATCGGGATTGATCAAAGAGAAAGAGTGATTGCAAAAACAATGCTGAGGATTTGACCGTTGAGAAATAGGAACAGGTTAAAACCGTGGAATACAGAGTCGACGCGGATAAGGAGAGAGAACGGAAGATCCTGCTTCTCCCCCATTTCCTGTTTCTTTTTATTTCTCTTTTTTTAGCCATCAAATTAAAATTCAATAATTAAAATTTTAATATATTAAAAATATTATATATAATTAAATTTTTAAGATTTTTTTATTATAATCTTAATATTTAATAAATATTAAGTTAAATATTAAAAAAAATTTTAAAAAAATTTATATTTAAATATTTTTATTTAATATTTTAATTTATCATCATTGGATTAAAAATAATTTAATAATGAATATTGAAGAAGCAGAATCCCCTAGCTGTCCTTATCACCCGTTTCTAAAGGCAGTTTCACTTGATCGGTAGTACAATGTGTAGCTTCAGAATAACTAGACAAGTAAAGTTCAATGAATGTATCTTCCAACCCTTCATTCCATGTCCCGGCAAAAACCTTTTCCTTACCAAAATAAAGTTAAGAAAAAAACTGTGGAAAAAAAACAAAAAAACCGTTTGAAGTCTGTTGAGTAATTCTTCTCAATTTATCTAGCGATGGATGCCCTAAATTTGTGATGTGATCCGTAAAATTGAAGAAAAATGCAGCAAGGGAGATGTTGAGAGTTTTCAGAAAGGCTTCCATGGAAAACAAAACCATAATATTGACTACTCTGAACGAAGCATGGGCAGCACCAAACTCTACATTCGATCTCTTTCTTGAGAGCTTCAAGATTGGCAACAACACGACATGGCTTTTGAAGCATTTGGTGGTGGTTGCGCTGGACGAGAATGCGTATGGCCGCTGCGTTGTGGTACACCCTCATTGCTATCTTCTCCACACCGGAGGGACCAACTTCTCCAAGGAGGCCTACTTCTTGTCTCCTACCTACTTGCAGATGATGTGGAGGAGGATCGACTTTCTGCACACCGTCCTGCGATTGGGATACAATTTTATATTTACTGTAAGTTTTTTCCCCCCCTTTTAATGAATTGTTAGACATTTACAATCTCATTTTTAACTTAGAAATACCAGTTTTTTTATTTTTGAATGAAAAAAAAGAAGAAGTGATAATCACATGCAGAGGTAGTATATAGGTTGTATGCAGATGTATTAGGCTTTATATTTATGTTAAAAGGCAGTGGATTTTGTTATAATATGATATTATTTTTGTGAAGTTATATGTACCATTATTATTATAAAAAGACTATTTTATAATTGAAATTTGGCTAGATATTCATAATAGATTATGTATACTGAAATTAGTATTGAGCAAATCGAGTGATGGGTGGTGATGGAGTTTACCTCAACTACCGTAATAGTAGATGGTTACTACCCCCACTCAAATGGTATGGGATTACCTTTTCATAACCATCCTCTTTCACTCTTGTATAGCCACATATTACTTTTGCTTGAAATATGACTACTGTCGTTTAAATAAGAATATTTGGTAATTTAGATAATAATAAATTCATAAAAAATTAAAAGATCTAATAACTTATATTTAAAGTTAATTTAAAAATACAATCAAGATAAATACGACAAATATTTTGGTTACGGTAAGCATATTTATTAGATATATGTGTACATATATTTTACTAGATATATGTTAAATTGTTCTCTTTCATAACAAATACTTTGGTTACAGTAAGCATATTTATTAGATATATGTGTGCATATATTTTACTGTTCTCAGAAGCATATTTATTTATGTTCTCTTTCTTGACAAACACTTTGGTTACAGTAAACATATTTGTTAGATATATGTGTACATATATTTTACTTTAATTTAAAATTTTAACTAGTAGTTAGATTGTATATATGTTAAATTGTTGTCAATGATGTAATTTACTTTATTTCATACAATTTAAATGGTTTAAATTACTTTTTGTTAAGTGGCATGCACCTAAAATAATGGCCAATGACCATAAGGCCGTGGCTTTTTTATTTATGTTCTCTTTCATCACAGCTGGCTTGGACCCCCACAACTAGCCGATGATGCGTACATAAGTCTAAGAGAAAAACTAACCCTAAAAGGGTATTTTATGCGGAGAAGAGCCCCCAAACTTATAAGTTAAAGGTTTTGTCTCCAACTTTTCAATGTAGGACATGCATCCTCCCCATTTGCAGCCGCAGACCTCGGCGGCACTTCACTTTACGGCTTTCATTTTGCGACGCTTCACTCCACCATAATACACCAGTAACAGGTCAGACCCTCTACAAGTAGCCCTCTCCAACAGCCCTTTTCGATCAGAACCTTTTGTATGTAGCCCTCTCCTGGTTGTGGCTAATCTCAATGAAAGTACAATTGATGCGTGTACAAGTCTAAAAGGAAAACCTATCCCAAAAAGACGTTCTATTGGGGGAGAGCTCCCCAAACTTATCAGTTAGAGGTTTTGCCTCTAACTTTTCAATGTGAAACACACATTAGATTTCCTCGCTGCATCAAACGGGCCTTACGTGGTGGAAGACCACAAAATACTGAACCCCGGTCTTTTTTTAAAAAAAATTGAACAGTTTTAAAACCTGGCATATTTATTTAATAAAATAAATGTTATTTATATAGATTAGTACTGTATAACATTTGAAAAATACATAGCTATACTTTGTTAATTAGGATTTAATAGTTTTTAACTCAAAAGATGAGAAAAACTCGCGTAGATTTGTAAGAATGTCTAATAAATACTGTACAACTAAAATTTACAATTTTTTTTTGTCTAAATTAGTTTCTATAATTTTACACGTACAATTTTTCTTTCCTCTTTTTTTCTTTTTTTTTTTTTTGGCGAGGGGGGGGGGGTAGTTAAATTAGTTTAGAACAATCATCATCAAACATTAAATATGAACTATTGATGGTCAACCATCCTTTCCAAACGTTGTCTTGCCCTGCGGCTATAACTGGGGAAATGGATGGCGGGTGAAAGGATCACGGATTGATCTGCTGCTGCCGACAGAAGCGGACGATTACGGCGATGATGGCGTCGGATCCAGAGAATGTGACCGCCCGATGGATTCTCAAGATTTTGTTGGGAGTTTTAGCCGTTGAATTAGCATGCCTTGTTCTCTACAAGGCTAGTTCCCATGACTCAGTGTTTCTGCCCACCTCCTCTTCATCGGTGAGTTGCTCTCTTCTTCTCTGTTATTTAGCTGCTGATTTTTTAGCCTCCATTTTTATTTACGCAGTTGCCTAATTGTATAATTTAGTAATTCGAATGTAATAGAACAATTTCGAATTGAACTACATACAATTTTTCCATTAAAAAGGAAAAAAAAACATAGCAAAATCAAGAAAGCAGAGACCGATTGGTGCATAACGTCACTGCCCATTTGATTTAAACCAGAAAAGAAACCGTCTATCGTCACCACCTCCGATCCTTGCTCACATCCACTCAGGAATTCAACGCCGCCGTGATTGCCGCCCATCCACCGCACCCAATTACCACCCGCGTTCGGCGTTCGACGAAAATTAATAGGCATTTTTAATTGCGTTCTGGTTGTTCAGATTTCTCCATCTGGGTCTGGTGGACTCAAATTCCTGTTAGTAGCATCTGGTCCAGAAAAAAACAATCCTGCGCCGGGAAGGGTGGGGTGGGGGCGAGAGAAACGTGACTGGACAGTCAACGCCATAAAACGTGCGAAATCTGCGATGGTTTTTGATGGTTACGTTTAAAATTTTAGATGATTAGAATTATATAATAAATTTAATGTATTTTATTATATTAAATTGAATGGTAGCATCTCTCTCTCTCTCTCTCTATCTCAAGGAAAAAAACATCGCCACATCAGCATGGAAACTTGTATTGATTAATCCAAAGGCTTAATCCAAAGGCAAAATGAGGGCAGATAACAGAGTAAATTAAACACTGATCTGATCTAACGGAGACACGTAGCCTTAGCCTACATATATGCCTAGAAATTATTGTTTTTTTTAATTTTTTGAAAGATATATATATTTTTTTGTTAAGTGAAAAATAATTTTAGTAACGTGATATTTATTTATATTAATAAATTATAAAAAAATAAATATATAGACTGTGTTATGCCATTTGATAAAGTCATAAAAGTGGTTAAAAGATATTCTCTAAAATATATATATAAAGAGTAAGAATCAAACTTAAAAATATAAAAATATAGATGATACAAATACCATCAAATAATTATGAAATTAAAAATAAAAAATAAAATTTTCATTTCAATTTAATTATTGATTTTATGATTGGCAGTTTAGTTAATATTAATTTATGCTATGTAAGATGTCTACCAGATTAATTGCTGTCATATTAAAATTCTAAAATATACCTATTATTTAATTTACATTATTATTATTATTATTATTTTAAAAAGGCAAGCATATATGTACTGTGTTCAGTACGATCATTTAAGTGGCATTAATTTTTATATCTTTTATTTAAATTAATACTTTTACAAGAATTACCGAATTAATATAAATTATAATTATATATGTAAAAATATAGTTAATAAATATTTAGATTATTATTCAAAAATATAATTATTATAATTTTTTTAACTTTATAAAAACTTTAAAAATATAAAAGCAAAAAAAAAAAAAAATTGCTGCTGGGTCCAACGGAGGTGTGGTTGCGGAACTTGGCCGCTAGCCCATTGTTGGGGAGGCTAGCCTAGCCTACCCTAGCCTGGGCTAGGTACCAGGAAGTCAGATTTGCACGGCCACTGTAAGGCTTAGGCGGCGGCTCCGGCTTCCTAAGAGAAGGGACGACAGCAGAAGGGAAGCGGAGGCGTTGGGCATGCGCCGGAGTGGAGAGTTCGGCCGCAGTCAACAGTGGGAGAGGCAGGGAAGGTGTGGTGGGGTGGCGGATTTTGTTTTCGCCTGTTTTAGTCTGGAAAATTAAGTGGAATTCTTTTCGTATTGTGAAAAGTAAATATTAAGATAATTTTTCTACTCAAAAGAATATTTAATTGGCAAAATTTTCACTAATTTTTATGTTTGAGATTTCAGAAAAAAATTTTGAGGAATACAGTTCACAGTGAATTTATAAAATTACGTAAAAATCGAGTTTTCTTTTTTGCAATGGCCATAAGAAAGATATTATTTTGATTTTTATTGATTTTGTTTATGATTAAATTTTTATCATATTGAATTTATAGACCAATCGAAGGTAAAGCTCCAACATCTGAGCAAGGCGCGCATGTCGGTCCAAAAATGCTAATATTGTAAGAAAATACCACTACGAAGAAATGTGTATACACACATAAAATTAGTTAGAATCTTAATACATGTCAAATCTATTTATAATTTACTTTGTATATATAAATACTATTAAAACTAAAATATATTAAAATAACTTTTTTACGTATATATACAATGAATTATATAAAAACATAAATAAAGAGAAGGCCTAACATTATCGTAAGAATTGATTTTTTTTTAAATAATAATAATAAATAGTTAAATAAAGTTTGCTCTCCGACCAGCCACCTCATCTCTCGGCTGCCTCAGCTCTTTAGCAGCCTGTGCTTTTTCCATCGACCTTTCCTTTTCTCCCCGCCGCTATCTTCCCTATTTTCAACAACGGACGGCGAAAAGTAGTCGCTGGCCAGCAACAGACGTTGGTTCCTGAGGTTCACAATTCCAACGGAAGGGTGACGACGTCGTCCTAAACGAAGAAATCTCCATGTTGGCTCTGTTGGAGTTCTCAGCCAGGGCTGACGGTTTTGCCGTCTGTTGCAGCACTTCGAAATTTGCCTTCTTTGGCAAATGATTTTCTCGATCTTTGTTGCAGTCAATTTATAACACCCTGGATATCAAACAAAACTTGTATGATCCTCCAATAATTTGTCCGTGTGTTAAATCACCTACAGAGGAATGATCAATCCCAACAAGGAAAAAGAAAAGAAGAGCAAAGCAAACATTGAGGTCATTTTGGATATGATTAGTGTGGTGACCTGGCCCTAAATTGATCAATTTTCCCTGAATCAACCACACAAAAAAGTTTAAATTATAAATGGATGAGTGCAGCAAACATGGGCCTAATGTGTCAGGCATCGCAGCAAGCCCACAAACTAACATAATTATTTCAAAGTAAAAGTCTCACATTGCTTTTGAAGAAATAGTGTATCTATAAATCCTACTATAAAAGCAAGCACCTTCAAGCTTTGCGAACAAGCTCAAACAAGCTCCAAAGGGCACTACAAAAGGTCCATGCAGCTCAGCATTTTTGAAAATGGGGCGTTCCCCTCCGGTCGGGGGCTACTCTCCTTCCAAGAGGCCAATCCTCCATTGAGAAGTTGGCCTCCGTTCGAAAGTCAGAAGCGCTCTGTCTCGAAGCCCAGAGTACTTTGAAGCCCTCCGCCTCAGGAGTGCTTTGTCCTAGAGCCACGAGCCCTTTTTCTATCAGGAGGCCCTTTAACCCTCCTCTCATCCGGAGGCCATCAGCCCTCCGCCATCTAAGAGGCCATCAACCTTCCTCTTGTCCGGAGGCTCTCAGCCTTCCTCCCATCCGGAGACCAGTAGCCTTCTGCCTCCAGGAGGCTCTCAGTTCTTCTCTCGTCCGAAGGTTAGCAGCCTTCCGCTAGGAGGCTTTCATCCCTCCTCTTAACCGGAGGCCAGCAGCCTTCCACTGCCGGGGGGCTCTCAGTCCTCCTCCCGTCTAGAGGCCAGCAGTGTTTTTGCTGCTTGGAGGCTCTATAACGACCCGAGCTTAGATTTTCGAATCCGACCCGAACCGTCCAAATGAAAGTCTTGAATCATCTGAAATCATCAATTACACGTCATCCATCAACTCTAATGAATTCAATACTTTCATTTAAGACACCATAAATAATTATCATAAATACATTATTAAATATTTATAATAATAATAAATAAGTTCAATAAATGACATCGATGTCCAAAATTTTAACTGTCATAAAGAAAGTCTAATAAAAGTCAAACAACAATTGAATCACAAAAATCTCAAGTCTCTATCGTGGACGCCTTAATATTTGGGATCACCTCTATCTAGAGTCTGCCCACATAATCTCTTCTATCCAACTGTCAACTTATTTATTCTAGAGCAAATAAAATATAAGAGTGAGTTGAATGCCTAATAAGTAAAAATAAACAATAATAGAGGAGTACGATAAAATATCTTGTACGATAAAATAATGAATCAAATTAATAATAATAGGTGATGTATCAATTACTGTCTGAGATTCAATAATGTGTCGTATCTACGACTCAAAAGCCATATGAACAACTGGATAATAAGAAGCAACATGGATTCTATCAAATCCGATCATCCGCTCAAAACGAGGTCACAATTGTATGAATGAGAGGAGTCTCCTTGGACCTTATTCTACCATAGTGAACAAAATATCACGTATTTACGCCCCCAACAGTTGGGTAATACAACGAGGTTATCCATGGTATACAACCACCCCTACAGTTCTTCCAGAGGTTGTACCTGTAGCATACCGATACCACCTCCGATACCCCTTGTCAATGATATCCCAAATATTATCATCTACGATGGTCACTAAGTTATAAGTATCCCTTTTGACTCACTATACGAGATAATAAGAATTTAATTATCCACTTAATTTGAGGTCACGACTGTATAAGATAATAATAGTATCATTGGATCTTATTCTACCATAGTGAACGAAAGGCCGCGTGTTTACCCCCCAGCGGTTGGATAATACAACGAGGTTATTCATTGTATCCAACTACCCTTACAGTTCTCCCAGAGGCTGTACCCGTAACATGCCGATACCACCTCTGATACCTATCGCCAATGATATCCCAGATATCATCCCTACGATGGTCGCCAGGTTATAAGCATCCCCCTTCAATATCAACGACCTCAACCTCCAGAATGTAATTGGTATTGAAAAAGTATAGATTACTCCAAAGTCTCATGAATTCCCACCCGTTCGGATACCATAGAGTTTTCATACGCTTTTTTTATTTATCCATAGAGTGCCAATAAAATGTACACACGCCAACAAAGTTAACACGAAGAATAATTTACCAGAATTTATCAATGAGATACAAAAAAAATCACTTAATTGGCTATTATTATTTCAAGCATACCAAACTCACATGCATAAATTTATGTAAATAAACTTTACCATCAATATATATATATATATATATATATATATATATATATATATTTGTGTACATATATACACACACACATGCACGCACACGCACCAACACGTACACGCTCCTGGACGCACACACAACAACCCACACTGCTTACCCTTACACACGCACACAACGTGCACTCTGCCGACAATGCCTGCACAGTCCAGTAGCACACACGTGTAGCACCTGAACGGCATCCAAACACACTTACACGCACACTGTAACACCATCCTCACACTCATGCTGCCACACACACACAAAATAGACACACATAAGCATGCCATCTTCATAACCATGCCAATTAGAGAACCCACGTATTTATATATGTATACACATATAAATCTCAAACACTTATATACAAGACTCTACCCAATGATTCGCCTGATCAGGCAAAGGACTCAGTTGCCCTATTTTACGGGTGAGTTCGAATATTCATCGTAACGATGGAAAATTCTGAGCTTTCAGATTTACACGGTGACAATAATAAATTGATAGCACAAACCTATTAGTTACATTGCCCAATTCGTCCCAATACAATCAAATTACTTTCGTTTCCTTTGCCTCTCTGTTTTACTTGAATTATAATTTACTAAGGTAGGGCCACAATTCCCACACGAAGCAAGGTGTGGGACGGTTTTCTTGCAACAATGGGAGATTAACTCGTAAAAGAACAGGGCTCAACTCTTCTTGCCATTTCCTGGTTACTGAACCCAACTGGAAAACGAAAGCAGAGGACAGTGCTCTGTTTCCATGACTGTAGTGACAACTTGAAAATCAGAGGGTGTAATGTGAAAAATTGATACTTTAGAACTCCATTAAACAAATTACTGAATCCCCATTCATCCTCAAACCCAAGAGGTTGGTCGTTTCCCCACAAGACCGTGGCCCTGCATTCGGGTTTCCAATTGGTAACCCTTGGTTCTCACCGGTTTTTCCCCAAAATCGAACACGAAATCAGAGATTCGACATTAACAAGAATGAAGGAAGAGTTTAATTTGCAAGGTAGAAATTTTACTTGCCTCATTGTGGTGATCGACGGCGGCGGCTCCACTTCGTTATTCCCTGTCGGTTCCTGTTCGCCCTTCCCTAACTCTACTGCCGCCTTAAATAATGAGAAGGCTAGTAAGGGTTTCCAATGAGTGTTGTTTCCCCCTTTCCTTCTTCGTCGCCACCGACCGCGTTCCCTCTCTCTTCCTCTTCTTTCCTACCTTTCTCTTCTTTTCTTTTCTTTCATCTCTTCTTTCCTTTTTCTTTCGCTTTTCCTTCCTCCTCTTTTTTTTTTCTCTCCTTTCCCACGGCTGATCCTCTCCTAATTTATTATTATTATTATTATTATTATTATTTATTATTGAGTATTATTATATTTAAATTTAATTTAGTGGCCTACCGTTTATTCCCTTGGTCCAAATACTCTAACCTATTGGGATCCTCCATCACGGAGATAGGAGGCCTCCGTCCAAGGAGTCCTCCGCCTCAGAGCCCAGAGCCCTTCGACCTAAGAGGACTCCGTTCTAGGAGCCCTCCATCCTGGAGCTGTGATCCCTCCATCCCGGAGTCAAGAGTTTGCTATCCAAGAATCAACCCTTCACTAAGGTAAATAGAACGTTGACTCACTAGTGTAACTTAGCCATTCTCCTCTAAACGGCCCTTCTGCCGTTGGTTCCTGAGGTTCACAATTCCAACGGAAGGGTGACGACGTCGTCCTAAACGAAGAAATCTCCATGTTGGCTCTGTTGGAGTTCTCACCAGGCCGACGGTTTCTTTGCCGTCTGTTACAAAGACTCGAAATTTGCCTTCTTTGGCAAATGATTTTCTCGATCTTTGTTGCGGTTAATTTATAACACTCTGAATATCAAACAAAACTTGTATGATCCTCCAATAATTTGTCTGTTTGTTGAATCACCTACAGAGGAGTGATCAATCCCAACAAGGAAAAAGAAAAGAAGAGCAAAGCAAACATTGAGGTCATTTTGGATATGATTAGGGTGGTGACCTGGCCCTTAATTGATCAATTTTCCCTGAATCAACCACACAAAAAAGTTTAAATTATAAATGGATGAGTGCAGCAAACATGGGCCTAATGTGTCAGGCATCGCAGCAAGCCCACAAACTAACATAATTATTTCAAAGTAAAAGTCCCACATTACTTTGGAAGAAATAGTGTATCTATAAATCCTACTATAAAAGTAAGCACCTTCAAGCTTTGCAGAACAAGTTCAACAAGCTCCAAAGGGCTCTACAAAAGGTCCATACGGCTCAGCATTTTTGAAAAGGGGGCTTTCCACTCCGGTCGTGGGCTACTCTCCTTCCAGGAGGACAATCCTCCATTGAGAAGTTGGCCTTCGTTCGAAAGTCGAAAGTGCTCTGTCTTGAAGCCCAGAGTACTTTGAAGCCTTCCGCCTCAGGAGTGCTTTGTCCTAGAGCCACGAGCCCTTTTTCTATTAGGAGGCCCTTAACCTCTATAATAATAATAAATAAGTTCAATAAATGACATCAATATCCAAAATTTTAGCCCTCATAAATAAAGTCTAATAGAAGTTAAAGAACAATTGAATCACAAAAATCTCAAGTCTCTATCCTGGACGCCTTAATCTCTGATATCACCTCTATCTGGAGTCTACCCCACGATCTCTTTTATCCTACTGTGAACCTATTTATTATAGAACCAATAAAATATAAGAATGAGCCGAATGCCCAATAAGTAAAAATAAACAATAATAGAGGAGTACAAAAAAACATCTCGGATGATAAAATAATGAATCAAATTAACAATAATAGGTGATGTATCAATTACTATCTGAGATTCAATAATATGTTGTATTCACGACTCAAAAGCCATATGAATAATTGGATAATAAGAAGCAACCTGGATTCCATCAAATTCGATCATCCGCTCAATACGAGTTTACAATTGTATGAATGAGAGGAGTCTCCTTGGACCTTATTCTACCATAGTTAACCTAATGTCATGTATTTATGCCTCCAACGGTTTGGTAATGCAACGAGGTTATTCATGGTATCAAACCACCCCTACAGTTCTTCTAGAGGTTGTACCCGTAGTATGACGATACTACCTCCGATACCCCTCGTCAATGATATCCCAAATATCATCATCTACGATGATCACTAGGTTATAAGTATCCCTTTTGACTCACTATACGAGATAACAAGAATTTAATTATTCGCTCAATTTGAGGTCACGACAGTATGAGATAATAATAATCTCCTTGGACCTTATTCTACCATAGTGAACGAAAGGCCGCGTGTTTACGCCCCCAATGGCTGGGTAATGCAACGATGTTATTCATTGTATCCAACTACCCTTACAGTCTTCCCAGAGGTTGTACCCGTAGCATGTCGATACCACCTCTGATACCCATTGCCAATGATATCTCAGATATCATCCCTACGATGGTTGCCAGGTTATAAGCATCCCTCCTCAGTATCAACGACCTCAACTTCCGGAATAGAATTGGTATTGAAAATGTATAGACTACTCTAAGGTCTTACGAATTCCCATTTGTCCGGATACCGTAGAGTTTTCGTACACTTTTCTTTATTTATCCATTGAGTGCCAATAAAATGTATGCACGTCAACAAAGTTAACGAGAAGAATAATTTACCAGAATTTATCAATGAGATACAAAAAAAATTACTTAACTTGCTATTATTATTTCGAACATACCAAACTCACATGCATAGATTTATGTAAACATACTTTACCATCAATATATATCGACCAGAGGCCAGTAGCCTTCCACTGGCAAGAGGCTCTCAGCCTTCCTCCCGTCCGGAGGCCAGCAACCTTTCACCGTCAGAAGGCTCTCAACTTTCCTTCCTTTCGGAGGCCCCCAGCCCTTTGACCCGGAGTCAGGAGTCCTTCAACTTAGGAGCGCTCTGTCTTGGATCCGCGAGACCTCCGTCCTAGAGACAGCAACTCATCGTCCCAGGAGTCCTCCATCTCGGAGATAGGAGGCCTCCGTCCAAGGAGTCCTTCGCCTTGGAGCCCGGAGCCCATAGCCCTCCGACCTAAGAGGACTCCGTTCTAGGAGCCCTCCATCCTGGAGCCGTGATGCCTCCATCCCAGAGTAAGGAGTTCGCTATCCAAGAATCAATCCTTCACTAGGGTAAATAGAACGTTGACTCACTAGTGTAACCTAGTCATTCTCCTCTAAACCGCCCTTCTGCGGGGTGCACTTCTAAACCGTCCTCTGCAAGTGCACATCAAAGCTACCCCGCTACTGAGGGCACCTCAAAGCCACCCATTTTCCCGGCGCATCTCAAAGCCGTCCTCCGTGGGCGTACTTTTAAGTCGCCTATTGGTCGTGCGCACCTCTGAGTTGCCCTCCGCCGGCGCACCTTTACTCTGCCTCTCTGCGGGTGCACCTCTAAACCGTCGATTTATCGGGCGTACCTCTAAACAGTCCATCAGTGGGCGCATCCAAACGCTCCACTGTTATACACACATGTGCATTCATCGCATCCTCCTAGTATCTTTTTCTTCTCGAAGAAAGATTTTTGACTTGAGTATCGGAGGACATATAGTGGAAGCAATTTTTATCGTCCTCTGACCTTCTATTTGTAATTTGTGGTGTACATGTTTTACGTTAATAGCGACGGAGATTGGACCCGCTTCAATTCCCCTACAAAGTAGAATGAAAGGCTCCTAATCCGTAATAAACCCAAGAAACTAGGACGATCATAAAATTTATCTTAAATCTATCGTAAATAATATATTTACAATAAATATCCAACTCATATAAATAAGAGAAAATATAAATATCTATACTAAAATCAACTATTAGAAATATAATTCCGATAAAATATATAAAACTAATGCAATGGTAAACAAATCTTGCCGCCTCTTATTATAAAAATTTCTAGATTTTTAGATTATTTTTATCTAAAATATCCACAAAAATATACAATATCCTTTAACTCACTATCAATCTTGTCTACTATGAAACTAAAAAATACAAGGATAAGTCAAATATTTAACAGGTGATCATAATCAATAATATCATAATATAATAAATTATCTCAGATGATAACATCTAATATATTAATAACAATATATAATAAAATAATAATTATTGAAAACTCAATATTATATTATAATTACGACTGAAAAGCTACAAAAGCAACAAAAATATTGTGAATGTAATTAAAATTTTATCGAATTTAAATATCAACAATAATATAATTTTATAAAATATCTATTAACAAGAATTTTAAATATATAAAATATTTTAAAATTTTAATTAAATCTTATTATTTCATTGTAAACAAATGACAATGCACTTATCATTAATGATTGAGTAATATCCATAAGATGCCGATATGGACAAATCTACCAACCATTAATGCATCCCCTAACCACCTACACTTAAGCCAAATTTCATTTCATATTCATTAATGGAGGGAGGCTGGCTGTCGTGTTCGACCTGAGGGCCGTGAATCTGTGTTTAATTTTTTATTAATAAGCATTTATTTAATTAATTTTATTAAATTGCCTTTTATTAGTTACATACATAAATATATAAATACATATAATAAGTTTAAATTATTATTTAAATATATTAAAAATATTTACTAGGTCTAGATGAAAAATTATTAAAATAATTTTTTAATAATTTCGATAATTCGATGTCCACACTTAATTGATGTAAGTTGGTTTATTTTTGATAATACATTAATTATTTTTATCGACGATTTTTTTGTTGGGGTCACTCCCTTCGTGGGGTTTTATCCGCGGATATGTGGAAGAAAAATGGACGCAAATTATTGGAGAGGTCCGAGAACATAAGTTCGAGAAGTTTGTCAAAATGGACGAGGACCTGTTAGATGAGTCATGTCCGAGAGGTAGCTAAATTCGTGGACGAGGACTCTGAATGCCTAGGTGTTGACTCTTTCTCTTTGTAGGCCTGCTACAGTCGTGTTTGCAGGTGGGTAATTAACCCACCCTAATTGAAAGTTTGAGACGGTTGCAACTTCCAATGGGGCGACAGGCCTGCCACTTTGCACGCCATGTTGTAAAGCCTTTGGACGGGAAAGTCCCAGAAAGGACTTGGACCGGGAAGGAGCCAACTTACAACCATCTTCGGACATTTGGTTGCAAAGTCATTGTTCATGTTCCGAGAGATGAGAGGAGCAAGCTAGAGTCAAAGACAAAGCAATGTGTCTTTCTGGGCTATGGCGAGGATGAGCTTGGGTATTGGTTGTATGACCCAGTGAAAAAGAAGTTGATCTGATCCCGTGACGTGGTTTTTGTTGAGAAAGAAACCATCGAGGATATTGGGAAAGAGAAGAAGTCACAACCCAACACTTCCTAGACGGACAGAGTTGATGTTGAAGATGTTTGTCCAGTACCCCTTGAGTCCAAGAACGGCAGACCAAGGATGGCAGAGAACAATGATGAGGCGGTTCCAATGCCTCAGGAGAATCAGGTTGAAGATCAGGCATCTCAACAGGCCGAGTGTCCCTTGTGAGACGGTCGTCCAGGGAAAGACGTCTGTCCGTTTGCCTGCCAGCAAGTGAGTACGTCCTACTCACTGATACTGGAGAACCTGAGGGCTTTAACGAGGCCATGAGCAGTGCTCAGAAGGACAAATAGTTTGAGGCAATAAAGGAAGAAATGACCTCCCTTCATGAGAACCATACCTTTGAGCTGACTAAGCCGCCTAAGGGAAAGAAGGCCCTGAAGAACAAGTGAGTTTTACTGCTGAAGACGACCGAGGACGCTTGGAAGCCAAGACACAAGGCACGGCTCGTGGTCAAGGGCTTCAGTTAACACAAGGGTGTTAACTTCTATGAAATCTTTGCACCTGTTATTAAGATGTCCTCGATCCGTATGGTGCTCGGACTAGCAGTAGCTTTGGATCTAGAGATAGAGCAACTGGACGTCCGGATAATATTTCTTCATGGTGATCTTGAGAAAGAGATCTACATGGAGCAATCAGAAGGGTTCGAGGTTAAGGGGAAGGAAGGACTGGTCTGTCGTTTGAGAAAGAGCTTGTACGGGTTAAAGCAAGCTCCGAGACAGTGGTACCGAAAGTTTGAATCTGTCATAGTTGGACGAGGATACCATAAGACTACTTCCAACCATTGTGTCTTTGTCCAGAGATTTTTTGAGAACAACTTTGTCATCCTCCTCCTTTATGTGGACAATATGCTGGTTATCAGACAGAACAGTGCTCGGATCAAGGAGCTGAAAGAGCAACTGGGATAGTCTTTTGCCATGAAAGACCTTAGATCAGCGAAGCAGATTCTGGGGATCAGAATATTTTATGACCAAGGGGACAATAAGCTTTGGCTGTCCCAGGAAGGCTATGTTGAAAAGGTGCTTCAGCGATTCAACATGGAAAGCTCTAAGCCTGTCAGTACCTCTCTCGCCAACCACTTTAGGCTGAGCAAGCAGTAGTGTCCGTCCACGGACACAGAGAACGCACGCATGAGTAAGATTCCTTACTCCTCGACCGTTGGTAGTCTAATGTACGCGGCCGTGTGTACACGGTCGGACATTGCTCATGCAGTTGGACTTGTCAGCCGGTTTCTCTCAAACCCAGGGATGCAGTATTGGTTCGCGGTAAAGTGAATTTTCAGATATCTCCGTGGGACTTCAAAGATGGGTTTGCATTTTGGAGGGGAGAAGCTTCAGCTGGTTGGATACACAGATGCAGACATGGCTGGGGACGTTGACTCTCAAAAATCAACGTCCGGATACTTGGTAAAATTTGCAAGAGGGGCAGTCTCCTGGCAGTCCAAGTTGCAGAAGTGTGTTGCCTTCTCGACTACGGAGGCATAGTTCATTGCTGTGACCGAGACCTGTAAGAAAATGCTGTGGATAAAAAGGTTCGTCCAAGAATTGGGTCTAAGGTAAGGAGAGTACGAGGTCCTCTATGATAGCCAAAGTGTTATTCACTTATGTAAAAACTCCTCATTCCATTCCAGGTTGAAGCATATTTATGTTCGATATCATTGGGTGAGAGATATTTTTGATGATGGGCAGCTATCAATTGGAAATGTCCGGACGGATGAGAATGGCTCGGACATGTTGACCAAAGTTTTGCCAAAGACAAAGCTGGAAGCATATTGTGACATTGCCGGTCTGACCAATTTTACTCCCACTCGGCCGTGAGGGAAAGTTTGTTGGGGTCACTCCTTTCGTGGGGTTTTATCCGCGGACATGTGGAAGAAAAATGGACGCGGACAATTGGAGAGGTCCGTGAACATAAGTCCGAGAAGTCTGTCAAAATGGACGAGGACCTGTTGGATGAGTCATGTCCGAGAGGTAGCTAAAGACATGGACGAGAACCTGTTGGATTAGTCATGTCTGAGAAGTAGCTAAAGACAAGGACGAGGATTCTGAATGCCTAAGCGTTGACTCTCTCACTTTGTAAGCCTGCTGCAGCCGCGTTTGCAGTTGGGCAGTTGACCCACCCTTATTGGAAGTTTGAGGTGGCTACAACTTCTAATGGGGCGACAGGCCTGCCACTTTGCACGCCAGGCGTGCGTTTGCTGTGGTAGGCCTAGGATGCGAGGTCCTGCTACTGTACTGCTATGGTGGCTGGCCGGCCACTAGGCATCTTGTATATATATATATATATATTTGTGCCCTTTGTTTGTGACGTGGGTGTGAGCATCACTTGTGTGTGCATAGAGAGAGTTGTGGGCAAGCCTTTACTATAAAGATAGAGAGAGAGACACTTTTTGGAGAAATTGAGAGATATACACTTGCGATTGTTTCCTTTATTTGGGCTTGTGTAGCTAACATTATAAACAATCAATTGTTTATAGTGTATTTTTTTTCATGGTTTTTTCCTTAGTTGAGAAGGGTCTTTACACGTTAAAATCTCGTGTGTGTGTTTTCTCACTTATTCTATCTCCACTATTGCACGTTCGTCCGAGAGCTCATCTCTGTTGGCGTCCGAGCGGTCTGTCCGAGCAGTCACCGTGTCTTCCATTTTTGCGCCAACATTTTTGGGATCACGAGTTTTGGTAATTCGAAATAAAATACTGAGATGTTAAAATTAGAGAGGCAATCTGCTTCGAATTTCAAGATTTTTCTTAGGAAAATGTTTTCGGAATTCATTTCCTCTGGGAAGAAAATGAACCCATTGGACTTCACTTCATGGGCATCTGAACTTTGTGATTTAAACGCAGGAAATAAAAAATTTCTCCACCTCACCGTCTTCCTTCGGCGAAACCCACTGTACAATTCAATACTGAAACCCTGAAGAACTCAGTCCGCAGCCCATATTAGTTATGCATCAATTGACCTGTAACAACAGACTCCGTTCAATTACACAACCAATTGAAAGCAATAGCAAAACACTAGCCCTCAAACAAATTCAAGGAAACCTCAACATCAAAACAACTATCACCCAACAACCTGTGGTTTTCTTTTCGACTGTCAAAATACTATCCATGAAAACCCATGAATAATTCGCAAATAATAAGTCGAGATTCCAGAGACGGATTTAAATCAAAAAGTGGGATCAACCACCAAAACAATAATCACACCCCAGACCGATCTCAACGAGGAAGAGAGAAGATCGGGACTGATCAAAGAGAGAGAATGATTGAAAAAGCAGTGCCGAAGATTTGATCGTTTAGATATAGGCTCCGGGGGATATAGGAATAGATTGAACCAGTGGACTACAGAGTCGAAGCGGACAAGGGGAGACAACATTCCACATTTTTCCTCGTCATAAAATCGTTAACAAAATATAGTTGAAAAAAACTGTAAATAATAATAATAATAATAATAATAATAATAATAATAATAATAATATAACTATTGGAATATGGGTCGCTCCTATACAAAAAGTGTTGTTTTTGCTGTGCGCACTTATGCGTGTAGCAATGTGGTCCAAATTGGATTAAAGGTCGAGGATTTTAAGTGACAGCTGAGGATACTGATTTGAGGCCCAGGACTTTAAGTAGCGGCCGAAATCTCTAATTAAAGGTCAAGGACTTTGCCTGAAGGTCGAGGACATTGAGTGACGGCTGAGGACACTGGCCAAATGGCTGAGGACTTTGGTCAATGACTGAAGACAGCTGGTATAGAAAAACTAGTCACATACAAAGTAT
Organism: Nepenthes gracilis; assembly: GCA_033239525.1. Classification (NCBI taxonomy): domain Eukaryota; kingdom Viridiplantae; phylum Streptophyta; class Magnoliopsida; order Caryophyllales; family Nepenthaceae; genus Nepenthes; species Nepenthes gracilis. The sequence continues at coordinate 355,233 of BSYO01000018.1, read as the reverse complement.
GTACAAATAGCTTTTTTAGAAAAGGAAGTTGACTTTCAGAATTATAGTTGACTTTGCAGAGTAAGTCAACTGCTTTCAATAGGAAGACGATTTTGGAGAGTCGGTGGCAGATCTTGTCATGTACGCAACTACCTTGTACAGAAAGCGGTCGTCCAGAAATTTATATATATATGAATGTGTGCAAGGTGCAAGAAGTGGAGTGGAACACAGTGTGTAAGCGGCGAAAAAATAAAGAAGTAACAATGAATTGTATTTTACTTTTGTTATTTGTTCTTCGAGAATTTATGTAATCAGGGTTTTTATAATCAAAATTTTTTATAGTAAAATTATTTATGGACTAAGTATTTCATAATTTTTTTATTCTTATTCAAAAGAAGATTTTCATCTAAAATTTGTGTGTTCACTGTTCTTCCTTATTTTCTACTTGTTGTGTGTGCAAGTGTTCATAATTATTATTACCCTTACGGATTCAATGTCCAACGGGCACTATTTTTTCTCAACAGTAACGTGAGAAGCTTGTTGAGGAATTCTTCTTAATATATCTAGTGATGAATTGCCTAAATTTGTGATGTGATGTGTAAAATTGAAGAAAAATGCAGCAAGGGAGATGTCGAGAGTTTTTAGAAAGGCTTCCATGGAAAACAAAACCATAATATTGACTACTCTGAACGAAGCATGGGCAGCACCAAACTCTACATTCGATCTCTTTCTTGAGAGCTTCAAGATCGGCAACAACACGCCATGGCTTTTAAAGCATTTGGTGGTGGTTGCGCTGGACGAGAATGCGTATAGCCACTGCGTTATGGTACACCCTCATTGCTATCTTCTCCACACCGGAGGGACCAACTTCTCCAAGGAGGCCTACTTCTTGTCTCCTACCTACTTGCAGCTGGTGTGGATGAAGATCGACCTTCTGCACACAGTCCTGCGATTGGGATACAATTTTATATTTACTGTAAGTTTTGTCCCCCCTTTTAATGAATAGTTAGACGTTTACAATCTTATTTTTAACTTAGAAAAACTAGTTTTATTGTATGTGCCCATCAGCTTTATGCTGCAATAGAACAACTTTGTTATTTTACAAAAGCTAATCACTAAAAACCTATGCACGGTGTCGGACAAACGTGAGTATCCATTTATATACACAGAGAGAGGGAAGCAAACGAAAACAAATGTGATAAGCACATGCAGAGTATGGATTATGTTAGCTTTTATATTTATGTTAAAAGGCATTATTATTGTGGATTTTGTTATAATATGATATGGCTTGTGCAAGGTTATATGTACTATTATTATTATTATTATTGATAGAATATTTTTTATAATTTAACGTCGTACTTTAAAATTATTAGGAAATAATTTTTCTATTACGATAAACCTTACACGTCTATAATACTAAATTTGATTTAATGATATCAAATTAAGAATTGTTGCCTTAATTTGCACAACCCATTTTGAAGACAAAAGGTGTTTTCCAGACAACAGAGCCCCCATCCCCCAAAAAAAAAAAAAAAAAAAAAAAAAATCATGGTTTGAGCCTTATAGCTTTCCACAGCTACCAAAAGAAATATTTTCCTGTTGAAAAAAATATGATTACGTTGGATGGCTATAAAAAGCAATGGGAAATATGGGAAGCTTGTTATACCAAATGAATTGATGAATGGATTTGAGCTCTTTCCTCTATTTACTTACCATACACGGTTCATATTCTAAAAGATGTGGTCTCGTTTCCCAGGATGTCGATATCATGTGGCTCCGCAATCCATTTCCGCATTTTTTTACAGACGCAGATTTTCAATTTGCATGTGACCACTTTAACGGCAACTCATCAGACATGAACAACTTCCCGAACACAGGATTCAAATATATTATATCCAACAACCGCACAGTTCATTTCTATAAGTTTTGGTATCAATCGAGATTAAAATACCCCGGCGGGCATGATCAAGACGTTCTTCATGGAATTAAGCATGATCCCACCGTTAGGAACATCGGACTTAAAATGAGGTTCTTGGATACTATCTATTTTGGTGGATTTTGTAAGCCAAGCAGAGACATGAATGAAGTATGTACAATGCATGCAAATTGTTGCGTTGGTTTGGAAAATAAAGTCCATGACCTGAGCTTGGTGCTCCAAGACTGGAAAATGTACATGTCGCTGCCGCCCGATCAGAGATCACCAAATTCGTCACCCTGGAGGGCTCCTCAAAAATGCCATCTTTAAGTTAAAAGAAATATCAAAGCTATATTTATTGTGACAAGCATCAAGAGCCTTGATGCTAATATAAGCTTCTTTTATTTTAAGCTAGAGAAAAATGAGTTCATAAACATGATGGTAACTTCCCAACATCTAGGGATAACATTGTGTAACCGGTTGTGTTCGTATCTTATGACGGAAGAGTGTTGCATACCAAGTGGCTCTATAACATATGTACCTAGGCAGCAACAATTGAATTCCATGGAACAGCCTACCAAAAAAATGCTTCAAACGAAGTTGTCAAGCATTTTGATAATGTCGACCAACACATTGTTGGCCGGAAAAAGGGCGGCCTACTATCACAGGCTCCAACGGATCAAAGAAAAGGAAATAGAAGCGAGAATAATGACAACTGATATTTACGTGAAAACTCTTATGAATTAAGGAAAAAATCACGGGACGTTAAGTCCGTAAAAGTGTACTATTTATGATATAGAGATTACAAAATAATAAGGCGAAAATGCACACACACTTTGTTGAGCCTTCTTCCTCTCCTCTATTTTCTTCCTTCTCTCACACATACTCACACTGTGTCTTCTGCTCAACAACACTTGCACACACTCACTATATCCTTTATATATACATATATAAGAATATACAGAAAGTCTTGGCAGCAGCTAAACCAGCACGTCCGGTCATCATGGTTGGTGTACGGTTTCCAAGAAACACGTGTCAGCTCAGCAGTAGATGGCGCATGCCTGCAGTAGCAAGTGGCACATGCCTGCAGCAGCAGGTGGCAGATCAGTCATCTTGGGTTTCCAAGGTTACCTCAACAGGCAGGTCAACTTACACCCTTTCAGACACAACAGGCGTTATGTGTTGCCTTAATGAGACGGTCAACTTTGTTGACCGTCCTTCCATCCAGAACCGGTCAACATTCTGTTGACCGTCTTCCATACAGATCCGGTCAACATTTGGTTGACTGCCCTGCCATCCAGAACGGTCAATATCTTGTTGACTGTCTTCACAGTAGTCTTGAGAACCCTCAGCGATGGATGGTCAACTTGGTCCATTGACCGTCTTGTTGACCGTCCATTGATCGTCCATCCGGTCAACATCCTGTTGACCGAAATTTCTTCACGTGAGATATTTCCAACACACATCGCTCCTAAAAAACTTATAACTGAGTCACATTGATTTGGTTCATTGCTGCAATTGCATCTATAACAGCATCAAACGATTATATGCCAATTAAAATCATGCTGCTATGAACTTATATCTTATAATATGGGATTCTTGTATAATATGCTGCCTTCTTTCTAAAAACAATTATTTAAGCATCATGTAGTTTGCATCAGATTAAAAGAAAATTAGTGAGGTTGGGAGTTGATGGGGACGCTAATAGTAGGCTAACCCAAATGAGAAAATGGTCCAATTTTTAGAGGCCCATTTTTGCATGGATAGTCAATACTGCCGTTGACCAGACAAGAATCAAGTGGGTTGGTAGAGGCCCAAGATTAATGAAAGCCCATCTAAGATTAGGACGGTCAACGATGCCGTTAATCGGGGAAGGAATAGTGGGCCGGCTACGACCTATGATGAACGTGCCCTATATCCAGATTGGCCCATGTGCCCATCTTTAGGCCACAATGATTGTCTGCCATAATTTTTTACATTTCTAAGAAGGCAATATTCACTGTAACGGTCACCTGTAGAATCAACACAGCTTGAGAGGAAGGCATCAGAATCCACGTAGGAAATCCTAACGGTTACCATGCGCAGAAGAAAGGTGATCCACCTTTTTAACCGTTAGAGTCAGAGACGACGATCACGCTTAAACCAGAAAGGTAACGATTCCCCCAAAAGGTAGATATCCAGCCTCACTGTATAAGGAAGGCAGCCAAGGGATCATGGCTATAAAAGGTTTTGAAAACTCCCTCCAAAGGCATCACGTCTCTTGCCCAAAAAAACTCCTCGAAATTCTCTAACTCTTTGGAGCACCCAAAACTCTCTCTCTACTATTAGTTCCCATCGAACTCAATACTAAGAGAAAATTGCTCCCCATGAGTGTCCAAAACCACACTCTCTATGAGTACAATTCCCATATGCAAACACTCACCAGCATTCATTTCTACATTCTCTGTATCCACCTTCTTGTTTTCAGAAGGTTGATTACTGACTTGAGTATCGAAATATTTTCGGTGGGACCAAATTTCGTCGTCACCTGACCTCTTGTTTGAAGTTATGGTGTGTAGGATCCAAAACTCTATGGATGAAATCGAAATTCGACGGACAACTCGACCTGAATCTGTTCAAAATTTAGATCCAGGACGCATTAGGAGTTTTGAATTGAAAATAAATAAAAATGTATTAATAATTAAATGTTTACTGGGAGTATAAATGGATGAGTTAAATATATTATGTTTTATACCACTTCCTTGTGAGTTTCACATTTATTAGACTCGAAGTTAATCAATTCTGGGGCTTCACGAGTGTTCTACACGAGGTTTGCATGAGCATAAATATTCGCTTGAGGTTCCGCATAAAGGTCACAAGTTAGCAATTTAAGCACTAGGTCAACGAGAATTTTCGATGAGAAACCACAGGTGAGCCATGAGCTAGCGACTTAAGTGCTAAGTTTGGAAGAAAGTGGCAGACAAAAGGTGAGCTATGAGCTGACGGTTGAAGTTCCAAGCTTAAATGATTATCAATGGCATGTCATCGGTGGGTTATGAGCTGACAGCTTAAACACAAGGTTTGGGAGGATTTTCAATTGCATACGACTAACGGACAGGGAGTTGGTGGCGTAAGTGGTCCTTGCAAGAATAAAGGCTCTATTTTAATTGTTGGGCAAGCATTTGAGAGTGAAAATGCATGAGCTATACAAGGAAGATAGAATAAGAAGATTTTTGATATCTAATTGATATCCGATTTTAATATCATCATTTGCTAAGCTAATATATATTGTTCTAATTTTTATTGTAGAATATTTTATACATTGTTTGTTTATTTTTTTTTGTTATATTTTCAATCGTCTTGGAATTGTAATTTATTGATTTTTAAGTACGTGACTCAATAAAAATTTTTTATACCCATCCAAGTTCAATGAATAAAGATAATAACTCATTTTGGTATAAATAATCATTATCTATTCTTTCACAGTTAGAAAGATGGATTAAGGTTATTTGAATAATTCACATAATCATTAACCTCTTTCCAATTATCTTTATGGTTGTTAGGTATGCAAAATATTATATTTAATTGGTTATTTATATGGTCATTTACACAGGTCATTATGATGGGCTTTTAAAGAGTATTATTTGTAACCTAATATTCATAGTATAAATGGTTTGAATGTTGCCCCACGGTTTTTTACTTGTTAAAAAGAGTTTTCTATATTAATATTACCATATAATGTTTAATACTAAGTTGCATATTGTTATTTCTCATACTTATATAAGAGATTCGTGGTTGACGATTAATAAAATTTGTTTTACTTATATTAGTGTTGTGCGTATTTTGAATCCCAACAAGTGGTATTAAATCATAGGTTTTTTGATATAAAAACAACAATTTGATGGCAATTTTAAAGAGTTCATCATTCTATATTAAGCAATTTAATGAAAAAATAATTTTATTCTTTAATAAGAAATAGTAAAAAATATTTTGACTTGAAAAAATACATAGAGAAAGAAGGAGAATAAACTAAAGAGATTTAAGGGTGAGGAATTATGAGTGATTTGACTAATTGTATAATCAAATTATATCTTATAGATAATATTCATTAGGAAGTCATTGGTTCATTATGTCCAATAAAGGTCTAGATGAAACTTGAGTGTTGATATAAGTTTGAGTCCTTGACAATGAGATTGTATTTCATAAAAAAATTAGGTGACTTTTGATTATTGAAAGTGGCAAGGTTTGAGAAGTATCTAGATGAGTTTAATCAGATTGTAACACAAATACCCACACTTGATAAAAAAACTTAAGGAAAAAGATAAGACGTTGATTTTGTTGGCATCACTACTAATCTCATATGAAATATAATAACAAAATTAGGATACATTTATTCTCAATGAGGTTATTATTATTTATCTTATGAATGAGTTTAGAAGGAGGAAAAATAATAAAATTTCATGAAAGCATAGTGCCTTGGCTACAACAAGCGGTTTCACGCAGAAGAGTGATAGAGAGAGAAAGTGAATTGGAGAGGAGCAACAGTTGTTGCAAACTCAATGATATTGAGTGCTATTATTATAATAATAAATGTCACATAAAGTAGGATTATTTTAAGCAAAAAAGGGAGGAGAGAGGTACTGCGCCATGAGAAAGGAGGGATCATGACAATCATAATTAGGTCCTTATCTCTACTTTGAGTGACCTTCTAGTTGTAGATGTAGAAAAGATATAGAGCTTTATATGGCCATGAGATATGTTGGGTGATGTATCACGACTTTTCACTTCATGCCACATTGAAAAAATCTTACTTCATCTCCTGTATGTTTGGGGATTATGGGATATTAAAGATGAAAAATAATGATTTCTTAAGAGTAGTTTACATTGAGGGTGTTAGCTTGTGAAGAAGCAATAGGTCAAAACTTAGGGGCATGTGACACGCACCAAAACTGAGGTTAAATTTGATTTCAACCAGTAAATTTAATGAGGATAGATTTTACACTATGCTCAATAAAGATCAATAGAAACTTATCAAAGGCTCCTTCTTTGTAAAGGGTCAGCAAGTATTCAAACTAGTACATGATAAAGATTTCAATTACCAAGATCAATGTTAATGTGACTAATGGAATATTTCGTTAATGTGGTGGAAAGAGACCAAAGAGGAGTTAAGAGCAGCGTTCCAACCAATGCAAAGATGTCGAATAAAGTGGTAATACTTTAAGTGTTTCAGTGGAGAGAAAGAGTAATGTTCAAACTTGTAAAGTTTGACACTGGTTTTTTTTGTGGATGGGAAGTTGTTACCAGAAAAGAGATAGCAACTGCTCGCAGGAGAGGTGAGGTCCCCAACAAGTTTGTAAGAAAAAAATTATTAAATTTTATATCACTTTTTTATAAATTTCACATCTATTGGCTTATGGTTTGTCAGTTCTAGTGCTATAGGAGGTGTTCCACGCTAGGTTCAAGTGATGTTCATTTGAGAGAAGATGTTCACTAGAGGCCTCACAAGAAGATTATGAGCTAGTGGCTTAAGTGCTTGGTTTGAGAGGATTTATAACGACAGACCATGTATAAGTTGTAAGTTGATGATTTAAGCACCAGGCCTAAGTAATTTTCAATGGTTGACTACAAGTGGGCCGTGAGTTGACAGCTTAAGTGTTAAGTCTAGGAGGAGTTTTAGTGGCAGGCCACCGGTAGGTTACAAGCTAACAGTTTAAGCATTAGACCTGAGTGATTTCCAATGGAAGACTGCATATGGATCACAAGTTGATAACTTAAGCACCAGATTTGTAAGGGTTTTTAGTGTTAGATCATAAGTAGACTACAAGCTGGCAGTTTAAGTGGTCTTCACAAATATGAAAGGTATTGTTTTAATTTTAGGGAAAGAATTTTAAAGCAAAAGCGCAAGGAGCACCGAAAGAAATAGAGAATCGAGAAAAGAGGAAATAAAAAGATTTTTGACATTTATTGAGATCCATTTTGGGTTTTATCCTTCGCACAGTTAGGATATATTACTCTAATTTTAATTATAAGGTGTTTTACAGGTTAGTTGTTTATATCCTTATTATATTTTCTCTCATACAATTGCTAGTTGTGATAGCAGCATTATTTAATCAGTTATTCAAAGGGCTCTTGAAAGGAGTCATTTGTGTTAGAAATAGACTACGTATTTGAATCACGAGAAAATATAAAATAAATGATGATACGTACACAATAATCAATCATAAATAATAAAGACACGATTTTTACGTAGAAAACTCCCTATTAAACGAGGGAGAAAAATCACGGGACACGAAGTCTGAACTTTTTCACTAGCAACAGTTTATCGATTACACAAACCACAAATCTCAAGGGTCACAAACCTCTTACTTCACACAGCTCGTACAAGAAATATAAAGTTGAAGAGTAGAGATAAAACCCGACAAATGTTCTTCTCAGCAACAAGAACTTCATACGATTGATTGACGGAGACTGGAATTTGATTCAAAACCCAACCGGAGGCTCAAATCTTACTCGTCTTCTTCTCCTCTCTCTTCTTTTTTTTCTCTGAAACGGAGCTCAAAAACTGATCATAATACCATAAAATGCGCAGCACGGGTTTTATAAAAACAGGCGCGCACTCGAGCGCTCGTTGAGCACGCATCGGGTGCAGGCCCACGCTTGAGCGCCATTCGGTCGCAGCTCGAGCGCACTGGTTCTAGAATTTCGACTTGATAGCCATTTGGGAGCCGATCGAGCACACCGGTTCTGGAATTTCGACTCGAGCGCAATTCAGGTGAGTATCGAGTGCAATGCTACTAGAAAGTGCGCCTCGAGCGCCTGTCAGGCGCAACTCGAGCCTTCCTCATGCGGTGAGGATATTTGCTTCCATCCGCCACATCAAGTGAGTATAGGCCCACACAAGAGTGACCCATAACCCAACAAACTTTTTCTCACGACCGTATAGGGCCATTCATCGTAAGGGAGAAATAGGGGATGCATGTTTAATGATAAGTAAAATTATCTTTTGTGGGAGTTTGCACTTTTCTAGAAGTCTATTAGAGAAAGAGGGAGAGAAATTTCTTCAAAGAGTCTTCTGGGCTTTTTCTTTCGTCATTTTTCCTTTTTTCCTGTTGGAAAGATGGTCTTTTTATAATTATTATAGGGTTGTTAACTTTTTCTATTGACTGCTTAGGAAACCGCTCAAGAAACTGTTGAATGAATAAAATTTTATACATAGAGTGGTTTCAACCGGCGTCCAAGGCTGTTCAAATAAGAGAGGGAAATCGCTCGGCTTTTGGTGCCAATTCATTCATGCCATTGGACATGTCTTTGGATTGGGCCAGGCTAATCCCTTGAGCCTTCATGATTTGTGAGCTGAATTTATGAGAGTGGTCTTGATCGTTGGACCATTAATATCAATATCCATTAATATTAATATAATATAAAAATAATTTATCTGAAAATTATTCGAAACTAAAAATTTTCACTCTCTCAGTAGTATCTATCTTCTTTTTCAAATGGCTGTTACTGTTCACGCTACTTTTTCAGGTTTACAATTCTCAAATGAAAGCGTTCTCCCACTATAATTTATGTGTTAATTTAATAATAATATAACAAGTTAGCGAGTAAGGAGTGTAAGAATTATGGAGAAAAATGATGATTTTTACTTGCCTTTTTTTTTTTTTTTTTTGATTCTCTACAATAACCATGATAATAGCCCGTTGCGGCATAGTGCAGCAGCAGTGTAGAAGTGTCCCTGAGCCTTCTCTCTCCCACCAAAAGCTCACAACAATAAATCCCAACTATTCATGCATCCTCAAAACTGTTGGGACTCAAGCCGTTTATTTAAATCGTAAAGAAATAATCAACAATTTACAACGAACACATAACAATTATCAATAATGAAATAAGACGTAATTTTTATATGAAAAATCATCTTAAGAATAAGAGGAGAAAACCATCAGAATATATGTTCAAAAATAACTCTATTATACAATCAGTTTAATTATACAAACCCTACAAATATAAGAATTAGAATCTTATAATAAATCGATTGAGTAATAATGATTACGAGATGAAAGAGTAGAAAATATAACAAGTAAAACTTTCTTCTCAATTTCAAGAATAATGTATCCAATGTCGATGGAGATTAAAATATGATTCAGAATTCAATCGGATACACGAATCTCTCACTTCTCCGTTTTCTTTCTTTTTATTATTTTTTATTCAACTCATCAATGATATCATTAATATTAGAGTTAAGATCCTTATATAGAACCTTCATCTTAAATTAATTAAAAAATAAATATAATTTTTTATCTAACGATATCTCAAAATTAGAAAATAATATAACACATTTTCATAATAAAATAAAATCTCACCAAAAAAATCTTTCAAATAAAATTAAATTCAAATAAAATAAAATCTTTCTTAATCAAATAAAATAATTTTTTTTTAATTTAAAAAGTCCATAGTATCCGTACAGTTTTCGTATGATCTCGTCTAAATTACAAAATGACATATCAAATGAGTATAAATCCATATAAAAATAATCTATAACCAACAATGACTTCATACACTTAAATATATGACTATTCATGGAGGGAGGCGGCTGTTGAGATTGACCAAAGGGGCATAAATATGTTTAAATTGTCATTCTAAGATATTAAAAATATTTACTAGCTCTAGATAAAAAATTATCAAAATATTTTTTTAATGATTCGATACATACAATCTTTATATGAAATTGATCTAAATTTACCCATGATTGATAATACATTAATTGTTTTTATCAACGAATTTTTGGGATCACGAGTTTCGGTAATTCGAAATAAAATACTGGGATGTTAAAATTAGAGAGGCAATCTGCTTCGAATTTCTAGATTTTTCTTAGGAAAATGTTTTCGGAATTCATTTCCTCTGGGAAGAAAATGAACCCATTTGACTTCACTTCATGGGCATCTGAACTTTGTGATTTAAACGCAGGAAATAAAAATTTTCTCTACCTCACCGTCTTCCTTCGAATTCCTCGACTTCTTCAATTTGTTACCCACTGTACAATTCAATACTGAAACCCTGAAGAACTCAGTCCGCAGCCCATATAAGTTATGCATCAATTGATCTGTAACAACAGACTCCGTTCAATCACACAGCTAATTGAAAGTAATAGCGAAACACTAGCCCTCAAACAAATTCAAGGAAACCTCAACATCAAAACGACTATCGCCCAACAACCTGAGGTTTTATTTTCGACTGTTCGCAAATAATGAAACGAGATTCCAGAGACGGATTTAAATCGAAGATTGGGTTCAACCTCCAAAACAATAATCACACCCCAAATTTTAACGAGGAAGTGAGAAGATCGGGACTGATCAAAGAGAAAGAGTGATTGCAAAAACAGTGCTGCGGATTTGACCGTTGAGAAATAGGAACAGGTTAAAACTGTGGAATACAGAGTCGACGCGGATAAGGAGAGAGAATATTCCATGTCCCGGCAAAAACCTCTTCCTTACCAAAACAAAGTTTAGAAAAAAACTGTGGAAAAAAAAACAAAAAAACCGTTTGAAGTCTGTTGAATAATTCTTCTTAATATATCTAGCGATGGATGCCCTAAATTTGTGATGTGTGCTGGGGATCACTCCCGTGACGAAGTCTTTGTGATCGAAGAACTTGGGCGGAGCACGAATGTGCTGTTTCACTCGGGAAAGAAATTCCGGTCAACAAGTATGTTGACCGGATGGACGGTTAATAGAGTTGACCGGATTGACGGTCAACATTACCAGCAAATGATGTTGACCGATTTGGCAGTTAAACAAACCGGATTCACCGAGAAATTTCAGAATGACAAATTTCAGACGGTCAACAAGGATGTTGACCGGTCTCTTGAAAAACGTTAACGGCCAATTGGCAATTTGCTAGAAAATCCAAGATACAACACCAACTCAATTTTTTCAGAGAGACATGATTTCGACGGTTTTTTGCGAGCCCGTTTTTGTGAGGAATATTCATATTATTGGAAAGGATTGATCTTGTCCTTTCTGGAGGGAAAAATTGCCCTAGATCTCTTGGTGTGTGGTTTTTCAAAACAAATATTGTAACTTGCTGGATATGGGTGTGTGAGATAACTTTTGTAGAGAACTTTAGTGCTGGAGAGAGCGAGAGAAAAACGGTGAAGGGAAGAGAAACTGTAAGCAACCGTGTGTGTGTTGTCGTTGCTCTGTTCTTTGATTTCTCTTTATTCTCTATTGTGTAATAGAGAAACTTTTTTCCAAATCTCTCACATAGTGAAATACGTTCAGTGGACGGATTGTCCCATGATTTTTTCCTTGATTGATAAGGATTTTTCACGTAAAATTTTTGTGTTCATTGTTCTTCTTTTTTCATATTCCTTACTGTGTTATTTGAGTAGGAAAGTTAGTCGCCATATTTTTCAAAAAGTGGTATCAGAGACAGGTTCCATACTCTATTTTAATGGCATCCTCGTCATCAAAGAATCTGCTGTTCAACATTGAGCAATTTAACGGGTAGGGCAACTTCATTCTCTGGTAAGAGATGGTGAAGAACATTCTGACGAGATAAGGGATGGAGAAGGTGTTGAAAAAGAAGGACGAAAAGCCTGAAAATCTGACCGACGATGAATGACAAGATAAGAGAGATTTTACAAACTGTACCATTAAGTTGTGCCTGGCGGACAACACTCTCCAAGAAGTTCTTGGCCTAACTGATCCGGCGGAGGTCTGAGAGAAGTTGGAGAGCCGTTACAAGTCCAAATCTCTGAACAACCGACTGCACGTAAAGAAGCAGTTTTATGGCTTACGGTTATCAGAAGGAGAGAGTTTTGAGAAACACTTTGACGAGTTTAACCGGATATTGATGTAGATGTCTGTTCTTGATAAGGAAATCAAGGAGGAGGACAAGGCATTGGTTCTGCTGGCTTCTCTGCTGGCCACCTATGATTATATTGTCACAACCTTACTGTTCGGCAAGGATACTTTAAGGTTGGATGAGGTTATTGCTTCTCTGCTCATGAACGAGTCAAGACGGTCACAAGGGACCTCATTGTCTTCTCATTCTGAGGTGTTGGTGACCGAATCCAGGGGAATAAGTAGAGGTCGCCACCAGAAATCAGGAGAAAAAGGACGCAACAAGTCACGGTCCAGATACCAAAACCTGGAGTGCCATCACAATGGCAAAAAGGGCCACATTAAGAAGTATTGCTTCAAATGGAAGTGAAAAATGCCAGAGAATGAGAAAGGTGACAAAGGACGCGGGGATGAAACGTCCTCTGTCTCAGTAGTCACAAGTGGGGATCTCCTGCTGACATGTCAAGGAGAAGTGGCAAACTTGACAGACATGGAATCTGGTTGGATAATTAATTTGGGCGCTACCCTACATGTCACGTCCAGAAGGGGACTGTTTACATCCTATACTCCAGGAGATTTTGGAGTAATTAGGATGGGCAATAAATGAACATCCCCGATTGTAGGTAGAGGAGATATCATTCTGGTCACAAATAATGGCACGAAGCTGCTGTTGAAGGATGTGCATCACGTTCCTGATATTCGATTGAATGTCATCTCAGCCGGTCGGTTGGATGATGAAGGTTACTGCAACACCTTCTGTGAAGGTGAGTGGAAGCTGACCAGAGGGTCTCTTATTACAGCGAGAGGAAAAAAGTGCTCCGGCCTGTATGTGATGAAAGTCTGTGCAATGGTCGGAGATGTGAACGCTGCAATTTGTAAGGAGACAGAGGATTTGTCTCACTTGGTCAGGAAGGGCTTAATTAATGGAATAAAGGAGGATGGGATGAAGACGTGTCCCCACTACTTGGCCGAAAAACAGAGAAGAGTTTCTTTCAATGGAGTTTCGTCAACCCCAAAACTGGACTGCTTGATCTCATTCACACAGATGTGTGTGGACCATTGAAAGAGAAGTCGATCGGTGGTGTTCAATATTTTGTTTCTTTCATTGACGACTGTTCTAGAAGGCTGTAGGTTTCCCCACTGAAGACCAAGGATCAAGTTCTTGGTACTTTTGAGCAGTTTCATGCTCTTGTGGAGCGTCAGACGGGGAAGAAACTGAAGGCCATCCGAAGTGACAACGGCGGTGAATACTTGGGACCCTTTGATGTCTATTGCCGGTCACATGGTATTAGGTATCAGAAAACGCCATCAAAGACACCTCAATTGAATGGAGTAGCAGAACGGATGAATCGTATGCTCTTGGAGAGAGTACCTTGCATGCTCTCTGAAGCAAAGCTTCATGCTTCATTCTACAGGCGTAGCACTCGGACGGCAAAATTTCTTACATTATCAACAGGTCGCCTAGTAAGTCTCTGATGGGTGAAGTGGCGGAGAAGATATGGACTGGCGTGGAGCCGTCCTATGATCATTTGCGGGTGTTCGGATGTAAAGCATTCGTACACGTTCCAAGAGACGAAAGGACGAAACTAGAGCCAAAGACGATGCAGTGCGTCTTTCTAGGCTATGAAGAGGATGAGTTGGGTTACAGATTTTATGATCCTGCCACTAGAAAACTTGTCCGGTCAAGAGATGTAATCTTTACTGAGAATAAAATGATTGAATACATTGGTAGTAAGACAAATTGTAATGATGAACAGACGGACAAAGTAAGCATTAAAGATGTCCGTCCTGTATCATTGGAAGGCGAAAACTGTGGTCCTGAGGCAGTTGAGGATACTGGAGAGGAGGTCATGGTGCCTGATGATGACCAGGTTGAAGCCATCCCTCAACCAGCCGAAGAAGTTGCTGTCAGACGATCCTCTCGGAACAGACGACCGTCGGTTTGTCTGTCTCCCAGTGAATATGTTATATTCACTGATGTCGGAGAGCTCGAAGACTATGAAGAGGCTGTGAATGATGAAAGTAAGGAGAAATGGTTGGAGGCCATGAAAGATGAGATGAGTTCTCTTCATGAGAACCATACTTTTGACCTTATTAAACTTCCTAAGGGAAAGAAGGCCCTGAAGAATAAATGGGTCTTCCGGTTGAAAAAGGACGACAACACCAATGAGCCAAGATACAAGCCATGACTGGCGGTGAAAGGTTTCGGACAACGGAAAGGAATTGATTTTGATGAGATATTTTCTCCGGTAGTAAAGATGTCTTCCATACGGGTGGTATTAGGTCTGGCTGCCACCTAGGACCTTGAGGTGGAGTAGATGGATGTCCGAACTGTATTCCTCCATGGAGAGTTTGTAGAGGAGATCTACATGGAACAGCCGAAAGGATTTGAGGCTAAGGGAAAGGAACAACTCGTATGCCATTTGAGGAAAAGTCTGTATGGCCTGAAGCAAGCTCCTCGACAGTGGTACAAGAAGTTCGACTCTGTCATGGTCGGCCAAGGGTACCGGCGGACTACTCGTGACCACTGTATTTTTGTGCAGAGATTTACTGATGATGATTTTGTAATTCTTCTCTTATATGTGGATGACATGTTGATAGTTGGACGAAATAGTACTCGAATAAAGGAGCTGAACGAGCAACTTGGGTGGACTTTTGCTATGAAGGACCTTGGATTGGCGAAGCAAATTCTGGGAGTCAGAATTATACGTGATCGGAAGGCTAGAAAATTGTGGTTGTCTCAAGAAAGTTATATTGAGAAAGTGCCCCAACGATTCAACATGGACAAGTTGAAGCCCGTGAACACACCCTTGGCAAACCATTACAAGTTGAGTACTCGTCAATGTCCGTCCTCGGATGACGAGAAGAGATATATGAAAGGCGTGCCCTATTCCTCTGCTGTGGGAAGCCTTATGCATGCATTGGTGTGTACCAGACCGGACGTAACTTATTCTGTTGGGACAGTTATTCGTTTTCTATCAAATCCGGGAAAGGAGTATTGGTCCGCGGTCAAATGGATCATGAGATATATTCGGGAAACTTCTAAGAGGTACTTGTGTCTTGCAAGTGACAAACCGCAGTTGGTGGGATACTCAGACGCGGACATGGTCGGAGATATTGACACACGCAAATCTATATCGGGTTACTTGGTAAAATTTGTGGGCGGTGCAGTTTCTTAGCAGTCCAAGCTACAAAAGTGTGTAACTCTATCTACAACTGAAACCGAATATATTGCAATTACAGAGACGTACAAGGAGATGCTGTGGATGAAGAAATTTGTTCAAGAGTTGGGTTTTAACAAGAGAAGTACAGTGTATTCTGTGACAGTCAGAGTACAATACATCTCTGTAAGAACTCTTCGTTCCACTCGAGATCCAAGAACATTGATGTCCGGTACCATTAGGTGAGGGACGTGCTTGAAGCTGATCTATTATCACTGGAGAAGATCAGTATAGAAGACAATGGGGTAGACATGATGACTAAGATCCTACCAAGAGGGAAGAATGAAACATGCTGCAAGATAGTCAGGCTAATGGATCCAACTTCCTCACGGTCAGGTCATGAGGAAAAGTTTGCTGGGGATCACTTCCGTGAAGAAGTTCTTGTGATCGAAGAACTTGGGCGGAGCACGAATGTGCTATTTCATTCAGGAAAGAAATTTCGGTCAACAAGTATGTTGACCGGATGGACGGTCAATGGAGTTGACCGGATTGACGGTCAACATTACCGGCAAACGATGTTGACCGGTTTGGTGGTTAAGCAAACCGGATTCCCTGAGAGATTTCAGAATGGCAAATTTCAGACGGTCAACAAGGGTGTTGATCGGTCTCTTGAAAACGCGGACGGCCAACGGTTGGCCGCCCGCTAGGAAATCCAGTATAACACCAGCTCAGCAGATTTTCAGGAGATACGTGATCTCAGACGGTTTTGTAAGAGCCGTTTTTGACAGGAAATATTCATATTGTTGGAAAGGATTGATCCTATCCTTTCTGGAGGAAAAAATTTCCCTAGATCTCTCGGTGTGCGGTTTTTCAAAGCAAGTATTGTAACTTGAAGGATATGGGTGTGTGAGATAACTTTTGTAGAAAACCTTAGTGCTGGAGAGAGCGAGAGAAAAACGGTGAAGGGAAGAGAAACTGTAAGCAACCGTGTGTGTGTTGTTGTTGCTCTGTTTTTTAATTTCTCTTTATTATCTACTGTGTAACAGGGAAACTTGTTCCCAAATCTCTCACATAGTGAAATACGTTCATTGGACGGATTGTCTCGTGATTTTTTCCTTGATTAATAAGGGTTTTCCACGTAAAATTCTTGTGTTCATAGTCCTTCTTCTTTCATATTCCTTACTGTGTTATTTGAGTGGGATAGTTAGTCGCCATATTTCCCAACAATGTGATGTGTAAAATTGAAGAAAAATGCAGCAAGGGAGATGTCGAGAGTTTTCAGAAAGGATTCCATAGAAAACAAAACCATAATATTGACTACTCTGAACGAAGCATGGGCAGCACCAAACTCTACATTCGATCTCTTTCTTGAGAGCTTCAAGATCGGCAACAACATGCCATGGCTTTTGAAGCATTTGGTGGTGGTTGCGCTGGACGAGAATGCGTATGGCCGCTGCGTTGTGGTACACCCTCATTGCTATCTTCTCCACACCGGAGGGATCAACTTCTCCAAGGAGGCCTACTTCTTGTCTCCTACCTACTTGCAGATGATGTGGAGGAGGATCGACCTTCTGCACACCGTCCTGCGACTGGGATACAATTTTATATTTACTGTAAGTTCCCCCCCCCCCTTTTAATGAATTGTTACAAGTTCACAATCTCATTTTTAACTTAGAAATACCAGTTTTTTTGTTTTTGAATGAAAAAAAAGATAATCATCATGCAGAGGTAGTATATAGGCTGTATGCAGATGTGTTAGGTTTTATATTTATGTTAAAAGGCATTATTACAGTGGATTTTGTTATAATATCATATTATTTTTGTGAAGTTATATGTATGATTGTTATTATAAAAAGACTATTTTTATAATTTAAAGTTATAATCTTAGTATTAACATAGAATAGCCTTTTCAATATGATAAGCTTTACACTTCTAATAAACTAAAATTAATTTAAGGATATCAAATTAAGAATTGTTGCCTTAATTTACAAAACCCATTTTGAAGACAAAGAGTTCTTTGGACAACAGAAACCCAAAAAATGGTATCATGGTTTAAGCCTCATAGCTTTCCACTTTCCTGTTGAAAAAAATTTGCTTCCATGGGATGGCTAAAAAAAGAAATGGGAAATATGGGAAGCCTGTTAATGAATAAATGAATGAATTTGAGCTTTTTCATTGATTTCCTTACCATACATGGTTCATATTCTAAAAGATGTAGTCTCAAATCCCAGGATGTCGATATTATGTGGTTCCGCAATCCATTTCCACATTTTTTTGTGGAGGCAAACTTTCAAATTGCATGCGATCGCTTTAATGGCAACTCATTAGACGTAAACAACGCTCCGAACGGAGGATTCAACTACGTTATGTCGAACAACCGCACGGTTTATTTCTACGAGTTTTGGTATCAATCAAGATTGAAATACCTTGGCCAGCATGATCAAGACGTTCTTAATAAAATTAAGCACGATCCCACCGTTAGGAACATTGGACTTAAAATGAGGTTCTTGGATACTATTTATTTTGGTGGATTTTGTGAGCCAAGCAGAGACATGAATAAAGCATTTACAATGCATGCAAATTGTTGCAGAGGTTTAGAAAAGAAGGTTCATGACTTGAGCATGGTGCTCCAGGACTGGAAAATGTACATGTCGCTGTCGCCAGCTCAGAGATCAGAGTCGCCACGCTGGAGGGCTCCTCAAAAATGCTTGTTTTAAGTTAAAAAGGAATATCAAAGCTACATTTATCGTGACAAGGAAGACGAGCCTTGTTGCTAATATGAGTTTATTTTGTTTTAATATAGAGAAAAATGAGTTCATAAATACGATGGTAACTTCTTTACATGTAGAGAAAAGATTGTGTAATTGATTATCTTCGTATCTTATAACAAATGAGGGTTGCATACCAAGTGGCTCTATAACATAAATAGCTAGGCAGCAGCGATTAAATTCCATGGAACATCCTACCAAAGCAACAAGCAGCCCAATAATTCTGCCATCTTAAATCTGAGTCTGAATATCTTTATGACCAACGCTTAGAAAACTACTAACTAAGTCGCATTGATTTGATTCACTGCTACAATTGCATCTCTAACAGCATCAAATAACTATATGCCCAATATAATCAGGCTGCTACAAACTTAGATCACGTAGTTTGTATTAGATTAAAAGAAAATCAGTGCAGTTGGGAGTCTCAAATTTTATCCACATTTGTGAAGTCGATACACATATTCCACTTTTTATTGCTTTTCTTGAGAAGGGCAACATTTAATGTTCAACCTGGATATTAGACTTTCCTTTTGAATTCTAAACCAACTAGCTTCTTAACATCCTAAGTTATAGCAATGAGTTTTTTTATGGAGTGACTTATTTGTATCTGCAAAATTGGCTTGTGTTTGGAAATCAGACTAAGCTTGTGAATCATTACCTTAGTTGGCATATCTGGTATGTCCGCTAGCATCCATGAAAATGCATTCAAGTTTTAATGAAGGAATGTCATCAGTTGTTCTCACAGCTAATCGAGAAGAGAACCACTAACTTGAACATTTTTGCCTGGCTCGCTCAGATTCAGAGGGATTTACAGGGTAGATTCATCGGATTAGGCTTGTTGTAGAGTAGCTTCATCTCAGAGGTTAAACTCCTCAATCGGCTAAGTTGGCACTGATTGGCTTATCTAGGCTAAGTAGTAGGGTCGACCGGTGACATAAGCGGTCAACACTTTTCCCACCTCTATGGGGTCATAAATTTTATCTTTAGGTACAATATCGATGGCAATGCCCCAAATACTATTAGATAGGGTTGGCCTAATATAGTATTATAGATTGAGGGTATCATGTCCCAAATTTTGATCTTATAATTAACTCTTTAACCAAATAATTATTAATTTAACTAAATTATTTTCTACTTAACTTTTGGACATAAATTTCACGACGATACCTCAACTGACCACAATAAAATTAATATAATATTATACACATAACCCAAAATAAGTGTCACATAACGTTCCACTGACACCGACTCATTGATGACGTCAGATCTTACATAAGAAAGATACATATCTATACACAATTAGAGTACATAGACAGTGGAAATATAAATTATAAACTACTGAACATCAACATATCACATATATAACCTAAAATAACAATATCCGAAGCAACCAACATTTGACATAGCTGGTATAGTTCTTGTCTATAGAACATCATCATCATTGATTGCAGTCCGAGACTAAAATTATAGCTAAATTACAACATTTTTAGATACTTAAATGCTACTTAAAATATAGCATAATATATTAAATGTTGTCCGAATACATTACACAACATTCAACATCATTAAAAATCTAATCTAGAGTCTATATGCCAGCTTGATCCTTCATTCTTCTTCATCCAACAAGAACTTTTATATCTTATTTGAGGAGTTAGTAAAAATAATAAAGAGTGAGTTAAAAATTTAACAAGGCACATAATATGACAATAATCATATATATATATATATATCTTGCATTAAAAATATATATGAAGGATTATAGATCATGGGCGACTGCAATGAGATGGACTTAAGTAGGAAATTCAGCTTATACATTTTTAAAATTTTTACCATATTTTTTCTCAATTTAACTCATCAAATCAAGCTTAATTTTGATTTTTCTTAGAGACTAAGGGAGATAAACTTTACTGACTAAAAGAGCGAACAATTAAAATCCAAATTATATTTACTCTTATACAACTAAAGACAATACGCTACTATTTAAAACTTATAAATGAACTATCTATATATTATTCTATAAATAGGGTCAAACGTCGTTTTTCACTTATGGATGATAAGTTCAGATATTATTATTATTATTATTATTATTATTATTATTATTATTATTATTATTATTATTATTATTTGTTTTAGTTTTTCTTTTTTTAAAAAAATTCAAATCGATATTCGGGCGATAATAAGGGTGCACCTCGGGCGCCATCCCAACTGATTCAAATATCCTCCAAAATTTCTCAATATTAATTAATTTTTGCTAGACCTAGATTACCCAAAATCACAATTAATATTAAATTAATTCCAAGAAAAATTTAAAATATTATATTCTCCCTTCGTTACAAAATTTTGGCCTCAAAATTTACACCTCTTGATCTTAGCCTCAATTATCCAACAATTAGGATATTCTTTCGAATTTCATTTTCGCACTTCTCAATATACTTCCTTGGTCAAATGATTTATCCAAATCCGATCATCAACAAATAGGGATATTCTACCGAACTCGTCATCGAGATCTCTTAACGCTTCCTCAACTAGAAAATTCCTCAAAAATATAAAGACCGATGAAAATATCTTATTCCTTTGCATTAGATCATTCCCATCCCAAAAATCAAAATAACAACCTTAACCTAAAATACTTCTCGTCGATAAAAAACAACTTCAATCCAAACACATGTGAATGATCATTTACATAAAATATATCATATCCATCCGTTAAAGTTAGAAATAAGGTCAATCTAAAGGCAACTTCTCTAATTTGCTAAAGATTTTGAATATCCTAATGAACATCCATTTCAGACTACCATTCGACTTCAAAATTTAAAATTCTTCTCTTTAAAAAACTTATAGAAACATTTGATCACTCTTCTCGAGCTTCCAATCTATTTGCAAAACTGATCTCCTATTTCAAGTCTCTAATTAAATTTGATAATCGATAGTCGTGAGTCCACACGCTTCCGATACACCACTCTGATCGATCATCATCCTCAAATCAAATCAAAAGAATCGAAATAGAAATACCTTGTAATCTTCACATCTCGACAATATGCCAACAACCAATCTCAGGAATGACTTTCAAATGAACAAGTGATAAGCCGACTTCATCAACTCAACCATCACCTACCTCAAATTTCGACAAACAATGAAAGGTCTCCATCGGCTAAATCATTGTCAGCTAGCTTAACCTTATCCAAATGATCATCAAAATCCTTTGTTGTTTAAGGCATTTCAAACAAAATCTTAAATGTTTTTTTCTAATCGACTTTCTCCCTTAGGCACAATATTGCTTGCCACAAAGGTTGCGATCTCACGCTTTATGTTCTGCTTGTCAGCTTTGACTCGAGATCAAATCATCATAGTATCTTCACATAAAATCCTCTAGACTGTGCCGCATTCCAAACTTGTCTTAGATAAGGCACCCAACATGAAGAATACAAACATATTAAAATTTTTCGTAGAAGTATCACTGAGCGCTACCAATTCTTCTGATCAATCAGGGATCAATAAAACTAACGTTGATGACACTCTATTCTTCAATTACCAAAAACGTTTCTCACAAGTATCACTTCAATTAAATACCGATTGCCTCTATTTCAAAAGCACCAACAACACTACAATCCTAGAGAAATATTTAGCGAAACTCCCATCATAAATAATCAGATCCAAGAAACTCTGCACTACCATGACCTTAGCCAGTTATTTCAAATAAGTCATTGCTTCCATCTTATTCGGATTTCCAAATGTCATCTTCAAAACCGTATGAACCAAAATGACACCTCAAAATCTATCGCAGACTTTCCAATCGGATATCATATTTCTCAATATTCTTCAAATAAATTAAAATATCATTGACAAAGCCATCATAACTAAACCAAATACGGTCAAAAATTTTAATTGATATTATTCATAAAAGATACTAAAATATTGAACAACCCAAAAGCACAATTAGAATTTACAATGGCCATACCTTGACCTGAAAGTTTTCGTATACACATCCTCCCATTGAATCCTCAATTAAGGATACCTCGACCACAATTCAATTTTAGAGAAAATTTAAATTTCTTCAAATGAATCCAACAAATCCTCAATCTTTTTGAGAACTAACACATATTCACTAGAGAATATTGAAGTACTCCATGCCAAGATACATGGCCGAACGAAACTTTCTCAACAGATTCTGCAATTGTTGTTTTAATTTTTTTAGTTCAAACAAGACTACCCCATAAAGAACCTTCAAGATAGATGTAAATTCAAACACAATATCGAAAATAAATTTGATTCTTTGATCCAGGAGTAATCCAATTGAATCATCTGAAAAATATCTTCAAACTCGTAGATGACCAGAATATCTTAAATGGTCACAGAATAACTGCTAAATGTGACTCTTAAAACTCATATCCCGAAACACATAATAGAATGGTCTTAACAAATTAGTCTTTCATGACTGAGGAATCAGCTCTAACTTCATGAGCTATAATTGCAAATGCTTCGTCTAAAACCATCTGACTCCTATCTAGACGTCTGGAATCTATATGTTTGGAATTTGAATGATCTTTTTGATAAATGGTATATCTGGCCGCAATTTGAAGTATACTTTATTTCTGACGAAGCAAACTCATCTTGTGTATATTTTTCACTAAACTTACAAGGCTAACCTTGCAAACGTGAACTTCGAGAAAAAAGACTTTGCTTAATCTGACTTCCTTTAGCTTGTCCTATGGAGGATAAGTAAGTTCACCTTTCGAGTTTTGACTCCAATGCTTTGATTTCATTTAGAAAGATTTCTCTCGGAGCTACTCCTACTCGATCAATAAGACCTGTTCCAACTTCTCGCAATAATCCAGAGTTGGAATGGCACTAATTGCTACTAAATTTAATCTTGAATTCCACACTTACTATCACACTTCAACAAATCTTTCAAAACTTTTAACCTCTTCCTGAGTATTGCCTCAGAGGCCAAATCTCGAGCTCTTTGTCTATTGATTCTTCAATGATGAGATATTGTAGAGATGATTATTCACCTGATCACAGCGATAAGTGGAAATGGGCAATCCTTGAGTTTTTCTCTCATCCCAACCGTAATTTCAAATCTCTACATGATCAACCTCTTCATTACCAACAAAATCAGACTTGCACATCATTATTCTATCTTCTGGTAGGGATTGTCCATCAAAACACCACGGTTTCTCTTACAAAGAGAAACAAGTTAACTTGATTTGAGCTTCTCCATCTTTATCTACGGCATCCAATCTTGATGAGCCTTCATTCATCTCGACTTTTATTGCTTACCTTCTTGCTGGTCAAAAATCTCCTTTTACACCGCGAAATTTTGAACCGACCAACTTTATCACCTACCCTTCTATCGACCAAAATCTCCTACTCCGTAAGATTTCGGACTAACACCACCCAAGGCAACTACTTTTCTTCCAAAATTGTGAATCCCAACAAAACCTTCACATATTTGCAGAAATCAAATAAAATTCTAATTCAACTGCTATATCATACAATTCATTATGTCGCTTGCGCAACTTATCATAATCGGATGATCATCCTTCCAATCCAAACCCAAACCTTTACAACTCGACCTTCAAATTCAAATCCAAGTCTCCACAACTTAAATTTCCTATTATCAACCAAAGATATAATTTATCATACCTAAATATTCAGCCAATTATTTACTTAAAATGACCTAAAGTACCTCTTCTTACGACTTATCTCTTATACCACTTCTATTATAAATTCAGATCAAGTAAGTCAATTTAAATAATTAATTATAATTTTTAAAATTTAAAAGTTTAAATAAATTTAACAAATAATACTAAGTCCTAAAAATTTCGGTGTGACAATCCAAATAAATAGGACCTAACACAAATTAAAATTCTCAAAAGACCTCATCGGATAACAATTCGGATAAAAATAAATATGACCTACTTTATAATCATAATAAGGGAGGTAGCAATTTTAACTATTTTAAAAATATATTCATCGACCTATATCTGGCAAATTTCATAATACGATAACATTAATTGCCAAATCGGACGAATGACTGATAGATCACGGCCATACTCTCACAATGTATCTGAATCTTCTACACTGAATGGATAAAATAGAAAAAAATGAGCCTAATACTCAGCAATTATCATATTTAATCAAAAGGAGTCCAATCAATCAGAGAAAAAAAATTAAATAGATAAAATCTATTCAAATGATAGAATAAATTTAAATCGATAATAAAATGAATCTAATAGAAATTTAAGATCCAAAATTTAATGGTAATTTTGTTCTCAAATTAAATATCCAAATTCAAAATAAATATTAAAATCAGAAAATAGTCCTCACTTGGACATGTATATGTATGTATATATATATATAAACAAAACAAAAGTGATTCGGATCGATTTCAATAGGTAAATAGCCGATGCCAAGTCCAAATCCAAATTCAAATCCAAGGCCCGATCAGCTTATAATTTGAGATAGAATCCGATAGCCGATGATCTAACAGCATTGCACGAAGCCGTAACACTATTGCGATATATATTCTAAAGGTTCGGATCAAAATATATAATCAAAATTATTTGTACGAGATACACCAAAGCCTAACTATGGGCAAAATTTGGTAAATCTTAAATCAAAGTCCAAAATCCAATTTCAAATCAAAGTCTAATACAAATCAATGTAAAAATAAAAATCATATATCAAATTTGGGTTTTGATTATTTAAAAACTAGTTTGATGATGGGTTATACATAATTTCGATAACCTTAGGTAAAATTAAATACAAATTAGCCCAACATGAATGGCTACCCATGTATTCTGTACCAATGGGTAAGGTTGCTCACTATTATTTGGTACCTATAACTTTGGGTGTAATCCTCAAACTTGCTAGATATATTAGGATGTCCGAATATATTATAAGGTCGAATCAAATCATCCTAATGGGAAGGCTCATTACTCCAATCTATTCCTATCGGCGAAAAGAAATTTTCAAATAACAAATATATTCCCGTTGGGAGTTGGGCAGAATATCAAATATCTAAATCCAAATATAGTGATCATAACTCGGCATGTGCATGTGACTACACGACCTATGCAACTTTTATATTTATTTTTATACAAATATACTGATATAAAAATATATAATATCCAATAAATTTGATGGGTAGGCCCATAGTAGACAGGTCCAATAAAAAAAATGGCCCAAAATTCAGAAAGGCCTAGACACGCGTCTGGACGGTCAACGTGAGCATTGACCGTACGAAGGGCCAACTGAGCGGCCAACGTGTTCCCTCAAGGCAATCAACATTTCTCTTGACCGAAGCACTGTAGCTGTGGACCGAGAAAAGGTAAGAAACCTCATATGGGCTAGGCCCAATTTGACAGACGTTTCTGTACACAATAAGCAATGGTCCCTCTCCCTGATTTCACACCTTTTTTGAAGCCAATCTCCACTGAAAAGGGTATCAACGGATTCAGCGCCCTTCCCATGAGGAAGGCGCTAGATTCTCTCCTCCTACCTACAATGGATTCTAACGGTATAAAAACATAGAAGGAAGGCAAATAAATCTGGAGGACCGTTACTCACTCAAAAAGGAAATGATCTCAGCAGAATGCACCAGTCAAACCTTCACGCTTAAGGAAGGCCGTCCAACTCGATGCAAGGATCACGCCTTCTCTGCTAAGGAAGGTCACCCTTCCCACAATCTATATAATCCCATAGAGTCTCCACTCTGAGGGGACACGAACACGGAGATAGACAAAGACTACAAAGAAATCATTGAGCGCACTAACGCTCATCTCTAAGCACGCAATCGCTTATTCTCTAAGCCTTCAAATTCCAGAGATTTCATCCACTCTCCGAGTTCTATCCTACTAAGCTTCCACGCTTATAGGATATAGCTTCCCACTTGTTTCTTGCAAACGTTGAGTTGGGAAGCTTCACTCTCGACGAGTTACGAGAACATCTCTCACATCTAAGGGCAAACACTCCCACAAACCTCAATCTCTCCCTCTATCTCAACTCGCATTTCTTTTACCTTCTTGCAATTCTAAGGCTTATTGACCGACTTGAGCGTCGGAGTGTCTTCAATGGGATAACATCCCGCCGATATTTGACCTTTCGTTTGTTATAGTGGTGTGCAGGATCCACATTCAATGAGTGGAGCTAGATACAAGTGATCAAGTGAACCCGAATTTGTTCGAAGTCGGATCCAGGTGCGCATCATTGGCGCCGTCTGTGGGAAGCGCTTACAAGAAGCCAACTATGTTTCCCAAAGCCCTTTGCAACCAATACTCTCAATCAAGATGGTGAACACAAGGGTGCAAGAAAACGAGCTAGCCCGAGATGTGGCCTTGCCAAACCAGGACCACGCCATTAGCACCATGGTCAACGGTGTAGCCGGTGGAATTCCAGCATCTTTCTTTCAAAACCTGGCAGGGCATATGCTAAACATTGATAGGATGCTTCAGATACTCTGCTCCTGCCAGGAGCAAGCGCGGTTGGGGGTTGCACCAGCGGAGGCCCCGCACCGGCATCCAGACGAGGAGGCCAGAGAAAGAAAGTTTTAGCCTGAAGGCCCGAAAGGCTGGCCAATGCTCTCGCACCGAAGTCCTCACAGGCTCAAAGCCGTCTAAGGCATGAGGAACGGGAAATCTGTACTATCCCGGAAGAAAGTCCGGAGCGAAGGAACCTCAGGTACTTCTGAGTAGAATCTAGGCCCCAAGCTTAGGAGGGAGCCTTCCGGGCCATTAGATCTACCGAAGATAGCAGCCGCCTGGCTGTTGGACAAGCCAGGGAGAGAATAGAGTTGATGGCATATCTCAACTCCAAAAGATATGCTAATATCATTCCCGTAGATCCGAGGCCGGAGAAGATATGGAACCGTGTCTTTAAAGACGATGAGCACGTAGCCAATATCGACAGATCTCCTTTCACAACGGAGATCATAAACCGTCCCATGCTGGCAAAGTTCAAAATGCCAGCCCTTGACACGTACAATGGGAGTGCTGATCCCGTTGATCATCTCGCACACTTTCGCACCCATCTGGGTCTGCAAGGGCTGGAGGACGCTGCTTCTCGCTGACCTTAAAGGGAGACGTGCGTATCTGGTTCCATCATCTCCCCTCGAACTCAATTTGAAGTTTTCAGGAGCTTTCGGATCTCTTCCTATTGTAGTATGCCTCCAGCCACAGGGAGGAAAAGCAGCCTTGGCATTTGTTGCACATCAAGTAGAAGTATGGGAGAACCCACGGAAGTTCTTGGATCGCTTCATGGCAAAAGTAAGGAGGATCCCCTGACTCACGGAGGAAATGAAACTAGGCAGTTCCATTTCGGCGCTGGCGCATGGAGATTTCTTTAGGCACTTGGCGCATAAGAACCCGCAAACATTTCCAGAAGTGGAGTCTATCACCGGGGCCTACGCGGCAGTAGAGGAGGCCAATGAGGCTAAAGGCCCTAACCGGACCGAATAACCTCGCGCTTTCCCACTTGAAATAAAGAGGAAACACAATGGTGGCGATCACTCCCACCGAAAGCACCACAGGATTGGACTACCAGAGCGTAAGGACTATGGGCCCTTTAGCCTAACGCCTTTGACTGAGACGCGCTGTAACGTCCTCATAAAGATCCGTGGGGAGAAGTTCCTTACGTGGCCAAAACCACTTAAGAAGGCGGAGGAGGAAATCCATCCAAGTAACTGCGATTTTTGTCGATCTCCCGGACACTTATAGAGGACTGTAAGACCCTTCAGCAGGAGATCGAAGAACTGATCAGAATGGGCCATTTTCCCAGGTTCGTTAAGGGCCCTGGTCAAAGCTCTGATACTTTGGCGGAGAAGGATCGGAGTCTCATCTCCACAAAATCGGATTGCAACAGGAGTGATCAACATGATCACCATTCGACCAATCAAGAACCCGGCCAACAACGAGGAGCAGCAAATTGGGAGGAAGAAACAACGTAATACTGACACCGTCAATAGTTTTAGTGACAATGACCTGGCACTCAACCTAGCGCCATAGGCCTCTAAAGCAAGCTCCGTTTCGATTGCTAAAGCGGCACCGGCGCCCCCAAAATGCCCAGCGGGGAGATAATAGGGCCGAGAAGATGATGAGGAAGGTGCTACCGAGTTCGCCCTCTTTTGCCTTGGACTGTGAGGACTGGTCTCAGACGGGCGGGGACCTATGATAAAGCCTTTTTTCCTTTTCTTCTCCTGCAGTACCTCTGACGGCGGAACCTTGGATTTCTAGACGGGAGAGGGAGGCCCCCACTTGGCCTTCTTGGCCTCAACACGAGAGACCAAGTGTTTTCTCCAGAAATATCTGAGGTTGTCCTCGATAAGCTTGGCCAGCCAAGATAGGGACGCCGTCTCAGCCTCCGAAGGCGCCCCCAAATACACGTCGGGCACCTGACCCCACTTCCCGGGCAAAGGCCAAGACTCACCCACGGTGACAAAGAAGAACCGGTTCTTCCAGTTCTTCAAAGAATCATATATCACGGAGCTTATCTTAAGACCGTTGTGTGGGGTCAGAGAGATCCGCTCTGCTCCCTGGTTAATCTTGAAGAGCCCTTTCACTATCGACATCGTCAACAACCTCAAGTGTTGACCCAGAAATATGTAGAGGGAGAAAAGATATCGAATGGCGTTAGCATGGAACTGAGCAGTGGGGACCCGTAGCGCCTGAAAGATCGACATCAACTCGTCAGGAATGGGAAGACGGAGTCCACTCCTCAGATGGGCTTCGTATATGGTCACAAAGCCCGTAGGGGGCAGGAAAGCCCTGTCGTCCTTTCCAGGAACACGGAAGGCAATCTCCTTGGGGATGTTATACTCCACGTCTAATACCTTCACGTCGCTTTTTCTCAGGACGAAGGTGATTTCGGCGACGGAGGCCATGGTAAGAACTGGGGTTTTTCTTTTCTACGGGTTAAGGAAGATGAAGACACAAAGGAAGACGTAGGAAATTCAAAATGAAACAAACGGGCAATTTAAAGGCCGGTGTGAACACAGGATTGCCTCGAGAGCATGCGCCATCATTACTGCCACGTGTCACTTCCTGAAAGGGAGCCGTCGAATCAGATCCTCCGGCTCATTAAATATCGGGATCCTGAACAGATCGCATGAAGACACGTGGCACACTTTTTCTGACAAGATGGTTGATGGCCAACGTTTCCTTCTCCAAGTTGTTCAAAAATTTTCCAAGAAACGGTCAATGAATTCGGTCAACATCCTCCCCTTCAGATGGGAAACGACTCCGTCACCATCAGTAAAAGGCAAAAGCATCCCATCATGAACATACCAGAGGCCTGAATCCAGGCCACCGGCATGGGGGGCTAGTGATGGGTAGGCCCATAGTACACCGGCTCAATAAAAAAAATGACCCAAAATCCAGAAAGGCCCAAACGCGCATTTGGACGGTTAACGTGAGCGTTGACCGTATGAAGGGCCAGCTGGGTGGGCAACACGCTCCCTCAAGGCGGTCAATATTTCTGTTCAAAGGAGGACTGTAGCAGCGGATCGAGAAAAGGTAAGAATGCTCATATGGGCCAAACCTAATTTGACAGACGTTTTCATACACAACAAGTAATGGTCCCTATCCTTGATTTCACACCTTCGTTGAAGCCAATCTCCACTGAAAAGGGTATCAACGGATTCAGCACCCTTCCCATGAGGAAGGTGCCAGATCCTCTCCTCCTACCTACAATGGATTCTAATGGTACAAAAACAGAGAAGGAAGGCAAATAAATCTGGAGGACCGTTACTCACACAGAAAGGAAACGATCCCAACATAATGCACTAGTCAAGCATTCTCACTTAAGGAAGGCCACCTAACACAATGCAAGGATCGCGCCTTCTCTACCAAGAAAGGTCACCCTTCCCACCATCTATATAATCCCACAGAGTCTCCACTCTGAGGGGACACGAACATGGAGACAGACAAAGACTACAAAGAAATCCTTGAGCATACTAATGCACATCTCTAAGCACTCAATCGCTTACTCTCTAAGCCTTCAGATTCCAGAGACTTTATCCACTCTCCGAGATCCATCCTACTAAGCTTCCACGCTTATAGGATACAACTTCCCATTTGTTCATCGCGAACATTGAGTTGGGAAGATTCACTCTCGACGAGTCACAAGAACGTCTCTCACATCTAAGGGCAAACACTTCCACCAACCTCAATCTCTCTCTCTATCTCAACTCACATTTCTTTTACTTTCTTGCAATTCGAAGGCTTATTGCTGATTTGAGCGTCGAAGTGTCCTCAGTGGGACAACATCCTGCCGACACCTGACCATTTGTTTGTTGTAGTGGTGTACAAGATCCAGACTTAGTGAACAGAGCCGGATACAAGCGATCAAGTGAACCCGAATCTGTTCGAAGTCGGATCCAAGTACGCATCAAAATTATTTAAATTTTTAGAAAAATATTAAGCCCCCCAAAATCATAAAACTCATATCAAAAACTTTTAAATTATCCAATGAACTACATATACATGTCAAAATAAACAAATTAGGTGTATAAAAATGCATGCATGTTACTAAAATTTTTAATAATGTCCAAAATATATTAGATATTAAATCAGACCAAAGTGATGGTTTACTAATACTTGTCTTGATCTCTTATTTTATAAATCTGAAGAAAGGATGTTTTGAAGTGCCCGAATCGGGTGTTTCTCTCTCTACCGGTGCACACTGCCCACATCTTTGCCCTTTCTCTCTCATTTGCATAGCTTCCCGTGCGCTGCTGTCGCCGCTCAACACCGTCGGCCGAGCTGCTGCTGCACCAACTTGCCACCGTCGGCCTTCCCAATGTCATCCCGCTAGCATCGATGGCGTTGTTTTGTCGTTTCTCTCCTTTGCGCCAATTTCTCTCTCTTACGTGACCTCAACCACGCGCCACCGCCACCGACCACTACCGCATGGCCACCTCCGTGCGCCACCACCATCAACTACCGAACTCCTCTTCTCACCTCTACCGCACACTGTGAATGGCATCACTGAAACCCTCTCCTCCTCTCCTGCTTCTCTCCCTCTCCGGTCCCTTTGCTGCACTATTCTTATCCCATTGTCTTCTTGTTTTTTTTTCTCTTATATATTATTATTATTATTATTATATTATTATTATTACTATTATTATTTGTTTTAGTTTTTCTTTTCTTAAAAAATCCAAATCGATATTCGAATGATAGCACGGATGCATTTCGAGCACCAATCGACTGATCAAAATATCCTCCAAAATTTTTCATTATTAATTAATTTTTATCACACCCAAATTACCAAAATTATAATTAATATTAAATTAATATGAATAAAAATCCAGGATATTATGGGTCAACTCCTGACATAAAAATATTTGTTATTTGAAAATCTCTTTTCACTGGTAGGAAACGTTTGGAATAGTGACCTTTCTCATTTGGATGTTTTGATTCAACCTTAGAATATATTCAGATATTCTAATATATCTAACATGTTTGAGAATTGCACCCAAAGTCGCAGTTGACAAATAATAGTGAGCAACCTTACCCATAGATACAGAGTACATGAGTGGCCATTCATACTGGTATAATTTGTATTTAATTTGGCCTAAGGTTATTAGGATTATATATAATCTATCCTCAAGTTACTCTTTAAATAACTAGAATTCAAACTTGATGTATGATTTGTATTTCTGCATTGCATTGTATTGGACTTTAATTTGGATTTAAATTTGAGATTTGTCGATTTTGTCTACAGATGGGCATTATTATGTTTCGTATAAACGATTTTAATTATATGTTTTGATTCAAACATTTGGGACATCTGTTGCGATACTATTTCGGCTTATGTGTATGCTATTAAATCATCTGACTACAATATTTTTTCCCATATCACAAGATAGTTAGGCCTCAGATTTGGACTCGGATTTGGATTGGACTTTACAAATTGGCTAATTGCCTATTGGAATCGCTTAAGAACAGTTCTATTTTGTTTATATATACGTCCCGATGATGACGATTTTTTGACTGGATATTTATTTGAATTTGGATATTTAATTTGAGTATGAGATTACCATTAAATTTTGGATCTTAGAATTTTATTAGATTTATTTTATCGGCGATTTCAATTTATTCTATTATTTGGTTATATTTTCATCCATTTGATCATTTTTTCTGATTTATTGAAGTCTTTTTATATAAATATGATACTTGTTGAGTGCTTGTCTCACGTTTTCTATTTTACCCCTTCAGAGTAGAAAGCTTGATTGTGTTGCAGAAGTTTGGACATGATCTGTCAGTTATTCGTCTGATTTGGTGAATTTTAGGTTTATTATACTTTAAATTGCTATTTAATGTAATTGGATATTGGAATTGGCTGGTTATTAGCCCATGGATATAATTTGAAAATAATTGGCATATTATATTATATCTGATTTATGATTTTGATTAAATTGTTACATCTCTTACGATGATTATAGAGCAAGTCGTATTTATTTTATTCGGATAGTTGTTCGATGAGGTCTTGTGTGAATTTTGATTTGTCGGGTCCTGATTATTTGATTTGTCACACCCGAATTTTAAATTTTAAAAATTATAATTAATTAATTAATTAAATTGACCTGTTTGATTCAGATTTGTGACAGAAAGAGGGAGTCATTACATGAGTCATATTATCGTTGTTCAAATTAATGATATCATTTCCTATTCCTAACTTCTGTTCCTTACTGTTGGAAGTCTCCTTGGGATGACCCAAAACTTTGCTTCTGGGAGGCATCGTGGAGATTATTCAAATTACTCAATGCTATGGTTGTTAGTATTTCTAAGCGCATGTCCCAGGTCATGCAAGTATTTATTGGGGTATTCTTTCTAAATAAGGGTCCCAACCTCTTTCTATAAAGTCTAGCAATTCCCAATATTGTAGCTTAGATATTGATAGTAGATTCAATATGTTAACTGATCACATCCCTCCGGGTTCTTCACCAACCTTGGCCATTTTAAAAACTTTTCATTCCGAATTTGCATTAGAACGTTGGTTCAAGTATCATTCAGAGGAGTGAGGTTCAACAACTTTTAATGCCTTCTGGCACCCGAGTCTGTCCTCTGCTACTTTTGGGGATCTTTGGTGAAGGAATTTTTGCTGTTCATCTTTTCTCCATTGGTCGATCTCGGGTAATAATTTGAGCACTCAATCATCTTTGTTTAGTTGGCCTCATCGGCGATGATGTAAATTTGAGTGATGGTTTTTACTTCAAGAAATGTTTTAGGTTTTTGCTGAATTAGATATTTAAAAAATTTCTCTGATTGTACAGTGGCCATGAAAGAAATTAATTTTACCCTGTCAGTGAGTTTAAAGATTTCTTTGGCCTTTGCATTAAATCGAGTAAAGAAGTGTTTTGGACTTTTAGTTGGACATTTCTAGATTCAGATAAGGTGCTACAGCTGTTTTTTCTCTATTCTATTAGAGGCAAATTACAACAAAACTTTGTCAACCGGCTCTTGAAACGATTAAATTGAATTTTATGCTAACTGATAAAATCAAATTAGAGCATCCCCTTTGAGGGTTAGTGGAAAACAAATGTATAAGATAAGGTCTTATAAACCTTAGAACCCCAACAAAGTTCAAAATTAATTTAGGTGATCCATTGAATCAAAGTTTCTGTCATAAGGTACATTTTAAACTTGAGAAGAAGTCAATGCATCCTGACCCTTGGTAAACAGAGACATGCCTAATTTAGTGGAGTGGCTGATTGTGCTTCCATGGAACCACTGTTACCTCAATCTTTCGATTCTTTCCTCTATCTCGGAGGTGAATACAATTCTCTTCGTATTGAGGAATTTCCTCAACTCTAAGTGGTTGGCTGACACCTAAAAAACCTGTTGGCTCAGAACATTCCTTTGAAGGCTATTGCATGAAGCCTTATCTCGTTCTTAAGTCCTCCCCATGCCTTGTGAGCAGTATAGATTTCATTGCTTTGGACTCTCTTCCCTTGTTTCGAAGTTAAGACGACCTTTAAGTCAAGACGAGATCTTTTCAAGCGAGGCTGTTGTAGCCTCAAAGTCATTAGGTTGTCATGGCATCCCCTTGGAGGTGCATTTTTTCCCCTCAGTTCCTCCTTCTGGAAAAGGAGGCTTGAGAACTGGGGGGCAGCCCTTATTGGGTGTCTCTCTAATCTTTTATAGAGAGATTTAAATATCTTTGATATGGTGTCAACTTGGGCTGCTTTACATTTGTCGATTGACAAACATCCCCTTAGCTACCCATTGTTTGGTTGTCGCTGCGGAGGACGATATCCTTGGATGGTAAACTCGACTGAGCCCCGATGCTTATCGTGATTGTTTTATTTTGCTGAGTGAAGTTCAATTCTTCTTGCTTAAAAATTTTGATTGACAATGAGATCAGGCGGGTTGTCCATATTCCCATAGACGACGCCAATTATTTGTTTCAGGTATTCAAATTATTACACAAATTAGGGAGCCTAGATTTTCTTTTAGACGTGGATTGAGTCTGATCTTCTTGTTTGTAAATTATTATCTTACGCATTAAAACAAATTAAACTCAAGGAAAGAGATATAAAGAACTCACTACCTAATATATTATTCGATACTCAAATTAGTAATCTTTTTTTGAGAATTGAAAAATATTAAAAAAAAGTAGATGATAAAATTGAAAGAGGATGGAGATAAATGTGAATTGGGAGAATTATACTTCGCTAAGTGTACTTATTTGCTTGAGGGTCTTTTTTTCCCTCTTCCTTCAGTTTGGAAGGAGTTGTATTTATAGTTGGGGTTCCTATATGTATGCCTGCCTAAGGGATGCTTTTATGTCATATGATTTTTATTTTAAGGTCTAATGTTTGCTTGCCAGATATACGTATACTAGTTTTCTATATAAGTCATATATTGCTGATATTAAGTCATTTTCATCAAATTTTGGAGAGAAGAGAAAGAAAGAAAAATGAAGAAAGAAGTAGAGAATAAAGACTATAGGAGGATATTTAAAGTAAATTCAAAGAAAATTTTGGTAAATTTTAGGTTATAGTAAGTGCATTTCAAGTCCATCTTTTTCTTATTGCTGTTCTTTTAATCTTTATTGGTATTTATTATCTCAAACGTCTATACAAATTATAGTTTTATTTGTAAAATATTTATACTTCACATGTAAAAATTCTCATTCCCATTTTCTTTAATTTTTATAAATTTTATTTTCTTAATCCACATACATTGTGTTTTTCACACTTGTTTCTAACTAAAACACATGTATATTCTAAAATCTTGTTTAAATACTTTTATATATTTTTTGATTTTCGTATATAATATTTTAGTGTATTCTAAATCCATAAATATTGGCTTTGTGTGTCTCAAAATTATTGTAAATTGTCTCTACATAATTGACAATTGAAAGGAAAGGTTGGAATCACATATTATTACTGATTTTTTTACAATTATGGTTGTGAGGAACTCTTCAGGTTTGAAAATTTTATAATATAGCTTCTACATATTTTAAAATTATAAATTGACTTTCTTGAAGAAATTTTAATGTACTACATGATAAATATTTAAAGAATTATGAAAAACTCTACAATTTGTGAAAAGATAATAATATTTTTTCGGTAAAAAAATATAAAAGATTATTTATATTTGTATAGAGTTTTTCATTTATTTGTACACGGACCATTACAAAAATTAGCAATAATATATAGTGACATATCTTAATATATTATGGTAAAAATTAATGTTCGAATTTATCATCTGTAGGTTAATAGCAGCGTTTGATACTATTTATAGGACTATATGTATGACGGCCAACTTGTTGGTTTGAATAGTAGTGTAAGACCTTTAATTATGTAAAAATATATATAACCCAAGTTTTGATTATTTGCTCATTTTATTAGTAATACTCTATTGATTCTTAATCCATAAGAATTTGTATGATTTGAATATATTTTTGATGGTACATTGTTGAAGGAAGAAATTGAATTGCTAACCTAAAAATTTATACATAAATGTTATAAAAATTATAAGATTTTACATTTAATTTTAATCATATTTCTTTCAATATAGTTTTAATATAAATTATATGTTTGATTATAAAAATTTATATACCTTATTGACATTTGATTCGCTCTTACTTTTATTTTGCTAATATTTTTAAATTAACGAGTTCAGGCCACACTTGTAGGCAGAAAAATTTTACCGAAAGGCTATTCGTGGAAATATAATTAGGAATAAAAAATTTTAGATATTATATTTTTGTCTTAGAACAATAGTTTTCAAATGTCTATTTTACTTTGGTTAAATGGTTATGCATTAATTTGATTACTGTGATATTTTTGTCAGTGATATAGTTGAATTTCAATCTGTCCAATAACAAGTTTAATATATGATTATTTATTTACTCTAATTTTCATGTGGACATATCTCCTTATGCATGTTTTGATGTTGCGATATTGTCAATATTTAAAGTCACTTTCGGGTGTGATATTTTGAGTCCTATGATTTGGCTGATTATTTTCTTTTAGATCGGTAGTTGATAGTTGACTTACAGTTCATGTCCAATATTTATTTAAAATTTCAAAATTTTTTCAATAAATTTTTGAGTCTTTAAATTTGATATAAATTAAAATTATAATTGAAGTGATTTAAGATGAATTCATCTTTTTTTTTCTCTTTGTGATGGGGATGTGACACAATCACAACCCAACATTTTTCAACCATCTATATTTTATTGTTTTCTTATAAATACTTCAACCACGTTTTACCAAGAATCCAAGAAAATTTATTTTGAAAGAGAGAGTTCCTTTTATGGGACCAGTCAAAAAGTCCCATTTCTATGTGAAGGGTTGCGAGCTTATAGAGGCTAAATGGCTTGCGATTAAAAAAATTGTGCCCTTCTATGGAAATTGAACCCCTTTTGAGGAGCTAACACTTTCAAAATTAACTATTATATATATAAATTTAGACTTCGGAGATAGTTCTAAATTGTTAGTTATAATATCGTAAGTAATGTGGTGCATCTATTAGTGTCAGCATCTTTGACTCAAATTAATAGCTTTGGTTATTTTATTATTTTGGTATGCTCTAATGGAACAATGCTCATACATAATAACCAATTTAATTTTTCATACTTAATAAATACTATTTAGATAATATAATTTGATATTTTAATGGCTCAATATTTATATGGCTTCAGTGATTTGATCACTCAGTAATTTGAATGTATATATTCGAAATGTCCTAGTATCATGTGTCTCAATTTTCACCGTTTATTATCAATCCATCACTATTATAATTGAAATTTGGCTAGATATTCATAATAGATTATGTATACTGAAATTAGTATTGAGCAAATCGAGTGATGGGTGGTGATGGAGTTTACCTCAACTACCGTATTAGTAGATAGTTACTACCCCCACTCAAATGGTATGGGATTACCTTTTCATAACCATCCTCTTTCACTCTTATATAGCCACATATTACTTTTGCTTGAAATATGACTGCTGTCGTTTAAATAAGAATATTTGATAATTTAGATAATAATAAATTCATAAAAAATTAAAAGATCTAATAACTTATATTTAAAGTTAATTTAAAAATACAATCAAGATAAATATGACAAATATTTTGGTTACAGTAAGCATATTTATTAGGTATATGTGTACATATATTTTACTTTAATTTGAAATTTTAACTGGTAGTTAGATGGTATATATGTTAAATTGTCGTCAATGATGTAGTTTACTTTATTTCATACAATTTAAATGGTTTAAATTACTTTTTGTTAAGTGGCATGCAATAGGCCTAAAACTATGGCCAACGACCACAAAGCCGT
Organism: Nepenthes gracilis; assembly: GCA_033239525.1. Classification (NCBI taxonomy): domain Eukaryota; kingdom Viridiplantae; phylum Streptophyta; class Magnoliopsida; order Caryophyllales; family Nepenthaceae; genus Nepenthes; species Nepenthes gracilis. The sequence goes on along the minus strand of BSYO01000018.1, from coordinate 316,799 downwards.
GGCTTTTTTATTTCTGTTCTCTTTCATCACAACTGGCTTGGACCCCCACAACTAGCCGATGATGCGTGCATAAGTCCAAGAGAAGAACTAGTCCCAAAAGGGCGTTCTATGGGGGGAAGAGCCCTCAAACTTATAAGTTGGAGGTTTTGTCTCCAACTTTTCAACGTGGGACATGCATCCTCCCCCTTCGATAGCCGCAGATCTCGGCGGCACTTCACTTTATAGCTTTTATTTTGCGATGCTTTACTCCACCCAGATATACTAGTAGCAGGTCAACCTCTCTACAGGTAGCCGTCTCCGATAGTCCTTTTCGGTCAAAATTTTTCGCATGTAGCTCTCTCGGGTCGTGGCTGGTCTCAATGAAAGCACAATTGATGCGTGTACAAGTTCAAGAGGAGAACTCACCCCATAATGACGTCCTATGGGGAGAGAGCCTCCAAACTTATAAGTTAGAGGTTTTGCCTCCAACTTTTTAATGTGAGACATATATCAGATTTTTCCGTTGCCATCAAACGGGCCCTACGTGGTGGAAGACCGCAAAATACTGAACCCCGGTCTTTTTTTAAAAAAAGATTGAATAGCTTCAAAACTTGGCATATTTATTTAATAAATTAAATGTTATTTATACAGATTAGTACTATATAATATTTTAAAAATACGTAGCTATACTTTGTTAATTAGGATTTAATAGTTTTTTAACTCAAAATATGAGAAAAACTCACGTAGATTTGTAAGAATGTCAAATAAATACTGTAAAACTAAAATTTATAATTTTTTTTTGTCTAAATTAGTTTCTATAATTGTACACGTACAATTTTTCTTTCCTCTTTTTTTCTTTTTTTTTTTTTGGGGGGGGGGGGGGGGAGGGTAGTTAAATTAGTATAGAACAATCATCATCAAACATTAAATATGAACTATTGATGGTCAACCATCCTTCCCAAACGTCGTCTTGCCCTGCGGCTATAACTGGGGAAATGGATGGCGGGTGAAAGGATCACGGATTGATCTGCTGCTGCCGACAGAAGCGGACGCTTACGGCGATGATGGCGTCGGATCCAGAGAATGTGACCGCCCGATGGATTCTCAAGATTTTGTTGGGAGTTTTAGCCGTTGAATTAGCATGCCTTGTTCTTTACAAGGCTAGTTCCCATGACTCACTGTTTCTGCCCACCTCCTCTTCATCGGTGAGTTGCTCTCTTCTTCTCTGTTATTTAGCTGCTGATTTGTAAGCCTCCATTTTTATTTACGCAGTTGCCTAATTGTATAATTTAGCTTTTCGAATCTCATAGAACAATTTCGAATTGAACTACATACAATTTTTCCATTAAAAAGGGGAAAAAAAAAACACAGCAAAATCAAGAAAGCAGAGACCGATTGGTGCATAACGTCACTGCCCATTTGATTTAAACCAGAAAAGAAAGCGTCTGTCGTCGCCATCTCCGATCCTTGCTCGCATCCACTCAGAAATGCAACGCCGCCGTGATTGCCGCCAATCCACCTCACCCCAATTACCACCCGCGTTCGGCTTTCGTCGAAAATTAATAGGCATTTTTAATTCAGTTCTGATTGTTCAGATTTCTCCATCTCGGTCTAGTGGACTCAAATTCCTGTTAGTAGCAACTTGTCCAGAAAAAAACAATCCTGCGCCGGGAACGGTGGGGTGGGGGCGAGAGAAACGTGACTGGACAGTCAACGCCATAAGACGTGCGAAATCTGAGATGGTTTTTGATGGTTACGTTTTAAATTTTAAATGATTAGAATTATATAATAAATTTAATGTATTTTATTATGTTAATTGAATGGTAGCATCTCTCTTTTTCTCTCTCTTTCTCTCTCTCAAGGAAAAAAACATCACCACATCAGCATGGATACTTATATTGATTAATCCTAACGGACGTTTGGTTTGCTGGAATATAATAAGGTGAAAATTGAATAGTTATTTTAGGGAATAGAAAAGGATGAGAATAGAGTTGAAATTGTTATTCTTATATTTTGTTGTAGGAATAGAATAATATGAAAATTAATATTTCATTATTTGGTTTGTAGAATAGTATGAGGAATAAGGTGGGAATAATAATAATAATAATAATAATAATAATAATAGTAATAATAATAAACATAATTTTCGGATTTTCGGTCCGAGCAACACAAATGATTTGAGTGAGAGGAGAGATTGAACACAATGTTTTTGCGTGAAACCTTCTCCTGAATGAGAAGGGAAAACCACGAATAATAATAATAATAATACATAGGCTAGATAATAAGATAAGACATGGCGGCGTAATAGAATAATTTCTTTTTGTTCTCGGGAAAATTCGTCGAGCTTTCCCGGTAATAATCGATCCCCTCCAATGCCCGGGAGAGTATTTATAAATAATAATAATAAATTTAATAATAATAATAATAATATAATAACTAAAACTGTAATAATGATCATTCTCGAACACTAGCTTCCCGATAATATTTTCTACCTAATAAATAATAATAATAAATATAATAATACAGATGTCCTTTTTCTTGTGAATAATAATAATAATAGGAGGCTTGCTGGCGATGAAGACTTAGATATATAATAAAATAATAATAATTAAATGCGTGATTGATAATTACAAAGGTAATAATAATAATAGGGTGACACGTGGCGAATAATTATTTTCACTTCACGTGTCCTTTCCGAGAGAATGAATAATTTCAATGGCCGTTTGACGTGTGGCGGTAATGATAAAAATTATTATTTTTAACCTCTCTCGCATTCTCTTCGTCTTCCACTTTCTTTTCGTCTCCCAATGAATAATAATATTGCGTCGTTGATAGGCTTTAAAAATGGCGATGGTGGTGCCGGGGCCGGAATAATTTACATTTCCTCTTGCTAATTAAGGCATCAAGGCGTCCCAAAATGAGGTACCTTGTTTCCTTCTCTTTCTTCGTTGCCGAAGAAAACTCCCCGAACGTCACGGTCAAGGTTATGTTTACAAACCTTGAGCATGCACCAGGCTTGCTTTGGGGGAACCCGGACTCCACGGCTTACCGGAAAGACAAATTTTTCTTTTCTATATTTCCAGATGAGCCATCCCAAATAAATGGGGGAAGGTGAAAGATCATTGCACCGAGACAAAAATGCCAGGACAGATAAAGGCCAATCTCGGGGCTTCCAACAAGCGCAACAAACAAGGAGGCTGGGTCTGAGTCTACTCCCGCGAAAATCCAAGAAGAAAAAGAGGACACTCTTAGCATTTCAGCCGCCCGCCCTCGCAGAGCATGCCCTCCAGCCTACATATATGCCCTTCTTCGGAGAAATTATTGCTTTTTTTGGATGGTGACACTTTTGAAGAGAAGGAAGTCCTCTTCTCTAGGTCCTACTCTCCATGCCTTTATTTTTCTTCACGTTGATGAAGTGACCGAGCTCCCTAAATAATTTTAGTAACATCAAGCCACCGAGGGCCCCGCCTTAGTTTACGAACCGCCTCGGCGAAGCGCCCACCCTTCCGTCCGAGGCTATTTATATTAATAAATTATAAAAAATAAATTCCCGTGATGGGACCCCGTGTAGACTCCGTGGAGGTGGAGGCACCTATTGTGAGCCATTTGATAAAGTCATAAAAACAAGCGTGGGCCTCTAAAAGAGGTGCTTTGTCCTTCCATTGTACTTCCTTGGTTCTCGATAATCCTTTTCTTATATGGCCGAGAGGCTCATATATCATATCGCTCGGACTCTCTCCCATATAAAGGCGGAGTAAAGAAGGAGATAGCCTCTTTGAAATGTTGTAAAAATATAAAAGTGTCCCTTATACCTTACGCCTTTATTGGAGCGCAAATACCATCTAATATCCGGATGTGTCGCCGAAATACTTCGATTCGCCCTGGGTTTCCCTCTGCGGTGCTCCATCCCCTTAATGCCGGTGCTTTGAGAGCCGATGACTTGCTGGGCATTGCCGGAGGCCCTTTCCGAGCGACGCCCCTCTCGGTCCTAAAATTTTCTCGGATCCGGATTCCTTCCTTCCCGATTTAATTTGATGTGCTTTTGTTGTTTTTTTTTTTATTTTTACATGTACTTTGTTCCTTTGTCGAAATGAGAAAAAGTTGTTGAAGAATGTTGTGCCTTTTTCTTTTCCTTCCTTGCACTTGTTGAATTTTTCGACTTTTAAGGCCGCTCGGTCGATCCCGAGTTTTTGAATACGACCTCTTGGGCCGCTCGGACAGAACCGAGTCTTTGAATACGACCTCTTGGGCCGCTCGGACGGAATTCTGGGCCGCTCGGACTAATCACCTATTTTTTTTTGATTATCTTGGGCCGCTCGGACGGACACATACTGTAATAAAATTTCTTGAATAAAATATACCTCTTATTTTTTGCCTTAGCTTCCCAAATTTTAGTATTTCTTGAGGTGTGTTGCATTCCATGTCCGGGGATTAGCCTACCCTCCCCGGTGTTGCCCCATCCCGAGGATCGCCGAGACGAAAGGTCCCTCCCATTTGGAGAAAGTTTGGCATTCTTCCCAGTCGCCTCAATTTTCTAACACCAAATCTCCGACCTTTATTTTTGTTGTAAATTAATATTTTTACAAGTCAAGGTGCTCAAGTCTTTGGCCGTTGAATTAATGTTCCATAGGCCCACTTCCACTGGTATTACCCCATAACAAAGGTTGTCTCCTTCGTCGGTTCCCTTGGATATAGTTCTAAAAATATAGTTAATCCACCCAAATATTTAGTCCGATCCACACGGCCGTAATATTCAAAAATATAATTATTGATAATTTCCCATAACTTGATATTAAAAACTTTATTTTGCTCCGTTAAAATATAAAGGAACTTCTTCAAGGATAAAAGTCCCCATTGTGCAAAGGGCCACTGAGATCGCAACGCCGGACAGTGTGTCAAGGTTCGGTTCCACTTGGCGGTTCGCACTTTCGTGCACGAAGTCACGGTCGTAGAACTAGGCCGTAATACCCCTTGCCTCATTATTTTGAACGCCTGGTTCTTGCCTCCAATATGGGATCCGCATTCCAAGATGCACCTCCCGGAGGGCGTATTCCGCCTCCACCGGGTCGGGCATCTCAAGTAAGGGGTTGAAAACCCTCGGCGATATAAACGGTCATCCACTATGGAATACCAGCCCGCGGTTTTCTTGACCTTCTTGCCTAACCCTCGGGTAGAATTCCATCGGCCTTAAGTACGCTATCCCGTGTTTCCCGTACACCGGCATAACCTCAGATACCGTTGCGCTCCGGCCCTCATTCCTCGGGCGTATTGTAAGGCTTTTGCCAAGGAGTCCGCCTTCTCATTATTTTCCCTCGGAATGTGCCGCAATCCGCTCAAAATCAGGTCATTCCTTTCACCTTCGTGAGGTACTTGGAAAGTTGAGGGTGGTTCGCCTCAAAGTTCAGGGACTGGTTGACGAATCACCAAGACCACAAGTCCCCGGAATTCCTTTGCGGTCCTGCGATCAAGGCCTCGTGACTCGCGGACGTTATTGGTGTCGGGCAATCCCAAAGTTATCGAGTACTTAATTTCGGACCCCAAGTACAGTGGGAGCCGGTCCACATGAAGCGTCCAGGTGGTGATCCCCTTCCCCGTTCTGTGTCTCGGCATCATTGCTGTCGAGTTGGCCTGACAAAATCCGCAAGGGCCTGGCCCTTCATGGCCGGCCTCGGCTTTGAATTCGATGTCGACAGATAGTAGACCTCGGAGAATAGTCCTCGAAGTCGAAGATTACAATTCTATGTGCTCGGAAGTAGGGCCTTAACTTCCCGGGCAATAATGCGAGCGACTTTCTCCGCATGCGGGTACAGAGTCTCCGAGTCTGCTGGTCTTGCTAACGTAGTATACCGGCCGCTTGATTCCCCGCGTTCTTTCACCAAGACCGAGCTCGGGCTTGGCCGGTCCACCGACAAGTACAAATAAAGCTCCTCTCCCGGCTCCGGGAAGCCAGCAAAGGGTTAGCAAGATACGCCTTGAGGCCCTGAAGTGCCTCCCCACACTCGTTGCTCCAACGAAAGCCTATCTTCGGCCCTCACAGTGCCTCTGAGAAGAAGGGCAAATGCCTCTCGGCCGATTTTGGATAGATTCCCGTGAGTCTTTGAACGTCTCTCACAGTCATGGGATGCGTGTTCAAATCGCTGGATCTTCTCGGGATTCGCCTCAATCCCGCTTTGACACTATATAGCCCAGAACTTCCCGGACGTTACCCCAAATGTGCATTTGCTTTCGGCTTCATTCCGTGCGCCCTCAATGCCTGAAGGTTTCCGCCAAGTCTTTGCCTTCACTAACGGTGCTCTTTACGAGTAAGTCTCTTTTCCTCTTTTGGTCCTCGAACATCTTATCACCTATCGTTGGTATGTTGCCCCAGCGTTCTTGAGTCCAAGGGCATCACCTTGTAACAATACGTCCCTGGTCGGTCATAAACGATGTGTGCTCTTCGTCCTCGGGGCACATTTTTATTTGATTGTAGCCTCGAGTAAGCATCCATAAAGCTCGGCGATCGTGACCGGACGTTGAGTCCACCAACCGGGTCGATCTGGGAAGTGGAAGCTATCCTTCTGACAGGCCTTGTTGAGGTGCAAAAGTCACTATCCTCCACTTCCCATTTTCTTCACCATTACCACGTTGGCTAGCCAATCAACTTGTACTTCTCGAATAAATCTCGCGTCCGGGAGCTTTTTTACTTCCTCTCGGACGGCCACCGACTTTTCCATTGAGTGATTTCTCCGTCGCCGATGTGGCTTGTGGTGAGGATCTACACCAAGCCTGCACTATCGTCTGGGAGAGATGCCTGCATGTCCGCGGGGACCAAGCAAACACGTCGAGTTTTCCTTTAGAAACTTTGTGGTGGTCTCGGACCGAATCTTCGAGAGAGCTTCCTATTTGGACACACTTTTCGGGTCCTCGGGGTCCAACCGAACTCCCGGGTAGGCTCACCACCCGATTGCATCTCTCGAGGTCGAGGTCTTCCATTGGTCTCAGGGGAGTCTCAGTGACTGCGATGATAGCACATCCTTCCCCGTGGCTTGCTCGCCGAGTACTTCCCCTATACCGCATGGGGTTGGGAACTTCATTTTTAAATGCGGGATGGAAGTCACCGCTTCAAAGGCAAGGACGCCTGAGAATCGCATTGTAAAACTGGGACGGGAGGTCCACCACGAGGAAAGTGAGGACCTTTGAAGCCGACCTCGGGTATGTTCCCCTGTGTGACTTCTAGTTGCACGATGCCCATCGGGTTCATTATCAAGTCCATGAGCGGCCCCTCCGGGGCCTTCATCCGATGTCTTTTTAATCCAAGCTTGAGGTAACCATCAAGATAAAGCAAATTTCTGAAACTTCCATTATCGATGAAAAACTCGTTTATACGGTAGTCATTAGCTCCGAGTTCTTCTTTCCAGGGATCACAATGGGGGAAGTTACATGGGTCATGTCCTCTTTGCTAAAGCAAATTACATCGTCCCTAATACTGCGTCCTCGGCCTTTTGGCTCTAAGGCTCTAAGCTTTCCCACCATGTTGACACCATGTTCACAACCCCTAACTCGGTTCCTTGGGGTTCCACTTCGATTCGACCGCCATTGTTCTTTGCGGGCACCGAGGTGCCCCCTCCCGATTAGCTCTTCAATTTCCCTTTGCAGGTCCTCGCATGACCCCGCAACGAAGTCTTAATCGATCCCCTCCCCGGGATTTTCGGTGGCCTCCACTTTACAAACTTCTCCGCTTGAATCGCATTAACATTCGTTGTCGCTCAGCGAGTCGGATAGTAGACCGTCTCTGACGGACCTCCAAAAACTTCCCACACAAATGGGGGACTACGGAAGTCCCCGCTTTTCTTTTTCATCTCTAATGGTCTCGGATAGCTCGTTCTCTGGACGCTTTGCTTCATTGGCCTCTTCGATCGCTATGTAGGCCCTTGCTACGGCCTCGGCCTCCTCGAATGAAGTGAAGAGGGCCCTTGTGGATGAGATGCTTAAAGAAAGCACCCCCTCCCGTGCCGTATAGGAAAGCATTTAGCTTCACTCCGTTATTTGGAATCTCCATAAGAACTCCCTTAGGCTTTCCCTATTCATAGTGAGATGCCTTGAGGTGAATACAAAAACGCGAACTCCTTCCCGGGCATCCATAAAAACCATACTCTCGCGTCCCCTTCGGCGTCGGGGGGAAGCATTGGCACATGGTGGCCTCGTCTAGTCCCCAGGCTCGGATGCTCCGGCCCTGGTTCGGGTGGTCCATGGGATCAGCACTCCCATCGTCCCGGGTTTGGCATTTTAAAACTTTGGGGCAGCGCCCTTGTTCTAACGTCCGTTGTGAGAGATCGGGGATACTCGCCCCCCTGACGCGATTCCAGACTTTCTCAATCTCTCCTCCACAAGGGTGGAGCTGCCGTCCTCCTTGCGTTGAGGAGGTGCCTCGCGTGTTAGGGCGGTGGTTTGCCGCCCTCTCGGGGGTCCTTCTTGACCCCCGCGCGTGCGGTCGCCTCTCGGGCGTGATTTTCCCGATGTCCACGAGATACCAAGACGATCCTCCGTCTCGAGGATCAACTGAGGCCACCTCGGTTCTTGGTGGCTCTTGCCGGCGGGCGCCACTGAATGGCGCTCGCGCCTCCTTCCTCCGCTTCGGATGTTTCGCTGAGGAGCCCCCGGAAGGCGCTTCCCTCGCTCTCTCGTCTTCCCTTGCGCAGAGGGCAAAGACGACCTTGGATATGTCGTCCATTTTGTCTCCCTTACGACTGGATCCGGGATGGTTTTCGATGCCCACACGGGGTTTGGGGCATCCTCCCGTTGGTGTCGATGATGGCACTGGTGCGCTTGCCTGCGCTCTCGGTACTCACCATGTTATGATGCTTGGAAGTAAATGCCGTGACGTGTGGTTAAACGTGATCTAAGAAGGTGAGAAGTTGACTTTTTGTCCTCTTCCCACAGATGGGCGCCAATGTTGCGTTCGGATTTTGGGTCCGAGCAACACAAATGATGAGGATTGAGTGAGAGGGAAGAGAGATTGAACACAATGTTTTTACGCCTTCTCCCGAATGAGAAGGGAAAACCACGAGGCCTGCCTCGAAATACTTCACTATGAGCGTTTTTTTTACAAGAGGCTAATACGGTGGCAGCGCCAATTACAAAGAGATGAAGACAGTGGGGAGCGTTCTCTTTTTCTCATGTTAGCTTTCTTTTTTGTTCTCGGGAAAATTCGTCGAGCTTTCCCAAGAATTTACAAAAGATCGATCCTCCCGATGCCCGGGAGAGTATTTATAGGCGAAAATAATGCCGTTGGCCACTGGTGCCGGGCTGGCCCCTTCACTGACCTGCCCCGTGTCGTGGGTGTCGTCACGGGAGGCACGTTTAGCCGTTTTTGCCATGCCAGATCGGTGACAGATCTGCGGTGTCGATGGCAGCACTTTCACGCGTTTCGAAGTTTGTTGTTTGTTAGGCGAGTGGCAATCTCGGATGTCTTGGAGTGTCCTCGCTTTTATCGGGTCCACGGACTTCAAAACAAGGGTTCTCGGGCTTCAAAGCCCTCGGGCGTCCTGTATTCCGAGATCTTCTCTGAGTTGATCATTCTCAGGCTCCTTTACACTTAGCTTCCCGAGTCAAGGTCTTTTCTACCCTGGTGGATTGGGGACCTGGTACTGGACCCAACAATAGTAATAATCAGTAATAATAATCATAATATCTTATAAATAATAATAATAAATATAATAATAATAATAATAATATAATAATATGTAATAATAATATCTAATAAATAATAATAATAATAAATATAATAATACCTAATAATAATAATATATAATAATAAAATAATAATAATAATACAAAATAATAATAATAATAATAATAATATGTGGGAATTATTATTCTCACATGTGTGAGAATAATAATTCCGATATAAGTGGTGGGAATTATTATTTTCATATTTATAAAAATAATAATTTTTAAAAAATAATAATTTTCATCCCACTGCTAATCAAACGAAAAAATTTTTATTCTCACAAAAATAAAATTTTTTTATCTAATTTTTACAACCAAGCATGCACTAGGCTTAAAAACCTATATTTTTGAGGGAAGGGAAAGATCATGCGAGACAAAATGCGGACAGATAACAGAGTAAATTAAACACTGATCTGATCTAACGAAGACACCTAGCCTTAGCCAGCATGCCCTAGCCTACATATATGCCTAGAAATTATTGCTTTTTTAATTTTTTGAAAGCTATATATATATTTTTTTTTTTTTGTTAAGTGAAAAATAATTTTAGTAACATCATATTTATTTATATTAATAAATTATAAAAAAATAAATATATAGACTGTGTTATGCCATTTGATAAAGTCATAAAAGTGGTTAAAAGATATTCTCATATATATATATATATAAAGAGTAAGAATTAAACTTAAAAATATAAAAATATAGACGATACAAATACCATCTAATAATTATGAAATTAAAAATAAAAAATAAAATTTTCATTTCAATTTAATTATAGATTTTATGATTGGCAGTTTAGTTAATATTAATTTATGCTATGTAAAAGTCTACCAAGTTAATTGCTATCATATATTATACACATACTGTAATAAAATTCTAAAATATACCTCTTATTTAATTTACATGGCAAGCATATATGTACTGTGTTCAGTACGATCATTTAAGTGGCATTAATTTTTATATCCTTTATTTAAATTAATATTTTTACAAGAATTACTGAATTAATATAAATTATAATTATATATTTAAAAATATAGTTAATAAATATTTAGATTATTATTCAAAAATATAATTATTATAATTTTTTAACTTTATTAAAAATTTAAAAATATAAAAGCAAAAAAAAAAAAATTACAGTAGGTCCAACGGAGGTACGGTTGCAGAACTTGGCTGCTAGCCCCTTGTTGGGGAGGCTAGCCTAGCCTACCCTAGCCTAGGCTAGGTACCATAAACTCAGATTTGCACGGCCAATGTAAGGCTTAGGCGGCCGCTCCAGCTTCCTAAGAGAAGGGACGACAGCACAAGGGAAGCGGAGGCGGTGGGCAGTGGAGAGTTCGGCCACAGCCAACAGTGGGAGAGGCAGGGGAGGTGTAGTGTGTTGGCTGAAAATGGAGTGGCCGACCGTCACATCACAGATACAAGGAAATTGAAGAGAAAAATAAAAGTAAGAGAAAATGAACACACAATATTTACGCAGAAAACCCCTTTGAATAAAGGAAAAAAGCCACGGGATACTAAGTCCACAAAATATACTATGTGTGAGATGGATGATTACAAACAGTAGGCGAAAAATAAGAACAGAATACACAGTTTTTCCTCACTACACTCTGCTTATTTTCTTCCTCTCCTCTGCTTTCTTTTCACACTTCTCTCTTTTCTCTTTTCTCACTATATCACCTATACATGCACACACACATATATATATAAGTTCAGTAGCAGCAAGGATCACCACACCCTACTCCATGGTCGGTGCATAGTTTTCAAAAAGCATGCATATGTTTACCCTATTCAACAGCAAGCCGCACATGCCTGCAGTAGCAGGCAGATCTGCTGTTGAAGTTTCAAGGTTACCCAAACAGGCAGGTCAACCAATCCCTTTCATGACTTAGTAGATCTTCTATATTACCATATTAAGTCGGTCAACCCTGTTGACCCTCTTCTCATTTAGACCAGTCAACGTCCAGTTGACCGTCGTCATTTGTTGTCTGAGAACCCTGAGCAAAACCGGCCAACTTAGACTTTCAGCCGGTCAACCATATTGAGTGGTCGTTGATCGTCCATCCGGTCAACCATGTTGACCGAAACTTCTTATTTCGACTGAGTTCTTCAGTCACATGAATTTCTTCACGGGAGTGATTCCCAATAAACTTTCCCTCATGACCGTGAGAAAGTTAAATCTATTAGCCCGGCCATTTTGCAGTATGCCTCATTCTTCCCTTTCAGTAGAATCTTAATCATCATATCTGCCTCGTTCTCTTCCGTGCTAACCTTGTCCAGTGATAGTAGACCTTCCTCCAGCACATCTCTTACCTAATGATATCGTACATCAATGTGCTTTGATCTGGAATGAAGTGAAGAGTTCTTACATAGATAAATGGCACTCTCACTATCACAAATTATCACATATCTTTCCTATTCAATGCCCAACTTTTAAACGAACTCCTTCATCCATAACATCTCCTTGCAGGCCTCCGTCACTGCGACATATTCGGCTTCAGTAGTGGATAGGCTAGTCACTTTTCTAACTTGGACTACTAAGAAACTGCACCTCCCGTAAATTTCACTAAGTAACCCGATGTAGATTTGCGCGTGTTAATATCTCCGGCCATATCCACGTCCGAGTAACCTACTAACTGAGGCTCGTCACTTCCAAGATACAGGCATGTCTTGGAAGTTTCTTGAATATATCTCATGATCCACTTCACCACGGGCCAGTGCTCTTTTCTCGGATTGGACAGAAACTGGCTAACTGTCCCAATGGCATGAGCTATGTCAGGTCTAGTGCACACCAAGGCATACATCAAGCTTCCCACAGCTGATGAGTAGGGAACGTCTTTCATGTATTTCTTCTTGTCATCCAAAGTCGGGCATTGAAGAGTGCTCAGCCTGTAGTGGTTCGCCAATGGCGTGTTTACGGGCTTTGACTTATCCATGTTGAATCGTTGGAGCACTTTCTCAATATAGTTCTCTTGAGACAACCACAATTTTCTTACCTTTCGATCGCGTAAGATTCTGATTCCTAGAATTTGCTTAGCCGATCCAAGGTCTTTCATAGCAAATGACCACCCAAGTTCCTCTTTCAGTTCCTTTATCCGAGCATTGTTGCGTTCAACGATCAACATGTCGTCTACGTACAGGAGAAGGACAACAAAGTTATCATCCGAGAACCTCTGTATAAATACACAGTGATTACGAGTTGTCCACCGGTACCCTTGACTAGTCATGACCGACTCGAATTTCTTATACCACTACCTAGGAGCTTGTTTTAACCCATACAGAATTTTTCTTAGACGACAAACAAGTTTCTCCTTCCCCTTAACTTTAAACCCTTCCGGTTGCTCCATGTAGATATCCTCCTCAAGCTCTCCATGGAGAAATATAATCCAGACATCCATCTGTTCCACCTCAAGATCTTGGGCGGTAGCCAGGCCCAGTACTACCCGTATGGAGGATATTTTTACAATTGGAGCAAAGATCTCATAAAAATTAACCCTCTTTTGTTGACAGAAGCCCTTCATAACCAACCGTGCCTTGTACTTTGGCTTCATGGTATTTTCGTCCGGCTTTAAACGGAAGACCCATTTATTCTTGAGGCCTTCTTCCCCTTAGGAAGTTTAACCAAGTCGAAGGTCTGGTTCTCATGAAGAGAACTCATTCCTTCTTTCATGGCTTCCAGCCAATCCTCTTTGTTGTCGTCCTTCATTGCCTCTTCATAGTCCTCAGGCTCTCTGGCATCAATAAGCATGACATATTCGTTAGCCGACAGATGGACGAACGACCGTCTGTTATGTAAGGATCGTCTAACAGAGACATTCCCGGTTGGTTGAGGAATGACTCCATCCGTGGTGTCATCCAAAGCCATGATCTGTTCTTCATTATCCTCAACCATCTCGGGACCATGATCCTCTCCTTCTAATGATGCCGGACGGACAGTTTCAATGCTTACTTTGTCCGTTTGCTTATCGTCGCACTTGGCCTTCTTGCCAATGTCTTTAATCGTCTCATTTTCAGCGAAGGTTACGTCTCTTGACCGGACTAGCCTTCTAGTAGCTGAATCATAGAACCGATAGCACAACTCATCTTTCCCGTAACCCAGAAAGATGCACTGTATCGTCTTTGGCTCCAACTTTATCCTTTCGTCTCTTGGGACATGTACAAATGCTTTACACCCAAACGCTCGTAAATGATCATAGGGCGGCTCTTTGTCCGTCCATATATTCTCCGACACTTCACCCATCAGAGGTTTACTAGGCGACCTGTATATAATCTAGGCTGCCATCCTGAGTGGTTCTACCCAGAAGGATGCATGAAGTTTTGCTTCGGAGAGCATGCAACATACTCCCTTCAAAAGCGTACGATTCATCCGTTCTGTCACTCCATTCAACTGTTGTGTCTTTGGCGGTGTCTTTCGGTGCCTAATATATGTGACCGGCAGTTGGCATCAAAAGGTTCCAAGTATTCGCCGCCGTTGTCACTTCAGACGGATTTCAACTTCTTCCCCGTCTGATACTCTACAAGAGTATGGAATTGTTCAAAGGTACCAAGAACCTGATCCTTGGTCTTCAGTGGATAAACCCATAGCGTTCTAGAATAATCGTCATTGAAAGAAACAAAATATTGGGCTCCACCAAATGACCTTTCTTTGAAAGGTTCACACACATCTATGTGAACAAGATCTAGAAGCTCTGCCTTTGAAGAGGACAAATCTCCTTAAAATGAGACTCTCCTCTATTTGCCGGCCAAGTAATGAGGACACATCTTTGGTTCTTCCTTCTTAGCTCCAGCAATTAGGCCTTTTCTGGCCAAATAAGACAGCCCACGAACACTCATGTGGCCTAGCCTTCTGTGCCACAGATACACTGTCTCTTTGCAGATTGTAGCGTTCACGTCTCCGGTTACTGCACAACCCTTCATCACATATAGGCCAGAGCATTCTTCCCTTTTGCTACAACAAGAGACCATCTAGTCATTTTTCATTCACCTTCACAAAAGGTATTGTAGTAACCTTCATCATCCAGCCGATCGGCTGCGATGACATTCAGTCGAATATCAGGGACATGATGCACATCCTTCAGTATTAGCTTCGTCCCGTCATTTGTGACCAAGACAACATCTCCTCTGCCTACGATTGACGATATTCCTTTATTTTTCATCCTTATTACTCCAAAATTTCCTGGAGTGTAGGATGTGAATAGTTACCTCCTGAACGTGACATGTAAGGTGGCATCGGAATCGATTACCCAGCCGGACTCTTCGTCCATCACATTTGTCACATCTCTTTCACTTGCCAATAGGAAACCGCCTCCTGTGACCACTGAGACGAAGGACTTTTTCTCTGCCTGTCCTCTATCATCTTTTTCTTTTTTCACATTTTTTTGCTTCCATTTGAAGCAATACTTCTTAATGTGGCTCTTCTTGTCACAGTGGTGGCACTCAAAATTTTGATACATTGACCTTACTTGTTGCGGGCTTTTTCTCCTTGCTTTTGACCATGACCTCTGCTTCTTCCCCTCAATTCAGTCATAAGTACCTCAGACGACGAGGTCTCTTGTGACCTCCTTGACTAATTCATGAGTAGGGAAGCAATAACCTCATCCAACTTTAGTGTATCCTTTCCAAACAATAAGGTTGTGACAATATGATCATAGGAGGCCAGTAGAGAAGCCAGTAGGACCAACGCCTTATCCTCCTCATTGATTTCTTCGCCAATGGTAGACATTTGCGTTAATATCCAGTTGAACTCGTCCAAGTGCTTCTTGAAGCTTCCTCCTCCTGACAACCGTAAGCCATAAAATTGCTTCTTAATATGTAGTCTGGTTGTCAAAGATTTGGACTTATACAAACTCTCCAACTTCTCCCAAACCTCCGCCGAGTCAGTCAAGCCAAGCACTTCCTGGAGAGTGTTGTCTGTCAAAGACAATTTGATGGTGCAGTTTGCAAGATCTATTTTGCCTTGCCATTCATCATTGGTCAAGTTTGCGGGCTTCTCATCCTTCTTCTTCAGCACCTTTATCGTCCCTTCTCTGGTAAGAACGTTTTTCACCCTCTCTTGCCAGAGGATGAAGTTACCATACCTGTTGAACTGCTCAACGTTGAACGGCAAATTCTTTGATGATGTTGATGCCATTAGAATAGAGTTCTTAACCTTGCTCTCTGATACCATTTGTTGGCCGAAAATGGGGCGGCCGACCATCACAGGTACAAAGGAATTGAAGAGAAGGAATGGAAGTAGGAGAAAACAAACACAATATTTACGTAAAAAATCATTCTAAATAAAGGAAAAAATTATGGGATGCTAAGTCCATAAAATATACTATATATGAGATGGGTGTTTACAAACAGAAGACAAAAAATAAGAACAAAATACACAGTTTTTTTTTCACTGCACTCTACTTCTTTTCTTCCTCTCTTCTGTTTTCTTTTCACACTTCTCTCTTTTCTCTTTTCTCACTATATCACGTACACATGTACTCACACACATATATATATAAGTCTAGCAGCAGCAAGGATCGCCACGCCCTACTCCATGATCGGTGCACAGTTTCCAAGAAGTATGTATTTGTTTACCCTGTTCACCTTCGCCGCTTGGAGGCTCTATAACGACCGGAGCTTAGATTTTCGAATCCGACCTGGACCGTCCAAATAAAAGTCTCGAATCATCTGAAATCATCAATTATACGTCATCCATCAACTCAAATGAACTTAATACTTTCATTTAAGACACCATCAATAATTATCAAAAATGCATTATTAAATATCTATAATAATAATAAATAAGTTCAATAAATGACATCGATGTCTAAAATTTTAACCCTCATAAAGAAAGTCTAATAGAAGTC
Organism: Nepenthes gracilis; assembly: GCA_033239525.1. Lineage (NCBI taxonomy): Eukaryota > Viridiplantae > Streptophyta > Magnoliopsida > Caryophyllales > Nepenthaceae > Nepenthes > Nepenthes gracilis. Next base: position 300,276 of record BSYO01000018.1, on the reverse strand, counting down.
AAACAATAACTGAATCACAAAAATCTCAAGTCTCTATCCTGGACGCCTTAATCTCTGGGATCACCTCTATCTAGAATCTACCCACACTATCTCTTCTATTCTATTGTCAACCTATTTATTCTAGAGCCAATAAAATATAAGAGTGAGTCGAATGCCCAATCAGTAAAAATAAATAATAATAGAAGAGTACAATAAAATATCTCGGACGATAAAATAATGAATCAAATTAATAATAATAGGTGATGTATCAATTACTGTCCGAGATTCAATAATATGTCGTATCCACGACTCAAAAGCCATATGAACAACTTGATAACAAGAAGTAATAAGGATTCCATCAAATCCGATTATCCGCTCAATATGAGGTCACAATTGTATGAATGAGAAGAGTTTCCTTGGACCTTATTCTACCATAGTGAACCAAATGTCATGTATTTACACCCCCAATGGTTGGGTAATGCAACGAGGTTATCCATGGTAACCAACCACCCCTACTATTCTCCTAGAGGTTATACCCGTAGCATGCCGATACTACCTCTGATACCCCTCACCAATGATATCTCAAATATCATCATCTACGATGGTCATTAGATTATAAGTATCCCTCTCGACTCACTATACAAGATAAGAAGAATTTAATTATCAACTCAATTTGAGGTCACCACTGTATGAGATAATAATAATCTCCTTGGATCTTATTCTACTATAGTAAACCAAAGGCCGCATGTTTACGCCCCCAACGGCTGGGTAATGCAATGAAGTTATTCATTGTATTCAACTACCCTTACAGTCTTCCTAGAGGCTGTACCCGTAGCATGCCGATACCATCTCTAATACTCCTCGCCAATGATATCCCAGATATCATGCCTACGATGGTCGCTAGGTTATAAGTATTCCTCCTCAATATCAACAATCTCAACCTCTGGAATGAAATTGGTATTGAAAAAGTATAGACTACTCCAAAGTCTCACGAACACCCATTCATCTGGATACCAGAGAGTTTTTGTACGCTTTCGTCGCCACCGACGACGTTCCCTCTCTCTCCCTCTTATTTCTTTCCTTTCTCTTCCTTTCCTTTCTTTCTTCTCTTCTTTCTTTTTTCTTTTGCTTTTCCTTCCTCCTCTTTTTTCTTTTTTCTTTCCTTTCCCACGGCTGATCCTCTCATAATTTTTTATTATTATTTTATTATTATTATTATTATTATTATTATTATTATTATTATTTTTTTTAAGTATTATTATATTTAAATTTAATTTAGTGGCCTACCATTTATTCCCTTGGTCAAAATACTCTAACCTATTGGGCCCATACATTAGTTCAACTATCCCAAATTTTAGGTCAAAGGGTGATAATTATTGAAATTAATTTGATAAAATATTCCTGACGTTATAGGCTCTCAGCCCTCCTCCTATCCAGAGGCCAGCAGCCTTCTGTCAGGAGGCTCTCAGCCCTCCTTTCGACCGGAGGCCAGCAGCCTTCGTCAGGACGCTTTTAGCCCCCCTCCCGTCCAGAGGCCAGCAGGCTTTTGCCACCAGAAGGCTCTCAACTTTCCCTCCTTTCGGAGGCCCCCAGCCCTTTGACCCGGAGTCAGGAGCCCTACGACCTAGGAGCGCTCCGTCCTGGAGCCACGAGACCTCCGTCCTAGAGACAGCATCTCATCGTCTCATGAGTCCTCCATCCCGGAGTCAAGAGTTCACTATCCAAGAATCAATCCTTCACTCAGGTAAATAGAACGTTGACTCACTAGTGCAACTTAGTCCTTCTCCTCTAAACCGCCTTTCTACCGGGTGCATCTCTAAACCGCCCTCCGCTGGTGCACATCAAAGCTACCCCTCTACCGGGGGCACCTCAAATCCGCCCATCTACCTGGCGCACCTCAAAACCGTCCTCCGTGGGTGCACTTTTAAGTCTCCTCTTTGTTGGGTGTACATTTAAGTAGCCATCCGCAGGCGCACCTCCAATCTGCCTCTCCGCAGGTGCACCACTAAACCGTCAATTTATCGAGCGCACCTCTAAACCGTCCATCAATGGGCGCATTCAAACGCTCCATTGTTATACACACATAGGCATTCATCGCATCCTCCTAGCATCTTTCTCTTCTCTAAGAAAGATTTTTGACTTGAGTATCGGAGGATATACGGTAGGAGCAATTTTCGCCGTCCTTTGACCTTCTTTTTATAATTTGTGGTGTACATGTTTTAAGTTAATAGTGACGGAGATTGAACCCGCTTCAATTCGCCCCGCAGCGGTAGAATAGAAGGTTCCCTAATCCATACCACAACCAGAGAACCAGAGGCGCATCATAAATATTTATCTTAAATCTATCGTAAATAATATATTTACAATAAATATCCAACTCATATAATTACGACTCAAAAGCTACAAGAGCAACAAAAATGTCACGAATGTAATTGAAATTTTATCGAATGTAAATATTAATAATGATATAATTTTATCAAATATATATTAACAGGAATTTTAAATATATAAAATCTTATTATTTCATTGTAAACTAATGGCAATGCACTTATCATTAATGATTGAGTAACATCCATAAGATGTCGATATGGACAAATCTACCAACCATTAATGCATCCCCTAAACCACGTTCACTTAGCCAAATTTCATTTCATATTCATTAATGGAGGGAGGCTGGCTGTCGTGTTCGACCTGAGGCCCGTGAATCTGAGTTTAATTTTTTATTAATAAGCATTTATTTAATTAATTTTATTAAATTTCCTTTTATTAGTTACATACATAAATATATAAATACATATAATAAGTTTAAATTATTATTTAAATATATTAAAAATATTTACTACCTCTAGATGAAAAATTATTAAAATATTTTTTTAATAATTTCGATAATTGGATGTCCACACTTAATTGATGTAAGTTGGTATATGTTTGATAATACATTAATTATTTTTATCGACAAATTTTTGGGATCACGAGTTTCGGTAATTCGAAATAAAATACTGGGATGTTAAAATTAGAGAGGCAATCTGCTTCGAATTTCAAGATTTTTCTTAGGAAAATGTTTTCGGAATTCATTTCCTCTGGGAAGAAAATGAACCCATTTGACTCCACTTCATGGGCATCTGAACTTTGTGATTTAAACGCAGGAAATAAAAAATTTCTCCACCTCACCGTCTTCCTTCAGCGATACCCAGTGTACAATTCAATACTGAAACCCTGAAGAACTCAGTCCGCAGCCCATATAAGTTATGCATCAATTGATCTGTAACAACAGACTCCGTTCAATTACACAGCCAATTGAAAGCAATAGCAAAACACTAGCCCTCAAACAAATTTAACGAAACCTCAAACATCAAAACAACTATCACCTGTGGTTTTCTTTTCGACTGTCAAAATACTATCCATGAAAACCCATGAATAATTCGCAAATAATAAATCGAGATTCCAGAGACGGATTTAAATCAAAAAGTGGGATCAACCACCAAAACAGTAATCACACCCCAGATCGATCTTAACGAGGAAGAAAGAAGATCGGGACTGATCAGAGAGAGAGAATGATTGAAAAAGCAGTGCCAAGGATTTGATCGTTTAGGTATAGGCTCCGGGGGATATAGGAATAGATTGAACCTGTGGACTACAGAGTAGAAGCGGACAAGGGGAGAGAACATTCCACATTTTTCCTCCTCATAAAATCGTTACCAAAATAAAGTTGAAAAAAACTGTAAAAAAAAATAAAAATAAAATAAATAACTATTAAAATATGGGTTACTCTTGTATAAAAAGTATTGCGTTCATTGTGCGCACTTGTGCATGGAGCAATGTGGTCCAAATTGGATTAAAGGTTAACGATTCTAAGTGACAGCCGATGATACTGATTTGAGGCCCAAGACTATAAGGGGTGGCCGAAATCTCTAATTAAGGGTCGAGGATTTTGCTTGAAGGCCGATGACATTGAGTAACGCTGAGGACACTGATCGAATGGCTGAGGACTTTGGTCAATGACTGAAGACAGCTGGTATAGAAAAAACTGGTCACCTACAAAGTCTGTACAATTAGCTTTTTTAGAAAAGGAAGTTGACTTTTAAAATTTGTATTTGACTTTACAAAGTAGGTCAACGATTTTCAATAGAAATGCGATTTTGGAGAGTCGGTGACAGATCCTATCGTGTACGCAACTACTTTGCACAGAAGACGATCGTCCATAAATTTATATATAAATGAATGTGTGCAAGTTGCAAGAAGTGGAGTGAGACACACAATGTGTAAAAGGCAAATAAATACAGAAGAAACAATAAATTGTACTTTACTTTTGTTATCTGTTCTTCGAAAGTTTATGTAATCAGGGTTTTTATAATCAAAATTTTTTATAGTAAAATTATCTGTGGATTAAATGTTCCGTAATTTTTTTACTCTTATTCAGAAGGAGATTTTGATCTAAAATTTGTGTGTTCACTGTTTTTCCTTATTTTCTACTTGTTGTGTGTGTAAGTGTTCATAATTATCACTATCCTTACGGATTCAATGTCTAACGGGCACTATTTTGTCCCTACAGTAACGTGAGAAGTCTGTTGAGTAATTCTTCTTAATATATCAAGCGATGAATGCCCTAATTTTGTGATGTGATGTGTAAAATTGAAGAAAAATGCAGCAAGGGAGATGTCAAGTGTTTTCAGAAAGGCTTCCATGGAAAACAAAACCATAATATTGACTACTCTGAACGAAGCATGGGCAGCACCAAACTCTACATTCGATCTCTTTCTTGAGAGCTTCAAGATCGGCAACAACACGCCATGGCTTTTAAAGCATTTGGTGGTGGTTGCGCTGGACGAGAATGCGTATGGCCGCTGTGTTATGGTACACCCTCATTGCTATCTTCTTCACACCGGAGGGACCAACTTCTCCAAGGAGGCCTACTTCTTGTCTCCTACCTACTTGCAGATGATGTGGAGGAGGATCGACCTTCTGCACACAGTCCTGCGATTGGGATATAATTTTATATTTACTGTAAGTTTTTCCCCCCTTTTAATGAATAGTTAGACGTTTATAATCTTATTTTTAATTAAGAAAAACTAGTTTTATTGTATGTGCTCATCAGCTTTATGCTGCAATAGAACAACTTTATTATTTTACAAAAGCTAATCACTAAAAACCCATGCGTGGTGTCGAACAAACGTGATTATCCATTTATAGAGAGAGAGAGAGAGAAGCAAACGACAAAAAAAAAGTGATAATCGCATGCTAAGGATGGATTATGTTCGGTTTTATATTTATGTTTAAAGGCATCATTATAGAGGATTCTGTTACCATATGACATGGTTTGTGCAAGATTAAATGTACTATTATTATTATTGATAGAATATTTTTATAATTTAAAGTCATAATATTAAAATTACTATGGAATAGTTTTTCTATTCCGATAAACCTTACACTTCTATGATTTCCTGTTGAAAAAAATATGCTTACCTTGGATGGCTATAAAAAGCAATGGGAAATGTGGGAAGCTTGTTAATACCTAATGAATTGATGAAAGGATTTGAGCTCTTTCCTTCATTTACTTACCATACATGGTTCATATTCTAAAAGATGTGGTCCCGTTTCCAGGATGTCGATATTATGTGGCTCCGCAATCCATTTCCGCATTTTTATGCAGAGGCAGACTTTCAAATTGCATGTGATCACTTTAATGGCAACTCATCAGACATAAACAACTTTCCAAACGGAGGATTCAACTATATTATATCCAACAACCGCACGGTTCATTTCTACGAGTTTTGGTATCAATCGAGATTAAAATACCCTGGCGAGCATGATCAAGATGTTCTTAATAAAATTAAGCATGATCCCACCGTTAGAAACATTGGACTTAAAATGAGGTTCTTGGATACTATCTATTTTGGTGGATTTTGTGAGCCAAGCAGAGACATGAATGAAGTATGTACAATGCATGCAAATTGTTGCATTGGTTTGGAAAAGAAAGTTCATGACCTGAGCTTGGTGCTCCAAGACTGGAAAATGTACATGTCACTGCCGCCCGATCAGAGATCACCAAATTCGTCACGCTGGAGGGCTCCTCAAAAATGCCATCTTTAAGTTAAAAGGAATATCAAAGCTATATTTATCGTGACAAGCAACAAGAGCCTTGATGCTAATATAAGCTTCTTTTATTTTAAGATAGACAAAAATGAGTTCATAAATATGATGGTAACTTCCCAACATCTAGGGATAACATTGTGTAATCGGTTATCTTCGCATCTTATGACGGAAGAGTGTTGCATACCGAGTGGGCCAATAACATATGTAGCTAGGCAGAACAATTGAATTCCATGGAATTGTTGGGACTAAGAAAAGGATGACCGGTTGGATAGCACAATACCAAACTACACACACACTCAAGCACACAATGAACACGGATAGAAATAGCAGTATGGAGAGATAAAATAGAGAAGAAGAATATAATCAAATTTTACGTGAAAAATCATTTGAAATAAGAAAAAAATTATAGAATTTCAATCCACAAATATATTCACTATGTGTGAGAGCTGGTTATAAAAACCCACTCGACTACATAAGCTCCTTCAAAAAGAAGATGAATAGAGCACAAGAACACACTCAGTTCTCTCATTACTCTCTATTGCACTTCACTTTTCACTCCACAAAAACTCTCAATCTTACTATGTTTTCTTCTTCACTCTGCTCTCACTCACTGTGTGGCACCTTCTCTCTCTCTCTCTATATATATTACACTCACTAAGAGTGTAATATATATACGCAGGCTGATAAAAGTAACAGCATCCCAATGTGGAGGACACACGTACTGATAGCCGCCTAGTAGCCTGTAAATCTACAACATCTTTACAGATTGTCGTGCCCTAAAAAATGGCCCACCACTCTACAATGGCTGTATATATCCCTACAGATCAGTGTATACTTAGAGAATCTTCTGAGTTGATCTCCATGTATGCTTCCTGTATCCAAGTCCTTGAACTCAAAAGGTCCTTGGGCCTTCAAGTATGCCTCCAACAGAAGAAAGTTCTCAAATATTATATAATGTCTCGCGTCCATTTTTAGAGTTTACCGACGACTTACTTATAAGTCCACAGACAACACAAGCTCACAAGTCCACGTATCATATAGGCACAAAGGTCCGCAGCCATATTCCCACAAAAGGAGTGACCCCAACAAACTTTCCCTCATGATCGAGTAGGAACAAAATTAGTTAACCCAACTATGTCATAGTAAGCTTTCAACTTGTCCTTTTAGTAAAACTTTGGTCATCATGTTTGACCCGTTTTCATCCGATCGAACCTTTTCAATTGACAACCGTCCTTCATTAATAACGTCTCTCATCCAATAATGTCGAACATCAATGTGCTTCAATTTCGAATAGAATGAGGAGTTCTTCTATAAATATATGACACTTTGACAATAGAGTACCATATATTTTTCTTGCCTTAGGCCCAACTCTTGAATAAACATTTTCATCCATAACATTTTCTTACCAGCCTCGATTATAGCAATGAACTTAGCCTCCGTAGTAAAAAGGGTGACGCATTTTTGTAACTTAGATTTCCAAGAGTTGCCCCTCCGGTAAACTTAACCAAATACCCTAAGGTGGATTTACGAGAGTCAATGTCATCGGTCATATCCATGTCTGTGTAGCTGACCAATTGGAACTTCTCATCTCTAAATTGCAAACACATCTTTGAAATCTCTCGGAGATATCTAAGTATCTACTTCATAATAGACCAACACACCATCCCTGAATTCAAGAGAAATCTGCTAACAATACCGACCGCATGAGTAATATCTGGCCTGGTATATATGGCCGTGTATATCAAGCTACTAACGGCCGACAAATATGGTATACCTCTCATGTGGGCCTTTTCTATGTCCGAGAACGGATATTGCTTTTTGCTTAACCTGAACTGGTTAGCCAGTGGGGTGCTCACTGGCTTTGACTGTTCATGTTAAAGCACTGTAATACTTTTTCAACATAGCTCTCTTGGGATAACTAGAGCTTCTTATTTTTTCGATCATGAAAAATTCTGATTCTCAAAATCTGCTTCACTGGTCCGAGATCTTTCATATTGAACGATTGTTTCAATTGTTCCTTTAACTCCTTGATCTGAGCATTATTTTGTCCGACAATTAGCACGTCATCCACATAAAGGAGAAGGATGACAAAATCGTATTCGGAGAATCTCTACACAAAGACACGGTGATTAGAATTAGTCTTTTGGTATCATTGTCGACCAATGACAGACTCAAATTTCTTATACCACTGTCTATGGATCCTATTTTAGTCCGTACAAGCTCTTCCTTAGACGACACACCAAACCTTCCTTCCCCTTGACCTCAAACCCTTTCGATTGTTCCACGTAGATTTTTTCTTCTAGGTCACCGTGGAGGAATGTTGTTCGAACATCCTGTTACTCTATCTTCAAGTTTAGAACAACTGCCAAACCAAGTACAATACGGACCGAGGATATTTTTATCACTGGTGTAAAGATCTCATCAAAATCCATGCCTTTGCGTTGATTGAAGCATTTCACAACAAGCCGTTCCTTGTACCTCGGTTGCTTGGTATCTTTGGACGTCCTCAACCGAAAGACCCACTTATTCTTAAGAGCTCTCTTCCCCTTGTGTAGCTCAGCCAACTCAAAGGTATTGTTCTCATTTAATGAAGCCATCTCATCCTTCATGGTTTCCGACCATTTCTCTTTGTGTGTCCCCTTCACAGTCTCATCAAAGTCTTCAAGCTCACCTGTATCAGCAAGTAGGACATACTCACTAGATGACAAGCCGTGCCTTGTACCTCTGCTACTTGGTGTCCTTAGACGTCTTCAACCGAAAGATCCACTTGTTCTTAAGTGTTCATTTCCTCTTGGGTAGCTCAACCAACTCAAAAGTATTATTCTCATACAATGAAGCCATCTCATCCTTCATTGTTTCTAACCATTTTTCTTTGTGTGTCCCCTTCAAAGCCTCATTAAAGTCTTCAGGCTTACCTGTATCTGTAAATAGAACATACTCACTAGATGATAAGCAGATAGACAGGCGTCTTTCTCTCAAGGAGCATCGTACGTGTAGCTTCTCGGCCAGCTGAGGAGTAACATTATCTTGATTGTCATGAGGCATAGTGATGGCCTCATTATTGTCCTCGGCCACTCTTGAGCCTTTTGCCTCGAACTCATGAGATATTGGATGGACAACTTCAACATTTTCCTTATCCGTTTGGCCAGTGTCAAATACAACCTTCCTTTCTTTTTCAATGTTATTAATGGTCACCCATTCAACAAAAATCACATCTCTTCATCGAATAAGTTTCTTTTCTGCTCGGTTATAAAACATTTACCTAAGTTTATCTTCGCCATAGCCCAGAAAGATACATTGCTTCATCTTTGACTCAAGCTTACTCCTATTATCTTTTGGAACATGAACAAAGGCCTTACAACCAAAAGTCTATAGGTGATTATAGGTTGGCTCCCTTTCAGTCGAAATCTTCTTCGACATCTCACCATTCAGTGGCCTATTGAGTAACCTATTAATGACATAGGTTGTCAACTTTAGGGCCTCGATCCAAAAGGATCCTGGGAGCTTTGCCTTGGACAGCATGTACTTTACGCTTTCAATTAATGTACGGTTCATCCGTTTGGCCATGCTATTTAACTACGGCATCTTTGGAGGTATCCTTTGATGTCTAATGCCATGTGATTTACAGTAGGCATTAAAAGTTTCAATATATTCTCCACCATTGTCACTTTGGACGGACTTTAAATTTTTCATCGTCTCTCATTCAACATGAGCATAGAACTGCTCAAAAAGTCCAAAGACCTGATCCTTGGACTTATGTGGGAATACCCATAGCTTTCGCGAGCAATCATTAATAAAGGAGAGAAAGTATTGTGCTCTTCCAAAGAACTTTTCTTTAAATGAACCGCAAACATCAGTGTGAACAAGCTCAAGGACCTCAGACTTTTTAAAAGACTAGTCTCCTTAAAAATAAACTCTCCTTTGCTTCCCTACCATATAGTGAGAGTAAGTCTTCAATCTGTCCTCATTCATTGTTGGGATGAGACCCTTCTTTGTCAGATGACTCATTCCTCTCTCACTAATGTGACCCAATTTCTTGTGCCACAAGTTCAAGGACTTCACACTATTTGTGGCATTGACCTCTCTAGCCTCAGCAATCGCCAGCAACACATAAAGGCCAGACACCTTCTTTCCTCAGACAACTATTAGAGACCATCGGGTCAGTTTATATCCCCCATCACAGAAGATATTATAGAAATCAGTATCATCCAGTCTTCCAACTGAGATAATATTCATCCGAATGTTAGGAACATGTCGGATGTTCTTCAGGGATAGTCGGGCTCCATTGTTGGTAATAAGAGACATATCACCTCGGCCGACTACTCTGGATGTCTTTCTATTTTTCATCTTCAACACTCCAAAAATACTCGAGTGTAAGATGTAAAGAGCTCCCTTCTAGAGGTGGTGTGGATGGATGCGCTAGAATCCACCACCCAATCGGTCTCCAGCTCAGCCAAGTTTATAATGTCATCCACTTCACAAGTCAAAAGCAGATCAGCTCCAGCAACAACAGAAACCAAGGACTTTTCCTCACCGCGTCCCTTTTCAACTTTTTCCTTTTCACCATTTTTATATTTTCACTTATAGCAAAACCTTTTAATGTGGTCTTTCTTTCCACAATGATGACATTTTATATTTTGGTACTTTAACCAAGACTTACTTCGACTCTTTTCTCTAAGTTTCTATCCGCAGCCTCTACTCCTTCCCTGTGACTTTGTCACGAGTACCTCGGAGGTCTTAAGAGGTCGAGGTCCCTTGAGACCGCAGTCTCATTTTCTCATTCAACGCAACTCCTTTGGCCATCTTCAGGGTCATGAAACCTTCAAGAGCTGTGTTAGTAATAGTAATTCTCATCACCTCTCAAGAGTCCGGCAAAGTTGCCAAGACCCACAAACCTAGCACCTTGTCCTCGAACTTGATACCCAAACTACTCAGCTAGTCCACATAACCTTGAAACTCGTTTAGGTGATCAGTAATGGACGAGCCATCCTTGTACCTAATATGCATTAACTTCATTTGATGGTAAATCTTGTTGTTGCCAGTCTTGGAGGCATACAACTTTTTTTAACTTTTTTCACAGTGTCTTTGCATTTGTTTCGCTCCTAATGTGGTTATATACATTATCGTCTACAAACGCCGTATGTAGCCGCATACCTACTTGTGCTCCAAGACCCATTTATCGTTCGATTTTGCCTCTGGCTTTCGAGTGGCTAACACTAGATTTTGTATGGATTTGACAAATAGCAAGTCGGACATCTTGCTTTGCCAAGTATTGTAGTTGGTGCCATTTAGGCAAACCATCTTGCTCCCAATCTCCATAACAGCGTTCAACAAAGGCATCGGACAAAAAAACTAACATGTCGCTTTGATACTACTTGTTGGAACAAGAAAAGGATAACCGGCCGGACAGTACAACACCAAATTACACATACACTCAAGCACACAACGAACACAGATAGAAACAACAGTAAGGAGAGATAAAATATAGAAGAAGAATACAGTCAAATTTTACGTAAAAAATCTTTTAAAATAAGAAAAATAATGAGATTTCAATATAGATATTTCTATAATGTGTGAGAGCTGATTATAGAAACTCACTCGACTACACAAGTCCCTTCGAAAAGAAGATGAAGAATAGAGTACAAGAACACACTCAATTCTCTCACTGCTCTCTATTGCACTTCACTCTTCGTTCCTAAAAAATTGTCAGTCTTACTCTGTTTTCTTTTTCACTCTGCTCTCACTCATTGTGTGGCACCTTCTCTCTCTATATATATATTACACTCATTCAGAGTGTAATATATATATATACGGGCTGATGAAAGCAGCAACATACCAACGTGGATGACACATGTACTGGTAGCCGCCTGACAACCTACAAGTCTGCAATATCTTTGCAGATTGTCGTGCCCTAGAAAAATGGCCCACCACTCTACAATGGCTGTGCATATTCCCACAAATCTTCATGTACTCAGAGAATTTTCTGAACTAGCCTCCACGTATGCTCCCTGCATCCAAGTCCTCGAACTGTAAAGGTCATCTGGCCTTCAAGTATGCCTCCAACAGAAAAAAGTTCTCAAACATTACATAATATGTGTGTCTATTTTCAGAGTCCACAGACGACTTATTCATAAGTCTGCGGACAACACAAGCGCACAAGTCCACGTATCATATAGGCGCAAAGGTCCGCGGCCATATTCCCACAAAGGGTGTGACCCCAATAGGAACATCCTACCAAAACAATGCTTCAAATGAAGTTGTCAATCATTTTGATAATGTCGAGCAACCTCACAATTCTACCACCATAAATCTGAGCCTGAATATCTTTACGGCCAACACATCACTCCTCCTAAAAACTTATAACTGAGTCACATTGATTTGGTTCATTGCTGCAATTGCATCTCTAACAGCATCAAACGATTATATGCCAATTAAAATCATGCTGCTAAGAACTTAGATCTTATGATATGGGATTCTCGTATAATATGCTGCCACTTCTTTTTTTGTTTAAATTTATTTAAGCATCACATAAATTGTATTAGATTAAATTAAAATTAGTGAGGTTGGGAGTTTTAAACTGAAAATAAATGAAAATGTATTAATAATTGAATGTTTACTAGAAGTATAAATGGATGAGTTAAATACATTAGGTTTTGTATCACTTCCTTATGAGTTTCACATTCATAAGACTTGAAGCTAATCAGTTTTGGTGCTTCACGAGTATTCTACATGAGGTTTTCACGAGCATAAATGTTCACTTGAGGTTCCGCATAAAGGCCACAAGTTAGCAATTTAAGGGCTAGGTCAAGGAGAATTTTCAAGGAGAAATCATAGGTGAGCCATGAGCTAGTGACTTAAGTGCTAAGTTTGGAAGAAAGTGGCAAACAGAAGGTGAGCTATGAGCTGACGATTTAAGTTCCAAGCTTAAATGATTTTCAATGGAAGTCATAGTTGGGTTATGAGTGACAGCTTAAACACAAGGTTTGGGAAGATTTTCAATAGCATACCACAAACGGACCAGGAGTTGGTGGCATAAGTGGTCCTTGCAAGAATAAAGGCTCTCTTGTAATTGTTGGGCAAGGGTTTGAGAGTGAAAATGCATGGGCCCATATGAGGAAGAGAGAGGAGAGAGAAAAAGAAGATGTTTGATATCTAGTTGGTATCCGATTTTAATATCATCATTTGCTAAGTTAATGTATGTTGTTCTAATTTTGATTGTAGAATATTTTATATATTGTTTGTTTATTTTTTTGTTATATTTTCAATCATCTTGAAATGGTGGTTTATTCATTTTTAAGTACGTGATTCACTAAAAAAAAATTTATACCCAGCCAAATTCAATGGATAAAGATAATCATTTGTTTTGGTATAAATAATCATTATCTATTCTTTCACTGTTAGAAGGGTGGATTGGGGTTATTTGAGCAATTCACATAATCATTAACCTCTCTCCAATTATTTCTATAGTTGTTAGATATGTAAAAGGTTATATTTAACTAGTTATTTACACGGGTCATTTTGATGGGTTTTTAAAGAGTGTCATTGGTAACCTAATATTCATAGTGGAAATGGTTTAAATGTTGCCCCACATTTTTTTATTGGTTAAAAAGACTTTTCTATATTAATATTACCGTATAACGTTTAATACTGAGTTGCATATTGTTATTTCTTATATTTATGTGAGAGATTTGTGGTTGATGATTGATAAAATTTGCTTTACCTATGTTAGTGTTGTGCATATTTTAAATCCCAACAAATGGGATTAAATTATAGACTTTTTGATATAAAAACAATAATTTGATGGCGATTGTAAAGAGTTCATCATTCTATAATAAGCAATTTAATGAAAAAAATAATTTTATTCTTTACTAAGAAATAGTGAAGAATATTTTGACCCGAAAAAAATACAAAGAAAGGAGAATAAACCGAGGAGATTTAAGGGTGAGGAATTATGAGTGATTTGACTAATTGTATGATTAAGTTATATCTTATAGATAATATTTTTTAGAAAGTCATTGGTTTATTATGTCCAATAAAAGTTGATGCATACCTGGATCTGACTTCAAACAGATTCGGATTCTTTTGAATGGTTTGAACCGGCTCCGTTCACCGAGTACGAATCCTGCACACCACTAAAATGAACAAGAGGTCAGCGTTAACGGCGGGATGTAATCCCACCGAAAACACTCCGACGCTCAAGTCAGTAAACCAGCCTTCAATGGAAGGAACTGAAAGAGAGAGAAAGCAATGGAAGAGAGGAAAGGAGTGTCTTGTTCCCGATGTCAGAAAGGCGCAGGTCCTTTCTCGTATCTGGATGGTGGGAAGGCAGAGAACGTGTGTAAAGACCCGTTCGTTGCCTTGGAGTTTTATCGTGTTTGAGAGTTTTGGCTGCTAGGAACCAGAGCCCTTTTCTCAGAACACTTAGGCTTGAAGATGAACGTGTTTTGAGTTGCAGAGAGCTTATGCCGTTCTGGGAGTTTCAATGTCTCAGAGTGTTCCAGAAAGCATGTCCGTTTGCAAGTATGGAGAAAAGCATTCAAAAAAGCATCTATCAAAGCGTCAATGAGAGCATGCCCTGGATGGTCAATCCAGGGCCTCTTTTATGGCAAAGATGGCGATCCTCCTCCTTTGGAAGGAGTGATCGTCCCTATCTTTTGCTGCTGGCCTTCCTTCTGGAGGCTCCTGCTTGTTGCCCAATTGTGGAGGATTGTTTCCTTCTGAGGCGGCCAACCACTTTCCAAGTTGGCTTCTTTCCTTCCCAGCATGTTACCGTTGGGGTTTCTTGGCTGGCAAGGAGTTGGGAGGATCTGGCACCTTCCTTATTTGAAGGGCGCCAATCTTGGTGATATCCCTTTTGAGATCGTGGAGTATCATTGGAGGATCATGGTTGGCCTTTTCATGACTGATGGGCCTAAACGGGTCAAGCCCGTTACTGTTGGAAGGCTTTTCGGGGCCCAATGTGCAAAGCGCGGACGGTCAACGCCTGGGTTGACCGTCTGCGTGCGTGTTGGCCGCCCTTATGAAAGGCGTCCGTCGTTGGCCTCCATTTGGGCTATGGGCCTGAGTGAGTCAGGCCCATTACTGTAGAAGGGCCTTGTTTGGGCCCAGCATTAGGGAGCAGACGGTCAACGTCTGAGTTGACCCCGTCGCCTTGGCCGCCTTCGTGGAACGAACGGGCGGGAGAGCGCGGCGATCAATCGATGGGTCAGTGGGCCAAATGGAATAGGCCCATCAGCATTTGCAAAGCCTCTAAAGGCCCAACAAACTGGTCAACGCCGAGTTGACCGTTTGTGAGCAAGTTAGCCGCACAGACGGTCAACGCTAACGCCGACCGCCCTTGAGCCTTTCGGTTCTCGGCCCATCTTCTTCTTTGGCCGTTAGAAACGTTGACCGGCCTTTCTGGACTTCTGTTTACCTTTCTTTGGGCCAGCCCATTATTGGTGTACCCATCACTAGCCCCCCATGCTGTGGAAACTTATAAAAGAGTGAACGAGGGCTTGACCGGGATCGTTGACCGTTTTGGCCAATTCCGGAGTACCAGAATTGTCGACCGTCCTAGTCAATTCCGGAGTACTAGAATTGTCGACCGTCCTGGCCAATTCCAGAGTACCAGAATTGTTGACCGTCCTTGGCCAATTCTGGGAATAATTTCTGCCAGCTTTTGGCCGGACTGCAAGGCAGAAAGCGACACGTGTCCTCCTGTGGTTGGGAGGAGATCCGGGTCATTAATATGCCAGAGATCCGTCCTTTGGCAGGGTCAAGTGGAGTGGCGACACGTGGTAATCCTGACGGTGCCATTAATGAGGGGTTTCGTGCGAGAGCCCCGTCCTTTTGCTGCATCAAATGAGGAGGTGACACGTGGCAGGACTGACGGCGTCCTTTGCATGCTTGACGTTTAAGTTTTCCTTCCGTTTTGTTTGAAATCAGTTACGCCTCCAAGCCTTTTGTCTTCCTCATTCTTGTTTCCCAGCTGATTCCTTCGAAGAAACCCCAAAGCCTTTTCCGATCATGGCTTCCGTGGCGGATTTCTCTTCTGATTTGAGGGGAAATGACGTTAAGGCCTTGTGCGTCGAATTTAACATCCCGAAAGAGATGGCCTGGAAGGTCCCAGGCGTGGACGATAAAGCCTCTTTCCCACCGGAGGGCTATTTTACCGTTTATAAGGCTCACTTGAGGAGCGGCCTTCGCCGCCGTTTGCTGGAGGAGCTTGAGTCGATCATGGCGGCCCTGCAAGTACCCATGGCCCAGTTTCATGCCAATGCAATGAGGTATATCTGCACCCTGTGTATTTTTTCCAGGAAGATTGGCCATAAGTTCAAGATGTCCGGCCTTAAGGTCATTTTTAAGGTAACCCAGGGGGCGGAGTGGATCTCACTCAGCCCCAGTACGGGGATGAAAATAAATAAGGCCATCCACGACTCCCTGAAGAACTGAAAAAACCGGTTCTTCTTTGTAAATGTGGGAGACAAGTGGCCTATCGCGCGAGACTGGGGTAAGGTCCCGGACATACATCTGGGCACGCCGTCTGCGGCGGAGAGCTCTGCCTACGCCTGGCTAACCAAGGCGATACGGCAAAATCTCGACGAGTTTAGGAGGGATTTTTTGGTTTCCCCTGAGGAAACCAGAAAAGTTAAATGGGGACCGCCGTCCTCGGTTCAGAAGCCGCACCCTCCAATTAAAATGTTGAGGCCTGATGACTCAAAGAAGTTGCTCATCCGCCTAATGTCTTCGGAGGAGGCTGCTGAGAGGGCGATTGCCACGCCCTCATCTTCTTCTTCACAAATTGTACTTGTGGCTGCCGGGATTTGCGGCGGTCCCGGCAGCACTTCTGGAGCGGAGAGGTCCGTTGAGGACAGGTTGGCAGATGCCGGAGGAGTCATTCTGGCCCAGCCTGCGGCGAAGCTGACTCCAGGCGCTGCCTGGATGGGGTCTGCAGAGGAGCCAGCTCGCGACGTGCTCGAGGGTTCACGCATTTATATTATAGAGCCGTCGTCATGAGCCGATTCACCAGCTGCCGCCCCAAAGGCAGCCAAGAGGAGGAAACCTGCCGCAGCTGCTCCAGAGGCTGCAAGAGAGGAGCCTGCCGCAGCCGCTCCAGAGGTTGCAAAAGAGGAGCCTGCCGCAGCCATTCCAGAGGCTGCAAGAGAGGAGCCTACCGCAGCTGCTCCAGAGGCTGCTAGGGAGGAGCCTGCCGCTCCCGTTGAGGATGATGAGCTCTTGGAGAGAATTCTGGAGGAGGCAGCAGTATGCTTGGCGCGAGAGGATGCTCCTGGCCCTCCGCCATCTGAGCCTGGTCTGGAGGCCAGGCCTAAGGGACCCACGAGGAAATTTATGGAGGTATGATTCTTGACGGTTGATTCCCCATACTTCGTCCCTTTAAGGTTTCTAACCTGTCTTCTATTTGTTGTTGTTTGTGCAGCCGTTGAAGGTCGCCTCTGCACTTTTTAAGGCAATGGTGCAGCGTGACGAGGCACTGGCTAAGAAGGAGGCAGAAATAGCCTGGCTAGATGCCAAGCTGGCCGCCTCAGGAGGGGAGCTCCGTGAGCAGACAGCTGCTCTCGAGGCTGTTATGGCGGGCGTGGAGGCAGAGAACGTCGAGCTGAAGGCGGAGGTTGCCGAACTGAAGGTAGAGGTTGCTCGCATAAAGGAAGAGAATGATCGACTGAAGGCGAGCAACAAACGCCTCGCAGATCGAGCCGCCGTAGCAGAGAACGAGTTGGCATCACGGATGACCCCTCATGAGGTTGGGGGCGCACTACACGCCCAGCTATTGGAGGGGTTCAACATTGGACGCCGTGTTGCGCGGTTGATTGCTCCGGACTTCCCAGTGGAGTTTATCAATCAAAGAAACCGCGCAGCGCAATGCAAAGAAGATCCTGGGAGAGCTCCCGACAACCCCAGGGTGGTCCGCCACTGTAGCCTATACGTATTTTTTTTTTTTTTTGGATAGCGTGTAAATTGTAATATACTTAATGAAATGGAAACTCTTTTTCAGTCCAGTGTCCATTGCCTTTTATTGCTTTGTGTTTGTTGTTTGCATGAGTCGTTGTATGGGGCGGCCAACTTGGTTGGCACGGGCGACCGTCAGCGTGGTTGCCTAAGCCGAGCCCCGGGCTTGGCAGGTGGTTGCATTAACCAACCTTGCGGTGCTGTCCAAGTGAAAACTTGGGCAGTCAGTGTTAGAGAAGGAACGCTTCTCGTTATTGTTTAATCACGCTATCCTTTCATAGAGAAGGTTGGTGCGTGGGGTAGCCAATTTGGTTGGCTGGCTACCTAAGGAGTGGGATCCTTAAGTCAGGCAGGCGGTTGTAAGAACCAGCCTGGTGGCGCCGTTCAAGTGAAGACTTGGGCCGCCAATGCTGGAGAAGAAATGCTTCTCCCTTCGACCGTCATTGACTGACGTTGCTGCTCCCCGAAAAGAGGTCATCGCGTGTGCCATTCTTGCCCCCTAAGGTTTTTAGACCGCTATGGGCCACTTGGATGACCAAGGTTTAGTACGACCGCTCATTGGGCCGCTCGGATGACCAAGGTTTCAGACCGCTTATGGGCCACCTAGATGACTAGGGTTTAAGACCGCTTATGGGCCACTTGGATGACCAAAGTTTAAGACCGCTCATTGGGCCACCTGGATGACCAGGGTTTCAGACCGCTCATGGGCCACCTAGATGACTAGGGTTTAAGACCGCTTATGGGCCACCTGGATGACCAGGATTTCAGACCACTTTTTGAGCCACCTAGATGACTAGGGTTTAACGAGAGGGTGAAAATCCTCCCGACTTAGGGGCAGTCTAGGTCGGATGGATACCTGCAAGGCAAACACAGTTTATATGGCCTAGGATTCTATATGCTAAGTAAACTCCACATTTTATTAAAGTAAAAACAAGCACGCGAATGAATGCACATAGATGGGTTAGCACGTACCTGGGCCTCTTATTGGAAGTAACGCTTCAGGTGGGTTGCGTTCCACGTTCGTGGGACCAACTTTTCGTCATGGTTCCGGAGTTTGTATGCTCCATTGTGCAGGACGGCGGAGACAATGAAAGGTCCCTCCCAGTTGGGAGAGAGCTTGTTTCGGCCGGCCAGCTTGCCTGTGGCCTCGATGCCTCGTAGGATTAAGTCCCCAACGTCGAATTGCCGGGCTTTTACCTTTTTATTGTAGTATCGGGCAACTCGGTGTTGGTATGCTGCTGTCCGTATTCTGGCGGCGTCACGGGCTTCCTCTAGTAAGTCCAAGTGCTCCCTGATTTTCTGGGAGTTGGTCTGTGGGTCGAAGGACTCCACCATGAGACTTGGGAGCCCGATTTCAACAAGAATTACCGCTTCAGTCCCGTAACATAGGCTAAAGGGCGTCTCGCGCGTCGGTTCCTTCTGGATTGTACGATAAGACCAAAGGACGGATGGGAGCTCGTCAGCCCAGGAGCCCCCAGCATCCTCCAACTTAGTCTTTAACCCGTGGAGTAGCGTACGGTTTGTGACCTCCACCTATCCGTTGATCTGGGGGTATGCCACTGAAGTGTGGACTAGCTTGATTCCAAGACTGGTGCAATACTTGGTGAAGCGTTTTTCCAAAAATTGGGTCCCGTTATCGGTTACCACGACCTCTGGGACGTCAAATCTGCAAATAATGCTCTGGCGAAGGAACTCTAGAGCATTGTGTTCTGTGATCTTTGTAAGCGGGGCAGCCTCGACTCACTTAGTGAAGTAGTCGATTCCCGCTATGATGAATTTCCTCTGTCCCGTGGCAATGGGAAATGGGCCGAGAATGTCAAGCCCCCATTGTGCGAAGGGCACGGGGCCTGAAGGGACTTTAAGTCAGCGGACGGCTAGTGATGGAGGTTGCCATGAAGTCGCGGCTCTCACATTTCTTAACAAACTCCAGCGTCCCCTTTTCATTGAGGGCCGTGAGTAGCCTGTCGCATAATTTTGAAGGCTAGGTTCTTCCCGCCTACGTGTGATCCACGAGATCCCGAGGTGAACTTTGCCCGGCCGCGTAGTCTGCCTCCTCGGGAGATAGACGGCGGAGATACGGAGTTGAGTATCCGCGCGATACAGCCCGCCCATCAACTACCGTGTACCCGGCCAGTCTTTTTTAATCGCTTGGCCTTTTCGGCGCCCTCCGGGAGTAATCCGTCGGCCAAGTATCTAAAGTAAGGAGTCATCCAGTTTTCCGTCTCGGAAATCTGCATGGCCTCCTGTTTCTCTATGCTCGGAGCATTCAGGGTCTCCCACATATCCCTCGAATATTATTCTGGGTTTTCGGCAGCAGCTGCTCTTGCCAACCGGTCTGCCTTCCAATTTTCGGCTCGAGGAATGTGAACCAGGGTCAACTTGTCGAAGCCCTGGATAGTCTCCTTTGCCTTTGCCAGGTACCTGGCCAAGGAAGGGTTGTTTGCCTCGAAGCCCCCATTGACCTGGTTGACGATTAATTCGGAGTCGCTATGGACTGCCAACCTCTTGGCAGAGCACTCCTTTGCCAATCTCAAGCCAGCCAGTAGGGCTTCGTACTCAGCGACGTTGTTGGTCGCTGGGAAATCAAGTTTCAGGGAATACTTGATCTCGAATCCGTCAGGGGTCGTTAGGATTACCCCTGCCCCATTGCCACTGTCCGTGGACGATCCGTCCACGTGGAGTGTCCATTCTGGGGCTCCACCGGGCTGCTCTTCATTTTCTGCGGGCTGTTCCTCTTGAATTGGTGTTGTGGTCTCAACAATGAAGTCGGCCAGAGCCTGAGCCTTTATGGCAGGTCTGGGCCTGAACTCAATGCCGAACTCACCCAATTCAATGGCCCACTTTACCAACCGCCCCGAAACGTCGGGCTTTTGGAGTATGCCTTTCAGCGGCTGGTCCGTAAGGACCACTACGCGATGCGCCTGAAAGTATGGCCTCAATTTTTACGCTGCGAAGATAAGGGCCAGTGCCATTTTTTCAGCGCGCGAGTAGCGAGTTTCTGAGCCGGTCAATGTTTTGCTCACATAATAGACCGGCTGCTGGATATCGGACTCTTGGCGCACGAGGACGGAGCTGAGGGATGCTTCCGATACTGCCAAGTAAAGGTACAGCTCCTCTCCGTCTTTGGGTGATGCTAACAACGGTGGGCCGGCCCACATCGCTTGAACTCATCAAGGCGGTCTCAGCAATCGTGATCCCACTGGAATCCGTTAGACTTTGTCCCTCTTAAGGCTTTAAAGAAGGGCTGGTACTTGTCTCCAGACTTCGCGAGGAAGTGGGACAGAGCAGCCAGTCGTCCAGTCAATCGCTGGACGTCTTTTACGTTTCTAGGGGGAGCCATGTCAGCCAGGGCCTTAATCTTTTCTGGGTTTGCCTCGAGCCCTCGCTGAGAGACGATGAAACCCAAGAACTTCCCCGAGGCTACCCCGAAGACACACTTGGTTGGATTTAGTTTCATTTGGTGCTGGCGGAGCACCCCAAATGACTCTTCCAGGTCACGTATGTGGTCGCCCGTGACTCTGTTCTTGACGAGCATGTCGTCAACGTAGACCTCCATGTTGCGACCAATTTGCTTTTCGAACATCCTGTTCACCAGTCACTGGTAGGTGGCTCCAGCGCTCTTTAACCCGAAGGGCATGACCCTATAGCAGTAGGTGCCCTGGTCCGTCATGAACGAGGTATGCTCCTCGTCTTCTGGACTCATTCTGATCTGGTTGTAGCCCGAATAAGCGTCCATGAAGCTTAGCAGCTCATGCCCTGCCGTGGAGTCAACCAGCAGGTCAATCCGGGGCAAGGGGAAGCTGTCCTTCGGGCAGGCCTTGTTGACGTCGGTAAAATCGACGCACATTCGCCATTTCCAGTTACTCTTCTTAACCAGGACGACGTTTGAGAGCCAATCCGGGTGCGGACTTCCTAATGAAGCTCAAGTCCCAAAGCTTCTTCACCTCCTCTCGGATGGCGATTAGTTTTTTGACGGAGTGATTCCTCCGCTTCTGTCTTACCGGCTTTCGGTCTGGGTCAAGGCCCAGCTTGTGAACCATCACCTCAGCTGAAATTCCGGGCATGTCTGCGGGAGTCCAGGCAAAAAGATCTGCGTTCCTTCGTAGAAACGCGAACAATTCATCGCATAGCGGCCCGGTGAGTGAACCGCCAATCTGGACACACTTATCCGGTTCCCCCGGGTCCAGTGGGACCAGATCCGTGGCTTCACCAGGCTGCGCCTGCTGCAAGGTGGTCTCGTCTCGGTGATCGAGTTCTCCCACCGTGCCAGTTCTGCCACTTGGAGCAACCTGGGCCATGTAACAGGTCCGCCCAGTGACCTGATCTCCCAGAACTTCTCCGACGCCGTAAGGCGTTGGGAATTTTATTTTCAGATGTGGAATTGACGTGACTACCCCAAACGTCGTTAGGCACGGCCTGCCTAGTATCGCGTTGTACACAGAGGGCAGGTCAACCACTAGAAAGGTTAGCATACGACTTGCTGTTTTTGGGTAGGTGCCCAGGGTGACTTCCAGATAGACTGTCCCTTGAACGGGCACTGGTTCGTTGTCAAGGCCATATAAGGGTCCTTCAGCAGGTTTTAGTTGATTTTTTTTTAGGCCTAATCTAAAAAATGCGTCCAAATAAAGCAAGTCTTTAGAGCCACCATTATCAATAAAGACTCGCTTCAGCTGGTAGTCCGAAGTACCATCTGAAACGAGTGCCGAAATTACAAGGGGGTCAGCATGGGGGGAGATTACATGGTTCGAGTCACAATCACTAAAGCTAATGATGTTGTTTACTGTCCGCTGCTTCTTCCTCCCAGTCTGCTGCTCCTTGCTGTCCTCTGAGCTCCTGGCAGGTCGGGTGGTGATCATGTTAACTACTCCTGTCGCAATCCGGTTCCGGGGAGGTGTCTGCTCCTGCCCCTCTTCATTTGCTGCTCCTGAGTTCTGTCCAGGTCCCTTGACAAATCGAGTGAGATGTCATCTGCGAATTAGGTCTTCGATTTCCCTATGCAGCGTCTTACAGTCTTCGGTTGAGTGGCCAGCAGAGCGGTGGAAGTCACAGTGCTTGGACTGATTTCCAGAGTCCTTTTTCAGTGTCTTTGGCCACTTCAGAAACTTTTCTCCACGGATCTGCATTAGAACATTGGAGCGCGTGTCTGTCAAGGGTGTAAAAGTGGTGGGCCCGTAATCTGCGTTTCCGAGGGCCCGGGTCAAGATCAAGCTTCTCGGGGTGTTCTCCGCCAGCAAACTTTCTTTTTCCTTCTCCAGGGATCGGCCGAGGCTAATCCGCCCGTTTTGGACGTTTTGCCTCGTTGGCCTCTTCTGCAGCAGCGTAGGCCCTGGTAATGGATTCCGCCTCGTGGAATGTTTGGGGATTTTTATGGGCCAAGTGTTTAAAGAAATCTCCATAAGTCAGTGCTGAGATGAAGCTGCCCAACTTCATCTCCTCAGTAATCCTGGGAATCCTTCTGGCCTCAGCCACGAAGCGATCCAGGAAGCGCCATGGGTTCTCTCCAGGTTTCTGCTTTATGTGGGAGAGGTGCCACGATTGTTTCTCTTCCCGTCGGCTCGATGCATACTGAGCCAGGAAGAGGTCCGTGAGTTCACGAAAACTGCTGACAGAGCCTGAAGGGAGATGGTGAAACCAGATTCTGGCGTCTCCCTTCAGCGTAAGCGGGAAGCAACGGCACATCGCCGAGTCTTCTAGCCTTTGTAGACTTAGATGGGTGCGGAAGTGATCCAGGTGGTCAACCGGATCACTGCCCCCATCGTATAAGTCAAGGGACGACATTTTGAACTTAGACGGCAGTGGGCGGCTCAGGATTTCTGCAGTGAAAGGAGACTTGTCCAAGTCGATGGCGCGCTCGTCATTCTGGAACACGTGGTTCCAGTTTTGGTCCCGATCGTGGATCGCGCGAGTGGCAATTGTTGATCTCTTGGAGTTGAGGAAATTCCTCAACTCCGTCTTGTTCCCGCTGGAGTTCAAGCAGCCCGATCGGGCCGCCTCCCCTGGATCTGGCGATCAAATGGAGACTCGCTCTCGGATCAGTGGGTCTTCTCGCCCAAGAGTATCGAGGATTTCTCCATTTTGGGCTCTCTGTCGGGATGATGTACTCCCTGGAGCGTTCCATTGGCCTGTTGGCCGGAACGCTGGAGGATCTTTGGAGCCGATTGTTCCCGTCTTTACGGGCCTCTTGGCAGCTTCTTCTTCCTCGGCCACCTTTTTTTGGTGGCGGGAGCGGAATAATCTTTGGTGGAGCCGCTTGTTGTTGCTGTTCTTTCGCTCACAAAGCAGATTGGAGCAGCGGTTGTTAGCTTTCTGCTCCACCCTGATTGTTGAATGTAAGGCGGTGGGACTTCACCCGGGCCCCGTTGACAAGGACATCAAGACATGGCCCCCGGGGTTAGCGGCATCTCTAGCGGGGTCGCTTAGCTTTGTGCTCTCGTGTTCACCATTGTTGAAGCGAAGGTGACAGAGAGTTTGTGCAGATTCTTTGTGGTAGGCTTTTCGTAGCGTTTCCCACGAGACGGCGCCAATGATGCATCTGGATCCGATCGAATAGATTCTAGATTCTTCTTACGATGGTTTGAACCGCCCGTTCACCGAGTACGAATCCCGCACACCACTAAAATGAACAAGAGATCGGGCGTTAACGGCGGGATGTAATCCCACCGAAAACACTCGACGCTCAAGTCGAAACCAAATTTCAATGGAAGGAACTCAAGAGAGAAAAAGCAATGGAAGAGAGGACAGGAGTGTCTTGTTCCCGATGTCAGAAAGGCGCAGGTCCTTTCTCGTATCTGGATGGTGGGAAGGCAGAGAACGTGTGTAAAGACCCGTTCGTTGCCTTGGAGTTTTATCGTGTTTGAGAGTTTTGGCTGCTAGGAACCCAGAGCCCTTTTCTCGAACACTTAGGCTTCAAGATGAACGTGTTTTGAGTTGCAGAGAGCTTATGCCGTTCTCGGGAGTTTGAATGTCTCGAGTGTTCCGCAAAGCATGTCCGTTTGCAAGTATGGAGAAAAGCATTCAAGAAAGCATCTATCAAAGCGTCAATGAGAGCATGCCTGGATGGTCAATCCAGGGGACTCTTTTATGGCAAAGATGGCGATCCTCCTCCTTTGGAAGGAGTGATCGTCCCTATCTTTTTGTTTTTTGGCCTTCCTTCGGAGGCTCTCGCTTGTTGCCCACCGTGGAGGATTGTTTCCTTCGAGGCGGCCAACCACTTTCCAGTTGGCTTCTTTCCTTCCCAAAGATGTTACCGTTGGGGTTTCTTGGCTGGCAAGGAGTTGGGAGGATCTGGCACCTTCCTTATTTGAAGGGCGCCAATCTTGGTGATATCCCTTTTGAGATCGTGGAGTATCATTGGAGGATCATGGTTGGCCTTTTCATGACTGATGGGCCTAAACGGGTCAAGCCCGTTACTGTTGGAAGGCTTTTCGGGGCCCAATGTGCAAAGCGCGGACGGTCAACGCCCGGTGTGGCCGTCTGCGTGCGTGTTGGCCGACCTTATGAAAAGGCGTCCGTCGTTGGCCTCCATTTGGGCTATGGGCCGAGTGAGTCGAGCCCATTCGCGAAGGGCCTTGTTTGGGCCCAAGCCGGTAGGGAGCAGAGGCGGTCAACGCCTCGAGTTGACCGTCGGCTTGTTGGCCGCCTTCGTGGAGAACGGCGGGAGAGCGTGGGCGATCAATCGATGGGTCAGGGCCGAATGGAATAGGCCCATCACTGTTGCAAAACCTCTAAAGGCCCAACAAACTGGTGAACGCTAAGTTGACCGTTTGTGAGCAAGTTGGCCGCCTGGACGGTCAACGCCAACGTTGACCGTCCTTGAGCCTTTCAGTTCCTGGGTCCATCTTCTTACTCGGCCATTAGAAACGTTGACCGGCCTTTCTGGGCTTCTGTTGACCTTTCTTTGGGCCAGCCCATTATTGGTGTACCTATCAAAGGTCTAAATGAAACTTAAGTGTTGATACAAGTTTGAGTTTAATCAGATTGTAATACAAATACCCGCACTTGATAAAAAAAAATTAAGGAGAAAGATACAACGTTGATTTTGTTGGCATTATTACTAATCTTGTACGATCATGTAGTAACAAAACTAGGACACATTTAATCTACATGAGGTCATTATTTTTTACTTATGAATGAGTTTAGATGGAAAAATAATAATAATAATTCATGAAATCATAGTGCATTGGCTCCAGCAAGCCGTTTTGGGCACAGGAGATTAATAGAGAAAGATAGCGAATTGGAAAGGAGCAACAGTTATTACAAACTCAATGATATTAAGTGCAATTATTATAATAAGAAATGTCACATGAAGTAGGTTTATTTTAAGCAAAAAGAAGGAGAGAGGTAACGAGTCGTAAGAGATGAGGGATCATGACAATGATAATCAGGTCTTTTTCTCTACTTTTAGTGGCCTAGTTGTAGATGTGGAAAAGATATAAAGCTTCATAGGGCCATGAGAAACGTTCAGTGATGGATCATGGCTCTTCATTTCATGTCACGTTGAAGAAATCTTATTTCATCTCGTATATGCTCGGAGACTATAGAATATTAAAAATGAAAAACAATGATTTCTTAAGAGTAGTTTACATTGAGGGTGTTAGCTTGTGAAGAAGCAATAGGTCAAAACTTAGGGGCATGTGGCATGCACCAAATTTGAGGTTAAATTTGATTTCAATCAGTAAATTTAACGAGGATGGATTTTACACAATGCTCAATAAAGATCAATGGAAACTTATTAAAGGCTCCTTCTTTGTAAAGGGTAAGCAAGTATTCAAACTAGTACATGATGAAGATTTTAGTTACCAAGATCAACGTTCGTGTGACTAATAGAATATTTGGTCAATGTGGTGGGAAGAGACCAAAGAGAAGAGTTAAGAGTAGCGATCCAACCAATGCAAAGATGTCGAATAAAAGTGGTAATACTTTAAGTGTTTCAATGGAGAGAAATAGTAATGTTCAAACTTGTGGAGTTTGACACTGGTTTTTTTGTGGATGGTAAGTTGTTACCAGAAAAGAGATAGCAATTGCTCGCAGGAGAGGTGAGGTCTCCAACAAGTTTGTGAGAAAAAATTTATTAAATTTTATATCACTTTTTTATAAATTTCACACTTATTGATTTACGATTTATAAATTCTAGTGCTATAGGGGGTGTTCCATGCTGGGTTCGTGTGATGTTCATTTGAGAGAAGATGTTCACTTGAGGTCTCATAAGAAGATTATGAACCGGTGGCTTAAGTGCTTGGTTTGAGAGGATTTATAATGATAGATCGTGTGTAGGTCGTAAGTTGACGATTTAAGCACTAGGCCTAAGTAATTTTCAATGGTAGACCACGAATGGGCCGTGAGTTGACAGTTGAAGTGTTAAGTCTAGGAGGAGTTTTAGTAGCAGGCCACTGGTAGATTACAAGCAAATGGTTTAAGCATTAGACTTGAGTGATTTCCTACGGAAGACCGCATATGGATCACAAGTTGACGACTTAAGCGCCAGATTTGGAAGCGTTTTTAGTGATAGATTATAAGTAGACTGCAAGCTGGCAATTTAAGCGGTCTTCAAATATATGAAAGGCATTGTTTTAATTTTAGGGAAAGAATTTTAGGGCAAAAGTACAAAGAGCACATAAAGAAATAGAGGATAGAGAAAAGAGAAAATGATAAGATTTTTGACATTTATTGAGATCCATTTTGGATTTTATCATTCGTAAAGTTAGGACATATTACTTTAATTTAAATTGTAAAGCATTTTACAGGTTAGTTAATTATATTTTTATTATATTTTCTCTCATATAATTACTAGTTGTGATAGTGGCATTATTCAATCAGTTATTCAAAGGGCTCTCGAAAGGAGTCATTTGCAACCTAATATTCATATTAGATTTTATTTGGAGGATCTTACAGTTTTTTTTTTTTTTTTTTGAAATGGAAATCCTTATTAAATATTATTGTATAAATTTAGTGTATTTAGTTGCATATTATTTTTCATTGTGCTCATATGAAAAGTTAGTAGTCGATGATTATTTAGGATTTATTTTTGTTGCACCGGTGCTGTGCGAGTTTTGAATATCAACATATTGAGAAAGAATAAAAACTATTTGGTCTACCTTTGTTGACAGCTTTTGTGACGTTATAAGTGATGTAATTGGGCTTGGGTGCTACAATGGTTAAATATGATTCAACAAGGATTAGATTTCCTTATGATTCATGCTCGATCTACAGACAACCAAAGTTGAGCGCTTGACTCTCGCTTGACAAATGCTCAAGCTGAAGAGTATCCAAGAAACGTTAAATTCCCGCCTAACAAAAGTTCAAGTTGTAGTGTCCCTGTGACTCGATTCCCATGTTAAAAACGCTCAACCTGCAGAGTGTCATAGAGCCTGTGCATGATATAAACGAGACAATGTGATGATTGAGACTTAGTTTTGGGCCTTCTGTATCTAAATATGTGTGTGGTTGTTATGTGCTTAATGGCAGTGAGCAGTGAAGTAGAGGAAATTAGGGAAAGGAAAGGGGAGTTCAGACAGAAAGAATGAAAGAGAAGAGGTAGAGAGCAAGGAGTAGGGTCAAGAGAGATAGGAAAGAGAGAGAGAGACCAGACGAGAGGCACAGTGAAAAAAAGCAACTTGAGTCAATTACTTGCCTTGGGTAGCTACAGCAATAGCCTCTTTTACACATGAGACTCAATCAGCAAAAGTAGAAAGCAAGCATCATAACAGAAAAGCACAAATTGTTACAAGAATAGAAAACAGAAAAATTAAACATAATGAATTAGTATCAATTTAATTAAATGTAGTCCTGAAATTTGAGGGAAAGTCAGGTCATCTGTGTGCATCTTCTAGTAGTCGAGGGGTCACTTGACGGCGTTTTCGAGAGGGTATCAATGAGTCCCGTACTATTATCCTCTTCATCAAAAAAATCTTACCCTCAAGGTTGAATGGAAAAAAATCTGGATGAAGTGTGAATGCTGTTAAATCACCTGCAACCCTACCACCTTTGTCGTTGCTAAGGAGACGCTCAAGCCACCAATTCTGACACAGCCCCCACCATTTTTTGATAGCACGGAGGAACTATCAGTCATTGTTCCCAAATATGTCATAGTATCACCAGACGTTGTTGACTAACAAAAGGACACATTGTAGATGGAACCGGTTGCAAACAGAATGCAAACCATCTAAGTAGTTTCTAATAAAAAAGAGCTACCGAAGAGGGTTACTTACAGAGGGGCTAATCGAAAAAACCAAGTGAAGAGCCACAGAATGAGAGTCGTCGAGTGAAAGTCGTTGAGTGAACTGTCGTAGAGTGCAACCGTCGAGACCTGTGGCTGTTGAAGAGAGGAGGATTGTTGCAAGTTTCATATCGAGAAGTCAACTTTACAAGGGTTGGGTTATAAATTTGAGGAACTCTTCCTCTTATCATATTGGTCTTTTTAAATTAGGCTCTCCTTTTGACTTTATACTCACGACAATAATTCATCCTTAAATACTAAGGTTACTTTATTTGTTGAAAAATTAAAGTAAAGTTGTTTTTGGGTTTACACTAGAAACCGTTGAAAAGTTGTTTTTATTGCGAGCAACCTAGAATTTTCGTTTGATGTTAGATTAATTTTTTGTTTTAAAAAAATGGGTATTGTTGCTGCAAATGTAAAGGATGGGATTAGATAATTACTTACATAGAATCAATTGGTTAGATTATAGCATGTCTGTTTAGTCAATTTTTTAGCTAGCTATCTCTTTTTGTATAAGAGATTTTTCATGTGATGCCTCATAATTTAGATAATTAGTTTTCTAGGCTCTGTTGGTTGGATTATAGCATGCTTGTTTAGTCATTTTCTTAGCTAACTCTTTTTGTATAGGAGATTTTTCACATGGCGGCTCACAATTTAGAAGATTTTGCTATAAATATGTTGTTATAGAGTTTTTTCTTCGTAACTAAATTAAATATTTTCATTTTTTTCTACATATTTATTAAATTTATATGCTTATGTATGGCAATTGAATGAAATTGAGTGTCTAGATTTATAAATTTTTTTCATGAAATAGAGTATGATATTTTTGTATTATACTTTCACTTAGGAATATCTATTCACCTTCTTTACGTATTCGTGGATCAAAACACATTTTCTCATGCGGCATTAGTGATTTATCCCAATGTAAGATTCATAGATAGTAGCCTATTTATTTTTTTTGTGCAATCCTATAAATTAGATGAAGAAAAAAAAAAGCAAAACAAAATGGAGAATGTAATTTATATTTGAGAACACTTCATTAATATAAAAAAATCTTATACAACACGTGTAGTATTTCTTATCACCCAATTGAAGTTGGTGTGAAAAAAATAAAGGGAGGAAGCACAAGAGAGAAGGAGAAAACACACACAAATACCATTTGGGTTTTTTTACACAAGCCTTCACCCCACATCATCCCCCAATTTCCCTCCATTTGACACTCTTCTTCGTATGGGAGTGGTTTGGCTTCATCATTTTTTTTTATTGAGAGGAACAAAATAAGAGTTTGGGTTTATATATACTTTCAAAATATGATATTTTTTATTCACTCTGAGATTGTTAGATATAAATCTAATAATTATGTATTTATTTTTATAAAATTGTTTTAAATGTTATTTTTTGACATTACACTTGCTATTAATTTTATACCCAACGATTTATTTAGTAATACATAATTGATACAGTATAGAGTCTCTCTCTCTCTCTCTCTCTCCTCAATAAGGGGCCAACTGGCACAATCTCCATTACTTTCACATGGGGCCGACCCCCCCTGAGTAGAGAGGAAGAAAGGTGGGCCCAACACACATGGCCCCAAAATCCAAGTTCTAATTTTTTTTATTTTTTATTTTTTATTTTTGGCTTCAAATGGTTAAATTGTGCATGAGGGTTCTTAATTACAAGCTAATTTATATTCATCTTCATTTTTCTAAAACGTGGATAACACTTGGCTGCTAAAATCCTTTAAGCGACAATGCCTTGGATAGCAAAATAAGTGTGGCTTACAAGGTTTGACATCAAATTGAATCTGAGAATTTGTTTCACATATTTGAATGATAGAAATATCATTTAGCCATAAATTAAATCAAATGGTCTATTAATTCTCCTTCGAATTAAGTATATAAAATAATTAATTACAAGATTTTACAAATTATGAGTTAATCCATAATAATGTATCATTGACTTCCACACACCGTATTTTCTTTTTCATAAAAAATAATACAAATTTATGTTTCTTCTCTCTTCTTCCTCCGTCTCTAGAAGTGAAACCCTAGCAGCCTCTCGAACGGATGGATACGTGCAAAATCATTCGAAAAATTTCTGTGAATGGGAGAGTGAAGATTAGAGAACGTGATGAGGGGGGTGGTTCAAGCGGCGGTAGAGATACGTAGGGACCAAAGCGCTTAGGAGTCATCTAATAGGAATTGGTGTAGCTGCAGCCGCCGGCGGGAGGCCGGGCGGCCGGTGCTGCTGGGTGGAATGGAAAGAAGTAATTAGGGATTTCGATACAAGCGGGAGGAAAATAAATGTCCAACTGTGCGGAGAATTTAGATTTTTTTTTTTTTTTTTTTCAACAGCTCCGCTCCTCCAAAGGAGCGTAGTCGATCCGTATTTTACGTATTTTAATTTAATTTTTTTAAAATTTTATGTCGTAATATCAACACTTTATATGAAAAGAAGATTTAAAATGCAGAAGGATTATTATATATCTGAGTAAGTTATAAGATAATTGAACTGAAAAAAATAAATAAAGGAAGATAACCAAAAAAATATGTACATAAAAAAGAGATTAATTAAGTGTAACACTGTTATTTTAACTGACTTGCTCCTTATAAGTTATATTTAAGTGTGTAAATGGGTGACTTTACAGTCTTTAGCTGCACTGCCTCTTACTTAGGTTTATTGCATTTTATCTTGGGAGAGAAATAACACATTCCCTTATCCCAATTCTCTTATGCACTCCCACCATTTAAATATCAAAATACAAAAATGAAAGAAATTGATATCTGCTAATCATTTATATTAAGATTCCAAAACATCACAGAAGCATTATATATAGAACAACTTATATATTGGTATGAAGGAAAAGGCTGAAAACTAAATATCCATACAATACTTTTGTACATTCAAAAGTCCCGAGTAAAATTGAAATAGGATAAACCATTGACTCCTTAAAAAAAAAAAAAAAATCCATAAAAGTAAATAAGAGACAGGATTAAACTAACAAAACTAAGAGCAAGATGGAAAAAAATGCACCATATTGACTGACATGTCCGTATAAAGTTCAAGACTAGTTGGAGAATATTTCATTGCTAAGTAATCACATATTGAATAAACAGTTGTATTATTTATGTCTAGATTATCTTTTTAAAAAAGGTATTTGTTTCAACCCTTTTAAATGTAATAAAATTATAAATATAAAAGTAAGTCTAGTTGTCTAATTATTCTAATGTTTTCTTTTTCTTTAACATTTACCATCACCAATTTTATTTGAATAATTATATAACTATGAGCATTCAATTCTTCTCTGAATAATTTCGTATATCCAATTGATAAATATGCATATGAAGAACAAATTATTAAGAGTTTTGGCTACATTCTTCATAGAAGATACACTTAGATGGGATGTGAAAAAAATCAATCTATCCATAGTACCAAAACAATCTTGATAGTCAACTAGAGAAAAAAATTTGAGGAATGGTATATTGGGTCCCAAACAAGATGCACTGAAATGACTTTTGGCTGAACAAGTTGAAAGATTATCTATACTAATTTAACATAAAATTTCACATGATTCTGCAAAGCTCAAAGAATAATGTCCAAAAAAGTCAAGGTTGAGATTATAATTAGGGCACGCCGTGATGAAGAATTCTATAACTATGTAGGTACAATAGACCATCTCCGTAAGATTCAGCACTGGTATCTAATGGGCGATCACACCCTGATAAAACCATGTTAAGAAAAGAAATAGCCAGAGTCTCCATAAGATGTTGTCACTCCAATTGGAGGAAAAAGTTTTTCCAGTACCCACCAAGTGGTGCATAAGATGTCTCAAATATTGATGATTTTAGGGAAGGTCCACGGCAATAGCTCTGGAATAATAATCTTTCAAATATATCGATCTCTATTTTAATATTCTTACCCAATAATTATCCAGATATACCGATTTCCAATTCGATGCCTTCTCACCCTTTTCACCATAATAAATTTGTACAAAATATCATCCGCAATTATTTGGCCATGGAAGCTTTGTTCCAGGAAAGAAACATATTCACATTAGCCAGAACCCCCTAATATTTAGGATTGCACACAACATGTCGAGCCACCATAGCTGAGGATTTGAAGCAGAAAGAGGAGCATCTGCCTCAACCATTTGCGACATGATCCTTGTGTCGTACGCCTCTTACAAAGCCTCCGGAATCTGCTTTGGAGCAGGAGGATGAGCTTCTATCACTACCGTCAGAAACGGGATCTCATTGCCAACAATTTCTGATGCAAGCACAAGTCCAGAGGAAGAGTCCCCGAAACTTATAAGTTGCAAGTTCTGTCTCAAAACTTTTCGATGTGGAACTCATATCATTCCTTCTCCATTTGCAACCGCAGACCTACGACGGCTGTACTCTACAACACTTCACTTGGTGGCTCTCTCTCTACAATACATCATTCTGCTTCGATGCACCGACAACAGGTTAACCCTTCCGCAAGCAGCCCTCTCCAGTATCCCTTTCTGGTCAGAAATAGGATCTCGTTGCCAACAATTTCTAATGTAAGCACAAGTCCCGGAAGAGAACCCCCCAAATTTATAAGTTAGAGGTTCTATCTCAAACTCTCCAATATTATACTCGTATTATTCCTCCCTCATTCGCAGCCGTAGATCTCAAAGATTTACGCTCTGCGGACGCTTCACTCGATCGCTCTCACTCTAGCGTTTCATTTTGCCCCAACAGTCATCGGCAAAAACAATCAACTCTTCCGCATATAACCCTCTCCGATAGTCCTTTTTGATCAGAAACGAGATCTCATTGCCAACAATTTCTGATACAAGTACAAATCCATGGGGGAGAGCCCCCTAAATTTATATGTTAGATATTTTCCTCAAACTCCCTGACGTGGAACTCGTATCATTCATTCCCAATTTGCAGCCACAGATCTCGGTGGCTACACTCTACGGTATTTCACTCGGCGGCTCTCATTCTGCGACGCTTCACTCCACCCCGGTGCACCGGCAGTAAGTCATCCCTATCTGGTAGCTCTTTTGGATCAGAATCGAGATCTCATTGCTGATAATTTCTAATGCATGTACAAGTTTAGTGGGAGAACCCCCAAACTTATAAGTTAGAGGTTTTGCCTCAAATTTTTCAATATGGGACTCGCATCATTCCTCCCCCTAGGTTTGCAGTTGCACTTTGTGACATTTTACTCGGCGGCTCTCACCCTGTGACACTTCATTTCACCCAGACGCATAAGCAGCAGGTTAGTCTTTCTGTAAGTAGCCCTCTCCGGTAGCTGTATTTTTGGTCAAAACTCTTTGCATGTAGCCTTCTTTGGGTCGGGGACTATTTCAATGAGAACACCATTGATGTGAGCATAAGTCCGGGGAAGAACCCACCCTAAAATGATGTCCCATGGGGAAAAAGCCCCCCAAATTTATCAGTTGAAAGTTCTACCTTAAACTCTTCGACGTAGGACTCGCATCAATTTTAGTCCTTCCAGATTCTCGATTTCCCCCATTGATCCGGATGTGTCAGTACTTGGAATCACTCACAGCCTTTATTTTGTCGATGTTGTTAACGTAATCCTTGAATATTTCCACCAATTGCGTTGCCAAGGAGGAGTAGGAATCCATAGACGGAGCTTGAAGGGTCTCCAAAAATTGAAGAAGTTCCTGGTGGACGACCAGAGCGCCCTCAGTGGAAGACGGGGAAGCTGGAGGAGCGAGCTTCTCAGAGGGATGAGCGTTGAGGTCAGCTGTCGTGGCTGACACCTCAAGCTGGGGTTTCTGCAACAAGAAGAAACGACGTGGAGTGAGAATCTCTCGATTTAGGAGAGAAAGACAGAGGTTTCACGGGACATTTGTCCTTGAAGCCTGCAATATCACACACTCTTTGCCACCAACAAATCAGAAGGGACCAGAAGTAGAGAAAAGAAGAAATGAATTTATGGAAGAGGAAAGAACTGCATTTAAAATGCGATGAAATACAATCTGCACAGTGACATTTGAATGAGAGTTCAAACGCCGAAGGCTTTCGAATACTAGTTCCAAAGTCACAAACCAAAATGTTATAAAAAATGGTGTTTGTTACGCGATTCAACCGGGACAAGTAATAACAGCAATGTTCCAATTGTTGGATTTCATATTTTGCTCACAAATTCAAAAATTAATCTCTTTAAAGATCCTTGTAAAATCTTTTATTTGGATCCGTGAGTAAATGATATAATAATATATAATAAAAAATAACAATTATAAATAATAAAATGTAATATTTTATATAAAAAAATTCCTTTAAAATAACAAAGAAATTACAAAACTATGTGAGTCTAAAAATATTTATTACATAGTGAGTTTCAGTTATAAAACTTTTTAATAATTATAATAATATAATATGTTATGATAATAATAATCCCGAATAATAAAAAAATAAGATGGATGAGGAAAAAAATGACTAATAAAATATCTTTTAGAATAATAAGAATAATATATTCAAGATCAGTAAAATAAAATATGATTTAAAACTCAAATAAATAAATAAATAAATATTTTTATTCTTTTTCTCTCTCTCTTAAAGTCAAACAGATGAGTAAATCTTTCTATTCTCTCCTTTTTATTTCTTCCTCCTTTTTTTATTCTCACAATTTAACACTAAAAAATTTAAAAGAATAGTAATGAATGCCCTAAAATTATATTATGATGATTATAATAACGCTTGTGCTTTGATCAATATTGAACCGATGAGTTCTTACAAATGTAAATTTTGCTTTGATTATCACAAAATATCACATATTGTTTATACTTGAAGTCAAGTTTCGGATGAATTTTCTCATCCACAATATTTCATTACTCGCCTTTTGTCATCATAACGTATTCAATTTTGGTGGTAGAGAAAGTAATATATTTTTTGTAACCTTGATTGTCAAGATGGAGCTCCTCCCGCAAATATGATTAGGTAATCCAATGTAGACTTTCTAAAGTCAATGTCGCCTGCCATGTTACTATTAGTGTACCCGATCAGAAGTGGTTTATCCTTTTTTAAGCACAAATACATTAGAAAGGAATCAACTAATTGTTCAAATCACATGAGTTATATCTAACCCCACATACATTATCACATACATCAAACTATTAACAGCTAAAGAGTAAGGAATGTATCTCATTCCACCCTTCTCATCATAGTAAGGAATGTATTTCATGCCGCCCTTCTCATCATCCATTGAAGGGCATAGTCGAGTGCCCAATTTAAAATATTGGCTAGCGAAGTACTCAATGGTTTGGATTTCTTCACGTTGAAATATTGAAGTATTTTTTTGATATAACTTTTTTGGGGTATCTAAAACTCTTTTGCTTTCCAGATATAAAAAATTCTTATATTAAAAATTTGTTTTGCCTACCCAAATTGTTCATGGCAAAATAATTCCTGAGCCACTTCTTCAACTCAGCAATGTGGGAGATATTCCACCTCACGATGAGTAAGCCATCCATGTATAATTGGTGAATAAAAAGTCATTAACTGAGAACCTTTAAATGAAGATATAATGGCATGAAGTAGCACTTCAATAGCCTTAACTCACAACTACTGACTCAAACTTTTTATACGATTATATGGAGGATTATTTTAATCCGTAAAGACTCTTTTCTAAGTAGCATACTAAATACTCTTTTTCCTCAACTCAGAATTCTTCCAATTACTTCATATAAATTTTCTTCTTAATATCACCATTAAAAGAGTTGCCCACACATCTAATTATTTAATATTTAAATCAAAGGTCACAGATGAAGTGAAAACACCCAAATGGAAGATATCTTTACAATATGGACAAAAATCTCTTCGAATTGATGACAATTCGTTGGCCAAACCTTTTACAACTAATCTCACATTATACCTTAGTTATGAGTTATTCTCATCAAATTTTAAGCTAAAAACTCACTTATTCTTCAAAACTTGTTTATCCTTAGACAATTTGATTAGTTTAAAAGTGTGAGTTTTCTACAAGTATTTTATCTTACCTTATATAGCTTCCATCCACTTTGTCTTATATTCATCATTCATTACTTTATCACAACATTCAGGTTTTTCAATATTGATAAGTAATACATACTCATCGACTCATATATAAGAAGAGGATCATCAAGCTCTCATGGATTTTCGGAGTGCGATGGTTGGTGCAGGTTGAGAATATAATGATGAGTATCAACATTCACATTGGTATCATCCACCTCATAAATGGGAGTCTTACGGTCTTCATTGCTTTCATGAACACCTCATTGCCTAAATTGACATCAATGGCAAAGATTGAGGATTTACACTACAAAGTCGGTTATTATTTTTGTTGAAAATTACCTTTTTTGCTTTGTTGATATCTTTGATTATTTCATCTTCCATGAATACCATATCTCTTAACATCACAAGCTTCTTTTTCCCCAGATCTTAGAAATAATAGCCAAATTTATCTTTTTTGTAATTGAGAAAGATGCATTATTTTATTTTTACCTCAAGCTTGGACATCTTATCCTTTGAAACGTGAATGAAAGATTTACACTCAAATACACGAAAGTGGTCATAGGATACCTCCTTTTCAAATTGCACTTCATCAAGTACATCACTCTTTATAGGATCACTAGGTGAAAGGCTGATTACTGAGCCATTACGTTCAATACTTCCCCTCAAAATGAATTCAAAAACTTTGCCTTTGAAAGTACACAATAGATACCATTCTCTTCATCCTATTAATCACACCATTAAGCTATGATGTCTTTGATGAGGTCCTTTGGAATCTTTTTTCATATGACCGACAATATGCTCAAATACTCCTATGTATTTTTTCTACATTGTCACTCCAGACATACTTCAACTTATTTCTCATTTGATTTTCAGCTAAGATATAAAATGACATGAAGATATTAAGAGTTTGATCCTTTGTCTTCAAGAAATATACTCATAATTTTCTAAAATAATTATCAATGAATGTCATAAACTAAAGTGCTCCATCAAGTGTTTTAAAATTTAGAGGACTATATATATCGATATGCACAAACTCAAGAAAATTTGCCTTCTTGGTAGATGAGCTTTTATGAAATAGATTTCTTTATTATTTTCTGGCCAAATAATAAGGGCATATATTCAAATTTATCCCTTTCACACCCGAGAGAAGATTTTTCTTTGTTAAACAATTGAACCTCTTCTCGTTCATATGACTTAATTACTTACGCCATAGGACTAATGATTAGTTATTCTTGGCTACAAGTATACCTCCGACTGAAATTAAGGCTTACAACACGTAAAAACTACAAAAACTTTTTTTTTATGGGTTACTACTAGGGATTTTCTAGTAATTATTCACGCATCTTCACAGAAGATGTTATGAAATTCCTTATTATTAATATTGCCTACTAAGATAAGATCCAGCCAGATATATGGGATGTCCCGTACATCCCTCAATACTAACTTTATTCCATTGTCAGTGATTAGACACTTATCATTGCGTCTCATAATTTGAGATACTTTGTTATTTCTCATATTGAATACTTTAAAATTATAGAGAGTATAGCATGTGAAGAATTTCCTTCTAGATAAATTGTGGAGTGATGTACCACTATTGATCATCCAATTAGTCTCGTGATCAGAGAAGTAGATCGCATTTTTTTTTTGTATATAAAAAGATAGAATTTGATAATAATTTAGACTCTCTCTTCGTCTCACAACTTCTTAACTTTCTTTTTGTTAATATCTACATTTTCATACTTTTAGTTATAATTGGACCTATTGATATGACCTTTTTTTTTCCTCAATGGTGACATATAAGATTTCGATATATTGATCCGCTCTTCCCACTAGACATTAGATTTCTCTCTTTTCCTCTTCCACATGACTTTGAGACCAATTCTACTGAGTTTAAGGGTATGGATCCTTGCAAACTCCTCCAAAAGCCTATTCTTCGTTAAATTTTGATTAGGAATTTTAAGTAGTAAACAACATAAGGTGTACTATTTTAATAAATAATATATTTTTATTTTATTTTTTCAAATATTATAATTTGAGCCAATTAAGTAAATTATCTTATTGCTGCCATCTATCTATTCAAATAAGCTTTAACACAATAACCTAATTTTGATACAATTTGTTGGGCTTTGAATATTAAAGTTTCATTTATAAAGTTAAGAACTAATTTTTTTGATGATTATTTTTGAATCATTTACTAGAATTTATATGAAGATGATATGATAATGTACAATAAAATATAACACACAAATAATGCAACATAATATTTTATATAAAAAATCATTTTGAAATGAGAGGAAGGACTACAAGTTCAAAAAACATCTATTATGCAGTGAGTTTTGAATATAAAAATTTCTAACAAATATAAAAATATAATACCATATAATAATAAATCTAAATAATTAAGAATACAAGTCGAATGAAAAATATAATCAATAAAATATCATTTACAATAGTAAGAATAATATATCCAAAATCGGTGAAGAATAAAATACAATTTGAAACTTAAAGGAATAAATAAATTTTTCTCTTCTTTCTTTTCTCTCTATTTCTCTTCTTTTTCTCACAATGTTTACACTGAACAATTCAAAAGGGCTACAATGAATACCTTAAAATTGTATTAGGATGATTTATAACAGTGTCAGTATATAAATACCCTTCAAGTGCGCATCAGGCACATATTTGCTAGAGAAACGGCACACAGGTGCAATCTTTTTGGAAAATGACGCACAAGCACGTTTTAAACGCACATTAGACACACCCTTTTGGACAAAATATACATGTGTGTCTTTTATGTGTACAATAGGTGTACTATTATGGTTAGATGATGCTCATAGTTTAGGTAGCTATCATATGCCATTTAAAAATTTCTTCCGATTAAACTAAGTTTCAATCAAGAGAGAAAGCGTTAGAATGCTCGAAAGAGTTAGAGAGCTTCTGGAAGGTTGATTATACTTGAGGGCATTTAGTGGATGATTGAAAGCGTGTCCTGATGAGTGAGTCTCCATGACCTTTTTATAGCCATGGCCTTGGGCCATTTTCCTTTGGCAGCGAGGTTGGATACACGCCTTCTAAAGGGATTATTACCTTTTTTGCACAAGTGTGAGCGCTATTCATGGTTGTAACGGTCAAAGAGGCAAATCTCTTTCCTTTTGCGTATGCTAACTGTTAGGGTTTTTTTACAAATTATAGGAAGATACCCGCCTTCCTCCCAAAATGTGCTTTGTTTTTGAGAGGTTATTGTTACATGGAAGACTGTCTTTCTTGGAGATGTGAAAAATCAGGACCGGAGACCGTTGAGGTATTCGTGAGCCGTCTTTTACTTTGGCCGTTTTTGTTGTTGACTTTAATTTGCCTACTTGCAGCTAGACGATCAACGTTCTTATTGATTGTCTGAATCACAGATAGGTCTCATCTTGATTTGGGCTTTTTACTTTTTTTATTTTTAGGCCGGTCTATTTTTAATATTTTTATTAATAATAAAAGATAATTAAGTATATTCCTAAAATTTGAGGAGAAGTCGGAATTATAAGGGTGCCCCTTCCAGCAGCCAGATGGCTTGGTGGGGGAAGTGGACGCGGTCGTAGTAATGTGTACGTAGTAGTCTCCTCTCTACACTTGAGAAGATCAACATTCCTCTCACGTGCATGCACTTATGACCTCCTCCACGCGTGTTAATCTCTCTGCCTCATCATTCACTCGTACCGACCTACAGTCCCTCTCTCTTTCTCTCTCTCTGCTTTTTTTACGAATAGAAAACCGTCCTCGCTGCGTTCGTTTGCCCTTTCGCTCCTCATTTGCTCTGCAAGAACCTTCTCTTCTCTCTTTGGGCTCTTTTTAATGAAAGACTCGTTCTTTGCGAAATTGGGAGTTTGAAAGAATCAAACGTCTGATCTTGAGCCGTGCCCTTTGGCTCAGTGCAGCATCAGCCTACCCGCCATGGACGGCATGCGGAAGCTCCTCATTTATATATGAGAGGCCCACTCGGAATTGGTAAACAACAAATCCAGCACCGAGTCACTTCTAAGTAACTTGTCTGAGTCATGAGACCGATTCAACAACCAACCACCGGCAATCGCAGCAACCGTCATCGTCGCCGCCCTGACCTAACCCTACCTCTTCCTCAGCGGGAGTTCTCGCTCGCCGTTCCTCTCCCTCTCCCTCCCTCCTCCGCACCCTCCACCTCCTCCTCCACCGCTAGTCCTCAACAATCCCTTATCTTCTCCGAGCTCGAGCGCCTTAACCGTATCGGGAGCGGTAGCGGCGGCACCGTCTACAAGGTCCTCCACCGCTCAACGGGAAGGTTCTATGCTCTGAAAGTAATCTACGGAAACTACGAGGACTCAATCCGCCGCCAGATCTGCCGCGAGATTAGGATCCTCCGCGACGTTGATAACCCTAATATCGTCAGATGCCACGACATGTTTGACCACGATGG
The DNA here is from genome assembly GCA_033239525.1 of Nepenthes gracilis. NCBI lineage: Eukaryota > Viridiplantae > Streptophyta > Magnoliopsida > Caryophyllales > Nepenthaceae > Nepenthes > Nepenthes gracilis. Next base: position 258,611 of record BSYO01000018.1, on the reverse strand, counting down.
GGAGATCCAGGTTCTGTTGGAGTACATGGATGGAGGCTCTCTTGAAGGCAAGCCCATTACTCAGGAGACCTCCCTCGCTGAGCTCGCTCGCCAGGTCCTCTCCGGCCTTCTTTACCTCCACCGCCGCCATATCGTTCATCGTGACATCAAGCCGTCCAATCTCTTAATTAATTGCCAAAATCAGGTCAAGATCGCCGACTTCGGCGTCAGCCGTATTCTCGCGCAGACGATGGACCCATGCAATTCCGCCGTCGGAACGATCGCGTACATGAGTCCAGAACGCATTAATACGGATCTGAATGATGGGAGGTATGACGGATATGCTGGAGATATATGGAGCTTAGGGGTAAGCATATTGGAGTTCTACTTAGGGAGGTTTCCGTTCGCGGTAGGGAGGCAGGGAGACTGGGCGAGCTTGATGTGCGCAATCTGTATGGCGGCACCTCCTGAAGCGCCGTCAACTGCCTCCAGGGAGCTTCGGGATTTCATCTCCCGTTGCTTGCAGAAGGAGCCGGCGAGAAGGTGGACTGCCGCGCAGCTACTGAATCATCCGTTTATTTTGCAGAATACTGACGGCGAGCGACGCGGCGGAGTTGGTCTTGCTATTGGCGGTGCAAGCGGCGGCAGTGGTGGGAATGTGAAGCAGAGTCTGATTCAGAGTAGGAGTCAGAATCATCAGGTTCATCACCAATTGCATCAACTTTTACCTCCTCCGCGCCCTCATTCTTGAATTTTTGTGTTGCTTTATTCTCTTTGCACTCTTAAGATTGATTTTTTTCCTGGGTTTATTTATGTAATTTTTAAGATGATGATGGGAAGAGAAGGATTGTGAAGGTTTCTTGGGGAAGGAAATTGAAGATTTAGGAGAAATGGAGATCTTTTTGTGCTTCCTATCAATCAATATAACTTCTCTTATGATCTTCATCGATGGGAAAAAGAAATGAGATCATTTTCATCCTATTTTGCCCAAGTCTTACTCAATTGTTCAATGGGTTGTCTTCTCAATTTGTTTGTTTTCTATCAATCAAGATTCAGTGTTGCTTCTCTTGTGATAGTCGTTAGGGGGAATAGAATCAGTGTTGATTCCTGCCCTATTATGCCCGTTTTCTTCGTCATGGTTTAATGTGTTATCTTCACATTTTTGTGTCTCTTGTCAATCATGAAGATTCAAGCGTGACGTTTCTTGTGAGTGTGATTAGTTGGAAAAAGGAAAAAATTTAACCATCTTTTAATATTGGTCTAAAATGTGCTTTCTTCGCATTAATCCTGTGCCTTTGCGTTTTGATAAATGATAGTCTTGGGAGACTGAAGTATGCTTTTTTCCCCCTCATAATTATCGTCTTTTCATTTTCTTTGGAACTGGGAAAAATATGGAATAATTCTGAATAGGTAGGTTTTTGATTAGAAAAATGTGGATGAAATTGTAGCAGTAATGCATGGTTCTCCTTGCACTCAATGCGGAGAAAAAGCATGGAGAAGGGAAGTTTCCCATTAATGTTTAACCCTCTCAGTAAATCGTTGCGTTTTGTACGGTTTTTGTTGCACTGCTGAAGTGTGCATCGGAGTTTTACTTCCATTTGGGAAAGATTTTGGGGTTGGAGAGAATGGTGGAGCTTGTTTTATTATTAGTAATGCACCACCATCATCTAATTATAATTCATTTAATATGTTGAATGATTTATTCTAATTGGCAAATTAAGTTATTCTTTCACGGACAGATAATGATAATATTTATTTACCAGTCATGTATATGCTCGTTAGTCATTACTGATATTTATGTGCTGCTGCTGTCGTTGTTAACAGGGTTATGCAATTGCAACATGCTAATAAGAGGAAACATGTCTTATTGTATATGTTTTCTACAGACTCTCTGCCTTCATTTTGCTTTTCTGGGAAGTGTCTGTCGCTGGATGCCTCTGGTTTGCATGTGATTTTATGTATGCGTTCAATGGTTTAGGCATGTTTCACAAATAATGAATGTAGATATCTGATTTGTGGGGGTGCTTCTTAATTGTTGTGGGTAGCTTATAGATTGTTCCAAGTTAATAACAATTACTGACTTTCATTTATTTTTTGTGGAAGGTAGTATTTTTCGTTTAGTAGGTTTGGTAGTTTTCACTTGGAATAACTTTGCAAGAGTTAGCCCCAAACAAATATGGGCTGAAGAGCTTTTGTATTCGCGTGCAAAAGGGCAACATTATGGAGGTTGCAGATAGATAGATACATATATTACAAGGTTGGGATGCCCCCCTCCCTTTTTCTATTCTTTGTAAACCTCAATTTGCAGATAAGTGAAGCTACTATGTAAGATTGGGATATGCAATTTTCTCAGTGCACCTAGAAACTTCCCAGGTGTGGGATTGATTGAATTCATGCTCGGTTGTTAATTCACATGCCAGCATTTGGTTTTTTTGTTCTGGATTTGGTGGATTGATTTAACTCTGGTTGATAGCTGAAAGACCCTTTTCTCTGCGTGTTTTGATGGATATGGTATGACTTTGAGTATGCAAATGTGGCCGAAGCTTAAATATTTATGTAAACTAATAATCACTGAGGAACTTCCCTATGTGTTTGTTTGATGTAGAATGCTTTTTCGTGCAAGATATGCAATGAAACATAAAATTATGAGGGTGTGCGAGCTGCATTGCTGTTAACGAGTTTATATTGCCAATGTGATTGTTCGAATTTTGTAGGCTGCATCCAAGTTCACTGCGACCTGTAAGTTACTGTTGCTATGGAAAGATTTAACTGTAGCCTCACATGAGCTGCATTAACGGAGAATTATCTCGAGGCAAAATCCCTCTTACTTTCTGCACAGCCACTTTTTTTTTTTTTTTTTGGGGGATTTCAAAATAAATGTTATATAAATCTATATCTATGGATAAAAAAAAATATGATGTTATTTAGAAATGTTTAAATAATATCTCTGACGTATTCTTAAAAGAATAGTCAAGTATGCTACTTCCCAACGTACCGAGAAAGAGGACAATAATTTTAACCTGTGAGCGAGCACTTTAATGAAAATCCACAGCAATAATACCCTTTCGCCAACGTGAAAGCGTACATGACGTGGAAGGCATTGGCTAAATTCATAGTTCATTACAGAATCAAACAAGAAAGTAGCTGCCACAATTACTGGATCTTTTGCTTTTCTGCTTTATTTTCTAGCCGCACTACCAAATCAACAATAATACTAAAGAGTGATGGACTAGACATGAGGTTAACTATAAATTTTCACAGAATCTCTCTTTCCCTCATGCGCACACACATATATATATTCTTAAAACATAATATAGTAAGATTATTTACTCTCTCAATATTGATGAATTATATGTATCTAATTATAAAAATAAACTATTGAAACAATCTGCTTAACTTGATTATAATTGGTAATTACAAGGGGGGGAAAAAAAAAGGTGAAGCCGCCGTCAATGTGGAACTTTGGTGAGGCACTTAAATCGACTCATAAGGATATCCCGTGTCTTAAACATCAAGTGACAAATGACCGGATGTACAGAGTAAAAATACCAAGTGATTCTACGAGCAACAGCATCAAGTGATACGATGGAATGCTTGTTAACAGAGAAGTCGTCGACTTCTGAGAGGATCTTTCATGGCGTTTAACTGCTCGTAGTCAACTTCCAAAGCGTTGTGTTGAAGAGCAACCTCTCATCATTAGCTGATGGCCTTTTTTTTCCCATTGAGGGGTGGTTTAAACGTCAATACTTCACTTGGAAGGTGCCAATTTGTGCCTAATGAGCAAGGAGCAGTTAGCAGGATGCCATCAATGGCCAACGGCCTATGGTCTCATTCGATAGACTAGCTTTTAGATGTTTTTTTTTTTTTTTTTTTGAGAGGATATTGCTTTTGCTATCTTTTCAACTTTTGAGGGTTATTAAGTTGGAGCCATCAGGCATATCTTTTTAGAGACCTAATTCATTATTTTGTTTCTAGTACACAAGTTTTTACAGGATTTTATAATTATTTCAAAGGATAAGGTTGCTCGGTGGCTCAAATTCTGCTGCTGTGAATCAGTTAGGCAAATAGACTCGTTTGCTTCACTCGGTTAGCGGGTAAGTTTTTTCGTTTTGGGAGTTGGACTCGTCCTACAAAATTCTTTAGCAAGCCAGTGCTCTCCGTCTATAGCTAGATGAGTTATTCTATAAATTAGCCAACCTTGTTTAAGGCCTGAGCAACCCAGTGGAAGATTTGGTTGATCCCGACGGATGTGGTCTAGGAGACTGCTTTATCTTTGGAATTGACTCCAAAACCTTGCCTTGTGCCTACTTACCTGCCCAATTTGATGTGTAAGCATAAGCTCTCTCAACAAAACATGCTCAAGGATTTCTGTTGGGCATATTTTGTATTGGTATATTTTGTAACCGAATCCGATCATTCGTCGGCGAAACTTTCATTGTCTTGAAGATGTGCATTAAATTCCCGCCCAATGATTGCCGATGCATAACTCCCAATATCTACGCCTACCTAGCGCCTATTGCGCGTCCAAGTGCCATTTCTTGTGTGTTTATGCTCGAGATGCACCTGATTCATGCACAAACACCTTTTACTAAGAGTCAACGCTCGTGACATGCCCGAAATGCCAATTGTTGAGAGCGAGTACTCAAGGCTCGCTCAAGCTGCGTTCGAGGAATGCCCGAGCCGTGCTTGAGCGTTAGGGCATGGACCCATTGCTAGCCTAGTCACGCCTGACGCACACCTGAGCTGTACTTGGGCGATGGGGCTCACATTTTTGAACGGTCATATTTTTTAACCTAGTTTTTGAGCCTCTTTATAAATAGCTATTTTCTTTTCCTTGTTTTAGACTTTTGGAGAAATATTTTGATAATTGTTCAGCGAAAAAGTTCTCATTTTTTTATCTATTAATTATTCAATTTGAGAAAACTTATCATCAATTATTATGCTTCCGTATCAAAATATTTCACTAGAAGTCTGAAACAAGGAAAAGAAAGTTATTTTGTTGGTTGTTCAGCGAAAAACTTCTCACTTTTTTGCTTATTAATTATTATATTTGAGAAAACTTATCATCGACTATTGTACTTCTATTATGAAATTTTTTCACCTCATTTTACTTTATCCTACATACTCTTTTCCACTTGTTAATCTTCGTAAATGACGTGGATGGCATGAAAATTAGGATCCAGTGGTATGTGGAGATCCAACAGCTTATGAATGAATATTAACAAGAAGACCAAAAGGCGTCCAATTTCGTTGTCACGGACAAATCAAAAGAATTCCTTGACAGGAGTCACAAAAGAGAGTAAGTCGGTTAAATTAATACATCTGTATCATCTGATTTGTAAGTTAACTTTCTTATTGAATTTCTTTCCTAACCGTAAAAATTCGAAGGGTTTTATTCGGTAGGTGTAGTTATCATGATTTTTCTTTGTCACCAAAATTATACATTGATTATTGCTGCATATGGTTCTTATATTTTATATGCTTTTGATTGTTTATATTATTTAGATCTGAATATATTTTACGTATATTATATATTCGTATTTATATTTATTTCATAAATTAAAAAAGGGGTCAAAACAAGTTGTGATTTTGAACTCCATTGTCCATTGCAATTGATATCAGAGACTCACCCTCGATCCATGACCCTGATCTCGATATATACGAGTTATTTTTTTCTCTATACCTTCCTACTTTGATGGGAGCAAGTACACTTATTGAAAGGTGCGCATGAGTGCCTTCCTCAAATCTATGGATGAACACGTATAGGCTAGTACTCAATTTAGGTAGGTACCACGCAAAAGCACTATGGACAATGAACCAAAAGTTCTGGTCTTTGTGGTTAAAGAAGAACTTAATACGTGTAATTGAAAAGGGATTGATGCTATTTTTATGGCTATATCTCTTAAAAAATTTAAACGTATCTTAATGTGTGAAACCTCCAAAGATGTGTAGAACATTCTTTAAATTACTTATGAATAAACTAAATTAGTTAAGAATTTAAAATTATAAATACTTATCACTAAATTTGAGGAAATCAAGATGAAGGATAATAAGAATTTGAACGAATTTTATGTAAAATTAAATAACATAGTTAACTCTACGTTTAATTTAGGTAAAAGAATTTTTAAGAACAAAATTGTCCAAAAAGTCCTATAATCATTACCTAGACGATTTAGATCTAAAGTTATAGCGATCGATGAGAGAAAAAAATTTTTAAAAATTAAAAATTAAAGAACTTGTTGGATCTCTTTATAAACATATGAACAGACACTCCCACAATGAAAGAAAACCAAATCCATTGCCCTTAAATTTGTTAAGGAAGAGAGAGACCATAACTCCGATGATGAGTCGTGTAACGATGAATATTTTGTCTTTTTCATAAAAAAATTAAAAAAAATTGAAGAAAAATAAAACCTTATTAGGTAAACAAAAAGTGAATCGAAAAAATTCATCGTCCCCTAAGAGTGACAAAAAGATAGATACAAGATAGAGACGTCAAACCAAAAAACACTTAAGGAGTGTAATGTCATGATGTCAATATTTTGGGCATATTAGTACTAATTGTCTAAATTTTAAATGTCAACAAAATCTAATTATGAAAACTAATACTACCTTGAGCGATAATGAAGAAGAGGATCATGAAAGATGTACCGAAGAAGATTGAATAAACTATATGTCTATTATAACTTTGGTGTGTAGAAATGATGAGAATTTAGAAGAAAACCTAGCTTAAACTAATAACTCTAAAAATAAGTCAGAAGTTTAGTTTTATGATCTTTAGGACGCGTATGATAAATTATTTAAGGAATATTTAAAGATCAAAAAAATTAATGTGTCTCTAAAGAATAAATTGGCTAAAATTGAAAAAGAAAAAATCGCTCTTATAACCAAGCTAGACACACAACTCAAGAACTTAAGAAATTAAACAACTCTTTTACTGAAAAAACAAGAGCCTTGAATCAAATTTTAAAAAGATTCAAAATAAACTGAAACAATTCTTGAGTGGATCCAAGCAATTGGATCGTATGCTCGGTCTAGGAAAAGTCGATGGGTACAAAATGGGGTTGGGATATTTCACAAATGTCTTAAATACTAATGTTAACTCAAAAACTATTTTTGTTCTAACTAATTCCTTTCTAAGACAAAGTAGCACAACCTCCATCCCCATTGATTGGAGGTCAAGAGGTTTTACAAAGATTGGTGCTAATACACCAAATATTCCAACCTCAAATAGTAAAAGGAGCCTTGGCTTTAATCAAACTAGGAAGATAATTCTTATATTACTGCTAACTTTGTCCTGACATATCACGATTGTGAAAAAAATTGGACATATTAGCCCCACTGTTCAGCAACCAATTTCCAAAACAATTTTAAACAAAGTCTAAATATGGAGATACTCGTCTATCATATCAAATCATTGAATGATGAAGTGATGAATTTAGGCAAAACAATTAAATCCAAAAAAATTATGGATCAAAAAGAGTAATCTAATATATCATCAAGAGACCTAACTCATAAAATGACTAGATGTTGTAAGTAATATATCAATTTAATTATATAAAAAAAAATTACGCATTATTTATTGCACCTGGAGGGCACTCAAGTGCTGAATACCAAATTGTTGCGCATTAGGCACACTTGAGGTGCGACTCAAGCATGCTCTGGCGCTGCAGCACTGGGCACTTTATCCTCTAGCATAAGTCGAGCGTCTTTCACTGTGTTCTCTTCACTCTTCTGTTGCCTCTCATTCCTCTCTCTTCTCTAATCCTCTCTCTCTACCTCCTGACGCCACCAGACTTCCAAATCAACCCTTCATCTCATAGATTTTGGGCGCACGTAAGGTAAAACTTTCCTCTTCCCTTCGTTCTTAGCTCCATTTTGCTTCCAATGGCAATTTCTCTCTCCTTCCATGAACACGAGTTTTACCCCATTATTATGCTAAAATTCTTTGTATTATATATATATTTTTAGTGCCGATTTGTAGTTAATCATGTCAAATTTGCGTAGATCTTGCCTTGTCTAGTCATGAGTTTTGGGTATCCCCACATGGTTTTGAACCACATTTTTGGGATCCCCTCTACCGGATCTACGATCCTCTAGTGTCAATTTGTTAGGATTTATCCCTTCTCTTGACCCGTGGTGGTGGAGGATTCGTGGGTTTCGGGTGGTTTGTGTGGGACCCATACACATTTACCGACGAAGCAATTGTGGTGCTATCGGCTGCAGTAATGCTTGTTATCGGCCTCTGTGAGCTAGGAAATTGCCCATAGACCACCTTTTACAACATGCTCAGAGACAATGGGATGCCAAACCTACTCCACTTGTGCCTAGTTTTTAGGCTTCCTTGAATTTGCCTTCTTCACCATCACTCTCTATTTTTCTATTTAGATGTCTACTCCATAGAAGTCTCTTGCAAGAAAATCTAATGGTAAGCATCCTCAGGCGAACCGGCGTTCATTTCCTAATTGTTTTATTAATACTGAAGTTGAGGAATTATTTCAAAATTATATGTCTAACAGATAGCTTACTTTTGAGAGGGAGGCTGACCTCACGTCTCTTGACTCTTCTATTTCCTCATTATTCATTGACTGGTTTTTGGTGCCGGTCCTAACTAACTTCATCTCTCCTGTTCAACTCTTAATATAAAAGTTTTATACTAACATCTATGATTTTGACCTTACAACATGTTCTTTTGCTACCTTCTTGAGGGCAATTTGACTCCGATTTTCCTTGAAAGTGATCCTAGTACTCTCAATATTCCTCGAGTTAACCATCCAAACTACCCATACAAGTATAATACCATGTCACATTTCGATCAGGTTGCTTCTTTTCTCCATGGTTGTCCCATGGAGTGGCATGGAAGATATTTCGAAACTAAGCATCTCACCTCTTGGAGAATGATTGTGTGCCGAGATAAGGCCATATTTCTTTATACTCTCCAACATGGGCGGCCCATTGATCTTCCATCTTACATGTACTTTCATATTATTGATAATTTTTTATCCAATAAGGATGATAACCTTTCACATAGTTATCTCATCCAACGCCTAATAATGGGTTTAGGTGTTCAGATCTAGGACTTTCATCTTGTACGGTTTGGCCCACCCATTACTCACACTACCTTCAAACAAAGCCGAGCCCACACCCATAGGCACTCTTTGGCTCTTGATCATCCTTTTGATGAGCCTCTTCCAGAGGATCCTTCTTTTTTAGCCAATGGTGGCCCGTCTTATCCTGACCCATCCTGTCTTGATCCATTCTATCTTGACCCGTCCAATACTCCTTTGTGATCTACCTCTTCCTCCTCTCTAATTATGGGGCAATTCTCTCGGATTTTTGATTGGCTGGAGCAGTTGTCTTTTTCTTATGTATAGTTGCGGTCAGAAATGCTAAAAAGCTTTCAGCACCTTGCCACCTGCCTTACTACTCAGGAGGAATGGATTGTCTATCTATCTTCAGCATGGTAGTCTTACTGTGATTCTTCCGAGTCTAATTGATACCCTCGCTTTGGTTATTCATAGCAAAAAAGAAAAATAATTCTCTAAGGTCTCAGCTATCTATGAAGAAGGATTTATCTTGCTCTTAGGGGGAGGATTTCTCTTGTTGTTAGGGGGAGGTTTATTTTATAGTTGGCGCTTGGCTATATCTTAGGGGGAGTTCTTTGTCTTTTAGTTTTTGCCATATTTATGTTTTTGTTGGACATGCACTGTACCTCTTATATTGATATCCTTGATATATTGTGTTCTCATACTTTTATGTTGTTTTACTACTCTTATTTTACTATTTTTCTCTATTCCTGAACTAACCTTATCCGAATAAGAATAGCACATTTTATAGCACACTGCACTTTATGTTTACTATGTCGGTTGTATTTTAGGTGTAGAGTTTTATGTATACTAGTTCTATCTTGATGATGTATTAACCCTTGATTGTCTTATATTTTCGTTTATTATTTTTGTGAAATTTTGTTACAAAATTATCAAATAAAGAGATTATTAGGTATATTTTGTATTGACATATTTTGTGACCGAGTCTAATCGTTTGTTTGCGAAACTTTCATTGTCCTAAATATTTACATCAGATTTTCACCAAGTAATCGCCGATGTGCAATTCCAAATATCCACACCTGCCTAGTGCTTATCCCGTGCTTAAGTCCCATTTCCTGTGTTTCCATTCTCAAGGTGACTTGATTCATGCTTGAGCGCCTTTTACTAAGAGTCAGCGCTCATGGTAAGCTCAATGCATGCAAATTGCTGAGAGTAAGTGCTCACTCGAGGTTCGCTCAATGCGCCAATTGCTGAGTGCTAATGCTCGAGGCAAACTCGAGCCGCGCTCGAGCACTGGAGTGCAAACCCATTGTTAGCCTGGACGCGCTTGACGGATGTTCAAGCTACGCTCAAGCATTAGAGCACGTATTTCCAAACGGTCATATTTTTTAACCTAATTTTAAAGCCTCATTGTAAATAACCACTTTTTATTCCTTATTTCAGACTTCTATCGAAATATTTTGACGGCCATTCAGTAAAAAGGTTCTCACTTTTGTGCTTATTAGTTGCTCCATCTAAGAAAACCTATCCACGACTATTATGTTTTCATTACAAAGTTTCTCACCTCATTTTACTTTATCCTACACACTTTTTTCCACCTGTTAACATTCATAAGCAACATAGGTGGCATGGAAAATATGATCTAGTGGTGTGTGGAGATTTGACAGTTCATAAAGGAAGATTGACAAGAATATCGAACGACATTCGGTTCCGTTGTCGTGGACAAATTTAAGGAGTTTCTTATTAAGAGTTATAAAATGGAAGTAAGTCGGCTAAATTAGTACGTTTGTATCATCCGATCTGTAAGTTGACTTTTTTAGTTTATTTTTTTCTGGCCATAAAAACTTTGAGGGTTTTACTTAATAGCCGTAGTTAATAAGATTTTCCTTCATCATCAAAATCGTGCTTTAATTATTACTACGTATGGTGCTTATATTTTATATACTTTTAATTGTCTATTTAATCTAAATTTGAATATATTTTATGTGTATTATATTTATTTATTTATATTTATTTTATAAATTAAAAAAGTGATCGAAACAAGTGATAATTTGGGACTTCATAGTCCATTTCAACGTCTAACAGTCCCTACAGTTGATCCTCCGACCCCTCTACATAGTTATGATAAGCATGGCACCTTTGCACTCTCTGTGATAGGAGATGTCGACTGTCTTTTTCATCCAACCCTGCGGATTGACATATACCACCAATTTTCTTCACAGTAAATGATTTATGGGAAACTATATTAGATTAAAATATTTATATAAATTATTAGAATTTTCATGTTATTTTAAATTATCATAATGTGAAATTAAATATCTATTATTTATTTAAATTTATATTTAAAGTTCTTTTTTTAAAAAAAAAAACTTAGAATCTGTTAGAATCAGTTTTTCTTCCTTCACACTCCAAGAAGAAGGTCGGTCTCGTCTGATAAGCAGACTGCACAACACAAACAACAAAGGTGAAGGGTGCAGCGGGATTTCTCAGCATTCGAAGCGCTCTCTTAATTCCATGATAAGCGAAAATCGCACGCTAAGATGGTGCGCGGAGAGAATCTTTGTGGCGTGGAAGTGCTTATGCGATAATGTGGGGAAATGTTGTGAGCAGTGTTGGAAGGCACTGGCTTCCGTTATGCCTTATAACTTTCCGTGATCTCGGAGGATCTTTGGGATTGTGGCCGATCGATAGATGAGGCAAAGCTTCTGACTCGTCTCTCTTGTGTTCTTAGAGAAAAGGAAGAGAAATGATCGGGCTTGATCTTATCTTTTGTTCGGAGCGTTGTTTGATCAAGAGTTCAAGGTCTCGCTCGATTATTCGATTAATGAAGATCGAGAGAGTTCAAGCGTTCAAAAAAGATCCCTTTCTCTTTTGTGGGGTGTGAGGTTTTTATACACCCCTCCCATTGGATTCTTGGGCGCAAGGCGCCCGCCTGCACAGGCTATTGCGCGGCGTTTGTCGTATGTCATGGACCGGCCACGGGCGGCCTTGTCTGCCGTGCTTGGCACGCGTCATTTGGCCTGATTCTCTCTGAGCGAGATTGGTTGGCCGTCTGCCCGACGACGCGGATGGCGTTGGCCCATGCCCCCACGCCTGTTAGCTAGCCTTTCCGCCTTTTTGTCCTGTTCCGCGCATTTAATGCGCCGCAGTTACCGTTGCCTCCTTCCATTGTGGGCTCGCGCCATTCTCCCATTAGTTGGGCTAACATTTCTTCGTGGCCTCGATCTTCTCCCTGCCGCTAACCGCCAAGCGTGGGCTGCGGGCGCATCTTTAGGGACATGGGACCCAACACTAGCCCCCCCAACAAATGTGGTCGGGCATGTCATGTCTTTTCACTTACCCTTCCGTCTATTAACTTTTTGTCGTCTTCCCACCTCGCGCCTTTCCCGGGACCTAAATAGTCTTGTTGCGACCGTCACCTCGCCGCGAGATCGCGTGTCTTGGGTTTCGTCGACTTGTGGATTTCTTGTTGTTGTCCGAAAGACGTTCCTTTGGATCGGATGCCGTGTCGCGCGGGTGAAGGGATGGCTCATATGCCTATAAATAGGGGGCACTCGGCGAGTGAAGTTCATCCCTTACCAAGAATCGGAGGCGATGAGGAGATTTTTGCCACCCCCGGTGGGCACTCGGGAGAAGGGAGTCGGATGGACCACTTGCATGCCCGTGTTCCACGATGGGAGACCGTTGTAGTCCAAGCCTTGTGGCTTGTTTTCTTTGCTAACGAGAATGGTTCGACCATTCCGCCGTTGTCATGCGCCTCCTTAGGGTTGTGGCTCGGCTGGTGATAATTCTTTGACTTCCTCCGAATCTTCTCCGTTTATAGGAAGTCTCCGCGTGCCGGCCGGTGCGACCGGACCATAGAAGGGTGCGGGTAGGTAGCCCTCCCGAAAAGGCGGGCTTGACATCGAGGCTTTCGGAGTGCTCGACTTCGGTGCTTCCTGTGTACCACGGTGGATTGAATTCTGAGACTCCCATCGGGATGCTCCGCTTCCGCCTGATTCGCACAGTGCAATTCGCTTCGCCTGCGCCGTCGTTTCTTAGGGCTCTCCGGGGCATCGCAAGGGAGCATACAAGACTTCCACTTCTGATTTTCTTTTGTCTTTCTCGACTTCATGGTTGTGGACCTTGTACTTTATAAAAAAGCATTTAATAAACGAAGTAGCCTCTTTTTGTCCTCGGCTTTTGTCTTTTCTCCGTAAATGCTTTTATAGAAAGATCACGCGTCGTTCTTTGGGAGCCCATGGGGTTCTGTCAACCGTCATGTCCTTGAAGCTGCTGGCGCATTTAATTCTGCGCGTCCGGGAGGCGTCACTCCGTCTTGAAAACGCGAGTTTCGGGGCCTCCACGTGGTGGAATCCCATTGGCCCTTCCTTAAAAAGCTTTACTACGCCCTTTGGGCTTCGCGTTTTTCAGAAGATGCACGCCTTTTTTTTAGCTTTCTCCGAAATTTGGCACGTCTTTACCTAACCATTCATTGCGGTTTAATCTTCCTCTGCGTATTTTCTTATTGCGAAGTCGATGGAAGGCTCTTCTAGTGACACCGGCACTCCTTTCTTAGTGAATCCCAGGTTCTCACGCTCCCATGTCTTAGGAGCCCACTCCTCGGGAGGCTCGCTCACGAAACCACGGTTTGCGGCCTCTCGGGCGGGAGTTCCTCCGGGTTTCGAGAGGTCCCACCGCGTCGAGGGCTTTAGCGTCAAGCGGAATGGCCGCGAGCACGCGCGTCCGCACACTAGAGGGCGCTCTGCCGAGTCGGAGGCCGAGGGTTGTGCTCGGATGCAAGTGGGGCGCAAGGCGCATGTGGCGAGGAAGGAAGAGCAACTCAGGGCGCGACACCGGGGTCTGCTTATGTGCGAGGACGGGAGATGAGGTCATGCTTGGCCGAGGACATGAGGCCTAGGACTTGGATCGGGGTATTTCGACGCCATCGGACTTTGCAAGAGGCTTGCTTCACCGAGGATCCGGGCTTAGTGTGGCGTCATAGATTCTAACTGTCACGCTCAACCGGTGGATTATCCTAGTTCAAAGTTCCTCCTCGGTGCCACGGATCACCACATTGCTTAGTTGTATTTTTATCTATATTTTTTTCTTTTCTTGTCGTTGTAGTAAAAGCGATTTCTTTGTGTGAGAATCGGCTTTCATATCGTCTCGTCTGCTGCATCTTCTTGCCTTTCATAATGATTTGCCATAATGAGATATGCGCTTATTATGCGCGCCTTCGAATCTTTGCTATCGTAAGCCTTCTTTAATGCGGCGGCGCCTGTTGGACCTAGCTAGGCATGATCGCGCCCGTGCCTCGGGCGCCTAGCCATCATTGCGGTTGATTTGAGGTTATTCCGATGCCGCCACGTGTCTCGATCTCCCGGAGAACGCGTTTCGGTTTCCCGCCTCTTGGCTTGGCGTTGTCTATTTAAACCAAACGCGGTCGTCTTCTTCCTTCTGCTTGCTTTTCCCTTTATCCGTGCGACATTCGAGAGATAAATGGCGCGAAAAGGAGAGAGTTCTTCTTCTCATGTTTCCAGGTTGTGCGCCACGGTGTTCGTAACACCAAGTCGGCCGATCGAGGCGGATAGCCTCTCTTAGGGTAGATTACGCGATTCCTCCGCCGTCCCGAGCTCCCGTGTTCACGCTCGGGATAGAGCCCACGCCCCAGAGGGGCTTTGTTACGGTGTACGAACATCATATGAGGGGAGGGCTTCGTTTCTCTGAACCGAAATTTGCATGCGATAGTTGAAGCGTGGAGTCCCACCTGCGAGGCTTCACCCCAATGCCTTGCGTTATCCGGTATCTCTCTGTCTTAGCCTGATGCACAATGCACCTTCAATGAGAAGGCGGCGGGATTATCTTTCGGGCCACGGAGTCGGAGGGACTGGTTTCGCTCTCCCGATGCGGGTGTGACCCTCCGTGGCACCAATCCGTTTCTGTTAAAGGCCGGAAGGAACGCTTCTTCTTCTGGAGGAGCCCTCGACCGGGAGCTTCCCAAGGATGGGGCCCGATCTCGGAGTTCTTTCGAGACAAGCCTTAAGACCTCATAGAGTCCTTGAAGCTATCCACTATTAGTGCGGAGAAGGAAAGGTTCGGGTCGGGGTTACTTCCTTACATCCGTCGCGCTCGAGTTGCCTGGGTTTTTAATAGCCGCCTGTATGGATCTTCCCGAAGAGGTCGCTGCTTCCATTCCTCCTAAGAGAATCGAGGAGGAAAGCGGCCTTCTTGTCGTCGTCGAGCGATGATGAGGACGCGCCGCCCTTAAGCGGTTAAGAGAAGCCGCAGGGGACTCCTTTGAGGAGGTCCCTGAGACGAGTCGTTGGTCCTTCTATCAGGGGAGTCCAGCCTCAAAGAGACTGCCCGAGTGGGTCGCCGTGAGGGAAACTGCCCGTACCTTCGTCGACTTATTCAAGGGAGTTATCCGCCCGCGAAATCTGCGAGGTCGAGTCTCCACTGTAGGGATCCCTCCATTGGCGGCGCTTCTTTGAGGCGTCGGACGATGTCGTTATCTTTGGAGAGCCCCAGAGGGGCCATTTATCGCTGTTTCGAGCTTGCGGGAGGCCCGGGAAGCGGTGGAGCCGCCCGATTAGAGACCCCATTTTTGTCGTGCAGGGCCTTGGAACTGGGTGTATTTTTCGGAGGTTGGCGTCACCTCTGCTGCACAAGGCCGAGGAAGCCGGATCGTCCTCGTGGGAAGAGCCCCGAGCGTTCCCTACAACTTCCGGCCTTCGGTCGGCCCCTCCCTCAAACATTGGGAGCCGAGCCTCCGAGAGAGGTTCCTTTCACGAGTTTACGCGGCCGTATGTTCGCAGGGCGGCACCGCCTCACCATTGTTGATGCGTTCGGGAGAAGAAGCGGCAAGGGCGTCCCCGCGGTCGAGGCTCATGAGCTCCTTCGGCGGCCACCTTCCGGCCGACCCTCCCGAGCTATCAAGACGTTGAGCCCCATGGGGAGGCTCTTTTGGATGAGTTCGCGCCCGCCCGCTTGCTCGAGGTCCGCGCCGCTTCCCTTAATCGTCCTCGCGGCTAGAGCCTCTGGGGCTCCTCACTGGCGCCCTTCCATTTTTCCGAGAAAATCCAGTTGAGCCCCCAGAGAGGCTCTTCCGGCGCTTTCACGCGCTTCCTGCGTGCCGAGCATCTCCCTCTGGTACTCTGTCGTTTCCTTCTAGACCTCTTGCTTTGTTGTTTATCTTAAATGCGCTTCTAACTTTCCCTTCCGCGCAGGCTCCTGACGATACGGTCCCCCTCGAGGTACGTGCTGATTCTTTTCGCGGGGGCCTAGAGCGGATTATCATCGACGGGCACCATCTCATCCACGGCAGTCTGGCCCGACTCACCTCCCTTTCTGAGGAGAATGGGCAGCTGCGACGGAGAGTCGTGGAGTTGGAGGGCCTTCTTTCTGCTGCGGAGAAGGATCACCGGTTGGTTGGAGATGCGGTTGGTCGGCCTCTCCTTGAGTGGCGGTCCGCGATGGACACTCGTTTTTGGACGGTTCCGCGTGCCGCGCAGATCGTCTCCCCGCGGCTCCTCACGCCCCAGTAGGCGTCCTCCATCCGAGGAACAGGGGTAGGAGAGCGTCACGCCCGAAGACTTTTCCCGAGGAAGCGGGTCCGGCTTTAGTCTTGGCGATTAGCTTTCACCACCGTTAAGTTTTGTGTCGATTCAGTCGTTGTATCATATCATCTTTTGTATAAATGAAAAGCTTCCGTTTACACTTCGTGTCCACGTTTCCTTCATCGCATGCGGTGTTGTTTGCTTTTTTTTGCTTTTGTTTTCATTCGTTGAATCTCGCTTCGTGTTTGAGCGTTGGGCTCTTTTGGGAGATTTTGGTTAAGGCCCTATACAGGCGCCTTCTTGCGTGGTGCTCGTCGCCGTAAGAGGATGTCATCACGCTCACACGTTTGGGGGCTCGATCCGATAAAGTGGATGTCGTCGCGAGCCCCCCGGAGCCTCACGAGGGTCGGCAAGTAGCGTCGCCGCTGAATCGGACTCCACCAGGTCTAGGACTCTTCGCGTACAATCAAGCGGGAGGTGTGTCGCTCCTTTCAAAGCGTTATAATCACCAAGTTGATGTCCTAGCCCGACCACCATTGTAGATCGAGGGTGCTCTCTTGTTTAAAGAAGGTCGCCGCACGCCCGCGATTCTTTGCCCCTAAGGTTTTATTGGCAGTATTGTGGGGATTCGGGAGCCCCTGGCCTAATGTTTCGGCCCTTGCAGGTGTCGTTGGCGTATAGCCTTTTGGAATGGATCGCTGGATCCTTTGTCCAAGCCTACAACGCATCCGAAATACTAGCACGGGCTTAGCTTTGGCGGGGCCTTCCCGCGCGAGCCGTGGTGAGTAAAGCCGTCCCGGGCCATCGGCGTGAGGGCGGAGTCCCGAGACGGCCGGGCTTTGGACCGCCTGGCGTTTGAGCCAAGGATCGGTTTCTGACGACGCTTGTCCTCCCGACTTAGGGGCGGTCTAGGTCGTTTGATTTGAGAATGCAATGCATGACATTAACTCACACAAACGTATATGCAACAAGATATAGCAATTATGATAATCAAAGACAAATTCATGTTCATTCATCATGATGCATGCGTGTGCGACTTACCCGAGTTTTGCATCATTGGTAGTATTTCCTTAAGTTGGCGCGTTCGGTCCGCGCGGACCGCTTGCGTTGCGTAGCTTGCACGCTCCGCTCGGAGGATTGCGGAGACGAAGAACGGCCCCTCCCAACCGGGGAGAGTTTGTTCTGTTTTTGGTCTTTCCCCGCCGCCTCTACGCTCCGGAGGACCCGGATCTCCAACTTCCACAGGCGTGCCTTCACTCGCTTGTTGTAGTACCGCGCGACTCATTTGTTGGTAGCCGTAGTCCCGAGTCGTGCGGCGTCTCGAACCTCCGAGAGCAAGTCCAGACTTTCTCGCCTTAGCCGCTCATATAATTTGGGTCGAAGCATTCGATCAATCCCCACTTCCACAACGGCCTCGGCCCAAAGCAAAGGTCAAGGGCGTCTCCTTGTTGGTTCTCTCAGCTTGTTCTAGCACGACCATATTAGCTCCTCGATCCAGAGCCCTAAATGTCTTCCAACTCCGGTTTTTAACCCGTGCGGATCGATTTTGGTGACTTGACCATGCGCCACGGATGTGTGCACCGGCCTAATGCGAAGGTTGCGCCCTTTTGCCGGTGAATTGGGTTCCGTTGTCCTCAACCTCGGGAATCCCAAAGCGGCAAACAATACTGACCAGAGAAACTCCGTCGCGTTTTTGTTCCGTAATCGCGAGCAGGATTAGTCGATGCCAGCGATCAAGAATTTTTCGTTGTCCTGCGCCATCGGCTCGGGTCCGAGTATGTAGATCCCCCGTTGTCGCGACGATACGGGGATTGGAGATAGTGCTCGGTGTGCGGCCGATGTCATGTTGCCATGGACACAGCAACTCTCACACTTGCGACAAACTCCATGGCGTCTTGTTTCATGGTGGGCCAGAGAATCCTTGCCGCATGACGTTGAACGCGAGGTTCTTCCTCCGATGTGAGATCCGCATGCCCCAAGTGTACTTCCGCCAACGCGTAGTTGGCTTCCCTCGGGTAAGGCACTTCGGGAGAAGGGTGGAGTATCCTCGCCTGTATCTCTCCCATTTAGAACCGTGTACCATCCTCGGGCTGTCTTTCTCGATTCGCAGCCGTTGGCATCTTCTGCAAGGCTTCTTCGATGAGGAACTTTATGTACGAGTCATCCAGCTTGTCCCTTGCGTCAATATGAAGGACCTCTTTGTCTTCTGCATCAATCTTGGGCACGTTCGGACTTCCCGGGTTCCCCGGGCATACTTGCTCTATTAAGCGTCGGCGGTCGGTGCGGCCAGCGTTAATCCGTTCTCGGGATATGCCGATCTCGATCGGTCGAACTCGGGATCGGGGCCCTTACTTTCGCCAAGTACCTCACAAGTTGTGGGTTCGAGGCTTCGGGTTCCCTTCACCCGATTGACCACGAGTTCGAGTCACTATATTTTCCTCGCCGCCGTAGGCCCGCAAGGAGGGCTTCGTACTCCACAACATTGTTTGTGGTCGGAAGAAGAGTATACGATCTCCACACCCTCGGGCGTCCTTAACACGATTCCAACTCCACTTCTCGCCCGAGTAGACGATCCGTCTCACGTTTGGTCCACACAAGTGAACTGGCCGTGCTCCGCATCTCCTGGATCAAGTTGACCGGGCGTTGCCGTTCTTTGCCTAAACGATCCGCGATTGTCCCTTCAAAATTTAACTCCAAGTCGAATTCTCCTAGCTCAACGCCCACTTAACCCGGTTCTCTTTTTTTCAGGATCGACTTTAGTGGCTGGTCTGTCGGCCGCGACAATCCGGTGTGACCGGGAAGTAGGGTCGCAGCTTTCAGCGCCCGCGTATAAGCGCGAGCGCCATCCTTTCGGAAAGCGAGCCTCTTTTAGTACACCGTTGTTGCTTGCCTCGTGCTCGCTACTAGCACGAGCTGGCAATCTTTGGCCAGAGAGGTAAGATCTTCCCACCGCGAGCTCAAAAGCGGTGTCTTTGAGAGATAAGTCTTGATTCCTTGAATGCTTCGTCGCATTCGTCATTCCACTTGAACCCGTGCGACTTTGTGCCCCTTAGCGCCTTAAAGAAGGGCAAATACTTGCCGGTGATTTTCGCTAGAAACCGGTGAGAGGGCGGCTTATCCGCCCCTGTCAACTGACTTCCTTCACGGTTCAGGGGTTCAAGTCGAGTATTGCTTGATCTTCTCTCGGGTTGGCTTCTATTAGCGTTGGGACCAAATGAAGCCCAAGAACTTTCCTCGAGGTCACTCCGAACGCGCATTGCTTTGAGCTTCACCCCATCTTTGTCGGAGAGGATTCGAAAGGTCTCGTCGAGTCGTTGGCGTGGTGGCTCGCGACTTTGCTTTTTCTGACATATCGTCGAACCACACCTCCACGTTCCGCCCGATTTGAGTTTCGAACATTTTGTTGACAAGGCGCCAGTATGTGGCGCCCGCATTCTTGAGACCAAAGGGCATCATTTTGTAGCAATACGTCCCTTGATCTGTCATGAGCGAGGTGTGCTCCTCGTCTTCTAGGTCCATCCGGATCCGGTTTGTATCCCGAGTGCGCGTCCATGAAGCTCACCCCTACGTGGAATCCCACGAGCCAGTCGATCCTTGGGAGCGGAAAGCTATCTTTAGACGAGCCTTGTTCACGTCCAGTGAAGTTGACGCACATCCGCCACTTGCCGCCGCTCTTCTTTACCAAAGATCGTTGGATAGCCACTCAATTCTTCTGAATCGATGGCCCAGAGTCTCTTTACTTCTTCCCCTGATGGCGACTAGCTTCTCGACGGAGTGGTTCCTCCGCATTTTCGGCTCGCGTCAAGGCCCGGCTTGTGGACTATGACTTCGGTGTGCGATATCCGGGCATGTCGCGGGGACCCGAGTAAACACGTCGGAGTTAGCCCTGAGGAAGGTGATTAACTCGTCGCGGTGCAGTAGGTGGAAGGGACCTTCCCACGTTTACGCATCGTTCCGGATCGGAAGGATTGAGAGGGATCGCCTTTATCGGGCTGTTGGGCGAGCGTCTCGCCGCGGAGGTCAGTCTTCGCTCGACCGCTTGGTGCCACCGGGTTGACTTAGTTCGCCCCATTTCTTGGTCTCCCGGGACTTCTCCCACACCCCGAGGGGTGGAATTTCACCTTCAAATGGATGGACGCTCACGGCCTCAAGGCTGTCGGGAAGGGTCTTCCGAGTATGGCATTGTAGACGGACGGAAGGTCAACGACGAGGAACGCCAACTCGCGCGATATAGAACGCGGGTGGGTCCCGTTGTGACTTCCGTCGTTAATCCCTTGCACCGAATAAATTTCGTTGTCAAGCCGTACAATGGTCCGTTTCATTCATTTGGTCCGTTTTAGTCCAAGTTTAATGAGTGCTACAACAAATTTTACGAACTTCCATTATCAATGAAGACCACAGTCGGCACCACCACCAAACGAGGGCCGATACAACAAGGGGGGCGGTATGGGGAAAGGTTACATGTGCCATATCGTCAAGCTACTAAAGCTAATGACATCATTCCTAGCCCCTATCTTTGCCCGCTTGTTCTTTGAAGTCGCTTGTTTGCCCTCGCTCAAGGCCTTGCGTGTCGGCGGAAGATATCATGTGAACCACGCCGGCAGCCCGTGCGAGGCCCCTGAGGCTCGGCTGGGTTCACCGTCGGAGGAAGCGAGGCTCCCTCGGGCTCTTCACGAACCGCTTTAAGTGTCCACGCCGGAGGTTCTTGATCTCCTGCGGCAGTTCTCGCCGCCTTTGCCCGCAGGGTGCCCCGAGACGGGCGGTGAGACCGGGCAAAGATTCACCCGCAGGACCCTCGGGGCGTTTTTCGCCACTTTAAGAATTTTTTATCCCGGATTCGCATCGATGTTCGGCGTTGGCGGCTGTCGGAGAGAGGAAACGCCCCCGGCCGGGTCGCTGCTGCCTTTCGGCGCTCCGAGTAGCGCCGTCGTCGCCCATCCCTTTTCTCTCCCCCCTGACTCGAGGGGCTTCACTCGCTCGGACGCTTCGCCTCGTTGGCCTCTTCGGCCGTGATGTATGCCGAGCAATGGTCTCACCTCCCGGAAGGTCCGGGCGTTAGTGCGAAGTGTTTGAAGAAATCCCCGTTAGAGTGGCGACGAAGGCGTTGAGCTTGATTAAGTCGGAGAGGTGTGGGATCCGTCTTTCCTCATTGATGAAACAGTCCAAACCGCTTCAGCTTTCATCTTGTCTCTGTCGGAGCGCACCGTGTGCCGGGTTGCCTCTCCTCCCTTCCCGGGAGGCGAACGCTCTCAGAAGTTGTGAAGGCAAGCTCGTCGAACGAGCGTATGGAGTTCGGGAGGCCGTGGAACCAGAGCAGCGCGTCACCCCTAAGGGTGACGGGAAGCACTTCACATCAGGGCCTCACTTGCCCTCAGAGAGAGAGGTGGGTGCGGAAGCGCGGAGATTGTCCATTGGATCCTTGCTCCCGTCGTATCCCTCCCGACCTAGGCATTTGAACTTGCTCGTAACGGTTTGCGTCCCATGAGTCCATGGCAAAGGGCGATCTACGGAGGTCGGCGGAGGAGGGCGTGGGCTTTTCCTTGTGCGGTGTCCCACAACACCTTGACTTTCTCCTCCATCGAGGGGTCCGTAGAGCCTCTTTGCGCATTGAGGACGTCACGAGCTCCGTGTTCCCCGGAGGTGCGTCCGGGGGCTCGTCGAGGGTGGCGACTCTCCGCCCGAGAGGCGCGTTCGCCGTTGGAGCCTGCGGCGGGTGGCCTCCTGTTGCACGCGAGTTGCGGGGTTGCGCCCTTCGGCCGCCATCCTCCCCTATCGTCGGCGGATGGCTTTCCGCCTCGTTATAATCCCCACTTGGTGCGGCTCAGAGCAGGGGTCTTGCCTCCCGCGAGCGGCTTCTCGACGCCTTTCTCTCTTGGAGGTGGAGGTTTGGGCCGCGGGGGGAGCAGTCCCGGGCCAGGTAGTCCCTGTGTTCGCGCATACGGCGAGGAGGACTTCCTTCAAGAGATCTATGTCCGCCGCCATGCGACGGACCTCTTTGGTGGTTCGTTTGGTTCCTGCGGGGAGAACTTCTCCTTGGGCGGTGACTTCCCACGGCGGAGCACTAGTCTCGTGCTCGGGTGTTCACCATTTTGGTTGTTCGGTTGCTTGGTGGGAAGAGACACTTGGCTTGTTGTCGGTTTCCCATAAATGTTGCGTCCCATTGCCGTGACGGATTATTAATTTCCGGAAGAAGGGTCAGTCTCCGTCTCTATAAATTCATAAATACAAACAACAAACAAGAGGTGAAAGTGGTCAGCAGGATTTCTCCCACTGAGGCCGCTCCGACGCTCAAGTCGGAATATTCCATGATAAAAGGAAATGCGCACGCTAAGATGGTGCGCGGAGAATGCTTGAAAGCGTGGAAGTGCTTATGCGATAATGTGGGGAAATGTTGTGAGCAGGTGTTGGAAGGCCTGGCTTCCGTTATGCACCGCAGCGGGTGGCTAACTTTCCCGTGATCTCGGAGGATGCTGGGATTGTGAACGAGTCAGCTAGATGAGGCAAAGCTCTGCTTTGACTCGTCTCTCTTGTGTTCTTAGAGAAAAGGAAGAGAAATGATTAAGGACGCTTGATGCTATCTTTTGTTCAGAGCGTTGTTTGATCAAAGAGTTCAAGGTCTCGCGATCGATCGTTCAGTTAATGAAGATCGAGAGAGTTCCAGCGTTCAAAAAAGGATCCCTTTCTCTGTGGGGTGTAAGGGTTTTTATACACCCCTCCCCATTGGATTCTTGGGCGCCAAGACGCCCGTTGCCTGGGCTATTGCGCCGCTGGTCGTCATGGACCGCCGGTCACGCCGGCCTTTGTTGCCGTGCTTGGCACGTCGCGGCGTCGTTGACCCACACGCCCGATTCTCCCGAATTGATTGGCCGTCTGCAGACGGCAATGGGATAGCGTTGCCGCGTTAGCCACGCCTATCAAGCAGCCTTTCCGCCTTTTTTCCTGTTCCGACGCATTTAATGCGCCGCAGTTCTCCGGATTGTGGCTAGCGCCATTCTCCCATTGGGTTCGCTAACTTTCTTCGTGGCCTCCGATCTTCTCCTGGGCTGCAAACGCCTCAGGGAAACTGTCTTATAATATACCCAACAGAATCAGTTTTTCTTCCTTCACACTAATTATTTTTTATGAGAATTGCAGAATTTATGAGAGAAAAAGCAATTCTCTTACAGTTTTTCATGATAGCCTTATCTTAAATTCAAAAATTATATGATGTTTGAAAATCTCCTTCAAGCTCAAATTTGAAGAACTGCCTGCTCATTATTCAAAAAAAAAAAAAAAAAGGACAATCATTGTTTTTAACTAATAATAAATAATTATATTATTTACCGGATAGAAAAAGGATTGATCCTTTACTTATATAAATATAATTATTTTTATCAAATATTTAACTAAATAAGAAAATAATTATTTTAATAAAAAGTAACAAATGTATATGATTACAATCTTTACTTATCTTATTAAATTACTAAATATACATTACGTCATATGTGTCAATTATTACTTATTTTCACTTGATTCATATGACAATAATGTAATTATCAAAAGACTCAATAAATTTAAAGTGAATATCGTATCGATTCCTCAACAGTTAAGCCATCCCAATATAATGACCAAATAATTTCAAGTATAATCAAACTGGCGAAAATTTTATGATAATTTCGTAGCAGCATGTTTTATTTTTTTCTTTTTAATGACAAGTAATTAAAATGTTCTAATCATATGTGTTAGGCATATTTTTAGTTGGCATATTTCGTGACTGTGTCGGGTAGTTTATTTAGTCCCGTGTCGGCATGTTCGGTAACTACAGCAACATATTGGCGTGGAAGATTTTCATTCGTTTCATACCCAAAAGTCATCATCGTCAAATCTCAGTGCTCTCACTTTTTTGTCGCATTTTTCACTTCGTCCCGAGAAGGGCGCTCGAGGCACCCGATACTAGGCATGCCTCCTGTGCCAGGCGCTCGATAAGCGCCCGATAGCTGTTCGAGCGGTGCGGGTTCATTTCCCGAATCCTAACCAGAACTCGAGCGGCGCAGAGTTTTTGTGTCTAATGGCTCTTTTTTTATTTTGAATCATTTTAAACTCTTCTATATATTCATGTCTTATAACTTCAACCTTATCTTGCTTAGAACATATTACTGGAAAAGTTTCTAATCTTTGTGCCCCATGATTGAGAAAACTTAACTCCAACCTTTGTGCTCGATTGAAAAAGTTTTCCTCTCCATCATTTTATTTTCTCTTCTCCCGCGGGTTAACCTTCGTAGCGACGTTGGTGTCATGAATACTGGGATTCAGTAAGTTCGACAATTCAAGTGGCTTGAGAGGGAAGATTGACGTGAAGATCGGAATGCATCCGGTTCCATTTTCGTGAGCAAATCTAAGGAGTTTCTTGATAAGGATCATAAGATGAGAGTAAGTAGACTAGGTTAACGCATCGTTACCACCCTATCCATAAGTTAATTTTTATAGTACATTTTTTCCTCGACCGTTGAAACCCAAAGGGTTTTTTTCGATTACCATGGATATTCAATTTTTCCTTCGTCATCAAAAAGCTTGTATTATTATTATTATTATTACTTTGTTTTTATACTCGTATCATCTAGATATAAATATTTTTTACGTGTATTGAGTATCTATTTTCTGTATTGCTTCCTCTAATTCTGCACGGGATCGAAATATTATTATATAATTTGGGAGAAAAAGTTCATTTCAATATGAAAATTGAATCTTATAACATTTTAATCTCATAAAATTTGTTACACCACTCACATCCCTTCAACCATCTATCTAAGTATTATTATTGTATCATTTCGATTACATTTGGGAGTTGTATTCCTTCACCTCTTCCCCTCTACTTTTAACCTCGTGAACACATTGGAATCAATGCCTGGGTGCTTCTGAGATTTTAAAAGCTTCTCACTCAATCGACGAGATTGAGTGTTCCCTGCCAATTACTGCAAATTTCTTCAGGCCATGATCGGGAAAAAAACTCTTTGCGCAATTGAAGACGGTGTTTATGTTGAATGGTGAATTTCATGTCCAGTTAGCTATTTATTGTAGTTGGGATATATTAACAGTCAAATCATTGAGTTTGGCGATAAATAAGCGTTAGAACAACGTTGTTATGCTTTTATATCTGATTCTGAGAAAATATAAAGATAATGAAAAATAATAACACAAAATATAAAAAAACCATTTTGGATGATGACATAAAATCGCACAAAAAATAGTTTTTATTTAAAATATTATATTATGTGATTGTCAACAAAAAAACAATACAAAGAAGTGTTGATAAAAGCACGATATATTATCATAAATATTAAAATTTTTATTCTCATTTAAAATGCATTTTTCATAGTGAAATTCAGAACCAGTTGTAAACCCAGAGAGTGCTCTAATAGATTGTGATTGATTCACTAATGAGTGTGTACTTGAATTTCTCAGAGATCCAAATTCAATAAAAGTTGAGATATGAATTTACTGAATAAAGAAAGCATCTGAAGTGATTAATCGTTAGGAGGAAGATAATGTTAAATTTGCTATCTACAAGTTTGATGGCAAGATTGACTATTAATAGGCTATGAATAAGAGCATTCTAGGTTTATTAAATGAGGAAATCTATGGAATGTGTTTCTGAAAATGTTTTTTGATAAGTATATTTTGGCAATTTTTCGTGAGAAGAAGAAAGATAAATTTGTTCATTTGAGACAAGAGAACTGGATGTTGACTAAATATAATGTCAAATTTATTGAATTAGCTCATTTTTCTTTATAGGTAGCCATGGACGAGATAAGAATAATAATGAAATTCTTTTAAGGCTTGGAGGATACAATTAGAAGGAAATTAGTGACTTTGTGGATGCAAACCTACGAAGAAGTACTCAATTGGGCTTTCTTCTTTGAGCAGGAGTGAGAGAGGACCAAATTCTTTAAGAAAAGAATGTGAGTGGAGGAGAAAAACGTTCAAGATCAAGTGAATTCTATGAAAGGTTTAAGTTTCGTGATAAGGGGAAGGGTAAATGAGTTGAGATCTAAAGGGAATCGGCCAAGCAATAACAATTGAAGCTTCTCACATCCTCAATCTAAAAATCAAATTTATTTATTTCTTAACCTATGATTAACTTAAGTCAAATTTTAATTTTTAAGATTTAAAATTTTATTATTTATTTAACCATTAAAATTCAAAATAATAATTGGAACGAGTACTTATAAATACTGTTAAACGGCTCAAGACAATATAATATTTAAACTACATGATCCAAATACCACCCCCGTTAGTAGGTCCAAAATTAACAATTATCTTTCATTAAAATCTACGTAAGAAAAAACATCTTATTAATTTCATAGTATCAGAACTATTTTTCAAAAATTCAAAAATAAAGACTTAAACATCGCCATCTTAACATCATTAATTGGATATAATAAAAGGTAAAATAACTGAAAGTTGAATGATTAATATCCCAAAATATTAATTAACAATAAAACCTTAAATCAATTATAGTTTCCAAGCTAATATCTGAACAACAAAACATTCGATTCAAAATTTCTGTAAATAATTCGAGCTTGCTAATTTGAAAATATTAGCAAAATAAAATAATAGTGAGCAAATTACTTATCATCACATATATAACATCATATAAGAAATATGCTGAAATATAACATGAATAAATATCTAAAAAATGATAAGATCATTTCACAAACTTATTATGCATAATTTTAAAACTAATATTCAATATATAGCGAAATGTATAAATGTATAATCATGCTCAAATATTGAATTTCAATGTCAAGTATATTAAATTGTGCAAATATATAAAATATACTCAAATTATACTAAAATATAGAGGATTAATATCCGTGATGATATCACCAATAAATGGTAAATATCAAAATTTGAGTTATAAATGTTTTCTTATAACAAAAGGTCATACATTACTATTCAAAATTTATATGTGAGCCACTTATATAGAATCTTATAGATAAAATTGAACACTACTTTATAATTACGGATGATAGGTATAACTTTTAATTCACTTATAATATATTATGTTATTTTTAAATATTTTGTCAATTGTCTATAATAATTTATACTTAGTCAAATTAAAAACTCTGTTAAAATACAAATATATTCTTAAATTCTTTTATATCAAATAAAATATGTTTATTATCAAATTTATTTAGAATTTATTTATTTATTTTTTAAAATATATGATATGTAGTAAAATCATAAACATATAGAAATCCTGTAAGAGTTATGATGGGTACGCCCACATTGGGCTAGCTCAAGAAGGAGGAATGGTCGAAATCCACGAATGCCCAAATATAAGCCTGAACGGTCAACGCAAACATTTAACCAGACGAAATGCCAAAAAAAACCAGTATAAGGACGGGTGACTGGTGCAAAGGGACCGTCAACATTTTTGTTGACCGAAAACACTACAGTAGGCCAACCCATGAGCAAGCCTCATGTAGGCCAAGTCCAGTCTGGCTCATGCTTCCATCCGTGACAAGCAACGGTCTTCTCCCCTAATTTTGCGCTCCCTCAAAAGGTAATTTTCATGGCAACGGTCACCAACAGATTCAGCACGCCTTATACGAGAAAAGCGTCAAATCATCTCCTCTGTCTGTAGCAAATCTTAATTGTTGCAAAATACAGAAGAAAAGTAATTCTCCCAAGGAGTCGTTGCCGCCATTAAAACCTCACACCAAGAAAGGAAACTTGTCAAGCAGAGCGTAGGAATCAAGGTCCTATCAAAAGAAGGATGCCCAGTATCTCATGTCATTATACAGGAATACAATATACGCAGGTCAAAAATAAAATTGATAATAATGTTTCCATCAACCATAAAAATCCAATCCGAGTGTGACAAGCATACACATACAGGACTTGATATAATAAAATTCGTACAAGATTTTATCATATATAAATCCGGACAAATATAATACACGACATACTATCTACAATCATAAAGGAGGTATTGAACATAATAAGAACTTATCGATATGATGT
This sequence comes from Nepenthes gracilis, assembly GCA_033239525.1. NCBI lineage: Eukaryota > Viridiplantae > Streptophyta > Magnoliopsida > Caryophyllales > Nepenthaceae > Nepenthes > Nepenthes gracilis. Next base: position 230,041 of record BSYO01000018.1, on the reverse strand, counting down.
AATAACTCCAATATATCCCATACAAAGATCAATGCCATTATCTAGCCATAAACACAATCATATAACATTTTTGAGATCTGAAACATACCTAATATAATATCTCCATTCACCGATAGAGATATCCGAGCCAGATCACATCCGAACTCCTACGAGCGTATCCATGCTACTAGTCTGAAGGGATAAAATATCAAAATGTGAGTTTCGAACTCAGTAACTATCAACATCATATAAAACGGTATACATAAATTAGAAGCAGCGATATCATATAACAATTATGTAAAACAAAATATAATGTCCGTGAAATCCCTAAAAATCAAGGAGATGTCTCGTACTAAATTATCATCCGTATCAAACAGTCTCTCTGAGACATATTCATAATAAATAACGATCCGGTAAAATATCATAAACGATATCATATGATCCGAGGTCACAAGGTCGCAATCGTCACCACATCCGTGTGGGACATATACTATTGTCTGGATCTAAATCTCATAATGCAAAAATTTGAGAGAACACCGTTAAAACTAAAACATAAATCAAAACGGTATGGGTTTATCACATTTATTCGTATGAGACATTCCTACTGTCCAATTGTGGGCCAATCAATGTATTTTAAAATCATCCTCCACGCAAATACTTGTAAAACTTCAAAGTATCCACGAAATCAGAGAACCAAAGATAAGTAATACCAACTTGAGGAAGGGTTACCCTCATTCGGTAACCACAGTTATATCGGCTACGATTTAGGCCAATAGTTCAAGGCCATCCATGTACTCTGTTTCTCATAGATTAGGGACTTGTTCACTATATTTTATCGCCTGCGGCTTTGGGTGCAATCTCAAGTTTTAGTTATATATTAGAACGTTTGAATATATTAGTTTCGTCAATTCCTTACGATGGTTCTCAATTAAATACACAGTGGGGCAGGTCGGCTACTAAATGTCTCAATCTTCCTTCCGGCGGAAGTAACCTATCATATACGTCTTCATCGACACTAAGCCTCCCCGTTGGGAGCGGTACTAATATCTCATACCTCGGATCACATATAACGACCCATCGGATCTCGGACCGCCATGGTCTCATAGTGACCCCGCCCCCGACAGCATGCATTATTAATGTAAGGCATTGTTCATGGTTTCATAATATACGGATACACAAATATATATATATATATACCGTCTAGGTATCCGAAAATCCTCTAAATCATAAATACTAGTATAAAATCACCATACAACCGATAAAACATACATATATGTACATAATTAATAAATTATAGGTATATAAAAATATATATATGTTAGTAAAATCTCTAACAGTAGTCAAAATATATCAAAAATTAAATCAGAACAAGAATAAAACTAGAGGATATTTGTCTTAACATTATACTCCGCAAATCTAAAGAAAGAAGGTCCCGAAGCACTCCAATCGAGCCTTTCTCTCTCCTGCTTCATGCCCACCATGTGCTATCCTCTCTCCTCCCGCGTGGGCCACTGTCGCTCGCCGCCACCGCAACTCCACCATCATGCCACCTCACGTGGCCGTCACTGGCCTCCCCGACCTCACCTAGCCAGCACCGGCGCCGCTGTGCTGCCATCTTTCTTCCTCGCACCGCTCACGATGCCGCGTCGCTTCTCCCCCCTCACACCGCTTGAGTCACCGCTGCATGCCGTGGCTCACGACCATCGCGGTCTCACCCGCGAGCCACCACCACCGCCGACCCCTTCTTCTCTCTCCTCCTCTCCCTTCTCCTCCACCTTCTTTCTTCTCCACCTGCGCAAAACCCTAATCGCATCTCTCTCCTCTTCTCCCTCTCTCTCCCCGATCCCCTTCTCCTTTTCTTCTATTTCCCATTCTTTTCCTTTATATATATATATATATATATATTACTTTTCTATTTTAATTTTCTTTTATTTTGAAATCTAACTCAGTATTCGGAAAACATCACGGGTGCACTCCCGGCGTCACTTCAAAATTTCAATCGTTTCATAAAATTTTATAATATTTTAATTTATTTTAACTACGTTCGAAATACCTAAAATGACAATAAATATTAAAATAATCCAAATAAGGATCCGAGATATTACATCTCAGCTATAAAAACCCATGGAGTCCTCACTTCAGGGCACGCTCCGATTTCTGCTAATAAACGCACTCCTTTTTGTTAAAAATTACTCACCAAAGCCTTAACTCTTATAAATGTGCTCTTGAATTTACTCTACATTCTCACAAGCTCCCACACTTATAGAATGCCTCTCTCTTTTTTCCCCTGTCACTACATTCCTTAAAAACATAGTGTCAGAGACTAGCACTCCTTTCAAATCACAAAAACCTTTCGCTTCGAAAGCGTAACACCCACCACAAATACTCTCAGCATTTCTCCTTATTATGTTTTTCCCTTAACCTTCTCAATTCTTAAAAGGTTGTTTACTACTTGAGTGTCGGAGTATTTTCGGTGGTACAACATCCCGTCGATATCTAACCTCTTATTTGTTGTTGTGGTGTGTAGGATCCCGACTCAATAAATGGAACTAGACCCAACAATCGACTTGACCCAAACCTTTTTAAAGTTTGGATCCATGATGCATCAAATTATATGTGTAATTTATAAATATATAAAAATTATTTATTATAAAAATTATAAAAAATTAGCATGGTTAATATAATTTTATTAATTTATCTTAAATATAAAGTATGTATGAATAGTTATATAAGAAATTAAGAAATATGAAAGTATACATGTAGAGCTTAAAGACATGCGAGATCATTAAAAATAGAAATTTAAGATATATATGAGTATTATAGTAGAAATTTAGCATTTAAATATAATATGAATGAATTTTTATGCGTTATGAAAACTAAATTTTAAACAGATTCGGGTTAAGTTATTCGTTGAACTTGATTCCATCCACAGAGTTTAGGATCCTACACACCACAACTTCAAACAAGAGGACAAGTGACGGTGAGGTTTGGTCCTACCATAAATACTTTGACGTTTAAGTCAGTAATCAACCTTTTGATAATAGAAGGTGAATACAAGGAATGCAAAAATAAATATAGAGAGTGTGTTTATAAGTAGGAGTGCACTTGAAGGAAGAGTGGCTTTGTTGTTGTGATTATTCGTGAGGAGTAACTTTTCTAAATATTGAGTTTGCAAGGAACTAGTAGCAGAGAGAGAGAGTAGGATACTTGAAAGAGTTAGAGAGCTTCTGGGAGCTTGACTATACTTGAGGGCGTTTCGTAGACAATTGAGAGCGTGTCCTGTTCAGTGAGTCTCCATAGCCTTTTACAGCCATGGCCTTGGGCTGCTTTCCTTATGTAGCGAGGCTGTATGCTTGCCTGTTGAAGGGATCGTTGCCTTTCTAGCGAAGGCATTATCATCATCTCTGACTATAATGGTTAAGGAGATTGATCTCCTCCATTCTATGCATGGTAACCGTTAGAGTTTCCTGCAAATTGCGCATGAATTCTGGCGCCTTCATCACGGGATGCGCATTGAATCCGGAGGTAACCATTATAGTGAATATTGCCTTCTTAGATATGTGAAAAATTAGAGCAGACGACCGTTGTGGCTTAAATACGGACACATAAGCCAATCTAGACATAGGCCGCATTCACCCTAGGTCATAGCTGGCCTACTTTCCACTTCCCCGGTCAATGACATCATTCACCACCTAGGGCCTAAATGGGTCTTTGTTGATCTTAGGCCTCTGCGGGCCTACTTGCTCATTGTCAAGTCAATGACAACGTTGATCGTCCAAGCAAAGATGAGCTGTTGAAAATTCGTGCCATTTCCTCCTTTGGGCCAACCTGCTACCGACGTCCTCATCGCCTTCTAGCATGTTCACGATGGGACGCGTATGGCTGCATAACTTAAGACAGTTTGATGAGAAAACTAGTGGCAGTTCTTGGTCTGCTGGCCGTGTTGCTTGTGATTGTTGACCATAATATCAAGATCTGGAGAACAAAGTTGGAAAAAATGTTGACTGGATTCGTTAATCGCTCCAATCTGAATCCGGAGATCTTGCTAAAGAGAGTATTGACCGGATTTGTTGACCATTTTAGTCTGAATTCGGAGAATTGAGCCGGATGGTGGGCGTTGACCGGATTCATTGATCGTCCCAATATGAATCCAAAGAACTGGCTGAATGGAGGGTTGACCGAATTTGTTGATCATCCCAATCAAATCAAGAGAATTGGCTGAATGGAGCATTGACTGAATTCATTGACCATCATAATCTTGTTGCTTGGAAATGGACCCTTAGTCCTTAAGGAATCGCTTTTATACATGAGCATGCCTTAGCAATTTGTGCCCTCATAATGTGTGGCGCAGCCCATATTATGATTCTCGTGGCTAGCTTTTGAGGTCTTTATTCTTTCGAACTTTGCCCAGATCTATTGACCATCTTAGACTGACTGTGCTACCTTTCACTGGGGTAGTTCATCACACGTGCCATGTAAGCCTCCTAATGTTTAGTATCAGATCACAAACGAGCCACTTGGATAACCAATGTTTAACCTGACTGCTTACGGGCTGCATGGATAATCAATGTTTAATTCAACCTCTTACGAGCTACTTGAATGACCAATATTTAATTCGACCGCCTATAAGCTACCCGGATGACCAGTGTTTAATTCGACCGCCTACAAGTCACCTTGATTATCAAGGTTTAATTTGATAGCTTACGGACCACTAAATGACCAGAGTTTAATTATAAGTAGGTGAAAATCCGTCCGATTTTGGGGCAACCTACAAGCAAGAATTCATATGGACAAAGAAAAAGAAAGAAAAGAAAAACATGGTATAATGCGAAGGAAAAAGAATTTTCTTTTTATTAATAATAGTGTATGTTACAAGCACACTTTGTGTCATATAGATGACTTACTTGGGTCTTCACTGGTAGTATTGCTTCAAGTGGATCGTGTTCCACATCGGAGGGACCAATTTACCGTTTTGGGTTCAGAGTTTGTATACTCAATTTCACAGAATGGATGAGACGAGGAATGGGCTTTCCCAGCCGAGAAAAGCTTATTTCGGTTGGTTGTTTTATCCATAGCCTCTACACTTTGCAAGACCAGGTCCTAATTTTGAATTGCCACACTTTGACTTTCTTATTGTAATAACGAGCAATTCATTGTTGGTAAGCGGTTGTGCATCCGAGAACTATGTTGCGAGCTTCTTCCAATAGATCTAGGTGTTCCCTGATCTTTCAAGAGTTACCCAGTGGATTAAACGCTTTAACCCCAAGGTTTGGGAGCCCGATTTCAACTAATATTAACATCTCAGCCCTATAGTAGAGATTGAAGGGTGTCTCGCGAGTTGGTTCCTTTGGAATTGTCCAGTATGACCATAGAAAGAAGGGTAGCTCGTTGACCCAGGAGCCCTCTGTGTCCTCCAACTTGGTCTTTAGACCGTGGAGTATTGTACGATTGGTAACTTCAACCCATCCGCTTGTTTCAAGGTAAGCTATTGAAGTGTGGACCATTTTAATGCCCAAATTGGTGCAATATTTGGTAAAGCATTTTTTCATGAATCGGGTTCCGTTGTCAGTCACGATGACCTCAGGAACGTCAAATATGCTCACAATGCTCTGGTGGCGAACAAATTCTAGAGCGTTGTACTCAATGATCTTGATTAGCGGGGCGGCTTCAACCCATTTTGTGAATTAGTCTATGCCCACAATAATAAACTTTCTTTACCTCGTTGCGATGGAAAATAGGCCAAGAATATCGAGTCCCCATTATATGAAAGGCCAAGGAGCTCATAGGGATCTCAACTCCTTGAGCAGCTGGCGATGGAGACTACCGTAGAGTAGAAAATTCTCACACTTCTTCACAAACTCTAGGATGTCCTTCTTCATTATAGGCTAGTAATATCCCTAGCGCATGACTTTGAATACAAGGTTCCTGCTGCCAATGTGAGATCCACATATCTCGAGGTGGATTTTGCTAAAGGTATAGTCGGCCTTCTCAGGAGTAAGATATCGAAGGTACGGAGTCAAGTATCCATGACGATATAGCCGTCCGTTGACTATGGTGTTCTAGCCGACCGTATTTTTTATCCGCTTGGCTTTGTTCACTTTATCCGGCAGGCTTCGTTTACTAGATATCTCCAACACGGCATCATCCCGGTTTTGGCGTTGGAGACTTGCAACGCTTTCTGTTCCTCTATTCAAGAAGTTCTTAAAACTTTCCTCAAGTCCCTTGAGTATTGTTCTTGATTTTCAGCTGCCGTTACTTTGGCAAGTTGCTCTGTCTTCTAGTTCTCAATTTTGGGGTCGTAAAGTAGGTTTAGCTTGTCAAATCTCTGGAAAGCATCCTTCACCTTGGTCAGGTATCTTGCCAAGAAAGAGTTGCACGCCTCGAAACTCCCGTAGATTTGTTTAAAGACTAGCTCAAAGTCTCTACAGATGGTTAGCCGTTTGGCTGAGTATTCTTTGGCTAGTCATAGTCCGGTTAATAGAGTTTCATACTTGGCAATGTTGTTGGTGACTAGAAAATTGTGTTTAAGGAAGTAATTCACCTCAATCCCATTTGGTGTCTTTAGGACCACTCCGGTATCGCTGTCTGAGTTGGTAGATGATCCGTCCACGTTGAAGATCCATTTCGACTCTTCTAGATGGTGATCTATGGCCTCAATGGGGTACTCATTGATAATTGGGGTTGTGGTCTTGACTATAAAATCGGCTAGAGCCTGCCACTTGATAGCTGGTTTAGGCCAAAATTTGATGTCAAACTCTCCCAATTCAATTATCCACCTCACCAGCCATCCGAAAACATCGAGTTTCTAGAGGATGCTCTTTAGTGGCTAGTCAGTCAAAACAAAAACACGATAAGTTTGGAAACATGGTCTCAATTTTTCGGCTAAGAAGACGAGCGCCAGAGCAAGTTTCTCAGTGCATGGGTAGCAAATCTTTGCGTCGATCAACGTTTTGCTTACATAGTAGACCAGCTGCTTCACATAGTAGACCGGCTGTTGAGCGTTGGAATCCTGGCGTATGAGAACTGAGCTAAGAGTCACATCTGATACTGCCAAGTAAAGGTACAACTCTTCTCCATCTCTCGGTGATGTTAGCAATAGTGGACTGGCTAGGTACTACTGCAACTCATCAAAGGCTACTTGGCACTCTGCGGTCCACTAGAAGCCGTCTGCTTTCGTACCCCTAAGAGCATTTAAGAAAGGTTGATATTTGTCCCCTCACTTTGCTAAGAAACGGGATTGCACTGCCAGTCTTCTGATTAGCCTCTAGACATCCTTGATATTCCATGGCAGTGACATGTCCGTGAGGGCCCCGATCTTCTTTAGGTTTACTTTAATCCCTCGCTAAGAGATGATGAAACCCAAAGATTCCCGATGACACTCCAAAACACATTTTAATGGGTTTAACTTCATCTGGTGCGCACGGAGTACCTCGAAGATTCAGCCAGATCGCAAATATGGTCACTAGTGGTCTTAATTTTGATGAATATGTCGTCAACGTATACCTCCATATTACGGCTGATCTTTTTCTCGAACATCTTGTTTATCAGCCTTTGGTAAGTCATGCCTGCGATCTTCAGATCAAAGGTATAACCTTGTAGTAATAGGTGCCTTGATCGGTCATGAACGAGGTGTGCTCCTCACCCTCTGGGCACATTTGGATCTTGTTGTAATCCGAGTACGCATCCATGAAACTCAACAGCTCATATCCAGAAGTCGAGTTTACCAATAAATCAATCTTAGGCAAAGAGAAGCTGTCTCTTGGGCAAACGTTGTTGAAGTCGACATACATCCGTCATTTTTCATTACTTTTCTTTATCAAGACAATGTTGGAGAGCCAATCAGGGTATTAGACTTCCCTGATGAAGCCACCGTCCAGTAGCTTCTTCACTTCTTTCCAGATGACCACGAGTTTCTCCACGGAGTGGTACCTCCACTTCGACCTAACGGGCTTATGGTTAGGATCGAGGCACAGGTTGTGGACCAATACTTCGGCCAGAATCCTAGGCATGTTAGTGGGTTACATCGACAAGCATGAGTTCTTGTTCACGAATATAGTTGCTGGGGGTCTTACTCTTGATGAGTATGTCATCGACATATACCTCTATATTGTGGTCCAATCTGATTCTCGAACATCTTGTTCACAAGCCTTTAGTAAGTCACACTTACGTTTTTCAAACCGAAAGGTATGACCTTTTAGCAATAAGTGTCTTGATCAGTCATGAACGAGATGTGTTCCTTATCCTCTAGGCACATCTGGATCTAGTTGTACCTTGAGTATGTGTCTATGAAACTCAACATCTCATGTCCAGAAGTTAAGTCTACCAATAAGTCAATCCTAAGCAAAGGAAAATTGTCCTTTGGGTAGGCTTTATTAACGTCGGTAAAGTTGGCACACATCCATCATTTTTCATTACTTTTCTTTACCAAGACAACGTTAGAGAGCCAATCCTGGGTATTAGACTTTCCGATGAAGTCGGCGTCCAACAGCTTCTTCCCTTCTTCCCGAATGGCTAGAAGCTTCTCCATGGAGTAGTTCCTCCACTTCTTCCTAATGTGCTTGTGGTTGAGATCGAGACCCAACTTGTGGACCATTACTCAGACCAAAATTTCATGCATGTTAGCAGGTGTCCACATGAAGATATCAGCGTTCTGTCTCAAGAACGCTATCAACTTATCACGCATGAGTCTGGTGAGTGAGCCTCCGATCTGCACACACCTCTCCGGATCCTCCGAATTCGGTGGTATTAGGTCGATGACCTCGCCAGACTACGCCTGCTGTAAGGTTACTTTGTCTCGATGGTCCAACTCTCCTGCAGATCTTTCGTTGCTGCTTGGGACAATCTATGACATGTAATGTGTCTCTCCAATTATTTGATCACCTAACACTTCACCAATACTGCATACTGTTAAAAATTTTATTTTTAAATGCAGTATTGAGATAATGGATGCAAACGCTGTCAGACACGACCGGCTTATGATAGCGTTGTATACAGAGAGTAGGTCAACTACCATGAATGTGAGTGTATGACTTGCCATTCTAGGATACGTGTCCAAGGTGACCTCCAACTGTATTATCCATTGGACAGCTATGGGTTTGTTGTCTAGGCCATATAGTGGCCCTTCGACAGGTTTCAGTTGATTCTTTTTAAGTTCAAGTTTAAAGAAGATATCAAGATAAAACAAATCTTTCGAGCTTTCATTATCAATAAAGACTCATTTCAATTGGTAATCCACAGTACTATCTAAAACAAGTGTAGATACAACAAGGAGATCAGAATGCGGGGAGATTACATAAGCCATGTTACTATTACTAAAGCTAATGACTTTTCCTTCCTCTCTACTTCTTGCATCCAGCTTGCCGCACCTTATGATCTGCTTCGGTCTTAGGCGGTCGGATCGTTATTATATTAACCACTCCAATCGTGACTCGATTCCATTGTTGGGATGGATCTGACCCTTCTTCGCTGGAGGTGCTTGAATTTTGCCTAGGGTTCCGAACGAACCAGATGAGATGGCCCCTCTGAATGAGCTCCTCAATCTCCCGCTGGAGCATCTTGTAGTCCTCTATGGAGTGTTCCGAAGATCAATAGAAATCGTAGTATTTCACTGGATTTCCTCCCTCCGTATTCTTTAGTGGTTTTGGCCACTTAAGAAACTTCTATCAACGGATCTGCATGAGGACATTGTCCCGTATATGTTGAGAGGAGTCAGGTTGACCGACCTATACTCCTTACAGTTCAGTGCTTCAGTCCTGTGCTGCTTCCGACGAAAATTGTCACCGCCACCGTTCTTCCTCTTTCCCTAAGCCGAGAAAGAGAGAGGTTGGTCAGTCTGCTCAAGACGCTTCGCCTCGTTGGCTTTTTGAGTGGTCACATACGCCATGGTGATCGCCTCTACTTTCCGGAAGGTCTGCAGGTTCTTGTGAGCCAGGTGCCTAAAGAAATCATCGTGTGCCAATGCAAAAATGAAACTACCAAGTTTCATATCTTCAGTGAGCCTTGGGATTCTTCTAGCTTCCGCCGCGAATCACTCCAAAAACTTCCTTGGGTTCTCTCTCTGCCTATGCTTGATGTGTGAAAGATGTCAAGGTTGTTTCTCTCCCCAACGACTGAAAGAGTATTGTGCCAAGAAGAGATCGGTGAGTTACCGGAAACCCCAAATCGAGTTTGAGTGAAGCCGATGGAACCAAATCTATGCCCCCTTCAAGATGAGGAAAAATATCGGCACATTGGCATCTCCCCCAGGCCCTAAAGATTCAGATGGATACAGAAATGGTCAAGGTGATCCATGGAATCAGCGCTCCCATCGTAAGAATCAAGTGTTGACATCTTGAACTTGGCCGACAATGGATGATTTAGGATCTCAGTACTGAAGGGAGATCTTTCCAGATCAATAGCGCGCTCGTTGTAATCCTTGAACACGCGATTCAAGATCTTCTCAACTTTTGCCTCCACTCGGGAGGTATTTTCGGATCTCTTGGAGTTGAGGAATGTTATCAACTCCGTTCTTTCAACCATGTGGCGCGTAACTAGCCAGTTGCTACCGTTGGTGGATTTGATGACCCGGGAGGCTCCCTCCTGAGCCTGAGGCAACGGCCTGTTCCGAGAATATCGGGAGTCCTTTCTTTTAAGGTTCTCTTCCGAAATCCTGTGGCCTAAGTGCCCTTCAAGCCTTGGACAGCTTTGGGCGTTGGAGGCCTCTGGAGCTCAAGAGTTGCCCAGCTTCGTAGCCTTCTTGGCCGGCTTCTTCTTCCTTTGGCCTCCTCTCCTGGAGGCTAGAACAAGAATCGAGGAGGGCAGAGCCCCCTACTTCTTCAAGCCTTAGGCGAAGAGTATTTGGGGCATTCTGGACAAGTTAGTCATCTGCTCTGCCATGTGAAGGAAAAAGGGTGCTGGCTGTCCTCCGACCAGATTACCAGTTGAGTGGTCTTGGTCAGGAGAGACAATATCTCTAGCGGGAGCGTGAACTTGAGCTCTAGTGTTCACCATTTTGCTTGATGACACTTGTTTTAAGAATAAAAGTGGTTGGCTTTTAGTTAGCGTTCCCATAGATAGCGCAAATAATATATTTTGGATTCAAATTTCGAACAGATTAAGGTTAAGTTGTCCGTTGGATTTCAATTCCGTCCACAGAGTTTTAAATCTTACACACCATAATTTCAAATAAGAGGTTAGATGACGGTAGGGTTTGGTCCTACCGTAAACACTCTGACACTCAAGTTAATAATCGACCTTTTAAGAATAGAAGGTAGTTACAAGGGATGTAAAAATGAATGTAGGAAGTGTGTTTGTTAAGTGGAGTGCACTCGAAAGAAGAGTGACTTTGTTGTTGTTACTCATGAAGAGTAGTTTCTCTAAATACTAAGTTCACAAGGAACTAGTAGCAGAGAAAGAGAGCGTAGGATGCTCGAGAGAGTTAGAGAGCTTCTTGAAGCTTGAGTATACTTGTGGCGTTTCAGTAGGCAATTGAGAGCGTGTCCTGTTCAATGAGTCTCCATGGCCTTTTATAACAATGGCCTTGGGCTACCTTCCTTAAACAGTGAGGCTAGATATTCGCCTACTAAAGGAATCATTGCCTTTCTGACAAAGGCGTGATCATCATCTCTAACCATAACGGTCAAAGAAATTGATCTCCTTCCTTCTGTGCATGGTAACCATTAAGGTTTCCTACAAATTGCACATGGATTCTGGTCCCTTCCTCGCAAGATGCGCATTGATTCTAAAGGTGACTGTTATAGTGAATAATGCCTTCTTAGAGATGAGAAAAATTAGGAAAAATGACCATTGTGGCTTGAAGACAGACACATGGGCCAATCTGGACATAGGTCACATTCATCCTAGGTCATAGTTAGCCTACTTTTCACTTCCCCAATCAATGATATCATTGACCGTCTTGAGCCTAAATAGGCCTTTGTTGATCTCATGCCTCTACTGGCCCACTTGTTTATTATCCGGCCAATGGCAGCATTAACCGTCCAGGTAAAGATGAACCACTAAAGATTTGGGCCGTTTTTTCTTTTGGGCCAACCTGCTACTGGTATCCCATCAAATTCAAAATAAATATTTCATAAAAGTTTCATAGAATAAGAGTAGGATTACACGCATTTAAAGTAAAATCAAATTATATATAAAAATAACACATGTATGCGTCTTCAAAATAATAAATATTCATGAGAATCAGAAATGAATAATAATAATAGAAATAGAGATTTGGATGCACTTATTTTTAATTTCTTTTTCTTGTCTCTCTCTTCTCTATTTTTTCTTCTTCTTTTTTCTCTCTTTTTTTCAAAAATAAGTTTAAAATAATCTAAAATTGACCGAGAGACCTATTTATAAAAAAATTTGAGCATATGTGTCTATCAAGCACATGATCTTGATACTAGTGGTGCTCATTGTATTAAAAATGATCTTAAAAATTTTACCTAATAATTGTGAACGGTTTTCATATACAAGACTAGTGTTCAAAAGACAATTCAAATGTCAGCAGCAATCAAACGCTATATTTACAGATCAAACATTAGAACCGTTGGTGCTCCTGAAATGCCAATCTCTTGCGCCGTGTTAATTCTTCACATATGCAAATCCTTATACCAAATTTGAGCAAACTTTCAGATGACTTATTTGTTAGAAGTGAGAGTTATAAGAGAGTTATTCAAAATCCAATAATAAATTTGCGCAAATCATTTCAATGATAAAATGAATCGTTGCTCGATTGTGTTTTATATTGATGAAATCAAATTTACAACTCCAATCAAAACAGGATTCTTTGACACTAAAACAAATATTCTCGAGTAGATAATTTGATGAAATATTTGGTTTAATATTGTTTTTCATTCTATAAAGAGTGATTGAGGAATAAGAAACCCAAAAAATAGTTTGCCTATTTTCTGATAATGAAGGTCATGTAAGTTTAATGCAAAAAATAACTTCTATGCAACCGTAACAACTTGGTGAGACCTGGTGCAGTTCAAAAATAACATAGCACTAATATAAAATTGTAGTATAAACAATCAGTTTAATGGGTATATGAACTCAAAAATGGTTCTACAATTTCGATTTGGAACAATTGAACTCTACAAATATGAAATTTCACACAAAAAATTCAGATGCATTCAACTAATCAACTCAAGCTTGCACTGGATCGCAGCTCAAGAAATTTCTACTAGATGAACAGCGCCAGCTCTTTCGTCTCAAGCCCATCAAAAGCTCAAGCTACTGCGGAGTTGGGAACTTCAAATCTGAAGGAGGCTGGCTCGTTCAAAACAACTCACCAAGAAACAAACGTCTTTATCAATAAAAAAGAGTCGGTCCTTACTCATTATACAGTATCAATAACAATCATGGCCGTTGCTTCGACGGCGACCCTACACTGCATTCCTCTCTGTCCCTTTCATGAATTTGCATGGGTAACAATTTTCCAAGCCAAAGCAAATCTCTAATCATCCCATCTGTCCCTGTCTCCGTGAAAAATTTCTTTTTCTTCTGTGGCTTACTTACTTCAGCATACTCTGTTTTCCCTCCCAAAAAACAAGAATCGATTGTCATTATTCTTAAGGCGTAGTTTTCTATTTCTCTAAATCCCGCTACATTTCGGAAAGAAAACCGTCTGATAATGAAACTCAGTTGCCATCTTCTTAGATGGCTCAAATTCTTGAGGATAGTGATCGACGCCATCATCGTTTTCTCTTTCTTGAAGACCTCCACTGCAGAGTCTCAGACGGGTATAGACTCCTTTTCATTCTTCAGCGACGGACTTACCGTTCTAATGTAGTTGTTGAAATTTGAATCTGTGATTGTTATCTTTCTTCCTTTACAATGCCCAGTTTTCTTTCCCTGTGAAATCAGTTGCAATTGGATTATACTGCCCCTTAATTTCAGTTCTTGTTTCCCTGGTTAGAAGCAGAAGTCTCTTGTTCTTAGAACATTCGACGGAAAAATGTATGATTTAACTGATAACAATAAAACGTCCGCTTTATTCGCCATGAAATGTGCAGTATTGAATTTCATAGCCCACTAATCTCAGTTTCTTGATTTTTGATGTTAAGTATAAGAGTCTGTTCAATGTCTAATTTTAACTCAAATTACAGCGCACATTTTCTTTTTCTATGAAATGTATAGAGGAGAAGTTTTGCCCATTAATATCAGTTGTTGATTCCAATATCTTCAGAGTAAAAAAATCGTAAATTATACCGATGACCTTACCCACTTGTAAAATCTATGACTGCATTGAAATTGAAATTGAAATGGTTGCCCACTAATTTCAGTTCTTGGTATTTGTCTGGTATAGACATAATGCTGCGATCTCAGAAGATTCGGAGGGCAAAAAAAAAAAAAAAAAAAAAAACCGGAATTGACTGACTAGAATACCGACTTTCATTCCTACGAAGTATAATGAAAATAAAATATTGGCCTGCTAATTTCTCTTTGTTTTGATAAATGTTGCCCACTAATTTCTGTTGTATATTTTCCGAATAAACATAACATCTCACAAGTTTCAGAGTGGAGAAATATCTGATTTCAATCGGTAATTATAATGCCCACTTTCTTTCATCTGGAACGTTCTGAAATTATAATGTTGCTCATTATTTCTTTAATCTGAAGCTGTTGATGAAATGAATTGGGTTGCGCATTATATTCAGTTAGTGGATTTTTCTTTTTTTCTTTTTATTTAAACATAACAATATGTTCTCAGAACAATTAGAGTGACCAAAATGGCAGATTCAGTTCTGGATCTCTTGGTATGAAAATAACATTCTGTTCACATAATATTCTCAGTGGAAAAATGCCTGGTTCAACTGATTGCAGTGCCCACGTTTCTCTTATTGTATTTCCCACTAATTTCAGTTCTTGGTCTTTCCATGACTCAAGACACTGAATATCTGAAGTCAAAAAAATGGCAGATTTTACTAATTCGTGCAACTTCCTTTTTGTAGTTCCAATTTATCTTAAATTCTCAGTTAATTCCACCGAATTGCCGTCACATGATTTCTATGATTACATTATTGTGGGAGGTGGTACTGCTGGTTGTCCATTAGCAGCGACCTTGTCCAAAAACTACAAGGTCTTAGTGCTTGAAAGAGGAGGAGTTCCCTACGGCATGCCAAATTTGATGAATCAAGACGGATTCTTGCCCACCCTCTTGGAGGTTGATCAGTTCACTTCCCCAACACAAGCATTCACCTCCGAAGATGGTGTGCCTAATGCCCGTGGTCGAGTCCTTGGTGGCAGCAGCGCCATAAATGCTGGGTTTTACAGCCGTGCTGATCCAGATTTCTATTCAAAATCTGGGATTGCTTGGGATTTCAGATTGGTGAATATATCTTATGAGTGGGTTGAGAAGGCAATTGTGTTTAGGCCGGAAATGCAAAACTGGCAATCTGCCTTTTAGAGATGGTCTCCTGGCAGCTGGGGTTGGTCCCTACAATGGGTTCACACTAGAACACGTGGTGGGCACAAAGATTGGAGGTTCGACATTTGACAGTTCTGGGAAGCGCCATAGTGCAGCTGATCTTTTAAACTATGGAAATGCCTCAAACATAAAAGTTGCTCTATATGCCAATGCCGAAAGAATTATTCTTAAAACTTCTTCAGCTTCTGGCAACATATTATCGGCAGTTGGGGTGATCTATCGTGATGGGTTGGGATGTTACCATCATGCTATGGTGCACAGCGACGGTGAAGTTATACTTTCCGCGGGGGCAATTGGCAGCCCTCAGCTTTTGCTCTTGAGCGGCATTGGCTCTAGACCGTACCTATCTTCATGGGGGATTCCAGTTGCCCAACATTTGCCCTACGTGGGTCAATTTTTGTATGATAACCCCAGGAATGGCATCTCAATTGTGCCTCCACTCCCATTGCAGCATTCTCTCATACAAGTGGTTGGCATTACTGAATCTGGATCATTCATTGAGGCTGCTTCAAATATCATCCCATTTGTCACCCCTGCTCACTCTATCTTCATCAGGGCACGATCTATGCCACTATATCTCACAGTTGCCACCATCATGGAGAAGATTTCTGGACCGATGTCATCCGGGTCGCTCCTGCTGGCTTCTACTGATGTGAGGATCAACCCGTGATCAGATTCAATTACTTCTCTGATCCAAGTGATTTGCAAAAGTGTGTGAGTGGCATGCGTAAGATAGGAGATGTGCTTAGGAGCCAAGCTATGGAGGATTTCAGATTCAGGCAGCGTTTCGGGGAGCGAGATTTTAGGTTTGTTGGGCCTGCGTTGCCTCTTGACCTCTCGGATGACATGCAAATGGGGGACTTCTGCCGGAGGACGGTTAGCACAATTTGGCATTACCACGGTGGCTGCCTTGTGGATAAGGTTGTGGATGGGGATCTACGGGTTTTCGGCATTAATGCTCTTCGCGTGGTTGATGGGTCGGTATTCACTGTTTCTCCTGGGACTAATCCCCAGGCTACTCTTATGATGCTTGGCAGGTTAGACAAATTGGTTTTTGTGCGAAGTTTTTTTGGCCTCATTCACTGTGAGTCAATATAAATGTCTAAGTAACTGCCCCGTGTCAATTTTGTGCTGGTGGCGCAGATATATGGGACTAAAGCTGACTGCAGAACGAAAGATATAGGGATGCTGCACTTGCTGCTGCTGTCAAAATGAATCAGCAAATTTGCTAGTTTTGCCTGTTTGCTTAACGGGGTAGTCTGTTTTCACCGTCTTTCTATGCCGATGATTTTCATACTTTCTCCCCATGTACAAAGCAGAGGTATGTTGTAAGAGTTTTGTCTTGTTCTTAGTAAGAGAGTGTTTTCCACAAAATGCACATTGTACTCGTAAACAAAAGTCTCTTTCAATCTCTGACCACAGAGTGCTGTTAGTTTCAGTTATTTCAAATGGTGAATTCTACCTATGTTATTGACCTTAGCTGAGAATTATTTCCTTGGCCTAGCATTTCACCGTGCCATCTTCTGGAGTTCCGTCAAACACAAACTGAAACCCATCCCCCAGTTTTGTTTGAAAACAGTGGATCACAATTCACCAATCCGGTGATAACACGCGGAGCGGAAAATACATAAATATATATATATTTTTTGTATAAGAATAAATTGTTCTAGATACTGCAACTAAGCTTTTGTAGACAAACAAATCTATCATCACCAATATCAGTAACAAAAACAGTGTAGAAATTTAACTATATAAAATATTAACAACGAAAAAAAAGCCTATGCATCAAATGGTTCTTCAAACAATTCTTCAGGATTTTTAAACAAGTAAAAAAAATTCTACTAGTAAAAATTACCCTATCTAACTCATAGTAAACTTACTTTTAGCTAGTGACCTCTATCGAAAAACTTTTCAAATTTGCTTCCAACAGTGGATCAAGTATCTTTCGGTCTTTTCATAGACTCGGGCTTTATTGACATATGAATCCCTAACACTATTGGAATTCTAGTGTCTACACCATCCACAAACCCTGAAGGATTACAAAACGAGGCCTCTGAAGGTTTTGAGAGTGAGAATATATAATCTTTTGAATCACCAATAAATGTGGTTTTCTCTTTGAATAATATCCATGAATAATTTCCCATCTGTTAACAGTCTCACACTCATTGTCGTGATAAAATTAGATTACACTTTATGGTTAAGAGAGAAGTGAGATATCTATAGTGGAGATAGAAAATCAATGTTCAAAATGTATGGGAACAAAATCTGTGTACTGACATTTGCCCAACAGCTCAAATGCTGTAACTAAAATAACAACGTTCGAAGGCCAGATTAAATGTTGCTCGAACACCAACAAGGTTTTAGAAAAACAACGGTCCAATGTGTGCCTTGAGCGTGAAGAGGGGGATAGTAGCATTTGAATTCCAGATAAACAATGCTCGAATGTCAACACCAAGCCTATGGGCTTAATGTGTGACTCAAACTTGTCAACAGAATTCAAACTTCAAATCCAATGTTGCATGAACTTCAACACCAAGGGCATAGATTTCAGCATAACTTTCCACCACGGTCTAGTCCATCTCAATGAGCATGTTTTGAGTCCTACAAAAGCACTGACCGATGAAGAAAAAAACCAAAATACAACTCAATTAGAACAGCAATTTTGTCACAAAAATCTGCCAATAAAACATATCTAACAACTTCTCTCTTTGACAATTTCATAGCCAAAGTGCTTGTCTAAGATTTGAAGAAAACATGAACTCCAATAGCCACCAGATAGAGCTTATGTATCTTACAATCAAACAGATGAAGCAAGACTAGTAATACGTCACTGATTCCGTGTAATATTCTCAATCTTGTTCCTATAATCAAAAACACAACAAGAATGTACACTCTAATGTATCTGTCTAAGCATGAGATGAGGCCAGGATAATTCACGGCACATTACAAATATTAGGCATGTATTGGTAGATTTCGTGATTGAGTCTAACTGGTCATTGATCCAGTGTCATAAGAATCCATATCTACATAATGGCCGATATTCGCAAATGCGCAACTCCTAATATCCACGCTTGTCTTGCGCTTAATTCACACACGAGTGCCCTTTTTAGTACACCTATGCTCAAGGTGTGCCTGGGGCTCTCACAAGCATACTTTCTAAATTACGCGCGCCTAATGAGTGCCTGATTGGTGCTTGAGCACTGGGGCACGGACCCAATGCCGGCCTAACACCCGCCTGTGCGGCACTCAAGCGTTGGGGCGTGTATTTCTTATTTGCTACATTTTTTAATTTAATTTCGGACCCTTTCTATATGTTTCTACATTCTACAACTTATGTAGAATTTCTCAAGATTATACTGCACAAGGCAGCTCCTCTAAAGATCCTCTCTTTAAAGCTTGTAAAAGCCTCCTTTTTGTGAAAATTCTTCCTCGATATTTGAGTATCAATCTTAAAATTTTCTCATTACATATACTTTGTTATACACACATTTTTCAACCTGTTGACCTTCATACAAAACGTGGGTGGCGTGAAAATTGGGATCTAGTAATATACAAAAATTCTACAGCTCATGAAGCAAGACTGACAAGAAAACCGAAACATGTCCGATTTCGTTGTTAAAGACAAATCCAAGGAGTTCATTGGTAAGAGTCACAAGTTGCGAGTAAGTCAGCCAAGTTAGTGTGTTTGTATCATCCGATGTATAAGTCGACTTTCTTAGTACATTGTTTTTACTGATCGTAGAATCCCGGAGGGTCTTACTTGATAACCGTGGTTATTGAGATTTTTCTTCGTCACTAAAAATTCTGACTTGGTTATTGTTATTTGCTGTATTTTCTGTTTATGTCTTTTTTATAGTTAAATACATCTAAATTTGAATATATTTTACGTATATTATATATTCATGTGTATCTTTATTCTGCGATTTGAAAAAATATCTAAACGAGTTGAGATTAGAGACTCCCTAATGTTTTTTAACAAATAATCACAATAGTAATAAATAATACAATTATTTAATATAAACAACTAAATATCTTGTAAAAACACATCATCTCCACAACAATAATAAAAGTAGAGTCCCCCTCAACAAAATGCACTTTCCACAACAAAATTACTTCCACATTGTCACACAAATTGTTAAAGGGGTCATCCCAAAGGCACACTAAGAAGCAACCTCCTCCAAAGGGACCACGCAATCGCAAGGGAAGCATCACCTTGCGAAGTTAGCGGCCCTAACAGCCAACAATACTCTGAAAGCAGGTCACATCCTACCAAACATGGGTCATGTCAAACTGAAGATCATTCAATCCATACCGAAGAATGGATTGGGTGGTAGCATTCTGCTCTACCTGGAGTTTCATCATAATGAGGAGATCTATAATGGCAGCAACCTCGAGAAGACTCACCCACGGGAGAGAGAGCCGGTGGAAGGAAGAGAATGAGAATGCGATAGATGACAGGAGGGTGTAGTAGTATGGTAGCCACTCTATGCCAGCATATAGTCTCACCAATAAGACGATCTAGAGGAGGGGTTGTAACTAGTAAGGAGATCAGGAGAGAGGAGAGAAGGCACTCGACTAGTCAACCACAAAAGAGCTAGGACTTGAAGTGAACATCCTTAAAAGTCTCAACAAATTGACCATAGATGAAAAGTGATTGATCAATGGAGTTGCAGCATAAGATTGCATGCAAAATAATGCTCTAAAAAGTTGAATGGTCGTGAGGTGAGACGCTGGTACCATATTGGTGCTCAAAACTTGGTAAAGGATATAATAATCAGTCAATAAGATATTAATCTTAGACTCCCAACTATCATACTTTGTAGGCTGATAAAAAAATATATATATGAAAAAAGCATTGTTAGTAAAGGTTGTTGACTAGTCAAAATATGGATAGACCAGCGACAAAACTTTAGAAAGACCAAGGTATCTCGGATCATTAAAGGGTGATTCGTACAGTTTGACTATAGCTATATACAGAATCTTATGGAGATAATCCACCGTGTTAAATGTAAAATGTCCAAAGGAGATACAAGAATTTGGTTAATGTTAGAATAAAACTCTTATATGACAACAACCGAGGAAGGTGTGTGCCCCTAAAATACAATACTCTCAATGTTTAGAGATAAAAAGACATCAGAGATATCCACTGGAGAGAATGGAACAACACCCCACTCTCTAATATGTGTCGTTTAGACTTAAAAGCTAGACTTGAAGCGCTGCCAGTGTTGGGGTCACTTCCTAGGAGAAAATGAGTTAAATTTCCAAAGCAAGCTTTGACCAGAAATTTCCGAGAGAAAACAAGCTACATGGTCGGTCAACATTATATTGATCGGCTGAGAAAATAATCCGGTCAACATGCTGTTGACTGGATAAGGATGCGCGAAGTAATTGAGGACGAGGACTTTGCGCGATTATGGTCTGCTGACTTGTGCACTGAGTAATCGAGAATTGTGTGCGGTTGAAGCCCAAGAACTCTAATAAAGGCATGGTGCAGATTTGGCACTTGCGCAGGAATGGCTTCACGTGGATGGCCAGCCAATTAAGCCGATCAACAAGATGTTAATCGGCTGATAGGAAAATTCGGTCAATGGTATAATTGACCGGTTGAGACAAAAAATTGGTCAACGGGATGTTGAACGGCTGTGAGGAGAAATCAGTCAATGGATGATTGACTATCCATCAGAGAAAACAGTTTGGCCCATAGGTGCTAACTCAGAAGATTGACTGAACATGTGTAATCTCTGAAGAATATACGCAATCTCTGCAGAGTGGGCATCGTCTCTGCAAAGCAGGATGATTTGCAGAGCAATTTTGTATTGTTAATAGTGACAAGTTTGTCGTATATGCAATACCGTTAAAGATGATTGCAAAATAATATATCTGTATGCTGCATTGAAACGGTGTGTGTAAGTTTCTAAGTGTGTGAGAGTGTGAAGAGAGAAAATTGTGAGTAAATTGTGCTCTTGCTCTCTATTCTCTTCTCCTGGGGCTTGTATAACTAAAGATTTCTGTAACCACGAAACTTACATAGTAAAATTTGTTTATGGACTAAATATTCCGTGATTTTTTTTTTATTTAAAAAGGATTTTTCACGTAAAATTTTACTGTACTCATCTTCTTCCTTATTCCCATTTCACTATGGTGTGTGTTTCTGGATAGGTCGGACGCCATTTTTTCCAAACAAGTGGAAAAAGGATGAGAAGAACATCCTTTGGCGTCCTCTTCAAAGAATTTACCATTTAGTGTGAAGTAGTTCAATCGGCAAGGTAATTTCATCATTTGGCAAGAAATGGTGAAGAACATCTTGACTCAAAAAGGAACAGTAAAAGCGCTACGAAAGAATGATGAGAAACCGGAGAACTTGACCGAGGAAGAATGGCAAAACAAGAGGGATCTTACAAACTATATCATCAAATTGTGTCTAGCAGACAACATGCTTCAGAAGGTTTTCAGCTTGTCAGACTCGACAGAGGTTTGGGAGAAATTTGAGAGCCGGTATAAGCCCAAATCCTTGACAACAAAGCTGCAGGTAAAGAGCATTTTTATGGACTACGTTTGTCTGAGAGGGGAAGCTTTGAGAAGCACCTGGAGGAGTTCAACAGAATTGTGACGCAAATATTAACCCTTGATGAGGAGATCAAGGAGGATAACAAGGCATTGGTGTTTCTGGCTTCTTTACCAACCTTATACAATCATATCATTACAACCTTGCTACTCAGAAAGAATACGCCAAGTTGAACGAAATCATTACTTCCTTACTCATGAATGAGTCAATGCAGTTATAAGAGGCCTCAACCTCTATACACTCTAGGTATTGGTGACAGAGTCACGAGGAAGAAGTAAAGGACGGGCCAAAAGCCTGGAGAGAAGAGCCGCAACAAGTCCCGGTCAAGATATCAAAACCTTGAATGTTATAATTGTAATAAGAAAGGCCACATTAAGCAATATTACTACAAATGAAAGCATGAGAATGTTGAAAGAGAGAACAAAGCTGAAAATAGACGAGGTAAAGAAAAGGCCTCAATCTCAGTAGTTACAGAAGGCGATCTCCTGTTAAATTGTGAAATTAATAACGTGGTGAGTTTGATGAATCACGAATCCAACTGGGTGATAGATACGGGTGCCTCTCTCCACGCCACATCCAGAAGGAGACTGTTCACTTATTATACTCTGAGCAAATTTGGAGTAATAAGGATAGGAAATAAAGAAAAGTCCCAAGTTGTTAGCAAAGGTGACGTATTGCTTGTCACCAATAATAGGACGAAATTGTTGTTGAAGGACGTTTGATATGTTTCTGACATTCGACATTCGACTGAATATCATTTCAGCTAGCTGACTTGATGATGAAGGATACTATAGTGTATTTTGTGAAAGAGTATGGAAGTTGACCAGATGATCTCTGATTGTTGCACGAGAAAAGAAGGGCTCCGGCTTGTAAGTGATGAAGGTGTCCGGTGGCGGGAGATGTGATCGCTACAACCAGTGATGAGTCCTTAGATCTGTGGTACCATCGGTTAGGCCACATGAGTAAAAAGAAACTATGTCATTTGGCCAAGAAGGGCCTTATTCCAAGAATAAAGGAAGATGGACTGATGACTTGTCCTCACTGTATGGTCGGAAAGCAACAAAGGGTCTCGCTCTATAGGGACTTGTCCTCTATGAAGGCTAAAGTGCTTGACCTGGTTCATACTGATATGTGTGGACCATTTAAAGAAAAGTCATTCGGAGGGGCCCAATACTTCGTGTTGTTCATTGATGACTGTTCAAGAAAATTGTGGGTTTACCCACTTAAGATCAAGGACGGACTGATGACTTGTCCTCACTGTATGGTCGGAAAGCAACAAAGGGTCTCGCTCCATGGGGACTTGTCCTCTATGAAGGCTAAAGTGCTTGAGCTGGTTCACACTGATATGTGTGGACCATTTAAAAAGAGTCATTCGGAGGGGCCCAATACTTCGTGTTGTTCATTGATGACTGTTCAAGAAAATTGTGGGTTTACCCACTTAAGATCAAGGACCAAGTCCTCGGTACTTGTAAGCATTATCATACTCTAGTAGAACGACAGATTAAAAGAAGCTGAAGACCGTCCGAAACGACAATTGTGGTGAGTACATTGGGGCATTTGATGCCAATTGCCGAAAGCATGGCATTTGGCATCAAAAGACGCCACCAAAGACGCCACAGTTGAATGGAGTGACCGAGCGGATGAACCGCACACTCTTGGAAAGGGTCAGGTGCCTGCTTTCTGAGGCAAAGTTTCCTGGATCCTTTTGGGCAGAAGCTTTGAAGACGGCGGCCTATGTTATCAATAGGTTGCCCAAAAAGCCATTAAATGGTGAAGTTTCGGAGATGTGGACCGAAAATGAGCTGTCTTATAATCATCTTCGGGTATTTGGGAGTAAGGCTTTTGTCCATGTCCCAAAGGACAAGAGGACCAAGCTAGAACAAAAGGCGATACGGTGTGTCTTTCTAGGCTACGGGAAAGATGAATTGGGATACATATTTTATAACCCAATTGAGAAGAAATTTGTCCGGTCAAGGAACGTAATTTTTATTGAAGGTGAAACAATTGAGAATATTGGTAAAAAGATCAAATCTGATGCTGGACGAACAAGATAAATATTGATATTGTCCGTCCAATACCTTTTCACTACGAGGTCAATGGCCCAGGAATGACATAGGAAAATAATGAGGCTGTCACGACACCTAATGAGGACTAGGATGAAGTCGCTCCTCAACCGGCTGAGGAAGTTGTTATCTATCCGTCTGGAAGGGACAGACGACCGTCAGTCCGTCTATCATCCAGAGAGTATATCCTACTCACTAATGCAAGAAACCTGAAAATTTTGACGAGGCTATGAAGAATGAGAATAAATAAAGATAGTTGGAAGCCATACAGAATGAAATAAGCTCATTGCATGAAAATCATATGTTTAATTTGGCCGAACCGCCCTAAGGAAAGAGAGCCCTAAAGAATAAATGGGTTTTCCGTTTAAAAACAGATGAAAACACCACGTAGCTAAGGTACAAGGCACGGCTAGTGGTCAAGGGTTTCAATCAGAGAAAGGATATTGATTTTGATTAGATATTTGCCCCTGTGATAAAGATGTTGTCAATAAGGGTTGTGTTTGGCTTAGCAGCTGTTTTGAATTTAGAGGTAGAGCAACTGGATGTTCAGACAGCATTCCTCCACGGTGACCTTGAGAAGAAAATTTACATTAAGCAACTGGGGGGTTCGAGGTCAAGAGGAAGGAAACATTGGTATGTCGTTTGAAGAAAAGCCTATACGGACTAAAACAGGCTCCACGACAATGGTATAGAAAGTTCGAATCTGTTATGGTAGATCAAAACTACCGGAAGACTACTTCTAATTATTGCATATTTGTTCAAAGGTTTTCAAAAGATGACTTTGTTGTCATTCTTCTCTATGTGGACGATATGCTGATCGTCAGACAGAATAATGTTCGGATTAAGGAGCTGAAGCAGCAACTGGGACAACGATTTTCCATGAAGGACTTGGGGCCGATGAAACAAATTCAGAGGATCAGAATATTTCACAACCGAAAAACAAAAAACTCTAGCTATCCCAAAAAAGTTACATTGAGAAAGTACTTCAACGGTTCAAGATGGAGAAGTCCAAGCCAGTGAGCACTCCACTAACCAACCACTTCAAGTTGAGCAGCCGACAGTATCCGATCTCGGATATTAAGAAGGCTACAATGAGAAATGTGCCCTACTCATCAGCAATAGGGAGTCTCATGTATACTATGGTGTGCACAAGGCCGGATATTGCTCACTCGGTCGGCACTGTTAGCATATTTCTCTTAAACCCGGGAAAGGAGCATTGGTCTGTTGTGAAGTGAATTTTGAGATATCTCTGGAGAATTTTAAGGATGTGTCTGTGTTTTGGAGGAGAAAAGCTCTAATTGATTAGTTATACAGATGCGGATATGGTTGGAGATATTGACTCCTGAAAATCCACTTTGGAGTATTTGGTCAAGTTTGCCAAAGAGGCAGTCTCCTGATAATCTAAGCTGTAGAAGTGCGTTGCTCTTTCCACTACGAAGGCAGAATTCATTGCAGTCATTAAAGCCAGTAAGAAGACGTTGTGGATGAAAGAGTTCATCCAAGAGTTAGGCTTAAGGCAGGAGAAATATGTGGTGCTCTATGACAGTCAAAGCGACATACATTTGTATAAGAATTCCTCATTCCACTTAACATCAAAATATATTAATATTCGAGATTATTGGGTGAAAGATGTTATTGATGAGAGACGGCTGTCACTAGAAAAGGTTCGGACGGATGAAAATGGATTGGATATGATGACTAAAGTATGGCCCAAGGGAAGGCTTGAAACTTACTGTGACATTGCTAGCCTGACTGACTCAATTCCCACACGGTTGTGAGGAAAAGTTTGTTGGGATTACTCCCATGTTTGACAGAAAATTTCAAAGAGAAAATAAACTATATGGCCGGTCAACATTATGTTGATCGGCTAAGAAAAGAATCCGATTAACATGCTGTTGACCGGCTAAGGATGCGCGAAGTAATTGAGGACAAGGACTTTGCGCGATTATAGTCCGTGGACTTGTGCACTGAGTGACCAAGAACTCTGTGCAGTTGAAGCCCGAGGACTCTGGTGAAAGCATGATGCAGATTCGACACTTGCCCAGGAATGGCTTCAGGTGGACCGCCATCCGGTCAACGGTATGTTGACCGACTGAGACAAGAAACTGGTCAACGGGATGTTGACTGGCTGTGATGATAAATCAATCAATGGATGATTGATTATCCATAAGAAAAACAAGATGGCCCATGGGTGCCAGCTCAGAAGATTGACTGAGCATGCAAGATCTTTGGAGAATGTGCACAATCTCTATAGAGTGAGCGCCATCTCTGTAGAGCATCATGATTTGCAAAGCAGTTTTGTATTGTTGATGGTGATAGGTTTTCCATGTATGCAATACCATTGAAGGTAATTGCAATACAATATATTTGTATGCTGCATTGAAACAGTGTGTGTAAATTTCTAAGTGTGTGAGAGTGTGAAGAGAGAAAACTATGAGTAAGTTGTGCTCTTGCTCTCTATTCTCTTCTCTTGGGGTTTGTATAACCAAGAGTTTCTTCAACCATGGAACTTATATAGTAAAATTTGTTCGTAGACTAAGTGTCCAATGATTTTTTCCTTATTCAAGAAAGGTTTTCCATAAAATTTGGGTGTACTCTTCTTCCTTATTCCCTTTTCACTGTGGTGTGTGTTTCTGGAGAGTCGGTCAGACACTATTTTTCCCAACACACAGCTCCGGCACCACAGAACCTAGATTCCGTAGAACCAGGTGCACATCGAGGGCGTTTTGGAGAACCACCCTTACTAGCGACGACTTTATTTGGCAACCGTAACAAAACATCAAAAAAAAAAAAAAAAAAAAGCTTTAAAAAGTGCCTTCCAAAATATGACAGACTGAAAATGCATGCTGGCTACTTAAGGTAAGGAAATTTCATCCGCATTAGAATGGGGATGAATGGCTTTGGAATGACCTTCAAATGCGAGGAACCCCAGGTTCAAACGCAGCACAGAAATTCTGCCAATTTCCACTACAACGACAGCAAACATGATGCGAGACTGAAGCCTAAGAATGATTTGAGGGAGATTTAGCTAACATGATGTACGATGATGAGAAATATAAGAGAGACTTCAAAAATAAGAAAACTCAACAAGAAAAATTTAAGAAATCTTAAATAGTACCTTGATGATTGATGTGTATGAGCACGATCCAACGAATTCAAGGTCACAAGACAGGGATTCGAGCTGGGAGAGAGGAGGATCGAATCGATTAAGTGAGAAAGAGGCGAGAGCGTTTGAACGAGAGCGAAGAGAAGAGAAGAGAAGAGAAGAGAAGAGAATGAGAATGCTGCGCGTCTGCGTTCAATCGCCGTTTGAGGGTCACAAAAGAGAGTGTTGGGTTCAGAATGCCAACTAAAATGGTGGCCGAGGGGCCTGCGCCGGCCTGGACAGTTTGGATCAAATCCAACGGTCGAGGATGGTGTAGATTTTTTTTTTATTTTTAAATTAAAAAAATATTTTGTCATTGGATTTAATCAGGCCGAGATAATGCAGCGTGGGCCCCTGGTCTCACTAAAATGGAGGTCAAACACTCGTGCATTGCAAGATGGCATTCGAACGGCAAAACGGCAGAGTTCTTCAACTAAAATAATGAAAATGCAATGAAAAGGAGTAGGATAAGTAGTAAATATATCGCCAAAATCACAAGCAACAGTGCGTGATTTCAATGAAGTAATTTTGCCAATCAAATTTTTTTATAAAATCTATTAAATTATCGGTCACTCCTTTATCGACCCATATTTATTCGACCCGCCAATTAATGGTACAGACAATGAGTTTTTTGTGCGTACGATGAAGGCTTTAAGCGCAGATTCCAAAAGTATTGTGATCGAGGCGCACCGATTTTAGAAGTATCACACTTAAGGCATACCTGAGGTGTTGATTCCAGAACACCCACACTTGAGGCACACCTGATGAACGCCCTAACAAGGCCTGCAACTTAGAAACGTGCCGATGCATTTTTAGAGCTATTTTCGTGCATTCAGAGCACAGTTTGTGAGAGAAAAAGAAGAGAAAGAGAGAGAAAATAAAGAGAAAGAGAGAGAAAATGAAGAAGAGGAAGGTTTGTATATCCATTTGAATTTCTTATTGTGTTCAAATCTCTGTCGACTTTGGATACATTATTTTTAAAATTAAGAAGAACGTTTATTAGTTTTATTCATTTTCTTTTATTTTATATTCTCTACTATTCGAGATTATTCGAAACAAGATTTTGTGATCTCTGTATTTGGAATTTGTGTAATCGAAATATTATATAGTGAAAATATTTACAGATAAAACGTCCCGATTTTTCTTCTTCATTGTAAAGGGAATTTTTTGCGTAAAAATCATATCTTATTTTATAGTTTATGATTATTGTATGCTTGTTGTGTATAATTGATTTTTTCTCACGATTTAAATAAGCGGTCTATTTCCAACAAAATTAACAATCAACAAGATAAATCCAAGACCACATTTTCTACCACAATACAAGAAATGAATCATAATAAGCGTTGTACGTGATGTGAAGCACTGGAAACATATAAGAAATTTCAGAACCTTGAGTTGTGAGGGGAGACCAGTGCCGATCATGTAATCACTGATTTGTTTTGGGGAATCTGAGCAAGTCAACCCCAATGACATAATAGCCTACAACTCATTTCAAACTTTTTTCTCCCTTGCTCTAAGAGTCTAAACATCTAGGTACTCTCTTTTTGTTATTTTTCTTTTGCAAGCTCTTGCATGAGTCCACTCTTGGAGCTCGTGACATCATTTATATTTCTCTTGGGGCTTTCATTTTTTAAGCTGAGAGTCAACTAGTCTAAGGCCAACCAAACACACTTAAAATTATTGGCTTGAAAGGATCGATTATAAAAATAAGGTTGAATATGGCCATATTGTTGGCATAGATGACATGTAAAAATAAATGTTAAAAGGGATAAGCCACAAGGGAGAAAGATCTACGCATCGTCCTAAAGTAAAGAAGGTGTGATTTCCTTTCTTAAGAATTCTCGAATATCCTCCGAGGCTTTCCATGAAAATCCATTATCATTTGGTTCCTCATTCCTACCTAAGTTTTTTCATTTGATTTATTTTGTCTATATTTATTAGATTTAAATTGAAGACACCAGGGAGAATGTGACCAAAAACATCTAATGGTTGCAAGTAAATCGCAGTCCAATGGGGTAGACCGCTTAGTTGCTCTATCGGTTTTAACGTGGTAGTGTCTTAGTGTGGACTCAACACAATTTGGACAAATTTGTTCTATCTTGCCACACCTAAAACACACAGGGATAAATAGTTCATTCATGTAGGTCTTACAAGAATGTATCACAAGTTGACTATTAAGATGGGCATGCTTGGGCTTCTTTCTATGGGCAGTCGAAATGCCTACACCTTTTTCTTCATAACTTTTGGTAGTAGGCATAATGGCCTCGTATTTTTAGGAATGGGGGTCACTTGAGAATCAGTATCTTTAAAATCAACCTTCTTTTATTATTGATAACTTTGGTGATTTCAAGAATATAGTTGAGCTTTTTAGAGCCATATGAAAATATTGTCAATTGATAAATAGTGTCTTTAATATTAGTTTCAAAAGTTTTTATCTTATTCTCAAGAGTGTGATTTACACATCCAAATTTTCTTAAGGTTTCTTCTTTTTTATCACAATAAATTTCCAAAATTGTATTTTCATTCTCTAATTCCTCCACCCATTTTAAAAGAGCCTTATTTGATCTTTTGGCTTTAGGCTCTAGCGGTACAACACATCAAAAGTTTCTTGTAGTCCATCAAAACCATTTTCAATGTCCAACCGAGTATAATCGAAATCATTAGACTCCTCATCCTTTCTCCTCATCATCAAAATCAAAAGTGTCTTGCAAGACTAATGGTATGTTTGGTTGTTGGAATAGAATAATGTGGGAATAGAATAGTTATTTCGGGAATAGAAAAGGATGAAAATAGAGTTGGAATTGTTATTCTTATATTTGGTTGTTAGAATGGAATAAAAAGTAGGAAATTAATATTCCATTATTTGGTTTGTAGAATAGTATGATGAATAAGGTGGGAATAGTAATAATAATAATAATAATAAACATAATAATAATAAGTAATAATAATAATAATACCTTATAACTAATAATAATAAATATAATAATAACAATAATAACAATAATATATAATAATATAATAATAATAATATGTAATAATAATAATAATAATACCTAATAATAATAATATAAAATAATAATAATAATAATAATAATACCTAATAATAATAATACAAAATAATAATAATATTATTAATATAATAAAATAATAATAATAATAATAACAATATGTAATAATAATAATAATACATGATAAATAATAATAATAATAATAATAATAATGACAAATATAATAATAATAATAATAATAATAATAATAATAATAATAATAATAATAATAAAATAATAATAATAATATAATAAAATAACAATAATAATAAGACCGGATCTTTTAAAACCAATAATAATAATTGGGTCAAGTCTATAATAAATATAATAATAATAATACCTACTAATAATAACTCTTCTTGTTCCGTTTCACGGGAGGAGAGAGTTTTAATAATAAATATAATAATAATAATACTTGATAATAATAATAATAATAATAGGAGACAAAAAATCGGATGGGCCCGAAAATTGTTATTCTAAGCGTCGATGTGACCTTTGTTTAGATGGAGGGCCGGGCAAAGGGTTGCAAAAATCGACGGTAAATCGCTTTAGCCGGCATCCTTGAGCATAGGTAGTCCTCGCCCCCGAGTGGAGCCCACATCGTGAGTTGGGAAAGAGAAGGTCGTTTGGAATCTTCTCGGGGAAAGTCCGGAACCTCTTCGACCTCTCTCGCGATTCCCGAGACTCAGCAGGAAGTTCTCGGCCCTTTCAGGTCTATGTACTCGGGTATAACCTAAAAACAATTCGGGCTTCTAACTAATCTTGGTCTTTGGAGCCATTAGCCTCCTGGGCCTCTCTGTGGAAATTAAAATTCTTTTTTTTCCAATAGTGTTTTTATGGGCCCTTATACTGTGGCCTAAACATTGCCCCCATGCCAACGGGCCGAGATGCCAAAGGGCCCGGTTAAAGTCGTTAGTATGAGGAATCGACGAGTAGTGTCCTTGTGGCATACATGAGCGACATCATATGGATGGTTGCAACATTTCCTCCTTGGGCTGATATCGCCTTTGCACTCCGTTTATTTAAACGCCAACCTAATATTTCATCAAAGAACCAAATACATAAGCTTGAAATTGATTGTCATTTTATTTGAGGC
This sequence comes from Nepenthes gracilis, assembly GCA_033239525.1. Taxonomy (NCBI): domain Eukaryota; kingdom Viridiplantae; phylum Streptophyta; class Magnoliopsida; order Caryophyllales; family Nepenthaceae; genus Nepenthes; species Nepenthes gracilis. Next base: position 198,734 of record BSYO01000018.1, on the reverse strand, counting down.
AAAATCACAAATATTGTTATGAAGTCCATGTCATTCATAAGGAGTCTAGAGATTTAGCCTCTGCAATGATTTGTAGACCAAAATACGCTCTTACTAGTCTAAAGTCCCTTTAATGTCCGATTGTAATGACTCATTCGTATTTGTGCTGCATTAAATGCAAGTTTTTCTTCGTATCCACGCATTGGGCAATTTTTATTGGAAATGCCAATACAATTCATGATGTGATGGTGTACGCGACTCGGAGACTTTACGCCTAAGCAGCAAAAATGAACGGGTATTTGACACGTGTTCCGTGCCATCATGAGGCGCGTCTTTTGAATTTTTGACATCGAACTCGAGCGCCGCTTTGGAATCCTTTTTTCCCAGGTCTATAAATCGCTTTTGAACACCAAAAGAACACCTTATGTTTTCTTGCTATTGATTTCCTCCGATTAAGAGGACAAAAAGGTCTCCTCTTCAAAACGGAGCTCAATCAAATATCTGTCAATCAAGAGGCCTAGTCCTTTTATATTCAATCGATCTTAACCTCTTGCCGAAGACATGGAATACTACCGAGCTAAATATAAAATTCCACATTATTTATCATATATCATGCTTGGAGTAAATGAGAGGTGGTGGGAGTCGAGCCATTTCTCCACCTCCGAGCAGTTATCATCTTGGCCGTCCGAGACACATTTTGAGGCAAAGGTGGTCTTCAATTTCCCCTCGAGGCCACCGAAGGGTTTTGGATAAAATAATGGGCGAAACCTTCATTTCTAAGGTAATCCTATTGCTTTTCCCCGCCTTTATTCAACCGAATAGAGTTAGGTGGGATCTTATTTCTTTGTATATTTTTATGAATTCACGCTAAGGAGAAGATTTCAACACTGCCACCTTCGGCAGGCCTCCTTCAATCGGATCCTTCAGCCAGAAGAGAGATCGAGGACGCCTTTGCTAAAGTTTTATTTCTGTTTTATTCATGGTTTGGGTGGTGCGACCTGTAATCGTAAGTCCTCATCCAGCGTAGAAGACTTATACCGCATTGTTTAGTGAAGAAAACCTTTACATCCGAACTCCACAAAGAGATCTGAAATGATCAATATTTTTTCTTGTTTGTTACACTTGTATACAAATTCCATGAATAAGACTTGTCCTCTTTTCGAAATTTGCTCTGACGTTTCTTTGTCTTATTTGTGGGGCCGGCATCTAACTCTTTAGCTTTGAGTGCGTGACATCTTTCGTAGACAAACATTCTTTTTATCCCTTTGGCTTTATTTTTCTTGCCCTACCACTGTAGCTTTTTTGAGTTTGACCTGGGGCCGTGGTTACCTCGTTGCCAAGAGTCTGCCTCGAGGTCCGATACTTGTGATGTCCCTCGGGTCCGCATCTCGATGGAGAGGTCTTTGACCACCGGGTCCGACTGCCGGCCGGCTTGGCGGCCGAAGTTTTTGTTGCCTCACCTCTGGGGAGTCGCCTCTTAACGGGCGCTTTTTATACCATCGGGGTCGATCATTGGGCCGCCTATAAGCTTTTGTTGCTCGCCAAGTCTTTGTTGGGTGTTGCGAAGTTGCTTCATTTTGAGCGAGCATGAGAATGCTTTAGAATAGGCGAATGAAAGGATGTTTTCATTGACGTGACATAAAGCCTTTTCTTTCTCATTTTTTTTTTTACACCCGCGCGCGTTCATGCTCCTCTCCGCTCTCCTCGATCCTTGTGAAGCAAATAATATTCAAAGTGGTCGTCAAAGCGTGTTACGTGCCCATTATGGCCTTACCCTTTGAGCGGCGCGACTGGCCTGGTCGTGGCAAGAAGTGGTCGAGATAATGGCCGCTATCGGAGCTTCCTAAGCCTTTCATGTCATGGCCATGGTCGAGTGGGTAGGTAGTGGCAGCACTCACCGATCGCCTCCCTCCGGGTTCTTCATTGGGCCATCTTAGAACTCCCTCGACCGCTTTAGCGGATGTTAGTGAGGGAGTCAGCTGAAGGCTAGGGGTGGATGGCCGCCTCCAAGACCATTCGTGGAGCTTGTCCTCACCGGGCGCCGCCTCCTTTTCGCTCGGGGGGCAGGGGGTCTTCTCGTCCTCCCTGACTTGTTTCTCCTGAGGGCAAGACCATCTTTCGAGCCTTTGAGCCCTTTCTTCCTTGGCTATAGACTTTTCCCGTTGAGGTAGTCCTCAACTCCCAGAGTCCGCGCCGAGTGTCCTCTAGAGTGCTACTGGATGCGGGCCCCTGATTGCCCATCCACCTTCTCTGGGAGGGTGCGGACGATGGAGGCTATCCACCTTCTACACTAGCTTGCGTATGCTAGTGCGGGCCGGGCCACTCGCCACCCGACGGAGGCACCGTCAGCGCTCCTCTTCCTGTGTGGACGATCGCTTGCCTCAAAACTATTGGTTGTTCTTTGAGGGGGAAGTTCTGTGGATGACGACGGCGCCAATATTCATCCGCGGCGTCCCGCCGGATCCGTGGTTTCCGTAAGTGTGGTGTCGGACACGTGAGGAAGATTATCTTTTATGTGAAAACCTCCTCTTGAATGGGGAGGAAAATCACGAGGCTCGTCCTTGAAAGTGCTTCAATTTGGGTTGAAGTCTTTACAAAGTACAAGTGTTGGGGTTAACATGCCTTATAAGGATCGTGAGGCTTTATAACTCTTCTCCCGTTTCACAGGAGGAGAAAGTTTTAGGGCCGAAAAGAAGTGGGCCTTTTTGCCTTCTTTTCAATGGAGCTAATCTTGTGGAAAGAGAGTCCGGTCCCTTTAAAAGGGACTTTGGCATATTTATAAGGCAAACCAGGCTGTTGGGGAGGAGACACGTGGTAGCCATCGGATGGCCCAGTGGAGCAATATTAATGCCGGCTGACTTGCGCGGTAAGACACGCGCGCCGCGCCGCGAACCTAGGTGTCACCGACGCACTACTTTTTGTTTAGATGGAGACCGGGCAAAGGGTTGCAGGTTTCTTGAAATCGACGAAATCTTTTAATCCTTGAGCATAGGGTAGTCTTTCCAAAAGCCCCTCGTGAGTTCGTGGACTCAAGATGAGGAGCCGAGGATCTTCTCGGGAAAAGTCCGAGAGCCTCTTCGACCTCTTGGGCGTCCTTCCGGAGTTCTCCCTTTTGTGTCTGTACTGAGTATTGCTAGCGTCCTTACTTGAGCGGATTTACCTGGACTTCTTGGGCTTCGAGTATTAACCTACTGCCTCTCAGAAGCTTGGGGGCCCTCCTGCCTGGGCCTTCTTCTGGGGTGTTTCAAGCCCTTATACTGGGGCCCAACAATATCTAATAATAATAATTATTATAAATATAATAATAATAATATCTAATAATAATAATAATAATACAAAAAAATATATGTGGGAATTGTTATTCCCACCTTATAACTAATCAAACATAGGAATTCTAATTCCCGCGGAAATTGAAATTCTTTTCCCCGAAATTCCTGCAACCAAACATGCTGTAAGTGCAAAAGCAGAATATATGGCGAAACATTCGAGGATGCAAAGATATCGGGTCCAACCTAATATTTCATCAAAGAACCAAATACATTTGAAATTGATTGTCATTTTATTTGAGGCAAAATCACAAATATTGTTATGCGTATGTCATTCATAAAGTCTAGAGATTTAGCCTTCTGGTATGTAGACCAAAAATATCCGAGTTTAAAGTCCCTTTAATGTCCGACGGTCTGTATTATTGCATTAAATGCATATCGCTTCAATTTTATTGGAAATGCACAATTCATGATTACGGGGACTTTACGTCTAGCAAATGAACGGGTATTTGATACGTGTTCGGGCCATCATGAGGCGTGTCTTTTGAATTTTAAATATGAACAGCGTCGTTTGGAATCCTTTTTCCCACTATAAAGCCGTTTTTGAACACCAAAAGAACACCTTATGTTTTCTTGCTATTGATTTCCTCCGTCAAAAACCTCTTCAAAACTCAATCAAATATCTTCAATGGCGCCTAGCATTTTTGATATTCAATCGATCTTAACCTTGGAAGACATGGAATACTACCGGGCTAAATATAAAATTCCACATTATTTATCATATATCATGCTTGGAGTAAATGGACGAGCCATTTCTCCACCTCCAGAGTTATCACAGTTTACGAGACACATCGCAAAGGTGGTCTTCAATTTCCCCTGGCCACCGAGTTTTATAAAATAATGGCGGAACTTCATGTTCCTATTGCCAGGCTTCAACCGAATAGAGTTAGGTATCTTATTTCTTTGTATATTTTTGCGAGAATTCACAAAGTGGATTTCAATGCCACCGCCGTTAAAGTTTTATTTCGTTTTATTCATGGTTTGGGTTGGATAATCGTAAGTCCTCATCCAGAATATGGGTTTAGTGAAGAAAATCCTAACTCCACAAAGAGGTGGAATGATCAATATTTTTTCTTGGCCACTCCTTCCAAATGGGAAATTTGCTCAGAGTGGGGCCGTGTCTCTGCTGCAATGTAGACAAACATTTTTTATCATGAAAAGACGCCACTCAAAGATTGGTGGACCTCATCCAAGAGAAGGTCTCTACTTGTGATGTCCCACATCGATGGAGAGGGGATGAAACGTGCCTTATAAGGCGTGGGATACCTCTCCTCAGACGCATTTTGGAGCGGTAGAGGCGTGCTTTGTCGTGAACAAAACCGTACCTTATGTGACAATTGCAAATAATATTTGTTGCTCGAGACGCAAATGGTATCAGAGACAGAGCCCGATTCGGTGTGACAGTGCGGACGCTGGGCTCCCAAGAGGGGTGGATTGTGATTGTGATGTCCCACATCGGATGGAGAGGGGAACGAAGCGTGCCTTATAAAGGCGTGGATACCTTCCTTGAGGGGGCGATGGAGGCCATCTCAGACGGAACAAAACCGAGCGTCCATGTATTCACAAGCGGATTCTTGGGGACATTATAGTGATATCCCACATCGAATGAAGAGGAAAACGAAGCATGCCTTATAGGGGTGTGAATACCTCTCCTTTGTGGACGCGTTTTGGGGACGGTGGAGGCCGTCTGCTAGGAACAAAACCATACACCTGGGTGACAAAGTGGACAATATTCACATGTGGGTACCCAGAGACGTTACACTACTTTTAATGAGAACAGAATTAACCGATGGCTCTTTCCAAAATCACTTGCATTGGCCAAGTGGGAGCCCAAGGTTGACGAGTTCTAGGCTCAAGCTACAAAGGTCCTTCTTAATATAAGATAAAAAGAAAAGCCAATGAGCTAAGAGCAAAAGTGTCCTCAGGCAAGTTCAAGAAGAAAAAGCCCCAGGACAACAACAAAACATCCGAGGATAAGAGGGCTTCAAAAGGCGTTGAAATAAGGGAGTCGTGGGCTACTTCAGCTGGCAATAAAGAGGTCTCTACCAAATCTAGTTTTGAGGATGGGACCACAATAAATATAATAAAGAATAGGAAATGAATTGCAAGAGACCAGACTTCCACCTCTTCCTTGGTCCAAATTCCAGTGACGGCCAAACTAATTGAAGAGCTTGAGCATCTGGTGGCTACTGTAGAGGAAGTGACCGAGGTTGCTCCTCTTTCTGCTCCACACCTCACTTCTTATGGAATGCCTTCTATTCTGCCGTCTTTACCTGAAGAGTCCCTTCCTGAAATTGGAACTAGTTATGCCGAAGAAACTTCTTGGATAAGCGAAATCCATTCTGAAGAGGCAATGGGGATTCCAATACTTGGCCTTCCAGAGGCTAGCACAGCCGAGGTGGTTGCCGAGAAACTTCAGACAGAAATTCCAAAGGTGCATTCTTCTGAGCCCCCAGAGCCCGATGCTCAATTTGAAACTGTGGGTCGAGCCATTGTCGAAGAAGTTTCCCTTAAAGGCGAGGAGGCAGAATGGAAGCTGTGCTTGAGGAAGAGATTCATGAAGTGGTGGAAGTCGTCCGTTTTGAGAGATTGAGACCGAGGTCCATGTTGGCTCTGCTACCCTTATGGTCAAGGTATCTTGTAAGAAGGTTCCTGTTTCTGAGGTAACTATTTGCAACTTCCTCCAACTTTTCATATCTTTTCTTTCGTATTCTAACTTGTACTACATCCATTACAAATCCAGGAAATTATGAGCCGTCCAAAAATTATTATGAACTCGAACGGCTAAGAACGTCTTTGAGGGTTCACGTGTACAACTTCCGTTCTCGTTTCCAAGATTGATAGTGAACTTTCTTTGGTTTCACCTCGAGGATCTTCAAATGTTTGAACGCAGCTGTTAACTGCCATTGCTCAAATAGTGGTACCTGACGTTTCCGTTTATATTTTTCATCCAAAGAATGTTAATGCCACCAGGAGATCTGAAGTTTTGTACCTTCCTAGAAATGATGTTGAGTCCTGGGAACCGTTGGCAGAAACCCCTTGGACGTTGTCCATAATTTGCACTTGTAAATTTCCAAATAGTTAATGAAATATTTAATTCCATTTTAATTATCTCTCTCTCTTTATTTATTTTTCGATTGGACAATTTTAATGTCCAATTTCGCAATTTAAGTCAAGTCTTACTCATAAGTCATACTCGGACTTTAATTTTTCAAAATCATATTCAGCCAATGATACTATCTTAAAAGTCTCAGGATGCATACTTTTGAAGAAGCCCCCCAAGTTTTTCGTCATCGGTCTTATTAGATCCGCTTGATAACATAATCAAGTTTAAGCGTCGATTTCATATGAATTGCTCGGACTGTGGCTGAGTTTCTTAGACTAATTAATTTAGTCCTAGGTACATATGAAATAATTTCATCTCACTTAGGGGTATCCTAGGCTATGCAATGACATAAAAGAACAAGCACTCATAAAAGCAGATAAATAAAAGAAACTAAAATTTCATATAATATATACATAAGTACAAGCACTCGATGAGATGCAAACTTTACCTGGCAATACAAGAATCATTGATAATATTTTTTAAGATGACAGGCATTCCAAGTCCTAGATACTAATTTGCCATTCTAGGTGCGTAACTTATACACCCCATTCTTATAAATGGCCGAGACTGTGAATAAACATTCCCAATTTGGTGAGAGTTTATTCCGATCGGCATTCTTACCGGTAACCTCAATGCTCCTTAAGATCAGATCTCCCACATCAAACTGTCTTGCCTCACCTTTTTGTTGTAAGACCTCGCAATTCTTTGATGGTAAGCCGCCGTTCTTAAACATACCTCGTCCCGAATCTCATGTAATAGGTCAAGATTTTCACGTAGTCTTTGTGAATTATGACGTGAATCAAAAGTTTCAACTTGAAAGCTAGATAGTCCAATCTCCACAAGAATTACAGCCTCGGTCCCATAGCACAAACTAAAGGAAGTTTCGCGAGTCGATTCTCTGGGTGTTGTTCTGTATGACCAAAGGATAGAGGGAAGTTCATCCACCCATGAGCCCCTAGAATTTTCAAGTTTCGTTTTGAGACCATAAAGTATTATGCAGTTGGTGACTTCCACTTGTCTATTACATTGTGGATAAGCGACCGAAGTATGAACCAACTGTATCTTTAAATTGGCACAATATCTTGCAAAACGTTTGCTAGTGAACTAAGTCTCATTATCGGTCACAATGATCTCAGGTATACCAAATCTACAAACAATATTTTGTCAGACGAATTTGGTTGTATTCTGGTCGATTATTTTGGCTAATGAGACGGCCTCGACTCATTTTGTAAAGTAATCAATTCCGATTATAATGAATTTTCTCTACCTTGATGCTACTGGAGCGGTCTTGAGGATGTCAATTCTCCATTGTGCGAATGGCCATGGTGATTGCAACGTTTGTAGCTCGGTGTGTGGCCGATGGGTAAAATTCTCATACATTTGACAGCTCTCACATTTTCGAACAAACTTCATTGCGTCTTACTTTATAGTGGGCTAATAATATCCTTGCCTCATAAGCCTAAAGGCAAAGTTTTTTCTACAAATGTGGGATCCACAAATGCCAATGCGTACCTCACCAAGAGCGTACTTGGCCTCTTCTGGTAAAAGACACCGTAGGTATGGAATCAAGTATCCCCGTCAGTACAATTTTTCGTCCATAATGGTGTACCATCCCACTATTTTTTGAGACGCTTGGCTTCATCCGGGTTTTTTGATAATACACCATCGGACAGATATTTTTTGTATGGTGTCATCCAATTTTCAAAATTGGTCACTTGCATAATTTCCCGTTGTTGGTCATTTATACTCAGTACTTTCAGAATCTCACACAGTTCCCATACATATTACTTCGGATCTCTTGTGGCGGCAGCTTTTGCCAGTCTATTTGCTTTTTCATTTTCCTCTCTTGGAATGTGAATCATTTTCACGTGATGGAACGAGGTAATTAGATCTCAAACTTTAAAAAGATATTGGGAAAGTATAGGATTAACCACATCAAAGTTTTCTCGATCTAGTTAATAAACAAGTTTCGAGTCACTATATACTTTGAGGTTTATGGCCAAGCATTCCTTGGCTAATTTTAGCCCAACAAGTAGTGCTTTGTATTTGGCCACATTATTCATTGCTGGAAACTCGAGGGTCATTGAATATTTTATCTCTGACCCATCAGGCATTCTCAATACCACTCCGACTCCACAGAAAACTTGTATAGAGAAGCCATCTACATGAAAAGTCCAGGTTGGAATATTCTGGGAACAGTCAATCCCAATAATATTAGGGTCATTCGGGATTGATATCACTGTCGCGATGATGAAGTCCGCGATAGCCTAACCTTTCAATGATGGCCTCGATCGGAATTCTAAGTTGAACTCTCCCAATTTAATTATCCATTTGACCAGTCGTCCAGATACATTTGGCCTTTGTAGAATTCCGTTTAAAGGTTGGTCAGTCAGAATGATTATTTTATGTGCCTAAAAATATTGTCAAAATTTTTGGGCAGATTATACAAGGGCTAGTGCCGTCTTTTCAGCATGAGTATAACATGTTTCTACCTTGGTCAAAATTTTACTAACATAATACACTAGTCTTTGACCATCAGACATCTCACAAATTAGGACTGAACTTACGGAAGTCTCGAATATAACCAAATATAGAAATAAGTCATCACCCTGTTGCGGAGAAGTGAATAGTGGTGGGTGAAACAAATACTCCTTGAGTTTTCGGAAGGCAGTTTCACATTATAGAGTCCACTAGAAGCCCGAGGACTTAATTCCTTTTAATGCCTTAAAAAATGGCAAGTATTTCTCGGTTGATTTAGCCAAGAAATGTGAGAGTGCCGCCAATCTTTTAATTAGTTTTTGGATTTCTTTTACAGTGTGAGGTGGATTCATATCCAGAATAGCCTTAATCTTCTCTGGATTGGCTTCTATTCCTCGGTGCGAAACGATAAAGCTTAAAAATTTTTCCAATGTCACTCCAAATGTGTATTTAGTTGAGCTGAGTTTCATCTGGTATGATCTTAAGATATTAAAAGCCACATTAAGGTCGCGAATATGGTTGTTCGGAATCTTGCTTTTTATAAGTACGTCATCTACATATACCTCCATATTTTGTCCGATCTGACCCTCAAACATCTTATTGACAAGGCGTTGATAGGTTGCACTGGTATTCTTAAGACCGAATGGTATAACTTTATAACAGTATGTTCCCTGATCTGTCATAAAAGATGTATGATCTTTATCCTCCGGACTCATTCAGATTTGATTGTAGCCAGAGTAAACATCCATGAAACTGAGCAATCCGTGTCCAGAATGAAGTCTATAAGAAAATTGATTCTAGGCAATGGAAAATTGTCTTTCGGACATGCTTTGTGACATTGGTAAAGTCGACGCACATCCTCCATTTTTCATTACTTTTCCTCACCATAACTACATTGGATAACCAATCTAAATATTGAACTTCTCTAATAAATCTATATCCAAAAGACTTCTTCTATAATCAACTTTTCAGGTGTTTCATCTTTTTTCACGGGACTAAAGACATTGGGACCATTATTTAAGGAAATCAATAAGTTAACCTCGGAATGACTCAAACAAAGAATTCTCAATTTAAATTTGCTTTTCAGGATTATTAGTGATGGGCATGGAATCTACAGGCACAAATAGGGAAGCCCAATGTAATTACAGACCGCCCATGCCTTTTGGGCCAACGGTACTCAATGATAGTATAGCCCATATGTCCGAGTGAGAAATTATGCCCGAACAACCCAATTCTCAAGATTCAGTCTGATAGCCAAAACGGTTATTTAACCAGTAACAACGGATGTTAATCATAACCGTTCCTAATAGGGATAACGGTTAAACCGTCTGACCACACGGTTGAAACCGTGTGGCATTTCACTGCTTCTTGCCAACTATAAATATCCATTCCCTCCATCAGAAAGCGGGATTGAAGTTCGATCAAGATGCCAAGAGAGCTTAAAACTCTCTCTCTCTAAATAAGATGCCCAGAGCACAACTCCTCGAAGTAAAACTCAATTTAATTATATTTTGCTTCTTTCTTTAAGTATAATTAAAATATTGACTTGAGTATTGAAGGATATATCGGGGAGTGAATCCCGCCAATCCTTTGATCCCTATTTGTGTTGCACGGGGTTTTGATTTAGGAGCTTACAGAACTTTGAAGCTGCAAGTGACTGACACACACAGACTCTCAACCATATAACAATCAGATCTTTCGTGCGTAACATTAACGCCGTCTGTGAAAATCGACATTAAAAATCCGAATGACATGATTTAAAAGAAAATGGTGTATTCCAAAGGACAGACTAGTACGCCAGTTATGGAGGTCACTTTAGGTGACAATAACACTCCCACTGTAAATGCCATTCGTGATAATCCTGATCCTTATATTTGAGTACTTGCTCAGACCATTCAGACACTTATAGCAAAAATGGACGAACCGCCAAAACAAATGCCCTCTTTGGCCTCTCAAACTGCTACATCAAAAAGAAAGAAGAATAGGGAAAGAAATCACCTCTCCAAACAGATTGACAACCAGGACGACCAAGAGACTAAAACGGCCTCAAATAAAATTCCGTCTCAACTTGAAGGTCATTTAAGTCCCTAGGACCAAGAGGATAGTCCTGAAAGAAAAAACCCCTGATATTCTTGCAAGATAGGGAATCTACATTTTGTAGAGGACCCTCCCATGGGAAAGGTCCACAGAGGACTATGAATCATGAAGGTTCACCATCCGCTAGAAAACCATCCAAGTTGAGGGACTTCCTCAACGAAAAAAGAATAACGGCTCCTCCTCACATTGAGGAACGAGTCAAAAAATTTGGGACCGTGTCTTTAGAGAAGACGCAGCTGGAAAGACAGTCGACCTGCGACAATCTCCATTTATTATGGATATCCATACACGGTCCTTACCGCATAAATTTAAGATGCCCACTTTGGAGCCTTATGATAGAAGCTCTGATCCTATGGATCATCTTGATCATTTCTATACGCTCTTAAGTTTTCAGGGTCTGGACGAGGCAGCAATATGTTTATATTTTTCTCTAACCCTAAAAGGTGATGCTCGGGTATGGTTTTATCGTTTTCTTCAGACAAATTTCATTTGATCTTTTCAAGATTTGGCTGATAAATTTTTATCTCAATTTACCTCCAATAGGAGGGAGAAAAATAGCACTAGCATTTGGCTTGAGTAAAGCAAGGGCCAAATGAGAACATAAAGAAAATTTTGGCCTAATTTATACTTGAGGCCAGAAAAATTTCAAAGCTCACCCAGAGTGAAGCTAAGTGCCTTCGTGTCTGCATTGGAACCCGGCGACTTCTTTAGACACATGGCCCATAAAAACCCTCAAATATATAGAGAGGTCGAGTTCATTGCTTACACTTATATTGCAGCCAAGGAGGCCAATAACATAAAGAGGCCAAAGGACCAATACCACCAAAACTTAATTCAAGGGAAAAGGAAAAATGGGGACAACGTGGGTCCTCGATCCAAAAAGCAGCAGAAGTCCAACTCGGCATAAAAAATAGGATTCGGGCTTCAAGATCTGACTCCCTTAAACAACTCTCACACCAACATCCTAATGCAAATTTGAGGTGGTGGTGATCAGTCAAAATATTGTCATTGCCATCGGTACGGAGAGGGTGTAGCATCGAGGATTGCAGGATGTTGTAGAAGGAGATCAAAGAGTTAATCTGGAAGGGACATCTCAACTGATTTTTACAAAGACCTAGACAGGCTTCCAAAGCAGCAGATGGAGATGAGACTGAGCAGCCAAGAGGTCGAGTAGCAGCCGGCATTGTGAGCATGGTTTCCATGTGACCCGTCCAAGCAGACATTCTAGAAAGTTCAAGAATGGCCATCGGCCATAAAAATCCAATGATAGAAGATAGGGATGATATTATAAGTTTTAGCAATGATGACTTAACGCATATAACATCTCCCAACTCTAATCCTTTGGTTGTAACTGCACTTGTTTCAAATGATAGTATAGATTATCAATTAAAACGAGTATTTATTGATAATAAAAGTTCTACAAATTTACTTTATTTGGATGTATTCTTTAAGTTAGGATTAAAAAAAGTCAATTGAAGACGTCTGAAGGACCTTTGTATGAGCTAGATAATGAACCTGTAACCCGTCAAGGAATAATCCAATTAAAAGTCACTTTGGATACATATCTAAGAACGACCACTAAGATGCTTTCCTTCTTGGTTGTAGACCTCCCATCGGTCTACAATACCATCCTCGGACAGCCTTGCTTAACCATATCTAGAGCCGTGACTTCTATTCCACATCTCAAAGTAAAATTTCCAACCCCATTTGGCGTCAGAGAGGTCCTAGGCGATCAGATGACCGCACGGACTTGTTATTTGTCACAAGTCACTCAGATGCCAGTAAGTCAACAGGTCCAAGACCTTGATCTCTGTGATAAAACCACATTGCTCCAAACCCAATCTAAAGAATCAACGGATCAGATCTCATTAGATCCTAATTGTTACGTATCGAGGATCTGATTGTTATACGGATGAGAGTCTGTATGCATCGGTCACTTGCAACTTCAAAGTTTCGTAAGCTCCTAAATCAAAACCCTGTGCAACACAAATAAGGATCAAAGAATTTGTGAGATTCACTCCCCAATATATTCTCCAACGCTCAAGTTAGTATTTTAATTAGACTTAAAGAAAGAGGCAAAATATAATTAAATTGAGTTTTATTTCGAAGAGTTGTACTATGGGCGTCTTATTTAGAGAAAGAGAGTTTTAAGCGCTATTGGCATCTTGATCGAACTTCAGTCCCCCTTTCTAATAGAGGGAATGGATATTTATAGTTGGCGGAAAGTGGTTAAATGCCACATGGTTTCAACCGTATGATCGGACGGTTTAACCGTTATCCCTATCAGAAACGGTTATGATTAATGTCCGTCGTTGATGGTTAAATAACCGTTTTGACCATCAAACTAGATCTTGAGAATTGGGTCGTCCAAATATAATGTCTCACTCAGACATATGGGCTATGTTGTCATTGAATACCGTTGGCCTGAAAGGCACGGGTGGTCCATAATTACATTGAGCTTCCCTGTTTGGGCCTGTAGATTCCATATCCATCAATATTAATAGATTTAATTTGTAAGTTATACTTTAGGTTTAAATAATTACATACGATGCATCATTAAATTTAAATTATTGTATGGATTAGAAAATCACTTGATAGAGTTTAATTATTCCATTTTGGATATAAAATTGCTTGCCAACCGATAATTTGCAGATCAATTAGTTTATCCAGAGTTAAAAGCAACACAAAATCGTGAGCCTACTACGAGCTTGCACATTTTCAATAGGACGGTCGCTTAGTCACTTGGCAATTGAACTCTGTTTTTGACCGAAAGTTTTGGACAATTTTTTTGACTAATCTTATTTGAAGAGAAAGTGTGGCCATCGCTTAGAGTTATGAGGAAAAAAAAAAAAGGTGAAAAAGAATATTCAAGCTTGCAACACTTAATTTTGTGGTACAAATTCAAGTGAATTGATTTATGAATAATTTGGTGAGATAATTCTTTAGCATCAATCAATGTCAAATTTATATTATTGTAATTCTCTCCTCAAATTTTATTTTATATTTTGTTATTAGCCAGTTATTTTTTTGAGTCTAGAGATGGGGTTCTTTGGTTTGGGTTACAACACTCAAATTGAATTGAAAAGTTTGTGATCTAAAGATCCACTTTGAAAAATACAGAGTGCTTGAGTAAGCTGCAATGTTACAAATTTAAAAAGGTTCTATATAATTAATTGTTTAAAGATAACCGGCTAGCGATTGTATATTTATTAGTCAGCATATAAGTTGGCTCTTCTTATCATGAAAAATTTTGTTAAACTTGTGACTAAATAGCCCGAAAGAGTTTTTTAAATACGTTGTTTGTAGATTTTTATTTCCCATCAAATCATGTTATTTAATTTATTAAATTTAGATTATATTATATGCTTTTGTTTAGTGGTTTAATTGTGACTAAGATCTATATCTATAATTTATTTATATGTATTTGAATTTGATAGCCAGTGGCATTGGACGCCCCCTGGACCCTCACATGAACGTGGATTAAAAAAACTCGTTTATTAATTTTCTTTTGGTCCCAACAACCAACTTCAGAAACCGCGTGGAATATTTTTGACTTAGTTCTCCGTTCATAATCCTACTTCTGAAAACATGTCGGCCAATTGGGCATAAATTACGACCGCATTTGCCAAACTTTTGTTTGGCGAGTGAGCATATGCCTGTTTACTCTCGCATCCTTTCCCACTTTCCCATCTTGTCCAATCACAGAACACGATAATTACTGCGCTTCATGTTACAAATCTCTATCCTTTTCTTCTCAAATATCTTGTGGGATGAGGCTGAAGGATGGGTTCTTCAAATTTAAGTGGATCATGCAAATGATGGATGCTCCTTCAAATTTCAATTAGGTGACCTCTGACCCTCATATTTTCTCAATCACTCTTGAAACTCTGCTGCATTCACGCTGCAAATTTTTTTTTTTTTCCCGGAGTACAGTTCCTTTTTTCTCTCCGTAATTTACATTAAATGTCAATCTTTCTGAATCATATCTTCTTACTATTCTGCTTCTCTATCCTTTACACTTCAAAGGCTCTGGGATCTAATGGGCAAGTTCTGCTTTCACTATTAAATAACTGGGCAGTGCCCAACTCAGTAAAACTCAGCTGGAATGCTTCTCACTCCACTCCGTGTTCTTGGCTTGGTGTTCTCTGTGACAATGCCCAGAATGTAATTTCTCTTAACTTATCTAGCCTTGGCATTTCAGGTCGCTTGGGTCCAGAAATCAGCCGCTTAACTCGATTAGAGAGCATTGATCTTAGTAGGAATAGTATCTCTGGTCCTATTCCTGTTGAGCTATCAAATTGCAGTCTTCTTGAGTATTTAGACATCTCAACTAATAATCTAACGGGTGAAATCCCTGAAAGCTTTGGCAAATTGGAGAATTTGCAGTATCTAAGCTTATACGGTAATTCCTTTAGCGGTCTGATCCCTGAGCCACTGTTTCAAATTCGATCGTTGCAATATGTTTTCCTGAGCTCTAACGAGCTTAGCGGTTCGGTTCCATCAAATGTGGGCAACATGAGTGAAATCATATCCTTGTGGTTGGATGGTAATCAGTTGTCTGGCACAATTCCATCCTCCATTGGGAATTGTTCTGCATTGGAAGAACTTTATTTGCATAGTAACCGACTTGTTGGGGTCTTGCCTGACAGTCTAAATTACCTGGAGAATTTGGTCGTTTTAGATGCCAGTGCAAACAACTTCGAAGGTACCATTCGTTTAGGTTCTGGTAGCTGTGAGAATTTGGATACTTTGGTTCTGTCTTTCAACCGTTTTCAAGGAGCTCTTCCAGAAGGCTTAGGCAACTGTAGTGGCATGACGATATTCGCAGCTGTGAGCAACAACATAACGGGGAATATCCCACTTTCTTTCGGCCAGCTTAATAAGCTTTCAACTCTTTACCTTTCTGACAACTCTCTCTCAGGGAAGATACCCCCTGAGCTTGGAAATTGCAATAAGTTGACTGATTTGCAGCTGAGACGAAACAAACTCGAGGGTGAAATTCCAAGTGAATTAGGAATGCTAAGTGAGTTGAGGGACCTTGAGCTGTTCAGCAACCGCTTAACTGGTAGTATTCCGCTTAGCATTTGGAAGATTCAGAGCCTTGAGAACATCATTATTTATGATAACGATCTCTCAGGGGAGCTACCTATGGAATTAACTCAACTAAAGAACCTCAAGAACATTTCACTGTATAACAACCAATTTTCTGGGATAATACCTCAAAGTTTGGGGATCAACAGTAGTTTAGTGGAGGTGGAATTCACTAACAATAAGTTCACTGGTGAAATTCCTCCTCATCTTTGCTTTGGCAAACAGTTGAGACTGTTGAATGTGGGTCTAAATATGCTTACTGGTAGTATACCTGCTGATGTTGGAAGCTGTTCAACTTTGAGGAGATTGATTCTTAAACAAAATAACCTCACTGGAGTACTCCCAGAGTTTGTAGAGAATCCTAACCTCTTATTCATGGATCTGAGTGGAAATAATATACATGGGGGAATTCCTTCAAGCTTGGGGAAGTGTCGTAATATCACTTCAATTAATTTGTCAATGAATAAGATTTCAGGTACCCTGCCGCTAGAGCTCGGCAGCCTTATGGAACTTAAGGCTCTGAATTTGTCTCATAATCGTTTGGAAGGCCCATTGCCTTCCAAACTATCAAGCTGCCGCAAACTACTTGAGTTTGATGTGGGGTTCAATTCATTGAATGGTTCGTTTCCAGCTAGTTTAAGAACCTGGAAAGCATTATCTGTATTGATCATGAGAGAAAACCGTCTTACCGGGGGCATACCACCTTTTCTATCTGAATTTCAAATGCTTTCAGAACTTCATCTTGGTGGGAATTTGTTGGAAGGATCAATTCCTCCGTCAATTGGGTTATTGAAAAATTTAATGTATGCCTTGAATCTCAGCGGAAATGGTTTAACAGGTCAAGTGCCCATAGAGCTTGGGCGATTGACCAATCTGCAGCGCCTGGATATATCTTGGAACAATCTCTCGGGATCCTTGGCAGCTCTTGATTATATGACTTCTTTAATAGAGGCCAATGTCTCGTATAATCTCTTTTCTGGTCCAATACCTCAGATACTGATGAAGTGGTTCAGCCTATCCCCTTCATCCTTCTCAGGGAATCCTGGGCTCTGTGTTATCTGCTCTCCTCGCAACAGTTCAACCTGCATTGCAAAAAACAATTTCAAACTGTGCCATCTTCAATTTAGAAAATACAAGGTCCTAAGTAAAGTTCAGATTGCCATGATAGCTCTTGGATCATCAATCGCTGCTGTTAGTTTTGCTCTTTTTCTGGGCTACCAGTTCTTCAGGTGCAGAAGATCAATTCGAGAAGTTGAAATTTCAGTTCAGGAACGGTCTTGTGTCTTACTCAACAAAATAATGGAAGCTACTGCCAGTCTCAATGACAAATATATAATCGGAAAAGGAGCCCATGCAACTGTGTACAGGGCCTCATTGGGTCCAGACAAAATATATGCTGTCAAGAAGCTTGAATTTACTGGTCCAAGAAAAGCTAATACAAGCATGGTTAGAGAAATCCAGACACTCGGGAGTATTAAACATAGAAATTTGGTCAAATTGCGACACTTCTGGTTGAGGAAGGATCATGGCATAATGCTACTTGAATTTATGGAAAATGGCAGCCTTTATGACGTCCTACATGGGACAAATCCTCTGCCAACACTGCCATGGAATGTGCGGTACAAGATAGCCCTTGGAGCTGCCCATGGATTAGCCTACCTCCATTTCGACTGCAATCCCGCTATTGTTCACCGTGATATCAAACCAATGAACATACTGTTGGATTCTGAGATGGAGCCTCATATCTCCGACTTTGGCATAGCGAAGCTTCTGGATCAATCTGAAGCTCAAACTCAATCGTTCTCTGTTCATGGCACAATTGGGTACATCGCACCAGGTACTAATACCTTCAGTGTCTGGGAACTTCACACTTAGCATAGTTACACTATAATGAATGTACTCTGCATCTGCTGCCAGGGTTCAATTCCGTTAGGCATGTTAGATTTTAGATAAATAGGGCATAACATAAGCTCTCAAGCATCATTTGATGAGTGATAAACAGGTTTTTAATTTCACACGATTATGCTATTATTTTAAAAACTGTTTTATTCTGACTATGAAACAGAGAATGCCTTCACTACAAGAAAGAGTAGGGAATCAGATGTGTATAGCTATGGGGTTGTTTTGCTCGAATTGATAACGAGAAAGAAGGCTCTTGACCCGTCATTTCCCGAGGGAATGGATTTAGTGGCGTGGGTATCATCTGTGTGGAACAACGTGGAGAAGATCAATGCGGTAGTTGATCCGAGCTTAATAGATGAATTTCTGGATTCCAATGTTGTGGACCAAGTCATTGATGTGCTCTTGGTGGCCTTACGATGCACAGAAAAGGAAGCAGGCAAAAGACCCACAATGATAGAGGTGGTGAAACGGCTAGAAGATGCAAATGCCCATGTTAGAAGCCCTAAAATTTAGCCTCTGAGATGGCCAAGTGCCCCCACGGTAAACACGTTACTCAGCTTATTATGATCACCTCTTTGTGTATCAGAACTCCGAGAAAGTGTATTCTTCATTTTTCATTAATGTTTATCTTCCTGGTGCTCCACACATCCTTATCATAATTCAGCAAAATGTATCACTCGATTTTAACCACTTCTCTAGGCAGTCGATAGATTGCCTTTCATATGCTTAGCCTATGTAATATGCTGCTGTATACGTCATATTGAGTTTTAAAATCTATTATAAAAATATGTTTATCACAGTTGATAGGTCCGTATGGTTTTTCTCCTCCATTTATGGAGAGAACCCAGCAAATTAAACCGAAAGATCTTCGTAGAGCACATGAGTACTTTGCTGATAACAATCGAGGTCTCCCTCGTTGTCCATGGGGGAACTTCAATGCTAACTGTGCAAATAATGAAATTGCTGGGGGAAGCTGTGATACCTATTCCGTGGCTGCCTAAGTCAATTGCTTTGCTGAAGTATGATCTTCGTGGACCATCAACGAATGCATTTTCAGGAAATTCGGTACTGTCTTGGTTTTTGGTGAACGCCTGATGCATCATATTCTGCTAAAGCCAAATTTCCCCGCATCTGGTATCAGTGAACACTCTATTGTCATGTTGCCGATGACAGATATTCCAAGATTGATGAAGGGGGCCTTTAATTTCAACGACTTTCTCTCCTCCCATAAGAACTTAGCGCAGAGCGTGCAAACTGCTTAGAACCACGCCGGTGGTGGTGTCCCTATGTTCACAGTTGTGGGAAACTTAAAGCTCTCATAGGTGCTTTGAAGATCAACTCTGAGGTGGGTGATGACAGCGCCGAAAGGCTGAATTTCTCTTCATTGAGTGTTTGTTTTCCTCGTATAGAATCATCCAAGAATATTGTAAGCCTAAATCTATGGAATCGGCAAGCATAAATCACTCAGTTTATAATAAGGTTATAATTTACGAGTATCTAATTAAGGATATAATACTAATTATACATTTACTTAAGGCAATAATTATACAGTTAGTGTTGGGTCTAACAAAAATTCAAATTGATCCATACTAGTCAAATTTGAACCATAAATGGGATGGAGAGTCCGGATTGTCAAGTATGAAATTACTAGTTGGCCTAATGGAAAGCGTATGGCTTAGGAAAAAAGCCTAATAATTAAGTTCAAACATAGTCCATGTAACTTAGATTGATCGACTGGATGACTAAGTAATATATAATATCATAACCAAAATGTGGCTATTAAGATTGTTAATCTATGAAACTTGATTTAAATGAGCAAGTTAATTGAGGTCATAGTTTTTATCAAAGCATTCGACTCCCTATATTCAACCAAAATTTTGCATCATTAGTTTAAAACATATCAAAAATATAGGCACTCACTATTTTTACGTTTTGAAAATAATTAACCTCTCTTTGTAACCTACAATCTTCAACATGCATGATGTCATTTGACCAAAATAATCAATACCCTTCGCCCACATCTTGGTTGTGGCTTGTAACCACACTCCAAAGAAGTCGCCTATGTATTAGTTTTGTGCCCATATAAATACCGTCCCTTAGTACAAGAAGGACATCTAATGGTATTGTAACCTGAACATATCATAATATTATAATCTAAAGTATTAGAAAATCTAACATCTTTTGATTAATACAAACCATTAGAATATTTAATCATCTGTAAGTTATTATGTTCTTGAAAGTTTAATACTAGTCCTATACTATTAGATGTCGCCTATGTATTGGTTTTGTGCCCTTATAAATACAGTCCCTTAGCACAAGAAGGACATCTAATGGTATTGTGACCTGAACATATCACAATATTACAATCTAAAATATTAGAAAATCTAACATCTTTTGATTATTGTAAACCATTGGAATATCTAATCATCTGTAAGTTATTACGATCTTGAAAGTTCAATATTAGTCATATAATATTAGATGTCGCCTATGTATTAATTTTATGCCCTTATAAATACCATCCCTTAGCACAAAAAGGACATCTAATAGTATTGTGACCTGAGCATCTTGTAATATTACAATTTAAAGTATTAGAAAATCTAACATCTTTTGATTAATACAAACCATTGGAATATCTAATCATCTGTAAATTATTATGATCTTAAATGTTTAATATTAGTCCTATAGTATTCAGTATGTACAAGGAGATTTTAGACTTATCCTCTCCGAAATATCTCTTAGAGTCTAGTGCTTAAATATTTCACACTCTCTCAAAGCCTAGGACCGATAAAAAACATGACACCCACAATCTAAAAACAAGGAACCTCTTTTTATAACCCACAATCATAAACATATATGATGATAGTTGACCAGGACGATCAGTATCCTCCCTCATATCTGAATTGTGGCTTGTAACCCAACTAAAAAAAAAAAAAATACTTTCATGCCTTTATAATTAACAAGTCCCTTAACACAAGAAATACATCCAAACAATATTGCAACATGAACATCTTACAATCTTATAATTTAAAAATCAGAAAATCCAACATCTTCCAAGATATTAGCCCTTGGAACACTTGATTATCTCTAATCACTATGATCTTAAATATTCAGCATCAGTCCTGCAGTACTCAATCTATATGAAGAGGTTTAAAACTTGCCATCAAAAAATCCTTATCCTTTTCAAAATATTCTATCAACACCTAATCCTCAAATCTTTGGTGTGCACACATATATATATACACACACGTACACACACTCTCTCCTCTCATTTTTTTAAAACTTTTTATTGACTTGAATGTTGGAAAACAAATTAGGAAACAAATCTCAAAATATCTGAAACTTTTATTTTAATTTGTAGTGTGTAGAGTCTAATTTGAAATATTTAATATCTTGTTTTAAAACATCTTGACTTAGAAATTCAAATTCACAATATGTATCAATAATTATTACATAAATTATGGCCTACTGATAGGCAATATGTTAAAATTTAGCCCATAAATTCTGAAAATCAAGAAAATAAATTTGAATTGAGAGATTGCCATGAGGAATAAGTGTCAATCTCGTACTCAAGTTGCTGGATAGATTGTAAACCCATTTCACACATTACTCCATTGTTTTAGTTGTTTTATTGGGCCTAATATTAAGATCAATAAGATGATCAATAGATTTTAAAATTAAAATTATCAGTAGAACATCATTAACTTTCTATAAGGATAACTTTATAAGGTCTGTAATAAGTGAGTTCTTTCTATGTATATGATCACACACACACACATTTCAGTCTTGATTATTACAAACTGAAAATTTTAAGCCGTATAATTTTTTTCTCAAGTAAAGCATATAGGCTTCAGCTTCGATAGCTGAGCCAAGAGCCGGCTTCTTCAAGCCGAATCCGAGCCGTTTACAGCCGATTGCAGCTTCTCTTCTCTTTGTCTTCCTCGTCCCTTTATCTCCTTATACCATTTAATTTAACTGATTGTTGAAGTATTAATGGTCCATTTAGTATTGATAACTCTCCCATTTATTGACACATCAATTCTCGACTGGTTTGTGAATGTAACGCACGATTGAGGCATTTGATGATTTTGCCTATAAATCAAACGTTTTGGCTTTATCCCTGTAACTCCAACTCAAGTATTACACCATCTAAAGGAGGAGGAGTGTCCAGAAGTACAAAACCGGTCCGGATCTCACATCCCGAAAACAAAGCAAGCAAATGGCGGGAGGTATAAACTCGATTCATTATTCCACTTTCGTAGTTGTTTAAGCCACATTATTTGCTAATATTTAGTATCATAGAGAGGCATCGCCTTTGCCTTTGCCGTTCTGTTGATTTTTTATTTTCGTTCGAAACTTGAAAATCTTAAAGTCTCCATTTTTTTTACGATTCGGTAAAAATGAGCACTGAAAATCGTTGGGAAATTAAATTTCTGAAATTTCCATTATTTTGCATCAATTTTGGTGTTCATATGGTGCTATTTCAATCGCGTTTGTAAAACGGGTTGAATCGGGCGTTGTTGGGTTCGGGCGAATCCGACGAAGGAAGAAGACAACTTAAACGGCGTCGTTTACTGTTGCTACAGTTATAAACGTTGTCCTTTTGTCTTCGATTTTGTGTATCCTGAACGATGTCGTTTCGTGGATCGTATTCGGTTGTTAAACGACGTCGTTCTACTACAGTGGTTTTTAATAAAAAAAAATATACGCAGTTTTGGACTTGGGCCGTTCGCGGCCCAAATCCAACGTTGGCGTTCGGCGTTCGCCCGCATAAATCTGCGGCCTGGTTTTCGTGCGCGGCCCAACGCTTTTGGCCCATCACTGTAGCATTGTGGAAAATAAAATGCGGCTTGCGAAACGCGGTAGCCAAGTTTCGAACGCGGGTCGTGGGAGGACGACGCCGTTTCATCGTTGCGCTGAACGCTCGGTTGGCATTCATTTGGGCAGATTAAATTCATATATACATTTAGTAATACGTATATATAATATATATATATGTGTGTGTGTATATAATGTCTAGTGATTAAAATAATTTAATTAATTTAGGATTGGCCACAGCGTCTTTAATTAATAAAATTATTTTTTATTATTACGTGTGGTATAAATATATTAATTGTAGATAATTATTTTTGATATAATAAAATTTATCCCACAGAAAATTTTATTATATTAAATTAATTAATTAGAATAAAATGTTAAATTATTTTTCTTAATTTGCCCACAGGGATTAAAAATTAAAATATAATTTGATAGTTTTATCATAAAATTGGATATAAATCTATTTGAATTAAAATTTAGCCCACAGGTAATTTTTTGTCAATTGATTCATGATGTATACTTTACATTGGTAAAATATAATTCTATATTTTGTTGGCCTCATTTGTTAAATGTTAAGCATGTATTTATTTTTATAAAGTTATTTAATCTGTTAATCTTTTCGATATAAAATGTGAAATTTTTAAATTAAAATGTGATAACTATAAGGTGTAGAAGGAGAGAATTCTTTTTCACATAGGGTGGATAGACATAGATTATGCTATCTGGAAAGACGAACCACCTACTCTTACACTTACCAGCACTCCAGAAGATGTAACTCTCTATGAACGCCAGGAGCGATCTAATCACCTCAATTTGATATTCATAAAGACTAAAATTTTTATTGGTATTTGTGGTTCTGTAGACCAGTATAATAAAGTGCGGGATTTATTGAAGGTTATCGATGAGCAGTTTGTAATTTCAGATAAAACACTTGCTAGCGCCCTGATAATGAAGTTTTCATCTATGAGGCTCACTAGTGTTAAGGATGTGCGTTAGCACATAATGCAGATGAGGGAATGTAGCAACTCAATTGAAAAACTTAGAGATGAAAATGTCTGAACCTTTCTTTGTGTATTATATTCTAAACACGCTTTTACCACAATATGGACTTTTTAAAATCTCTTACAACACACATAAAGATAAATAGTCAATCAATGAACTCATATCCATATGTGTTCAAGATGAAGGAAGGCTCATGATGAAATAAAGTAAAAGTGTTTACATGCTCAAAGAAGAAAAGTTTCAGACACAAGTCAAAAAGAAGGGGAAAGGTAAAATACCTTCTCAATCTGATATCAAAAAAAAGTTCAAGTGCTTCTTTTGTAAAAAGAAGGAATACGTTAAGAAGAACTGTATCAAATATCAAAATTAGCTTGAAAAGAAAGGTAATTCATTCTCTTTTGTATGTTATGAATTTAATATGGTTAATATTGCACATAACACATGGTGGACTGATTCTGATTCTACAATCCATATTTCAAATTCCTTACAGGGCTTGCAAAACCTAAGGAAGCTAGTAGACAGTGAACAAAGCATCTTCTCCGGAAACAAGATGCGTTCACATGTGGAGGCCATTGGGACATGCAGTTTAGTTTTGAGTAGTGGTTCTATTTTGACACTGGAAAAGACCTTTTATATACCAAATTTTTCTAGAAATTTGATTTCTATTGCAAGACTTATGCCTTATGGATATTCCATTACATTTTCAAACTTATTTTTCAGTTTATATTATAAATCTGATATTATTGGGAATGGTACACTGTCTGATAGTCTTTATTACTTAAATTTATAAAATAATACCTCTTTCAATACTGTGCATGCTGATGCTGACATTAAACGATATGTTATGAATGCATGTTCAACTATGTTGTAGTATAGGAGATTAGGTCATATCTCCGTTGATAGAAACAAAAGATTGGTAAATGCTGGAGTATTTAGTACTCTAAATTTTACTGACTTTGAGACTTGTGTTGACTGTATTAAAGGAAAGTAGACCAACAAGACTAACAAAAATATTAAGAGGAGTTCGGATATATTAGAAATTATACATACTGATATTTATAGTCTTGATATTAACTCATATGGCCCAAAATATTTTATCACATTTATTGATGATTTCTCACGATATATGTATCTCTACTTCATAATAAGAATGAAACCTTGGATGTTTTTAAATTATTTAAAGAATAAATAGAAAAATAATGTGAAAAATAAATCAAGATTGTGAGATCAGATAGAGGTGGAGAGTATTATGGTAGATATACTAAAAATAGACAAATGCCTGATCCATTTGTAAGGTTTCTTCAAGAAAATGGGATTGTTGCCCAATATACTATGCCTGGCTCTCCGGACCAAAATGGTGTAGCAGAAAGAAGAAATAGAATATTATTGGACATGGTGAGGAGTATGCTTAGTAACTCCGAACTTGTAAAATCTTTATGGAGTGAAGCTCTTAAAACGACGGTGTATATATTAAATCGGGTACCAACAAAAGCTGTTCCAAAAACTCCTTTTGAGTTATGGAAAGGTTAAAAATCGAGTTTGCAACATGTACACGTATGGGAATGCCCATCTTAAGTAAGAGTTTATAATCCACATGAAAAGAAGTTGGATCCAAGGACTATTAGTGGGCATTTTATTGGATATGCTGAACGATTTAAGGGATACAGATTTTACTGTCATCTTACATCACTAGAATTGTGAAATCAAGAAATGTAAAATTTCTTGAGAATGACTTAATGAGTGGGAGAAAATGATCAAAAAATTTGATTTCTAGTAATGATCATTTGATTTCTCAACCATCTACTTTAAATGATAGGTTGATTGTTGTACACAACATCCATCAAGATCAATCTGGTGTTCAATAACCAATCAATGTCATTCCACAAAATACTGATCCTATTCCAGTTGACCATAAAATTCAGAATTTGTCTGAAATAGTTATACAACATAATCCTATTGAGGATGATGAGACAATATTGAGAAGGTCTTCTAGAATAAGAAAGTCAACAATCCATGGTGATTATATTATATATCTGCAAGAGTCAGACTATGATATAGGAGCCGAAAATGATCCTGAAATATTTTCACAAGCTATGAATTGTAATAAGTCACAATTATAATACAATGCCATGAAAGAAGAGATGAGTTCCATGAGTTGCAATGGAGTTTGGGATCTTGTTGAATTGTCTAAATGGGCGAAAGTCATAGGGTGTAAATAGGTCTTTAAAATAAAGAAAGACTCATTGGGTAATATCAAAAGATATAAAGTAAGACTCATTGCTAAGGAATATACTCAAAAAGAAGGAAGTGATTACAAGGAGACTTTTTCTCCTGTATCTAAAAATGACTCTATTCGCATAATTTTAGTATTGATTACTCATTTGGATATGGAATTACAACAAATAGATGTGAAAACAGTATTTTTAAATGGTGATCTAGAGGAAGAGGTTTATATGAAACAACCAGAAGGATTCTCCTCTAGTGATGGTGAGCAATTGGTATGCAAACTAAAGAAGTCCATATATAGATTGAAACAAGCATCCCGTCAATGGTATTTAAAATTTGATAAAATTATCTCTTTATTTGGTTTTGAAGAGAATATTTTGGATCAATGTATATACCAGAAGGTCAGTGGGAGTAAGATTTATTTTTTTATTTTATATGTGGACGAAATTTTACTTGCATCCAATAATAAATGATTGCTGTATAAGGTGAAACAATTTCTCTCTGATAAATTTGAAATAAAAGATATGGGTGATGTATCTTATATTATTAGTATCAAGATATATCGTGACAGACCGCATTGTGTTCTGGGTTTGTCTCAAGAGACCTATATCAATAAAGTTTTACAGAGATTTCAGATGAAAGATTGTTCACCAAGTGTAGCATCCATTGTGAATGGTGATAGGCTCAATTTGAGCCAATGCCAAAAAAATAATTTGAAACGGGAACAGATTAAAAACATTCAGTATGCTTCCGTTGTTGAAAGTTTGATGTATATTCAGGTATGTACAATACCTGATATAGCATTTGTAGTTGGAATATTGGGAAGATTTCAGAGTAATCCAGGTATGGAATACTGAAAAGCTACTAAGAAAGTGATGAGATATATTAAAGGTACCAAAGACTACATGCTTACATATAGACGGACCGATAATTTGAAAGTATTGGGATACTCCGATTCAGACTTTGATGGATATGTTGATTCACGTAAATTAATATCCGGTTACATATTTTTGTTTGCCAGTAAAGCTATATCCTGGCGGAGTGCAAAGCAAACATTGATTGCTACTTTTATTATGGAAGTCGAGTTCGTTACTTATTTTGAAGCTACAAAGTATGGTGTATGGATGAGAAATTTCATGTCTAGGCTTAAAGTGGTTGATTCTATCTCAAGGCCATTAAAGATATATTACGAAAATTCAATTGCTGTTTTCATGGCTAAAAATAATAAAAGTAGCAGTCGAAGTAAATACATCGACATTTAATTTTTAGCCATAAAGGAGCGCATTAAAGGAAAAGAAATTGCTATTGAGTATATTAGCACTGAATTGATGATTGTTGATCATTTGACGAAAGGCATGCCACCATTGAGGTTCAAGAATCTTGTAACAAAAATGGGACTAAGTTTCATTTTGTAACTTTCATTGTATGGACAATGATATTTAATGAAATTCCTATTTATCTGTTGTGATATTTCTCAATTGTGTACACATTGATTGATTTGAGAATGTCATTAGTTATTGGACAAAGAATAAATATTGGATTTATTCATAAAATAATGTTACCGGATACAAACATGACTTGAGAAATGTAATATATTGTAACACATGGAAGATATTACTCATTATTAGAGAACTTATCGCCATAATTCGTATATTTATTTCTTAAATTTGAGAATTGATGAGTTTGGTTATCACATCAAGTAAAACATGGACCAAGTGGGAAAATATAGGCTTCAACTTCAGTAGCCCAGCCAAGCTGGAGAGCTGAGACAAGAGCCGGCTTCTTCAAGCCGAATCCGAGCCGTTTACTAGCCGATTGCTGCTTCTCTTCTCTTCGTCTTCCTCATCCCTTTATCTCCTTCTACCTTTTAATTCAACTGATTACTGAAGTATTAGTAGTCTATTTAGTATTGATAACTCTCTCATTCATTGACACATTAATTCTCGGCCGGTTTGTGAACGTAACGCACGATTGAGGCATTTGATGGTTTTTCCTATAAATCAAACGTTCTGGATTTGTCCCTGGAACCCAACTCAAGTATTACACCATCTAAAAGAAAAAGGAGTGTCCAAAAGCTCAAAGTCAATCCAGGATCTCACATCCCAAAAACAGGGCAAGCAAATGGCGGAAGGTATAAACTCGATTCATTATTCCGCTTTCATGGTTGTTTAAACCACATTATTTGCTAACATATACTAAAAATCAGCTAAACACGCCAACAGAGGAAGAGAGGGAGAATCCGAATAATACATTGTAAAGCCAGGTGACCTCTAACTACGTGGGAAAGAAGGCAAACGAGTGCACTCGAGGGCCGCTCTTGCTTTCTTTTTCCTCAGCCGCTCTCTTTATTCGCTTGTTTTGGCATAATTCTATAAATAATTATGGTATTTGGATATATCTTTTTTGTGGCTAATATTTTAATTAGTTAATGCATATTATTTTAATTATGTGGATTATTAGGTTTATAATTCATGGGCCATGTATATGAGGGTACAATGTGAATTCTTGTTGCAAGAAATCCTTGTCTAAATTCAATCAAGTGGTTGCCTGAGCATAATTAATGGATTCATGGTAATTTTACCGTGGTATGCATCTGATTTGGATGATAAGGAGGCCTTCACTACTAAGAATGCATTTTGCTGGAGCAATCTTCAAGGGATGAAAGCCTTCTCTGGGTTAGTGAATGATCGATATTAAGTTAGTGTATCTGATTCTTGTGTTCCCACTTGATACTTGAAATCCATAAATAACGACTAGTGCCTACTGTTTTGCATCACAATTCAAACCAGAGAAGACTACAGAGAGAGAGTCACAAAGTGCATCTGCAAAGCAAATGAAGAATGAGCAAACCTATAAGTAGATCTAGACATTTTTGTGAGTGCATATGCAATCCTTCTCATTCAAAATTCTATATAGGTTAAGTGTTATTTGAATACATCATATGAAATCATCTTCTTCATAGTAGAATTGACAGTGCTGGAAGAATACAGAGCATGAGTTCTAGATCTATTCAAAACAGATTCTACACGGCCCTAGGATCAATTAATCATGTGTTAATTTGTTTAAATCATATTAGAAAATAGTTAATTTTCATATTAGACCATTAAGTTAGAGGTTTCATAGAAACACAATGTATGAAGTGATGGGGTTCGACTCGGATACACCCTGATCCGACGCAGCGGAAAAACTTGAACCCCCTGTTAGCTATCAATCACCAAGAATGTGATTATAAAGAATATCAGAATGTATAACGATTTTTAACGTAAAAAATCTTTTCTAGCCAAGAAAAAAAATCTACGAGACAAATTTCAAAAATTTCACTATATAAAATCGGTTACAAACCCCGAGATATAATACCGGCAACCCACCCAAGACAAAGTAAGAAAAAGAACAATTTTAGGACTAAGAAAACTCTCCTTCTCTCTTTTTTTTTTATTCTCTCCTTTCTCTAATTAGTGGTGCTCTCTACTCACTAATCTTACAAGTATGGTGGTGAACGGCGAATGGAGAAGGCTTCCTTCCGCACTTTGTTTCTACTCCGTTCACCCTCCGTTCTCCTCACGGTTCACCACGCCATTTTTTGAAACGCCTGATACTCTTTATAATGACGCCTAACCCAAATCACATCTATTCACCTAATCTGATCTTATAAAAATTTGTCATGCCAACTTTATCATTTTCTGCGCTTTCACCAATTCCTACGCTTTCACAGACAGCGCATACTCTACCAATTTGAACGCGTGCCCTGCAAGACTGCCACCTACTCTGTAAAGCCGCCTTCCTGCCATTTGCAGTTGACCTGTTCTATAAAGTCAGTTACCAACTCTGAAAAGTCAACTACCTACTCTACAAGGTCAACTGCTAGCTTTCCAGACAAGTCGCCCTGGGCCTGCCTTTGCATCAATGGTCAGATCCACTCGGACTGTTGTCCACTCTGGCGCCCAGAGCCACTCTGACAAATTGCCTCTCCAACATTTGCTCACTCCGGCAATTGTCCACTCTGACAAATTGCCCCTCCGGCATTTGCCTACTTCAACAAATTATCACTCTGGCAAATTATCACTCCGGCCTTTTACTACAACTAATTTGCAGCACTCTAAATTTCACACAAATCTTGCACAATCTTCTAATGACATATCCATTTGTTGAGTTACCTACAATAGAATAACCAAACCCAACATAAAGTTGGAAACGAATGAAAACATTGTGCATTCTAACTTTGAAAAGTAAAGAAAATTAAATTTTGTAGTTATATTTAGGATTAATCATTCATATAATAAATTGATATAAAATGGCGTAAACTCGCTGTTCCAAATGTTTGATTAAACTCACTGTTCCAAGTATTTGATTATCCAAATTTAAGATTTTGTCATCGAAACACGAATTTGATAATCGGAGGATGTAGTGTTTAAGTGCCGAATGAGCAATGTTGAATATTTGTACTTGGAGAAAGAAATCAAGATGAATATTGACTCGAGCTTTCATCCCACAAGCCCTCATGGTTGTATTTTTCTGCACCAGTTTGTGCACAGCTTTTGTCAGCTCACAGCTTTATGCAATATTATTACACGTGTGTATTTGTTTCATGGGTAATTCTTGATTTATTGTGTATTGTATGGATGCATCTTTATGAATAATGTGATGTCAAGATGTGACTAACAATTATAGTGAGTTGTTTAAAGGACTACAATCAACCACATTAGAGTTAGTCTGTTTAGTCTTCGATACTTATGTATTCATGTTCCTTCTTCCTATTCTTTGATTCATGTTATTGTTCAAGTTTCCATTGATACTATAATGTTACTAATGCTTACTGTCATATTATGTGAAAAGTTGAGGGAAGTGTAAGAAGACTCTAAAATATCAAGATAAATGAAAATCCATAGAATCTTAGAGTAGTCAATATTAATCCTATACTAATTCTACATTCAGTGATTGTGAGATCTTATTTTATTGCTGTTGGGAAAGAGGGCGTCCGACTTTCCCGCTCAAATAACACATTAATAAATGAGAAAGAAGAAAACCGAACACCAGAATTTTTTATGGAAAACTTTTCTCAAACCGAATGAAAAAACTATAGGATGATCTGTCCACGAAACTAATTTCACTATATGTGAAATTTGGGAGCAGTTTTTTTTCCTCGTTACACAAGTAGAAGAGAACAGAAAACGAAGAATAGAACACAAGCAAAACACACCACGATTGCTTACAAAATTTTTCTCTCCTCTCTTCACATTTTCTTCTCTCTTTCTCTTCACCTCACAAACTTTCTCACACGCACACCTCAAGCAAGTCACAATACTTGCTTTTAATATATTAATATCTTTATACCAAAAATCATGGGCAATATTCCATACAACATGATAGGATCTGTCCTTTCCAACAATATGAATATGCCATGTCCAAAACTGACTCCTGCATAACCGTCTGAGATTACATATCTCTAGAGGATCTTCTGAGCTGGCGCCGTTCTGGATTTCCAGGCGGGCGGCCAACGATTCTCCGTCCACGTTTTCCATAAGACCGGTCAACACTCTTGTTGACCGTCCATAAAGAATTCGGTCAACTTTATTGACCGGAATATTGACCGAAATTTCTTCCACTTATTTTGAACAAATAACACATATGTGCTCCGCGTAAGTTCTCCGACTAACAAGACTTCCACACGGGCGTGATTTCCAATAAAACTTCCTCTCACAACCGTGAGGAAGTGAAATTCGTTAACCCGGCTATCTTGCAGATGCCTCATTCTTTCCTTTTGTAAAATCTTAGTCATTATATTTGTCCCGTTCTCTTCAGTGCTAACCTTATCCGGTAACAGTAAACCATCCTCAAGTATATCTCTTACCCAGTGATATCGCACATCAATGTGCTTTGATCTGGAATGAAACGAGGAGTTCTTGCATAGATGAATGGCACTCTGGTTATCATAGAGTACCATATATCTTTTCTGTTTAATGCCCAATTCTTGAACGAACTCCTTCATCCATAACATTTCCTTACAAGCCTCCATCACTGAGATATACTCAGCTTCAGTAGTGGATAGGGCCACGCACTTCTGCAACTTGGACTGCCAAGAGATTACACCCCCCGTAAATTTTACCAAGTAACCTGAAATAGATTTGCGCGAGTCTATGTCGCCGGCCATATCAGCGTCCGAGTAGCCCACTAATTGGGGCTTATCACTTCCAAGACACAGACACCTCTTAAAAGTCCACCGAATATATCTCATGAGCCACTTAATTGTGGACCAATACTCCTTCCCTGCATTGGACAGAAACTGGCTAACTGTTCCAACGACATGAGCTATATCAGGTCTAGTGCACACCAAGGCATATATCAGGCTTTTCACTGCTGAGGAGTAGGGTACACCTCTCATGTATTTCTTCTCATCATCTGAGGACGGACATTGTCGAGTGTTTAACTTATGGTGGTTCGCCAATGGTATGCTCACAGGTTTCGACTTGTCCATATTGAATCGTTGGAGCACCTTCTCAATATAGCTTTCTTATGACAGCCACAATTTTCTTTCTTTTCGATCGCGTATAATTCTGACTCCCAAAATTTGCTTCGCCGATCTAAGGTCCTTCATAGCAAATGACCATTCAAGTTGTTCTTTCAACTCCTTTATCCGGGCACTATTGCGTCCAACGATCAACATGTCATCCACGTATAGGAGAATGATGACAAAATTATCATCAGAAAACCTCTGTACAAATACGCAGTGATCATGAGTAATCCGTCAGTATCTTTGACGGGCCATAACCGACTAGAACTTCTTGTACTACTGTCGAGGAGCTTGCTTCAAACCATACAGACTTTTTCTCAGATAACAGACAAGTTGTTCCTTTCCCTTAGCCTCAAACCCTTCTGGCTATTCCATGTAAATCTCTTCTTTAAACTCATCATGGAGGAAAGCTGTCCGGACATCCATCTGCTCTACCTCAAGGTCCTAAATAGCCGCCAAACCGAGCACGACTCGTATGGAGGACATCTTTACTACTGGAGTAAAGATTTCATCCAAATCAACTCCCTTCCGTTAATCGAAATCTTTCACCACCAACCGTGCCTTGTATCTAGGCTCCTTAGTGTTCTCATCTGTTTTCAATCGGAAGACCCATTTATTCTTTAGTGCCTTATTCCCCTTAGAAAGCTTAACTAGATAGAAAGTGTAATTCCCATGAAGAGAACTCATCTCATCATTCATGGTTTTCAGCCATTTCTCCTTGCTTTCATCCTTCATAGCCTCTTCATAGTCCTCAGGCTCTCCGGCATCAGTAAGCGTGATGTATTCGTTGGGCGACAGACGGACGGACAGTTGTATGTTACGTGAGGATCGTTTGACAGAATATTTCCGCCCGGTTGAGGGATGGCTCCGCCCATGGTGTTATCCGGTGCCATGATTTTCTCTTCATTATCCTCAACCATCTCAGGGCCATAATCCTCTCCTTCCAATGATGCCGGGCGAACAATTTCAATACTTACTTTATCCGTTTGCTCATCATCACACTTGGTCTTCATGCCAATGTCTTCAATCGTCTCATTTTCAGTTAAGGTTACGTCCCTTGATCGGATGAGTCTTCTAGTAGCTAGATCATAGAACTGGTGGCCTAACTCATCCTCCCCATGGCCCAGAAAAACGCACTGCATCATTTTTTGCTCTAACTTTGCCCTTTCGTCTCTTAGGATATGTACGAATGCTTTACACCCAAACACCCACAAATGATCATAGGACGACTCTTTACTCGTCCATATCTTTTTCGACACTTTACCTATCAAAGGTTTACTAGGTAACCTATTTATGATGTAGGTCGCCATCCTAAGTGCCTCAACCCAGAAGGATGCAGAAAGTTTGGCTTTCGAAAGCATGCAACATACTCTCTCCAGAAGTGTACGATTCATCCGTTCTGCCACTCCATTCAACTATGGTGTCTTTGGCGGTGTCTTTTGATTCCTGATACCACGTGACCAGCAATAGGTATCAAAAGGTCCCAAGTATTCACCGTCGTTGTCGCTCCGAACGGCCTTCAACTTCTTCTCTGTCTGACGCTCTACAAGAGTACAAAATTGCTCAAATGTATCAAGAACCCGGTCCTTGGTTTTCGGTGGGTAAACCCATAATTTTCTGGAACAGTCGTCAATGAAAGAAATAAAATATTGGGCTCCACCAATCGACCTTTCTTTGAATGGTCCACACACATCTGTATGTATGAGTTCTAGCACTTCTGCCTTTGGGGCAGACAGGTCTCCATGAAATGAGACTCTCCTCTGTTTGCCGACCAAGCAATGAAGACACATGTGTAGTCCGTCCTCCTTTATTCCATTGATCAAGCCCTTCCTAGCCAGATGATATATATCCCTTTCACTCATGTGGCCCAACCTTCTGTACCACAGATCCTACACCTCCTTGCAAATTATAACGTTCACGTCTTCGGCTACTGCACAGGCTTTCATCACAAATAGGCCGGAGCTCTTTTTCCCTCTTGCTATAACAATAGATCCTTTGGTCAGTTTCCATTCGCCTTCACAGAAGATATTGCAGAAACCTTCAACATCCAGTCAACTAGCTAAGATGATATTCAGCCAAATGTCAGGGACATGATGTACATCCTTCAGCGTCAGTTTTGTCCCATTGTTTGTGACCAAGAAAATATCTCCCCTACCTACCACCTGAGATGTTCCTTCATTGCCAATATTAATCACTCCAAAGTCTTCTTAAGTATAAGATGTAAACAATCCACTTCTGGACGTGGCACATAAGGTAGCACCAGAATCAATTACCCAGCCAGACTCCTCATCCGTCAAATTTATCACGTCCCCTTCACATGTCAACAAGAGATCGCCTCCTATGACTACTGAGACGAAGGAAGTTTCCTCTCCACGTCCCTTATCACCTCTTTCCTTTTTCGTATTTTTTCACTTCCACTTGAAGCAATACTTCTTAATATAACCCTTCTTGCCATAGTGATGGCATTCAAGGTGTTGGTATCTTGACCGTGATTTACTGCGATCTTTTTCTCCTGATTTCTCGCTACGACCTCTACTTCTTTCCACTAGATTCGGTCACCAGCACCTCAGAATGAGGGGACGATGAGGTCCCTTGTGATTGTCTTGACTTGTTCATGAGTAAAGAGGCAATAACCTCATCCAACCTTAAAATATCTTTCCTAAACAGTAATGTTGTGACAATATGATCATAGGTGGCCGACAGAGAGGGCAGTAGAACTAACGCCTTATCATCCTTCTTGATTTCTTCATCAAGAGCAAACATCTGCGTCAATATCCAGTTAAACTCGTCCAAGTGTTTCTCAAAACTCCCTCCTTCCGACAACCATAAGCCATAAAATTGCTTCTTTACGTGTAGTTTGGTTATCAAAGATTTAGACTTATAATGACTCTCCAACTTCTCCCAAACCTCTGCCGGATCAGTCAAACTAAAAACCTCTTGGAGAGTGTTGTCCGCCAGGCATAACTTGATGGTACAGTTTGCAAGATCTTTTTTGTCTTGCCATCCATCATCGGTTAGATTTACGGCATTTCTTCCTTTCTTCTTCAACGCCTTCACTATCCCTTCTTTAGTTAGGATATTCTTCACCCTCTCTTACCAGAGAATGAAGTTGTCTTACCCATTGAACTGCTCAACGCTAAACGGCAGATTCTTCAACGATGATGATGCCATTTATACAGAGTTCGAAACCTGTCTCTAGCACCACTTGTTGGGAAAGAGGGCATCCGACTTTCCCGCTTGAATAACACAGTAAGGAATGAGAAAAAAGAAAAAAATCGAACACTAGAATTTTACATGAAAAACCATTCTCAAACCAAAGGAAAAAATCACGGGACAATCTGTCCATGAAACTAATTTCACTATATGTGAGATTTGGGAGCAGTTTTTTTCCCTCATTACACAGGCAGAAGAGAACAGAAAATGAAGAACAGAGCATAAGCAAAACACACCACGGTTGCTTACAAAATTTCTCTCTCCTCTCTTCACAATTTTCTTCTCTTTTTCTCTTCACCACACAAACTTTCTCACACGCACACCTCAAGCAAGTCACAATACTTGCTTTTAATATATTAAGATCTTCATATCAGAAATCTGGGGCAATATTCCATATGCCAGGACAGGATCTATCCTTTCCAATAATATGAATATGCCCTGTCCAAAACTGGCTCCTACATAATCGTGTAAGATCACGTGTCTTCAGAGGATCTTCTGAGTTGGCGCCGTTCTGGATTTCTTGGCGGGCGTCCAATGATTCTCCGTCCACGTTTTTCATAAGACCGGTCAACATCCTTGCTGACCGTCCATAAAGAATCCGGTCAACTTTGTTGACCAGAATGTTGACCGAAATTTCTTTCACTTATTCTGAACAAATAACACATCTGTGCTCCGTGCAAATCCTCCGACCAACAAGACTTCCACACGAGCGTGATTTCCTATAATTGTAAGGATACTTCTAGCCTTATGAGACCATTTTTTAGGATATTGTGTATATCGTGTGAGGAAAATTAGGTTGTATCATGAGCACGCCATAGGTTCTTGTTATTCTATGGGCCACTGGATTATGAGTAGAAGTCTCGGAGTAGTAGAGATAGTTGCATGTTAACTGTGGATGTCAAGTAACCTTATGGATATTTGGTCCATAGTGACAAAATAATATCCGGAGAGATTTATTATTATCTTGCTTTCCTTGCTTGGGATTTCTTGAATATTCAAGAAGATGCTTACATATCTCATTGTGGTATATTGACCTCATTGTGTTGAGTCTCCGAAAAATCCTATTTAGTGTTGTTTCATGGCGAACTATCGAGATCTCAATGAGATTTGTATTGTCATAGAACTCGTATTTATTTCATATGTTTGATCTTTATGTGTTGTACAACTTTTGATGTTAGAGTTTCACAAACAATTATTGATTTCTGATATTATTGATATCAGTTATGGATTTACTTATTAAATATTTAACTCATTCCTTATATTTATTTCTTTTCTTCAGATTAGTTTGCAGGATAATCCAAAAATGTACTTGGGGAGCAATGGTGACCGATTAAGACATTGTGGAGATAATCTCTTGGAGATGATTATAATTACTCTTATCTTATATTAATATTTATTTGTGTTAAACAATTTATATTTATGTTATTTTGTCCGGTTCGGCCTTGGACATGTTTTGAGATACTTATTCTACCTAGTTATATATTTTTCTGTTAAGCAACTTAATCATAATTTTATATATATTTTGGAGATATATGAACATAAATTAGTAGAATGTATTTATGAGAGTTAATTATGTATTTACAATTTGGATAGTTCGTAATGGACCAACTAGCTCAAGGCATAACAAATGGTCAAATGGAAGTCAGCAATAAAACGATCCTCAGTGAGCTACGAGCAAGGCTAGGGAAAGCTATGGGACTTTGGTGGATGAGTTGCCCAACATCCTATGGGCTTACCAAATAATGCTACCGACAGTTCTTAGAGAACCTCTTACAGGTTATGCTTTGGAGCGGCGGTAATCATCTGGGCAAAGAAAAGACTGCCCAACTTTGAGGTATCTAACTTCAAACTCACGACCAACTAAGATGCCATGCAACGACACCTTACCTACGTGAGGAAGCACTAGGCACTGCAAGCCTCTGAACCTGGGCTTACCCACAGTAAAAGCGTAAGGCATGGCTCCTCTAAGTAGGATATCTAGTCCTAAGAAGTGTTGAGTCTACTGAAAAGGTATCATGGCAAAACTATGTTACCTTGGAAGTATCATTCATAATAGAGGCAACCATTATAGACAACACTTGTAAATTGAAAATCCAATCCAATAAAGAGTTATTGAGAATCTAAAAATCAATTCGTCTAAAAAAATATACCGACGTATATATTGACTTTGAATATCGATTAGTATTTTGAATCTTATTTAGCAAAAACTTCTTATTACCATTCTTTTATTATTACAACGTTTTAAAACTTTTTCACACAAACATAATTGTAAATATTATTGTCTATTAATTATCGAATGTATGCGTAAATTTTCTCATGCTTAAATGCCCATTCCTCATCCATCTTTGACTTTTGCTTCTAAGAAGCAAATATAGATCGATGTGTTACTTTGTCAAATAACAAATCTTCTATGTTATTCCTCCAAATAAGGTGGCTAGTATTATATGTACAAATTATAATGTTAGTCATACTGTTCACCATTCTAACAAATAATCGCAGCCTAGTCTTAAATACCAACTCGTTGGTAGGAATTGCAACACACACCTAGTATGAAAGTACTCCCGTTGAATCTTCGAGGAAGCAAAATATTAATACAATCTCGCATGATTTTGCTCTATTTTATTAGAAAAATTATTTTTAATAGATTTTATTTTTAATTAAAAAATAATATTTTTATAATATAAAAATTAATTCTTTTCTATTCTATAAATGATAAAACTTTATTTTGCTTTTGTATTAAAAATAGGCAATTTTTTCTTAAATATTAATGAGTTGTTTTGCTGATTTGAATCAACCAATGTCTTGTGTAACTTTTCACATCACATTGTATTATATTTTTAAATAGCCATCCAGAAAAACTACATAAATATATTTCTTTATAAATTCTTTAACTCTCATCAAGGAAGAAAGATAAAAATGAAGAAAGCAAATCGATTTCAGGTTATTCAAGAAAAGAGAACTAAGTGTAGTTTTATATCATTAATATTTAATTCTGCTTCATTGAAATTACGAAAATATATATAATTTTGAGGATCCGTAAAAGATTTAAATTTATTAAAGTTTTATAGTTTGATGTTGTGTTATGAAACCCTAACATCTGCGCCTGGATTTTATACACAGTCAGAAAATTGTCACGCCACTCGAACACCAATTGTACACAAGATTCAACAAGTTGCCAGCTTCAGCCCGGGTTGTGCGCCTGTCACGCACCATCATGCTTCCAATAAGTCGTGCGTGCATGAAATGTCAGGCTACTGCCTATCTTAAGCTCGAGCAAAAGTAGAAAGCACATCAAGCATCAGTTCTGGGCAATAAATCTCCCATTGTAACTCTCATTGAGCCTTCAACATGCACTAACATGATGCCTTCCAGTAAGCAGAAAAAGCCACGTAGAGAGCGCGTGAGGCACATCACCCACCCTATCACCAAGTCCATCATGTTCTTAGAAAGGGGAACTCTTGCGTGGATTCTCGTGCTAAACTTGGAGAGTAGTCAGAATAGTGGTTTTTTATTGCACGAGAGAGGCCTTTGCCAGGAATGTGTCTTTTACTTGATGGAGATTGCTGCTGGAGCCCTACACGTAAGTCAGAAGACTTATGTTCCGACGGATAAGATAAAGGAAAATTTGGAAAACAAATTAGAGCAACCAAATTGTTTTGGTATATCAATTACATTTCCAATGCAATTTGTTAATGAGTGCCGATTATTTATTGTTTATTTGTTTAATAATAATAATTACACTTCGAATGAAAAATTGTTATCAAGTGCCTAATATTTGCTGGTTAAGAATGAATGCATACAACGATCATTCCTTGGTTGAGTCTATTTGGTAGATCAAGGTGATACTGTCAATATTAGCAATATCACCACCTGTACACCTCCAACAAAACCGCCAATACATAACCATTGCCACCACCACCACAAATCTATCTCATCAGTAGCACCACTGCCACCACTGACATCATCCAGCAATGTAAGTATCTCTCTCCCTATATCACCCCACCATTAAACTCATACTACTAGAAAATAAATAGAAGAAATCAATCCAACACTAAATCAGCAATTCTGTGACTTTCTTGATTGCCTCTACATCGAGAAAACTTGTTTCACTTTTCCGTAAATCCACCAAGTAAACCTTAAATCGAGCAGCCAGTTACACCAAAATTTACGGAATTGATGATTCAAAGAAATATATCACCTGAAGGATTCAGATCCTCGATATGCTGAAGGAACTCTCAGATAAACTACCATCAACTTTCAACCCAACTAGATCCAGGCATTTTGTTCACATTTCTAGTTTCCATTAACTGCCTGCAAGTCTCCACACTTCCCCAGTGGCTCACTCCAGCAAAGATGTTAGATAATAGCACATATGTCGAAGGATCTTTCTTGTCAAGATTCAATGTGCGTTCTGCAGCTCGCTTCCCAGTTTCAATATCCCCATGAACACGGCAGGCACCAAGTAAAGTCTGCAAAACCAGCTGGCCCGGTTGAAATGGCATTCCTGAGATTAGTTCCTCAGCTTCTTTTATGAGTCCAGCTCGGCCTAGGAGATCAACCATGCATGCATAGTGATCCTCTCCTGGAGATATTCCATATTCACTAGTCATAACAAAGAAGTATTTCCATCCATCCTCAACAAATCCACCCTGGCTACAAGCAAACAATATGCATACAAATGTGATGTAATTCGGCTCTCTTCCATCTGATACCATTTTATCAAATAATCTAAGAGCTTCCCTGGGTTGCCCATTTTGTGCAAAACCAATTATTAAAGTTGTCCAAGAAACAACAGAAGTATCCTTCATTCTGCAGAAGACTGCCACTGCACCTTCTAAGCATCCGCATTTCACGTACATGTCAAGCAGAGCATTATCCACACATAAATCAGTATCATACCCAAGCTTAATTCTAAATCCATGAACTTTTTTCCCTTCCCCCAAAGTAGTCAAATTAGCACAGGCATTAAGGGCAGTTGCCACAGTAAATTTGTTGGGCATTGTACCCATCCTCTTCATTTCTAAAATAAGCTCAAGCGCTTTGCCTGGTTGCCCACAATTTAAGCACCCTGCGGCCATCGATGTCCAGGACAGAACATTCTTGTAAGGCATGTCATCAAAGGATTTAAGCCCATCAACCAAATTGCTTGTTTTCAAATACATGTTAACCAATGAATTACCAACACCCGTCTCACATCCATGACCATATTTGACAAGCTGACCATGAACCTGTGTACCCGTTTTAATGTCACTAAGCGCAGCCAACCCAGAAAGAACGGTGGAAAACGTAAAACCATCAGGCGTCACACCCTCACGGATCATGCGCAACCAGAAACCCGGAACATTTGCGTTCGAAAACCGCAAGTAACCAGCCATGACTGCATTCCACGACACAGAATCTTTATCGCTGCACTCGTCAAAAACCTTTAATGCTTCAATCAATCTTCCATGCCTTGTAAAAGCCGACATGAGGGCATTCAGGAGGAAGGTGTTCGAGTCGAATCCTAGCCGGATGATCACGGAGTAAATTTGGTAGGCATGTAAAATGTTTTCCGAGAAGGAGGAAGCATTGAGTGCGCTAAGTAAGGCGAACTTATCAGGCCTCACACCAGCGCAATACATTTGGGAGAAGAAAGAGAGAGATTCCTCAGGAAAACCAAACTGGATAAAGCCAGCGATAACGGAGGACCAGGAGACAACGTTTCTTTGGGGCATTTCGGCGAACAGGTTGAGAGCGCTGCCAAGATCTCCGCATCTAACGTAAACTTGGAGGAGATGATTGTGGAGAAAAAGGGTTGAAAGAAGTGTGTTTTTTATGAGTCGGGCGTGGATTGCCTTGCCGTGGTGCAGATTAAAGCTCCGCATGCAAGTTTTCAAGAAATCAGGGTAGGCTTGGTCTCCTCCGGTATGTATCTATGGGAAAATTTATGATGGTTGTGAGAGATCTATGTTATGGATGCAGCTGGCAAAATGTGTGGTCTCCTGAGTTGGGAAAAAGTAGTTAGAAAGAACACACAAGAAGGTAACATTTATCTTTGTTGCTGCAAATTCAGAGATTTGAGTGCATCGAGCGCAGCGAAAGCCCAGGCTTCTTTTGTACAGCATAATCGAAATTTTACAATTATCTGAAATGTATATTGTTTTTCACATTGTTTAGGCATTAAATTTGTATAATTTTTATACATCTTAAATAATAAAATAAATTTAACCTTAACTTTAATTATAATCTTTTAACAAGTTGTAACATTCTTATATAACACGTTTTTTTTTAAAAAAAAATAATTGCATAACTTTTCCTGTTAGTCACACTAGTTTGGAAGCTACAAGGTCCCTTTAAGAAACACAAATTATATTTATTAAAATATTATTTGCAATTATTATGGCTCACATTGTTAGAAGTATTGCATCTTAATCATATTATATTAATACTATATTATGATCCTAACTTAGGTTAAAAATATGGAAGGACTTTAACGGTACCCTCTTTATATTATAATGTAATTTTATTTTTAATAAGATGAACAAAAACATCAAATGAATAATTCTCCATTTCAACCCACCAACCAAAACCAAACTCATTAGGATATTAAATTTATGGCATCATATTCTTGTTGTGCTATCATATTGCACTTCAGGTAAAATTTAACAAATAAATAAGTAATACCTAAACCAGAAATGATATATATTAAATGTTACTAATAGGTGTATTACATTTTAAATTAATATTAGTCAAAAATTATAATCATTTTATTTTTCAGTCAACTTAATTCACAAAAATCAAAATTGGTTAAGTATTAGTGTCAATTTCATCCACTTTTTTACATAGAAACAAATATGATTGAAATGTCGTAAATTAGTACAATTCATTCTTAATATTAATTTCTTTTAGTTACATTCTTTTTTGCGGTTTTAATTATATTATAATAACAATTAACTTAGATAATATATATGACTAAAAATAGTATCATTCTACCGATGATATTTTTTTAGATGTTTGACATTCCAAGTTTTAGGAACATGTTTGCTAGCCTCAGTTACTAGTATGTATGCCGTGCTTTAGAGTATGGCCGTAAGAAATTGCCATTTAAAGTTGAGAATAATATGTTTTTACAAATTGTTTTCCCGATAGCCTCTATGTTTTGGAGGATTAAGTCTCCCACTTCAACACTATTGTCTCAG
Organism: Nepenthes gracilis; assembly: GCA_033239525.1. Lineage (NCBI taxonomy): Eukaryota > Viridiplantae > Streptophyta > Magnoliopsida > Caryophyllales > Nepenthaceae > Nepenthes > Nepenthes gracilis. The sequence continues at coordinate 155,813 of BSYO01000018.1, read as the reverse complement.
GAACCGTATATATTGGGATGGATCATATCGAGCATTCTAACAAGTAGGGTGCCTAATCTCAACTATGATAACTACCTCTACTTCTAAGTATTGGCTATATGACATCTCCTTAGTGGCTTCCTTGGGTGTAGTTCCTTAAGCCCATGACATTTCAAGGAGTTTATTTATCCAAACTCCAAAATCTTGTCTAGCTTGGCTAGTAGTTCACTAAGAAAGGCATGATTGATCATTTTTGTTTGTTCATTTGCTAATGGGTATGACATGGACATGTGGACCACTAAAATGATCAGCCCTTTATAGTACATTATCAGTCGCTTTCCTTAGAATTAAATATCATTGTCAATTCTAATGACTCTACTCATGATACTATAACACACTAGCTCCATCTCATTATTTACTGTCAACTTTGCCAGGAGCACTATTCCCACCCATTTTATAAAATAGCCTATGCTGATCTGACGGGGAGTTCATAATAAGAAAGGGTAGCCGAGCTTAACAACCAAGAGGGCAGATTACTACTCGGCAAATCAGCGAGGGGCATGGCTGGAGCAATGACAGCAAGTGTACCTGTTATGACAGATTTAGAGGCAACCAGTTGAGCTGTTAGTTGTTAGCAGTATAATTCTTATATTCTTTTGTATTGCTTATGTATTCTTGTACTGATTCAGTAGACTGCTAAGCATAAATAGCCACGTACAGCATCATTTCAAAGGCGATGAAGAAGTACTGCAAAGCAAATTCTAGTCCCTGAATTTTGTCTAAACCGGAACCAGTCGTCACTGGTATTTCTTGTTGCAATTGAGGACAACAGACGTACCGCCTCTTTATAATTGGTTTCAGAGAATTCAATCCTAGTGGCGTAAGGCAAAGGGTCCGGTCTCCGTAACTCTAAACCTGAACTTGCACAACACAAACAACAAACAAGAGGTCAGAGGTCCGGCGGAATTTCTCCCACCATGGCCACTCCGACGCTCAAGTCAGCAAGTTCCAGCAATGAACGGAAATGGCGCACACGGCAAGCGGTGCGCGAATGGATGCTAATGAAACGTGAGTGATGTGTATGTTTTAGAATGGTGGATGCAATGAGCAGGTTGTGGAAGGCCTGGCTTCCTTAATGCATCGCAATGGGTGGCTAACTTCCCGCTGCCTGAGTAGACTTGGGGAAGGTGATCGTGAGAGAAACAGGCTCATTCGTAACCACAGGAGGCGAGTCTCGTCTTGGCTCGACCGTTTTCTCTCTTGCGATCTGTTCTGATATGGAGAAGTTGGGATCCCCATCTCCGTGGGGAGAGGGAACTCTTATAGGCTTCTCCCCAGTGGACTCTAGGCGCCAGAATGCCCGTTGCTAAGGCTCCCTTGCCTTTGGTCGCTGACCGCCGGTCATGTCGGTTGTCGTTTTGCGGTGACGGGCAGGCTCATGGGCGCTGCCGGCCACGCCTGGTCTTCCCCTGAGCGGGAATTGGCTGGTTGTCTGCGGGTGGCTGCCTGAGACGTTTGGCACTGTGCCAGCCACTTCTCCATTGGCTGGCTTTTCCTCTTTCTTGTCGGTTTTCCGGCAGCGCATTAATGCGCTGCAGAGCGCTCGTCGTCTTCTGCCAACGGGGCGCCACTTATGCCTCCTACGCAATTGGGCTGGGCTCGATATCTCTCGTGGGCCTTGGCATTACTCGTGGGCCTTAACAGGGGACCCAACACTAGCCTCCCATGCCTGGGCCGGCCAGTGGTCGAGCCTGGCATGTTCCTTGGGTCCTCTTTGCGGCCTCACAGCCTTTCTCCTACCGTGCCACCGTTTGTCGTTTTCTGGACTCGCGCCTTCCCCAGGAGACTGCGCAGGCTTTTCTGATGCTGCCGTGACTCGTCAGCCTGATTGGTAAGATTCGCACGTCCTGGGTTGCATCTAATTAGGGGTCCTTCCTATTCCGTGAAAGACGTCTGCTGGTAGACGTGCTGCGCTGGGCAAGAGAATGGCTCCCATCTTGCCCATAAATAGGAGGGGCTCCTACGCAAGTGGAGCTCATCCCTTGGCTACCTTTGGAGAAGCAATGAGAAGATTCTGGCTCACCCCACCCTCGGTGGGGGTCTGAGAAGGAGTTGGATGGATCAGCCGGATACTCGTAGCCCTTGATCAAGACTATTCTAACTCTCGTGTCGCAGTCCGCTCCTCATGCTAATGAGAGTGGTTCGGCCACTCTGCTGTCGTCATGCACCCTCTCTTCGGGCTGTGGCTCGCCTGACGTGCGGCAAAGCCAAGGCGGAACCTCTGCGGGGATATTTCCCGCTGGCGGAGGGTGCCGCTCATGGTCTCCACCTCATTGAGTTCGAGCACAAACCGCAAAGAGGGAGCGGCCGGACCCTCAGCGAGGGAATTGCGGACTTTTTCCCCTACTTCCCCTGAGTGCTTTCGGCATCGGTGCTAATCCTGCCCCAGTGGATCACGCTACGGCAGCCTCCACCGCAGGGGGGTTGCTCCTCGTGGCCGCCTCCGCACGCTTGGTGAACGTCCGGTGGCTCTTGGCCGTGGTGATGTCATGTAGATCACGTTCCCTAAGCTCATCTGGGGAAGTCACGAGGGACCCGGGGCTTCGTACTGTCGTCTTTCTCGTACTATTGTTGTTGTAGATCTTGTACTTTGTAAGAAAGCATTAATTAATGAAAGAAGTAGCCCTTTTTTGCCTTAATTGTTTCCTTCTCTTGGCGCATGCTTGTTTTCCTTACTGAGTGTCTTCCCCTGGCGCTCTGCGTTCAGCCCTGTGGAAACGGAGGAACCACTATTGGCGGTCACGTCCCCTGGTGTGACAAGCGCATTAAATGTTTGCATCGTCAGGAGGCGATACGTCATGAAGACTTGTCTGGGAAACGCGCGAGGCTTCACGGGCTCTCCACATGGAGGGCACCCATTGGCCGAGCTCTGAGGCCCTTTGTCTTCTTAGCGCCGCCGTTTTTAGGAGAAAATCTGCCTATTTAAATGTGCTATGTTGTTATGGGGCTTTGCATTTCCTTGCCCGCGTGCTTAATAGTTGCTTGCTTTTTCTGTGTGCATTTTTACCACGTGCTCAATGGAGGATTCATCATACGAATCGGAGCGCTCCTCTGGCGAGTCGGAGTCTGGTTCTCACTTCCCTAGGGCTTCAGGTCTTGGACACACAGAAGGGGCCCGCTCTAAGGCTACTGTTGTGGGCCCTGCTCGATTTCTGCGGGTGCCTCTGGGTTTCGAGAGGGTAGAAGGCTCTGGCTCCTCCCGGGAACGCGCTCCGGGGAGGAGGGATCTCTTACTCCAGCAAACCACTAGGAGGCTCGAGAGCGCGGAGCGCGCGCGCAAGCCGCAATGGCTGAGGTGGAACAGCTGAGGGCTCGTGCGGCACATTTGGAGGACGCATGGGCTAAATCGGAAGCCAGGGCTTCGCGCCTCACTGGCCTTGATGTGGCCGCTCGAAGCCCGGCCTACGGGCCCTCAAGAGGAGAACGGGCAGCCGGCGGCAACACCATGGGGCCGAGGTCGCGAGGTTGTGGACAAAGCTGATGATAAGGCTTCTGCCAGAGCAAGTTGATCCTGCTCTGGAGAGGAGTTACCAAGATGCGATCCGGCTCAGCCGGAGGCTGGCCTCACTAGAGGATCCGAACTTCCGCGTCGGCGTCCTTGACCCCCGTAACTTCAGTGCCCGAACACGCGCGCAGCTAGTTGACTACCCAGCCTCAAGCTCTTCTACATGCCGTGCGGATCGCTAGCGGATAGCCACCATTATCGTTGTGTCTTTCCTTTTTTTACGGTCGTTGTAATAAGATTCGCTGCTGTAATAAAATTCGTTATTTTGTCGTACTGCTTCGTCTTCTAAATTTCCGTCCTTCGTTTTATATTTCCATGCGCCCCTTCGTGGGTTTCGCTATCGTGAGCCCTCATTTAATGCGGAGGTGCCAGCGTGGATTTCTGTCAGACGGCTGAGGCGATGCGCTTGTCAGTCTGGCGTCTGGGCATGATTACGGGTGACTTCGGGCCCTGCGATGCGCTACAAAGCTGGCACGTGTCCCAGTCACCTGCGGTGGGCATCGCTTAGGTTTCCCCCTGCTGGCCTTCCGTTGCTTATTTAAACCAGTCAGGACAGCTTATTCCTCTTACTGAGATTTTTCATGTAGCTAACCCACGTCGAGAGAGAGAGAGGCATGGCAAAAAAGAGAGAGAGTTCTTCTTCTTCCCAGGCTCCCAGGGCGAGTCGCCATGGCGTTCACAATACAAAATTCGTCCTGATGGCGAGTGCTATCGCCGCCCTTGTAGTCGATTACAGCATCCCCAGCGACTGGAGTTACCGTACTCCCGGCACCTTTGACAGAGCCAACGCCCCCCCAGCGGGCTACGTCGCAGTCTACAAGCACCACCTGAGAGGGGGGCTCCGTTATCCCATGCCGTGTACGCTGTATGCTTTGGTGGATGCGTTGGGAGTCCCAATGGCGAGGCTTCATCCCAACGCTTTGCGTTACTTGGTGTCCCTGTGCATCTTCGCTCACCTCCAGAGCGGCTCTTTTGACGCTAAGGCCGCCAGACTGATTTTTCGCTTCACCGAGTCGGAGGACTGGGTGTCGATATCGCCCAAGATGGGCTTCCATTTTCGGGGAACCAATCCCGATTCGGTGAAGGGCTGGAAGGACCGATTCTTCTTTCTGCAAGAGCCTCCTGATTCAGAGCTTTCTCACGTGTGGGGCCTGATTTCAGGATTCTTCCTGGAGAAGCCGCCGGCAGAGGATGCTGTGGGGGCGGCAGAATTGATAACCGCCATCCAGTCTCAGGAGGAGAAGTTCTCCATTCAGGGTTATTTTTTGATGTCTATCACATTTGAGGCCTCCAAGTGGGGGCCTTCATCTGGATGGAGAGTCGTCGGTCCGAGCAAGAGAGAGCCTGGTGGAGCTACCACTTCCCGATCGTCTGGAGGGGACGAGGAGGAGAGCTGCTCGCTGCTGGAGTCATCCTTAGACGACGATGAGGTTGAGGCTCCCCTAAAGAGGTTGAGGGAGCCCGGAGGGACTTCAACACGGAGGTCCCAAAGACAAGCTGCGAGTTCTTCAGTTGAGGTTCAGAGTCCGGCCCCGAAGGCGGCTACGAGCGCAGCCACCATGGGGGAGACCGCTAGACCGTCGTTGACTTCGGCCGCGGGGCTAGCCGTTCTCGAGGTCTACGAGGCGGAGTCTTAACCCGCTGGGGGCCTCTCTCGCATTCCGCTACTGAAGCATTCGTGGGTGCAGCTCCGAGAGTGGTGGACGACGTTTTGGACCTTGATGACCCGAAGGGGCCACTCTCGGCGGCACCCGCACCGACGTCGGAGACAGGGTGACCTGCGGTGCCGACTGTTATTTTTGTGGAGCCCATTTCGGAGGGCAGGATCCTCGAGGACATAGCTTCACCGTCGGAGGAAGGAGTCGCGCTGGTCGCTGATCCGTCGGGAGCTAGTGAGGGGGCAGTCGGGACGTCTTCGGGGTTGGAGCCCCCGAACGCACCTACGGCTATCACCCTTCCAGCTAGCTTGGCCCCGGCGGGTGAAGGAGAGGAGCCTCAGGAAGGGGCTCCGCCAGGTGATCTTGCATACTCTCCGAGCGCTGCTCCCACTCAGGTACAACTGCTTCGATCTGGCTTTCCCCTGCTGTTGCATGTCTTGGGGATTCCTCTAATGTCGCCTCCTTTGCAGGCTTCTGGAGGTGCCGATCCTTTTTACGAGCTGACCGCCTTCCTCCACGAGGGCTTCCATCGCGAGCAGGAGGCCATCCATCACGCATGGGCCTGGTCGCCTCCCTTCGAGAGGATAGCGAATGGGTGCAAGAGAAGAACAGGCGCTTGCGGCTAAAAGTGGCACACCCGGAAGCCCCGCTCGTTGCTATGGAGGACGAACGCACGCATGGCCAAAAACATGGTTGGTCGGCTTACTCCATCGGAGTCGCAGCTCTTGTTGGAGACTCAGTATTGGGACGGTATTCACTTGTGCCGCAAGATCGCTTCCCTGGTGGCTCCTCACGTACCAGAAGGAGTCTTTCATCTGGGGAACGCCAGGATCCGGGAGGCGTCTCGCCTGAGGAACTTCCACGAGGAGGTCGTTCCGTCCTGTCCACCCGAGTAGTCTTTATCTATATAGGTTGCTAGGTTGCCCTTTGTCATTATCCCTTGCTTCTGTATCTCGCTTGTTCCTGATAAATAACTAAAGAGTGGCTCTTTCTTCTTTCGCAGTTGTTCTCTTCTAATTTGGTATGCTACTCACAACTTTCGTTTAATATGATCCGTGGGGTCACACCCCGTACTTGAATGTCAAGCTCGTAGAGCTATTGTCGCTAAAGCCCTGTCCAGGCGCCTTCTTGCGCTGTGCTCGTCCTTTGTCAGAAGAGGATGTCGTCGCAACTCATAGGTTTGATGGAAAGCTCGATCCGGTAGGGCGGATGTCATCGCAAGTCCCGTGAAACCACAACAAAGGGGCGATCGGGTTTTCAGGCCATGGCCACCGGGTTCCGGGTCTAGGCCTTGGTCACGTGGTATACGCTAGAGGTGTGTGGCCCCTACTCAAGGCGTCGTAATCACCATGTTTAAGGTCCTAGCCCTCGACCATTGTAGACTAAGGGTGCTCTCTCTCGCATGAGAAGGTCGCTGCACGCCTGCAATATTTGCCCCCTAAGATTTTTGTTGACCGAGAATTGGGAAGCCTCCAAAGCCCCTAGGCCTAACGTTTTGACCGCCTGGGTCGATTGGCGTAGAGCCATAATAGATGAATGTCCTTTCAGACTTGCTTGCCGCACGGGCGAGATTCTTCGTGGCCACTCACGGGCCGCTTGGCGCACGACCAAGGGTTTGCTTTACGGACGGACGATTGTCCTACCGACTTAGGGGCAGTCTAGGTCGTTTTGATTTAAGAATGCCATGCATGTCAACAATTCACACAAATGGAGATGCAAAATAACAGGAAAAGTGATTTTACTAACAAAAAGCATTACACATGTACAAGCATTCGCCATGGTGCACATGCGTGTCTTACCTGGGTTGATGTAGCGTTACTGGTAATACTTCCTTAAGTTGGCGGCGTTTCAAGTCCACGGACCAATTTGCCGTTCTGGGCGCGCAGCTTGTACGCTCCGCTCCGGAGGACTGCGGAGACGAGGAATGGTCCCTCCCACCCAGGGGAGAGTTTATTCCTGCTCGCGGTCTTTCCTGCCGCCTCTACGCTCCGGAAAACCAGATCTCCAACTTCGAGAAGACGCACCTTTACCCGCTTATTGTAGTACCGCGCGACGCGCTGCTGATAGGCCGGGGTCCGCAGTCGTGCCGAATCTCGAACCTCTGAGAGCAGGTCTAAACTTTCCCGGAGCCTCTGTGCGTTTCTGGCTGGGTCGAAGCACCTGACCCGCAGGCTTGGCATCCCCACTTCCACGGGGACCACAGCCTCAGCCCCAAAGCAGAGGTTGAAAGGCGTCTCCCTCGTCGGCTCCAGCGGGGTCGTTCAATACCACCAGAGTACGGATGGTAGCTCTTCAATCCATGAGCCCCCTACGTCTTCCAGTTTAGTCTTTAATCCGTGCAGCCACGTGCGGTTGGTGACCTCAACCTGTCCATTGGCCTGGGGATGTGCCACGGACGTATGGATCAGCTTGATGCGGAGATCGCGGTAGTACTTCGTAAATCACTTGCTGGTGAATTGGATTCCGTTGTCGGTCACTACGACCTCAGGAATCCTGAAGCGACAAATGATACCTTGACGGAGGAACTCCGTCGCATTCTGCTTGGTGATCTTGGCAAGAGGGACAGCTTCTACCAATTGAAATAGTCGATACCAACGATCAGGAATTTCCTTTGTCCGGAAGCCAAAGGTAGGGGCCCAAGTATGTTGAGCCTCCATTGCGCGAACGGCCATGGGGACTAGAGGCAATGCAGCTCCGTGTGTGGCTGATGCGTCATGGGGCCGTGGACCTAGCAACTCTCACACTTCCGGACGAACTCCATAGCGTCCCGCTTCATGGTTGGCCAATAGAACCCTTGCCGCATGACCTTGAACGCGAGGTTCTTGCCCCCGATGTGCGAGCCACATAGTCCAAGGTGTACTTCGCTCAGCGCGTACTCGGCTTCTTCCGGAGTAAGGCATTTCAGGAGTGGGGTGGAGTATCCCCGCCTATACAGTCTTCCGCTGAGGATCGTGTACCAACCTGCTATCTTCTTGATCCGCTTAGCCTCGTTGGCATCATCGAGGAGGGTTCATTCGATCAGGTAATTCACATACGGCGTCATCCAATTGCTTCCTGCGTCGAGCCACTGTACCTCTTGGTCTTCAGCGTCAATGCTAGGCGCGGTTAGGACTTCCACAGGTTCTCAAGCGCTCTTGTTCCGGGATCCGTGAGCGCATCCCTGGCGGTTGGTCAAAGACGCTCGTTGCCGCACTGGGATATGCTCGATCACGAACCGGTCGAACTCAGGAATCAGGGTCTTCACCTTCGCCGAGTACATTACAAGTTGTGGGTTTGACACGTCGAAGTTCCCCTGCACCTGGCTGACCACAAGCTCGGACTCGCTGCGCACGACCAATGATCGCGCGGAACATTCCCTGGCTAGGCACAGGCCCGCTAGAAGGGCCTCATATTCTGCTACGTTGTTGGTGGTTAGGAAGGCGACGGAGCATGTAATCTCCGTACACTCCAGTGTCTTCAGCATGACTCCGGCTCCGCTGCCTACTTGAGTGGATGACTCGTCCACATTCAGGGTCCACGTTGGAGGATCGTGGTCCTCCACATTTCCTGGGTTGTCGGCATCTTCCGGAGCTGGGATTGCTGCCTCAACAATGAAATCGGCGAGGGCCTGTCCCTTCACGGCTGGCCGAGGCCGGAACTCCACGTCGAACTCTCCTAGCTCAACAGCCCACTTGACCAAACGCGTCGACGCGTTTCTCGCAATATGGACTTCGGGGCTCGATCTCACAATTTCGACGATCCGGTGGATCGAAGTAGGGCCACAGCTTCCGCGCCGATTAGATAAGGGCGAGCGCCATCTTTTCGGCGTGCGGATAGCGGGCCTCCACATCCATCAGCACTCGGCTTACGTAGTACACCGGCCGCTGCACGCCCTCGTGCTCCTCAACTAACACGAGGCTGAGGGCCGCTGCTGACGTAGCCAAGCAGAGGTAAAGGTCCTCTCCCTCGTGCGGTGAGCTCAAGAGTGGCGGGCTGGCGAGGTACGTCTTCGACTCTCTGAAAGCTTCATCGCATTCCTCGCTCCACCTGAACCCCAACGATTTGGTGCCCCTTAGTGCCTTGAAAAAGGGCAAGTACTTTTCTGCTGACTTGGCGAGGAATCGCGAAAGGGCCGCTATTCACCCGGTGAGTTTCTGCACTTCTTTTATCGCCCGCGAGGGGTTCAGTTCGAGGATGGCCTTGATCTTTTTTGGGTTAGCTTCGATACCACACTGGGACACGATGAAGCACAAAAATTTCCCCGAGGTCACTCCGAAGGCACACTTGGTGGGATTGAGCTTCATCCCGTGTCGCCGAAGGACCTGAAATGCCTCCTCCAGGTCGTTGACGTGGTCACTGGCGACCTTGCTCTTCACAAGCATGTCGTCGACGAATACCTCCACATTTCGTCCAATCTGGGCTTCAAACATATTGTTCACCAGGCGTTGATAGATTGCGCCAGCATTCTTGAATCCAAAGGGCATCATCTTGTAGCAGTATGTCCCCTGGTCAGTCATGAAGGAGGTATGCTCCTCATCCTCGGGGTGCATCCGAATCTGGTTGTAACCAGAATACACATCCATGAAACTCAGGAGCTAGTATCCAGACGTGGAATCCACGAGCTGGTCGATCCTGGGGAGAGGAAAGCTGTCCTTGGGGCAAGCCTTACTTACATCGGTGAAGTCAACGCACATCCGCCACTTGCCGCTGCTCTTCTTCACTAGCACGACGTTGGATAGCCACTTCGGATATTGAACTTCTCGGATGAATCTAGCATCCAAGGGTCTCCTCACTTCTTCCATTATGGCGACCAACTTCTCGACGGAGTGGTTCCTGCGCTTCTGCCGAACAGACTTTCGGCTCAAGTCAAGGCCCAACTTGTGGACAATCACTTCGACCGATATCCCGGGCATGTCAGCGGGACCCCAGGCAAACACGTCGGAGTTAGCCCTAAGGAAGGTAATTAGCCGACCGAGTTCTGCGGGCCGGAGAGATCTGCCCACGTTGACGCATCTTTTCGGTTTGGAAAGATTTAAAGGGACCACCTCGGTTTCTTCTCTTGACTGGGCCTGCTGCAGCAGGATTTCGTCGCGGAGGTCAAGATTTTCGTCTGGGTAGCATGGTACCGCGGGGTTGACCTGGGATAGGTAGCACGTCCATCCCATCTCCTGGTCTCCGAGGGCTTCTCCCACACCCCACGGGGGTGGGAACTTTACCTTCAGGTACAGGATGGACATCACGGCTCCGAAGGTCGTGAGGAAGGGTCTGCCCAATATGGCGTTGTAGACAGACAGTAGGTCAACAATGAGGAACGCCAGCTCTCGCGTTACGGAGCGCGGGTGAGTTCCCATAGTGACCTCCAGCAAGACTATCCCCTGTACAGGGACCGGCTCATTGTCAAGGCCGTACAAGGGTCCGCCGACAGCTTTCATCTAGCATCGTCTCAATCCGAGTTTGAAGAAGGCACTGAGATACAGTAAATTTTGTGAACTTTTATTATCGATGAAAACTCGTTTCAGCTGGTAGTCAACCCCACCGCCTGAAACGAGGGCAGATACAACAAGAGGATCAGTATGGGGGAGGTTACATGAGCCATATCGTCACTACTAAAGCTAATGACGTCATCCCTAACCCATATCCTCGCTCGCTTGTTGCTGAAAGTTGGCTCCGGCTTCCCACGCCCGGCGTCCACGATGGCCATGGTGGAGATCATGTTGACCACACCGGTAGCCGTGCGGCCCTTTGAGGCTCGCTAGCCTCACCATCTAAGGTTTCGGGTCCCTGCCCCAAACTCTTCACGAACCGTTTGAGGTGTCCGCGGCGGATTAGGTCCTCTATCTCTTGCTGTAGTGTCCGGCAGTTCTCAGTAGAGTGTCCCAGGCAGCGATGGTATTGGCAGTATTTGGTCTGGTCGCTGCCGCTGGGACCTTTCGGCGTTTTCGGCCACTTAAAGAACTTCTCGTCCTGGATCTGCATCAGGATGTTGGTACAGCTGTCGTTCAGAGGAGTCAGGGATGTCCGCCTGTAGTCCTTTCTGGGCCCCGGTGGAGGCCGCGGCTGCTTACGGTGTTCGGGGATGCGGTGGCTGTTGTTGTCCCTCTTTCGCCCGCCAGTTGTCTTGCGGGCCTCTCGGGGACAGTCCACTCGCTTAGGGCACTTCACCTCATTAGCCTCTTCGGCCGTGATGTACGCCTTGGCGATGGCCTCGATCTCCTGGAAGGTTTGAGAGCGCTGGTACGACAGGTGCTTGAAGAAATCCCCCGCCGCTAGCGTGGCAACCAAGGCGTTGAGCTTGGCTCGTGTGGGGATCCACCGCCTCGGTGATGAAACAATTGAGGAACCGCTTGAGGCTTTCGTCCAATTTCTACGAGGCGGATCATGCCACGGTTTGCCTTTCCTCTACTGCCGGAGGCAAATCGTCTCGGGAAATGTGCGGCTAGCTCGTCGAATGAGCGTATGAAATTCGGAGGGAGACCATGGAACGAGAGCAACGCGTCCCCCCTGAGGGTGACGGGAAAGCACTGGCACATCAGGGCCTCACTCGCTCCCTGCAGAGACAAGTGGGTACGGAAGCAGTTGAGATGGTCCATCGGATCTTTACTTCCGTCGTACCCCTCCAGGACTGGCATCTTAAACTTGTTCGGCAACGGCTGGGTCCGCAAGTCTATGGCGAAGGGCAATCTCCGAAGGTCGGCGGAGGATCACGTGGGCCTCTCCTTATGCAGGATGTCCCACAACACGTTGACTTTTTCCTCCATTGACGAGTCGGTTGCACCTCTCCGCGGTCCTGGAGGTGTGGTTGAGCTTGTCGGGGATGCCGACTCTCTGCTTGAGTGGGCCACTCGCTGTTGGAGCCCACCGCAGTCGGCCGCCCGTGGCCGCGAGAGTTGCGGGGATTACGCCGCTCAGGGCTGTCCCCCCGATCGCCACGGTTGGGATGGCTTTCCACCTCGTTAGGGTCGATTCTGTTGGGGACCGCTTGGGCCACGGCATTGTCGAGCTGGTTCGATCGTCTCCTGCGGGCCGCCGCACGGCACTTCGCTCTCTTGGAGGAGGAGGCCTGAGATGCTGGAGGGGCAACCCCCGGCCAAGGAGTTCCCGTGTGCTCACACAGGGTGTGGAGGACCAGCTCTATGTCACCCACGTCCGCAGCCAAGCGGTGGACGTCGGGCTGTGGATGAGTGTCCCCTTGGTTCTCGGTGTGGGAATCATCGTTCTGGGCGACGACCTCCATTATTGGAGCACTGGCTTGTGCTCTGGTGTTCACCATTTTCTTTTCTTCAGAAGAGAGGTGGGAAAGAGACACTAAGCTTCTCATTAATTTTCCACAGACGGTGCCAATATTGCGTCCTGGGTCCGCAGTTGTCATACGGATTAGGGAGCCGTCAGATTCCCAAGCACGTGGTGGCGTCAGCCAAAGGGTCTGGTCTCCGTAGCTCTAAACCTGGACCTGCATAACGCAAACAACAAACAAGAGGTCAGAGGTCCGGCGGAATTTCTCCCACCACGGCCACTCCGATGCTCAAGTCAGCAAGTTCCCGCAATGACAGAAATGGCGCACGCGGCGAGCAGTGCACGAATGGATGCTGTTGAAACGTGAGTAATGTGTATGTTTTAGAATGATGGATATAATGAGCAGGTTGTGGAAGGCCTGACTTCCTTAATGCACCGTGGTGGGCGGCTAACTTCTCCCTGCCTGAGTAGACTTGGAGAAGGTTGTCGTGAGAGAAACGGGCTCACTCGTAACCACAGGAGGCGAGTCTCATCTTGCCTCGACCGTTTTCTCTCTTGTGATCTATTATGATATGGAGAAGTTGGGATCCCCATCTCCGTGGGGAGAGGGAGCTCTTATAGGCTCCTCCCCAGTGGACTTTAGGCACCAGAATACCCGTTGCTAGGGCTCACTTGCCTCTGGTCGCTGTCGCTGACCGCCGGTCATGTCGGCTGTTGTTTTGCGGTAATGGGTAGGCTCCTGGGCGCTGCAGGCCACGCCTGGTCTTCCCCTGAGCGGGGATTGGCTGGTTGTCTGCGAGCGGCTGCCGAGCCATTTGGCGCTGTGCCAGTCGCTTCTCTATTGGCTGGCTTTTCCTCTTTCCTGTCGGTTTTCCGGCAGCGCATTAATGCGCTGCAGGATGCTCGTCGTCTTCTGCCAGCGGAGTGCCACGTATGCCTCCTGCGCAGTTGGGCCGGGCTCGATATCTCTCGCGGGCCTTGGCATTGCTCGTGGGCCTTAACAGGGGACCCAACAGATATATATGAACTTTTATGGAATCCCTTATTGATTGAAGGGTAAAACCTATTTCCAATAAAATTAGAATTTTGTTATAAAAAAAATTCCAAAATATCTTTAAATTTATCACAAATTTATGACAAATCGAACAACAAACATTAAGAGAGAAAAGGTAATGAAATTATCAATACAAATGTCCTAAACATAAACTAGAACACATACTCAAGGAAGATGAAAAAATGAACTTGATTAAAAGCTTAAGAAATGGCAAAAACTCTTTTCCTTCTCTTCTTCCTACTCTCACAATTTAGTGCTCAAAGCATATTTTAAAATAACTTACACTAACTTCTAAAACACAAAGCAAAATTGTCTTAAAAATAATGTTGGTGTTTGAATGCTAGATGTTGGGATGTTGGCATTCAAACATTAGCAATTGGCTTCTGAACACTTAGGGAAAAACCTCCTTGAACAACTTCCATGCACGTATTTTTTTTATATACATATTAAGTTTGCCCATTCTATTTTTAAATACACGTATGCATTATGCGTGTATCAGGTGAATACATTCTGATTTTCATACATATGTATCTTTCGCACATACATTATGCATGGCTCATCTCCAATAAAGAAATATTTGTACAAAATGGTAGGGGATTTATAAGAAAACAACTCATGTTAACAAATTTCCTGTCATAACATTGTGAGTGACAGTACTATCATCGTAATATCTTGACACACTTCAAACTTTTCTCTTTTTACCCCTTTAGTTATCATATCCGATCTATTATTATCGATCATCATTTATTAGGTGTCAACAATTTCGCATAAAAGACCATTTATCACCCAATGATATTATACATCTATATATTTTATCTTGAATGAATATCTTTGCAATGATGGATGGTACTTTGATTATTACAAAGCAACGCGTAGTGGTTTTGCGTAAAATCGGGTTCTTAAATTAATTTCTCCATCCACATCATTTCCTTACTAATTCCATCACTACAATAAACTTGACTTTAATTATAGAAAACGCAACACAAATTTGTAGCTTTGATTGTCAAATATAGCTCCTTTCCAAAAGCTTGATCAAATATCCATAAGTTAAATTTTGAAAATCGATGTCGTTTATCGAGCCAACATTCGTAGACTCAACTGAAATAGGCTTGTCATTATTAAAGCACAATCATACTATGAATGTGACATCCTGAATATTTTTAGTTTTATTATTTTATAAGAATAAATTATCGGATTAGTTGAGATAAATATTTGACTATTTTAGTGACTATTTTGGATACAAAATTTCATATTTTAGCCTAATAAATTTAGAGTATTTGGATCGATAGACTGTATTTGAATATTTGAATCCTCAATTTAAGTTTAGATTGATTAGTAAATTAATTTAAAATAGTTTAATTACAAACCAAACTAATTAAATAAATAATTATCGGGTGGACCTTAGTGTATTATAAATTTATTGGCTAAAAATGTAATTAATTTTAAAAGAAATTAAAATATTAGAAATAGTGATTAAAATTTTAAATATAGTTGTAAGGATAATTAGATAATTAACTAATTAATATATTTAATTAAAGGTAAATAAATATGTAAATAAATAAATATATATATATTAATAATTTATAATGATAGTAATAAATAATAATAATAAATATTATTAAATATTATTAAATGATAATAATATTGATAAGGGGATATCAATGAAAAACAAATAATAATAATAAATTATTAAATAATAATAATAATAATAATAATAGGAAATGAATGAAAAATAGAAGGAAGGAAAATTGACGCCAAAATAAAAATCTGTTGGGCCCCAGTATAAGGGCCCATAGAAGCACAGCCCAGAAGCCCCACACGGAAGGCCCAGAAAGGCGCCCATGAGTCAGAAAGGCTGGACGACCCGAGAGGCCCAAAGCAGAGGCTGATGGACCAAAGACCAAGACCACAACAGAACCTCAAAAGGTTCGTCCGCTCGTAAGGAAGCTCAAGGACATCGCTAACGACATCCAAGTACACGGACAGGAAAAAGACCGAGAACCCTAGAAATCCTGCCGAGTCTCAAAACTGTCCGAGAAATCAAAGAAGAAACTCCAAGGCTTTCCCCAAAAGATCCTCCGAGAGCAGCCTCCTCTTACGAGTCCGCGAACTCACAAGCAGCACCACCCGAGGACGAGGATTGCCCTATGCACGACAGGGGATGCCAGCTAAGCAACTTCGCCGATTCCCAAGGAAACCTGCAACCACTGCCAATCTCCGTCTAAACAGGGCACGCCTGGTCAAATCAAGACTGACGTCTAAACCCCGCATGCCTGACACGCCTAGGCCTACCAACGGCGCCAGCCGCGTGCCATCCGGCGCACGTCAGCAATATTAAACGAGGCCAAGTGGGGCCTTTGCCTGATTTATCCCGGCCACCGATGGTCGCCACGTGTCTTCTCACCGTCGGCATGATCTTTACTATAAATACCCAGTGAAGTCCCTTTCCACAGGACCGGATCTTCTTCCCCAAACTTGCTCCAGAAAGAAGGAAAAAGGCCCACTACCTCTCGATCGCTCAATCCCTCTCTTCCCAACAAAACGAAACAAAAAGAGTGAAGAAGCATCCCAACGAGGGTAGTAGAGCCTTCCAGTGAGCGATATCCCCTAGGAAAGAGATACAAAACAAGAGACAAGGAAGGGATTAACCCTAACACTTATACTTTGTAAAGACTTCCACCCATATAGTGAAGCATTTCTAAAGGCCCTGAGCCTCGTGATTTTTCCTCCTCAGTTAAGATGAGGCTTTCCACATAAAAATCCGGTCTTAATCTCCCTCTCGTACCCAACATCTCAAATATTTGTGTTGCTTGGAAACCACGGATCCGACTGGACCCCGCGGATCCAGAACTCAACATTGGCGCCGTCTGTGGGAACCTGACAAAAGACTCATAAGCTCCCCCCTCACAGAACAACCAACGCCCTAAAGATGATGAGCAGACAAGACAGTACGTCCACCCGGAAAGAAAAACGCTACGACAGGTGCCTCCCATTGGGTGGCAGGATGAGCGACGGCCCCGGTACTAGCATGCGCAAGCTAGTATAGAAGGTGGACAGCCTCTCAAGAGCCGTTCATACCCTCCGAGAGAAGGTGGACGAGCAGTCCAAGGGCACGCGCCCCGAAAGTCCGCGCCCAGTAGTGCCCCAGAGGCGACAAGCGACGCAGGCTCCTGGCGAGTTGAGGGACTACCTCAACAGAAATAAGTCTATGAACCAGGCCCCGACGAAGAAAGGGCTCAAAAGGCTCTGGAAGACGGTCTTTGGACCCAAAATCGACGAAATAAGTCAGCCGGGAGGACGAGGGGACCCCTTGCCCCCAACGACAGAGGAAGGAAAAATAAGGGCGAGCGCCCAACTGAAGACCCAGGGGCCGTCCGGGCAAGATGAGCCCAGACAGATGGTCCTCGGAGGAGAGAGGCCATCCAGCCCGCTGGCCCTCACTGAGTCCCTCACCAACATCCTGAGGCAGATCAGGGACGAGGAGTTTCTAAGATGGCCCAAGGCATTGAAGAATTCAGAAGGAGGCGACCAGTGGGAGTACTGCCATTACCACTGCAGCCGCGGCCATGACACCGAGGACTGCAGGAAGCTCCAGGCGGAAATCGAGCGGCTGGTAATAGAGGGTTATCTCGACCACTTCCTGCCACGACCCGGGCACGGCCCCGCAGCGGCAGAGTGCAGCCGGTCACGCCGCTTGAAGGGCAAGGCCGTAATGGGCGTAGAGCACGCCTGGCCACCCGCTGGGGGTGCCAATACCGACGAGGTCAGCCCCAAACGTAGCTGTCGGAAGAGCCGGGGGAGCGGTAAAGGAGGAGCAGGAAGGCCCCAGCGCGCGGACTGATGTAACCAAAAGGCCTAGAAAGGCCCAGGAGGCCACGCAATGTAAAACGTGTACATCAATAAAATGTCCCTTATTTATTGTGAAGCGTTCTCATGCTCCTTCACCAACAATGAAGCAACTCACAGAACAAAACAAAAACTCGGCTGCTAACCGAGCGACCCCAAAGGTCGAGCAACAAAAACTCGGCTGCCAACCGAGCGACCCCGAGGCTCGGACCCAGTCGAGTAACAAAAACTACGCACAACCGAGCGACCCCGAGAGGTCGAGCAACAAAACTAAGTCACAACCGAGCGACCCCAGGTCGAGCAACAAAACTCGGCCGCAACCGAGCGACCAGAGGTCGGACCCCCGAGGTCGAGTAACAAAACTTCGGCCGCAACCGAGCGACCCCTGAGGTCGGACCCCGCAGGTCAAGCAACAAAAACTCGGCTATGACCGAGCGACCCCAAAGGTCGGACCCCAGAGGTCAAAACTCCAAAAACTCGGCGGTGACCGAGCGGCCCCAGAGGTCGAACCCCAAAGGTCAAAACTCCAAAAACTCGACTATGACCGAGCGACCCCAGAGGTCGGACCCCAGAAGTCAAAACTCCAAAAACTCGGCTATGACCGAGCGGCCCTAGAGGTCGAGCCCCAGAGGTCAAAACTCAAAAAACTCGGCTGTGACCGAGCGGCCCCAGAGGTCAAGAGGTCAAAAGGGTAAAAGCTGAAAGATCCTAAAAGGATCACACGCCCAAACTCAAGAAGTTAAAAGGCCGAGGATCTTAAAAAGATCACAAGCTCAAAGCTAAAAGTAAGACACCGTATATCGCGCCGCAAAAAAAAAAGGAAGAAGACACTCGTACAAGCGAGACAAAAAAAAAAGGGGCGTCCAAAGCTCTGATGCAAAAAGGACAAGTCTAATTCATAAAAACGAGTTTATGTACAGGTGTGACAAAATAAGAAAAAGAAACAACGTATCAAGGAAACGCCTCTCGACTCCCCCCTCCTTGAGCCTCTTGGGCTCCTAAAGAATCCGTCTGTTCCGCCGAAACTGGCTCCTCGGGCATGAGAGGTTCACCATCAGGCCCTGCTCGAGAAGGCCCAGGGAAAGGCCTCCCAGCAACGCCGTATAAGTCTTCTACGCTCAACGCGCTGGCGTTCCTGGGATCGAGGACGGCCACGGGAAACCGCGGACTGATCAGTCGCGCCACTTGGCGGCACATGCGGATGCCATCCCAGTATTTGCCATCCAACACCGGCGCCATCTCCGCAATCTGTACGGACATCCTCAGCCTCTCCTCCTGGCGAAGGATCCGATCCTGGAGGAGGCCCTGCCAAAGCCGCAGGAACTTGACGGTGTCCTCCAAAGAAGCAATCTTCTCCTTAGCTTCAGCCAGTTCTGCTTCCGCCCGTTGGACAGCCTCTCGAGCAACCCTCGAAGACCCCACTTCCAGGCGGGATTGGGCGATCACTCCCACCAGTTCGTTGAGGCCTCCAATAAGATCATGGGACTGCAGCAAAAAGGCTCATCAAAATACGAACGACTGAGAGCAAGGCAAGAAAAGAAACAGATGGTTACCTTAGAAACAAGAGGATTGTCCCCTGTGCCACGCTCCCAAGGGACCACGGAATCCTAAAGACAGCTCCTGGGCCCTCCAGGCACCCCCTCAGGCGCGGGCCCAGCGGCTATAAAAGGCACCAGAGGGCCTGCCTCAAAGTCAACATCCCCAAGAAACTCAGACGACCGCTCGACTTGGACAACAATAGGGCGCTCGGAAAGATCAATGGGCATGAACTCGTCGACGCTTAACTCCTCGACCTTCGCCACCTCTCGGATCGTCTCAGCCGTCATCCCCCTCTCAGAGTCCACCATGAAGTTCCCGCCTCCTATGTCCTCGGAAGGATGATCAATCCTGTCCGAGACGTCACCAGGAAAATCAACAGGAACTTCGAGGACAAAATCATCACAGGGCGAGACCTTCCGCCCCCGAGGACTCAGCAAGAGGATTAGCAGTAGAAGTGAAAGCGAGACCTTCCGCCCCCGAGGACTCAGCAAGAAGATTAGCAGTGGAAGTGAAAGCGAGACCTTCAGACCCCGAGGACTCAGGCAAAGAGCCGATCCTCGGCCTCTTAGTCGAGGAGCAGCCACGCTATCGTCGCCAAATCATCGATGTTGAAATCATCGTCATCGTCCCACCGAGGAAGGCTCAACGAAGGGCCCAGAGCCCCGAGCTCTGCGAGGAAGTTTTCACCGGGCGGTCTGCCGGGACCCCGATCCTCGGTATCCCGCTCTCCTCCTCGGTCTCTTCTTGGACTTCTCTCGGAGAAGGCTGCGGCGAAGCCTCGGCCCGCGGTCCCCACTTGGCTTCCTCGAAATTCTCGGAGGACAGCCAGATATTGCGCTTGTTCAGGTGAAAGCTCCCCAAATTGGCCAGCACCAAGTCCGTGAACTCCTTTACACTCTCCCTGTCCTCCTTCGAAGGGTCAGAACTATACTGGCTAGCCACCTTCCCCCACTTAAAGGGAATGGCCCAATGCTCGTGAACGTCAAGGAAGAAAAACTTATCCTTCCACCGCTTCGTGGAGTCCGGGTTACCTCCGCACATCAAGGAAAAGTCCGGGGGGGAGTCATTATAATCCAGTAAGGTTCTGTGTAAAGCGGAACATCACCTTGACCGTAAGAGCATTCAAGAGCTTCTAGTGGCACCGGAAGAAAACGCGCAAGGACACCAGGTACCTGACTGGATTTGGCTGAAGCCTAGCAAGAGGCACTCCGAGTGCTCTCATGATGTCGTAAAGCTCCTCTGCGATGGGGAACCGTAGCCCACCTTTGAGGTGGACCTCATAAACGGTAATGAAGCCGTCCTAAGGACACCATGCCCTATCATGCGACTTCGGGATGATCATGGCTGTGGACTCAGGAATTCGATATCGAGCCCGAATCACCGTAAGCTTGTCGAGTGTCACCATGGAGGCAATCTGTCTCACTCCGGGCGCCATGAACGACGAAAAACAAACAATGGAGGGAAACTCGAGCGACGAAAGAACGGAAAGCCTCAACACTCAAGAGGAGAAGACGAAATGCAGGTGCAAAAATGGAAAATTGGGGCAAGGAGGCGTTTAAATACTCCTGGAATTCAAAAAGGCGCACTCATTACCCTTGCCACGCGTCGACTGGCCATTCGTTTCGGAAGGACAATGGCCTTTCCTTCCCAAGGCGCCTGTCAGCGCGTCACATCAACCGGACACCACATTTAATGCTCCACAGGGAAAGGAAACGGCGGCGCTGGAAAGGTCTTGGACCCAGCAGAAGCCCTGGGACCACCTCCTACTAAGCTTAACACCGCACTCGCCCCAAGGACGCACATGCTCGGACGGCCGCTATGAAGGGCCTAATCAGGAACGCGGACTGTCGTACTCTGACTCATTCAGGAATGTCCGTATTAGGTCGTAAGCGCGCACGGCCAAATTCGAGCAGGAAGCAACCAACTCCTCTAGAAGATCAGCAACTTCATGCCAAACGGCCGAGAGCCTCGGGTCCTTTGGCATGGGGGGCTATATTGAGCCCCAGTATAAGGGCCCATAGAAGCACGGCCCAGAAGGCCCACGCGGAAGGCCCAGAAAGGCGCCCATGAGCCAGAAAGGCTGGACGGCCCGAGAGGTCCAAAGCAGAGGCCGATGGACCAAAGACCAAGACCACAAACTCAGACCTCAACAGTCCGTCTCGCCGTAAGGAAGCTCGAGGACATCGCTAACGACATCCAAGTACACGAACAGGAAAAAGACCGAGAACCCTAGAAGTCCTGCCGAGTCTCAGAACCATCCGAAAAGTCAAAGAAGAAACTCCAAGGCTTTCCCCAAAAGATCCTCCGAGAGCGGCCTCCTCTTACGAGTCCGCGAACTCACAAGCAGCTCCACTCGAGGATGAGGACTGCCCTATGTACGACAGGGGATGCCAGCTAAGCAACTTCGCCGATTCCCAAGGAAACCTGCAACCACTGCCAATCTCCGTCTAAACAGGGCACGCCTGGTCAAATCAAGACTGACGCCTAAACCCCGCATGCCTGACACGCCTAGGCCTACCAACGGCGCCAACCTCATGCCATCCCGCGCACGTCAGCAATATTAAACAAGGCTAGTGGGGCACTGCACAATTTATCGGCCACCCGATGGCTGCCACGTGTCTTCTCCCCGACGGCATGATCTTTACTATAAATACCCAGTGAAGTCCCTTTCCACAGGACCGGATCTTCTCCCCCAAACTTGCTCCAGAAAGAAGGAAAAAGGCCCACTACCTCTCGATCGCTCAATCCCTCTCTTCCCAGCGAAACGAAACAAAAAGAGTGAAGAAGCATCCCAACGTGGGTAGTAGAGCCTTTCAATGAGCGATATCCCCTAGGAAAGAGATACAAAACAAGAGACAATGAAGGAATTAACCCTAACACTTGTACTTTGTAAAGACTTCTACCCATATAATGAAACATTTCTAAAGGCCCTGAGCCTCGTGATTTTTTCTCCCCAATTAAGAGGAGGCTTTCCACATAAAAATTCGGTATTAATCTCCCTCTCGTACCTAACATCTCAAACTTTGTGTTGCTTGGAAACCATGGATCCGACTGGACCCCGCGGATCCAGAACGCAACAAAACCCAACCGAACCCCTAAAATCAAGGTAGAAGAAAGACTATAATTTTTTTTATTATATTGAGATCTAACCCAATCAATAATTACTTCGATTATTAATAAATTTATAGGTATGCCTGGTCCCCAAGAAATATCTTTTAGGCTTGCTATCCCTTCAATTTTATTTTATTATTATTATTTAATGATTGGTGATCATTAATCATGTGTCGATTTCGAAGATACTTGTGTTCCAATAGCTGGTCTTCAAATCTTTGTAGTCGTTCTTCATTATAACCCTTAAATTCTTCCATGGTAGATAGTTAAGCTCGATGACGACCAAACACGTTCACCATTTTGATTGTAGTTTTAACTCTTTAAGTTTTGTAATTACCAACTCATAAGATCTTTAAAATCAATATGATTTTTCAAGTTAGCTTGATAGAGAAGTTAATTTCCTACATTGTATTTGTACCGGTGATATGGTTGTGACATATTTGAAAATCTCTGAATTGATACTAACGTCTCTAATTTATTATTCTTCCCACTCCGTTATAGATATGAAGGCTCTGGATCATCGATAACTACTCTGAATAGATGGTCGATGTGCAACACTCCAAAAATCAAGGGCAAAACCGTCCTAATAGGAAATGGTGGAAATTTTACTCAATTGTGCGATTGTTGTCGATCAAACGAAGTTGGCATCTCCTTCTTTGGTATATGACAATACATGACGTATAGCATTGGGTTACGAAAGCGCCGCTAATCTTTTGTCGCTTATATGTTAAGAAAAGCGATGATCCGATCTCAGAATCTACAGTAAAAGACTTTGGTGGTCCTCTTCTCCCAAAAAGTTGAATTATAGAAATTTGCACGTTCACCGCTAGAGATCCACAAGTCAAAGTATTGAGAACTTATACTATGAACTGAGTTACTTTATATGAATGCCATCACAGGTTTTGTAGGAGTCTTCTGTACTCATATTTTATTGCCTCGACAACTTGTAAAATAAGAAAAGTTAGAACCTAACCTATACTAATACTCTGTCCTACCGATTCCCTCCTGATCCAAAATATCCCTGACCCCAAGCCCAAAATATGTGATATATTTCATGACTCAGGATTGTCAATAATATTCTAAGTTCTCAATGAAGCGCTATGAAATTTTTCTTAATCTAGAACAATCACTGATATATTAAATTCTCGAACTACTTAGCGAATTCAAACTTTAAAATACCAAACTTTGAAAGTACTCCAAAATATATACTATTCTCTACTTAGACTTGATTTATTAAAAATAAATCTAAATCCTCGAATATCATTAAATCACTTAATATCGTTAAATGTTATCAACTCTAAAAACTCTTAAGTAATCACACAAAACCTTAATTCTCTGATGCCATAAAATTGTAACGACCCCAACCCAAATCCTTAAACCCGACTTGGATCGTTCAAGTAAAAATCTCAATCATCTTGAAATTATCAATTATATGTCATAAATTATAATATCAATCAAAACAAATGAACTCAAAATTATCAAATCACTAAATTTATGACACCATAAATGATTATCATAATTTCATCATTAAATACACATCATAATACTAATAATAAATTACCTGAAATAAAAATAGTATAAGTGTCTATAATGTCAAGTCTTTAGAAATATAATCCCGATAAGTATCTAAAAGTTAATAAACCAATAAATAATTTCAAATCTCTTATCATGAAAGTCTTAATTTTCGAGATCACATTTATCTTGAATCTACATGACAATATGCGATCTCTTCTAGCCTAATATTAACTAGTCTACTTTGAAGTTAATAAAATATAAGAGTAAGTCGAATACCAAATAAATAAATATAATCCACAATAGAGAAATACAAATAAGTATCTCGGATAATAACATTAATCCTATAAAATTAATAATAGCATGTGATATACCAATCACAATTCGAGATTTAATAGCATGTCATGTCCACAATTCGAGATTTAATAACATGTCATGTCCACAATCCGAAAGCCATATGAACGACTGGATATCAATAATATAACATGAATTCCATCGAATCCGATTATCAATTTAATACAATATCACAATTGTACGAAATAATAATAATCTCTACAATATGAGATAACAATAATTTCATAAACTTTATTCTGCCATAGTGAACTAAAGATCATGTATTTACGCACCTAATAGCAGGATAGATACCACAAAATTACCTGGTATCTGTACTATTCCCACTACCCCTACAATCCTCCCAAAAATTATACTCATAGTGTACTCATACTATTTCTACTACCGTCGTCAATAACATCCCTGATATCATCCTCTAGATGATCATTAGGTTATAAATATCACTCATCAATATTAACAATTTCAACTTCCAGAATGAAATCGATATCGAAAAAGGATAGACTACTCTAAAGTTTCACAAACTCCCATTCATCTGGTTATCGTAGAGTCTTTACAAATTCTCCTTTGCTTATTTAAAAAATACTAATAATATTTACACACATGGTCAAAACCAACACAAAGAATCATTCATCACCGGAATAGGAAAAAAACCCAATAAACTCTGAATATTTTACCAATCTTTTTAAATGTCTTATTCGATTATCATCGATCTTCTAACTGTACCTAATCTTATTTCTAAGGCTATAAAATACCCTTTTATTTCATCACTACTGAACAAACTCATGATTCTCATCTATCTAACTATCCTGATTAATTCCACGATTGTCAATTAAAATAATAATTACTATTAATTTTCTCATCAATATATACACATGTAAATATACTTTATGTACATCTATTTTTCGATTGACCAACACATGTATCCAACTCGTATAAACAAGGGCACATGTTTGTCCACACACACACATAGATAAATATATGATATACATGCAAATCTCACACATACATTCAATTAAGAACATTATTATGCTTCCAAAACTTATGCGCACATATACGCTCAACACTAGAAGCTTGGTTGCGCATAGCTGATTATCGTCCTCCTCCTTCGAAGAATAGCTCAAAGTATCATCTACCACAATTAACTTTCCAACATTTATATATATATATATATATATATTCAAATCACGAATACAATAATTTTGGCCAAATCTATAAACAACTGATTTCACCATAGTGCCTCACAGAACACGTTCCGAACCATAAACAGAGCACGACGCCCTGCTCCTCGCCACCTTCCCATTCTCACAGAAAACAATGAAAAACCCAACTTCCCTTTTTCCACATGTAAAACAAAGATTTTGTAGAATAAGCACACAAAATTCATACCCTAATTCATCACGAAACTCCCATAACTTTCGAGTCTTTATCCATCTGAGCCGTGGCTCTATATTTCCTAATTTGTCAATCTATAGCCAAAATACACTCAATTTCCCACAAATAACGGTGCAAAAATAGAAAAATAAGCATCAATGAGGAGAAGAAAAGATTTACTTGTAAAAAATAAGAATTTTACTTGCCTAAAACTGTAGCACAGCTAGGGTCTAGCAATGGTGGCAGCTTTAGCCCAAACCCGCAACGGCGACTTTGATTAGAGAGACGGTGGCGGCTTTGAACAGTTACGACGACACACCGTCCAGCACTGATCGACGACTACAGTTGCGGCTTTGCGCTACTTTGGCTCACTATTCCTCCCCCGCCTACACTCACGCCATCCCCTTTCTTAAATAATAGAAGATCGCCTTTTAGGGGTTCGGTTAGATTTTCATTCTGGCATCAATTTTCTTTCCTTCTCTTCTTCATTCGTTTCTTTTTATTATTAATATTAATATTAATATTAATTTATTTTTATTTATTTATTTATTATTAATATCCCTTTATCAATATTATTATTATTATCATTCAATAGTATTTAATAACATTTATTATCATTATTATTTATTACTATCATTATAAGTTATCATAGGTATATATTTACATATTTATTTATCTCTAATTAAAATATTAATTAGTTAATTATCTAATTATCCTTACAAATATATTCAAAATTTTAATCACAATTTCTAATATTTTAACTTCTTTTAAATTTAATTATATTTTTAGCCAATAAATTTTTGATACACTAAGATCTACCCAATAATTATTTATTTAAATAGTTTGATTTGTAATTAAACTATTTTAAATTAATCCACTAATCAATCAAAATTTAAGTTAAGGATTCAAGTATTCAAACGCAATCCATCAATCTAAATATTTTAAACTTATTAGGCCTAAATATAAAATTTTATACCCAAAATAATCACTAAAATAGTCAGATATTTATTGTAACTAATCCAAAATTTTATTTTTATAAAATAATAAAATTAGAAATATTTCGGATATCACGCTAAAAATACCCTATAGATACTTTAGAATCCACTTCACAATAAATCAATACTCCTTTAAAGGATTTAAAAGGAATTGACTAACTGTTTCAATCATATAAACAGTAATCAACTTCGTATAGTCATTTTATACATCAAGCTACCCACCCCCGAAGAATATGAGATTTGTTTTATGTCCACCTTCTCTTCTTCCGAAAAAAGACTTTGTTGATACTTAATTTAAAGTGATTGTTGAAAGGAATACTGACTGATTTTGTTATGAAACACTTTTTTAACATTACTTTTTTGACACATCCACACTTTTTTCTCCTTTCGGCCACAAATATATTGCCTGTCCTAAGTCCTTCATAACAAAAAACTTGCTAAATTGCTTCTTCTCCTCACCAATTCGAAGCACATTTTACCCAACAATGAGCGTATTATTAATATAGAGTAAGAAGATAACAAAATATGTTTTGATAACCTTTGTATAAAAACAAAATAGTCAGAATTACTCATCGAGTTGCCTTACTTCATCATAATAGATTTGAACTTTTTGTACCATTATCAAGGAGCTCAATTTTGTCATTAAATTCTTTTCTTCAAACGGCATACGATGTCATTTCATTTAACATCAAATTCTTTTAGTTTCTCCATGTCAATTTCCTCCTTAAGATCATTATGGAGAAATGTCACCCTCACATCTAGTTGTACCACTTCAAGGTTTAGACACTTAGCTAATTCGAGAACAGTTCAAATAGAAAACATCTTTATCACATGAGTATAATTCTCCTTTAAATCGATGTCCTTCTTTTGATTAAATCCTTTCTCAATCAATCTCACCTTATGCTTTGGTTTTGGATTGTTCTTATTAGATTTCAATATGAACACTCATTTGTTCTTGAGTTCTCTCTTACCTTTAGATAATTTCACCATAACAAATGTGTAATTTTCATATAAAGATTTCATTCTGTCTTATATTACATTTATTATGATAATCCTCCATCACTTATTCATAGTTTTACCTGATAAGTATGTGGTAAGACATCGATTTCTCATAAATTATCAAAGTGGAACAAAAATATAGGCTTTGGGATGTCAAGATAAGCATCATCATGGACTTCAACGTGAATATCATCTGCCTTCTTGAAACTACAAACATCATAGTTTTCATCACTTTGTCATCATTAGAATACCATTGTTAACCTCGATTAATGACGATGTCAATGGCATAGACTCCTTGTGATATAAGTGGTCATTGCTATGATAAACCACCTTTGTAACATTGCTAATGTTTTCGATGGTCTTATTCTCGATGAGCACAACATCTCTCAATCTTACAAACTTTTCCTCTACTAGATCTTTAAACTGTAACCAAATTTATTTTCTCTATAACTAAGAAAAATACACTGCCATATTTTCATGTCAAATTTAGATCTTTCATCCTTAGGAATATGGACAAAGAATTTTCAATCAAACACTTTCAAGTGATTATATGACACCTATTTCCCAAACTAGGCTTAGTTGAGAACTTTATTGTTTTAAGAAATGCTAGGTGAGATATTAATTATATAAGTCATGACATTTAAGGATTTTCCTTAAAAAAAAAAATAAGGCTGCTTCTCCTCCAAATGTACACTAAACCCTCTAAAAAGAATATGCCCTTTCATTGTGGCCTCTTCAATGGAATTTGTTGGAGCTGAATGCCTCGCAAACAATAATATGAATCAAATAATACAGTGCGCTCTTTTCCATTGTCACTATAGATGATAATAGTATATGGATCTAGGCAGTTGAAATCCTATGAGACTAGGTATATGCTACACAATATTGAGCTCGTGGCTATAATATTTACATCAAAGATTTAGAGGGAGCTTTTAAAGGAGCCATGTATGTATTCTCATAGAAGGAACTTAATATAAAATATAGAGGATTATTGGACCTTTTAAAGGATTATATCTATAATATTCAGTAAAAGTTAGAGAAGGCTAATGCCATGGCTGATACATTGAGTGGAAATTTTATGGGACATAGTGCCTATTTGAGGATATGTGAGTGGCATATATTAGACAAACGTGAAGGATTGCCAGCTGTACCTGCATTAGAATGAATCTTAGGCGATGGTGTCACACATTTAGGTTTAACCAATGTTCATTAATCAGATCAAAGAGACTATAGAAAGGATCTTTTGCATGTAGCAATCCGCTAAGACATGGGTAATAAAGCACAAGTAGGTTTTCACCTTGGTGATAGTTGTAATACTCAATTTTTAATTAATTTATTTTAATATTAATAATTTATTTTAGGTATGTTAATAATAATTATATAATAAAAATTTCAATGAAAATTTTAAAAATGGAAGCATGCTTAATGCATAATGCATGCCTGACGTATACTTATACTTATTTTGAACAGATTATGCGCGCACCAAGGAGCGCCTCTAGGGCGCTCAAGTATGTTTTGGGTAAATTGCTCATGCCTAAGCTATACTTGAGGTGATGCTCGTACATTGAATTGGCAGATTGCTTGAACCTAGACTGTGCTTAAGGCAATACTTGTGCACAATTGGAGAATGGAACGATACTTAATGTACACTTGACCAGTGCTTGTGAGCTGATTTATGTATATAAGCACACTTGACACTACTTTTTGGCAGATTTTACGGGAAAGAATAGAAAGGAAACAGAAAGAATAAGGAAGGAAGAAAAGAAAGAGAAACGAGGTAATTTTAAAACATTATTTTGTTAGATTTATAAGATTTAATATTAAAGGTAAGTATTCATAAATTCAATCTTTGATTTATTTTAATTTTCTTCTACTTTTATTTATATTTGGTGGTTTATTGTATATGTATGGTATATTTTACATCCCCACATTGAATACTTGTGCATGCATGTGTTTTTACCAATTGTTTTGAAATTTTATTTTGGTTTTACTAAATGCTTGATGAGTTTGTTTTTTAAAAAATGAGTATATATTTTAAAATTTTATATTTATATATATAATATTTATAAAAAAAATTATGATAACTTATATTTGGGCTTTACATGTGGTATTCTATGTATATATTTTCAGTATCATTTCGATATTATACTCCCACAAAGTGAAAAATTTTATATTTACACTTCCTTAAAGTGAAAGTTTTGTAATTTTTTGACAAATAAAAACAGTTTTGGACATTTATTATAGAGCCTCCCGATTTAGTATTTTATTGATAACCATCGTAAGAAATTGAATAAAATTAATATATTCGGATATTTTAATATATTTAAACAAATTTGAGAACTATGCTTATCATCCACCGGTGGTAAAAGAAAATAACATTTAACCTCGTCTATATGAAATAATATATGAAAGGCATGTCTATGGGTCTAAATAGTAGCAATTCGACTTAAGATTATTAAGAGTACGTGTAATCTTTTTTTAAAGTTAGTATTTTGACCTTTGATTCTCAAATTTTAGTATGTTTTAAATTTTGATATTTTTGCTTATATTTGATTTGATATTCAATATATTTGATTTGAGACTTGTTGGTTTTAACCACCATTTAAATTTATGATATCGGACTTTAGATGATTTCGTATATTTAGATTATTTGATATTTATATTCTGGATTATAAATTTTATGTATGAAATCATATTTACACATTTTGCATGTTTAAACCTTTGATTTGTGTTGGGTTTTGTACATAATTTATTGTTTTCATTTTCTTGCTCTGATTTATAGATATATATATATATATTTTTGTTATATATATATATATATATATATATACTAATACTTATTGATAAATGGCTTATGATTTTACCATTTTTAATCTTTTCAAATTAAAGAGTTAAAGATTGCTTACAGAGAGCTCAGATGAAGACGCTTACAACAATTTTGTTATGCTTTGTAATTATTAGACTTGTAATTGGGTTTTTATTTGTATCTCCGATGTACATTTGGTACAAAGAGGATTATGTATAGGTTGATGTTAGTATATTGTATTTTAATGAAGATAATTTTTGGATTATTTTAATATTGAGATTGTGACATTTTTGATTTATGTAGGATTTGATCATGTGATTTTGCGTTATTTGGGATGTTACTTTCCTTTCGATTGCATAGCAAGTCATAACTAGTATTTGATGTCCAAACATGTTGTTCGAAGAGATCTTATGATTATTGACATAGTTGTTATTATCACCAACTTTGATATTTTTGTCTGGTTCAACTCGATATTTGGTATTTTATTTGTGTATATCCTTTAGTTGGTTATTTATTTCGTGGATTAATAATAATGATTATTATTAATTATTACCTATTTTTTATTCGAATTTGTGACAATAATAGTATACTAAGATACCACAGCCGGTTATGTGTTTCGAAGATCAAGGACTTCCATAGAGAGATTCCTAAAAATGACCACCATTCTAGATATACAATATATCTAGATAACACCAAAATATACTGGTATCTGAATCAAAATTTTCTAGTGGAGCGAGTTAAAGAAGGATGTAATGGACCATGTATCTAGATGCTTGATATGCTAGCAAGTTTAGGAGGAATGTCAATGGCTAGCTAGAGGCTGTAGTCGATGCCCATACCAAGTTGAAAATGCAAGCATAATGCAATACTTTTTATTTCTAGACTTTTGAAGATGATACATGAAACTAATACAATTTGGGTAATTATTGATTGATTGACAAAATTAATTTACTTCCTGACAATATCTGAGTGAACATTTTAATTAGACCATCTTGCAAGGATATGTATCGATGAGATCATGAGATTTCACAGAATTTCAGTAACTATCTTGTCTAACATAGACCCATGATTCGTATCACACTATTGGTGGAGTCTATACCAAGATTTGGGGATAAATTTAAAATTTAGCACAACCTTTGTTGCACAAATATACAAACAATATGAGTGGACCATTTGGACCTTAGAATATATGCTGTAACTATTTGTGCTCGACCTTGGAGGCAACTAGAATTCCCATTTACCTATCGCAAAGTTTATATATAATAATAATTATCTATAAAGTATTAGTATGACTCATGTTGAGGCACTTTTATGGGTAAAAGTGTCATTTACTAGTTAGTTGCAAGGACGTTGGTGACTAGAAAATTATAATATATTGTCCATTTTGGTATAAAGGGGAATCTTTGACCACATTTTATTAGACATTTCAAAATCTTAAGATGCATCAATAAATTAGCCTACAAACTTGATACTACCACCAACCTTATCTATGATATATAACGCATTCTTTGTATCTATACTATGAAATTATGTGCATAACTTAAACCCATGTGATTGATTACTTCTTGTATGTTTGCAAGAACCTATCATTTAAAGAGTAATCGGTGGAGATAATAGACTTTCGAAATAAGATTCTTTCATACAAAGTAATTTTGATAGTGAAGGTTTATTAGAAACATCACACTAAAAGAGAGGTGACATGACAGTGACGGGAGAACTTCAAAGATAAATATCAACATTTGTATGATGTATAAAAAAATATATATTTTGAGAACGAAATTTTTTAAAGAGGAAGAATTTAATGTGCTAGTATTTCAATTTAAAATTATTAAACTCTCAATTCAATGTGATTATCAATAAGAAAATTAGTGGGCTATTAAATACAGGTCAACTTGGGTTAAGTTCGTATTAAGATTAAACAAGTTAAATTTATATGACTATAAAAAAGATAATTTGATAATTTTTTATAAATAACCAATAATTATTTTAAATGTCGTAAAATAATAAATATGATGTATTATAATAATATGTGTTAGATATTTATGCCGATGAAATTAATATTATGCAAATTATTCAAATTAGTTTAATTAATTAAAAAAGAGAAAACAAATTTCACCCAAACAGTTCCTTATCCTTCTCCTCCATATTTCAGCAGCCATTAATGCACATTCATCCCCTTCCCTTTCTCGATCGACGGCCATGAACAACCATTAAAGATCAAAGTTTCGTCCCCTTCTTCTTCTTCCCTCATCATAGTGCATCGAATCAAAATCCAAGCACCATCGACTGTCTCCCTCTCTCTCCTCATTCATTCAGTCGGCCGCTCCCCTTCCTTCACCAGCCGCCTCATATATGTTAGGGAGAATGGAGATAAATGAGAGATAGGGAGGGAGCAAGGAAAATGTTACTGGGAAGAGTTGCTGCTGTCATGGAGGATTTTTGCTATCACTGCCATTGCCGCTACTGCTTTACTGCTGCCGCACTACTGTCATGAAGAGCCGAGGGTCTACTGCCTGAGGACGTTACTGATCCGCTGTTATTGTGTGCTGAGAAGAACTACTATTACCGCTGCTACATATCGCCGGAGGGAAGGAAGGATAATTCGGCAAATGAAATTTCATCCATTTCTATATAATTTTTACATGATTTTATCTGTATGTTATTGTCCAAATGTTGTAATTGTAGTGGGATAAATTGTTATACAAGAATATTGGCCGTCTTAACGATTGTTGCACACTATAAAAACTAAAAATAGTAGCATGTACTGTAGCGTCAACAGTGCAGCCGAGGGAAGAGGATGATGAACAGTGCATCGGGGTAAAAAACCTTGAATCTGAACGCTTTTTGAGCCCTAAGTCAAAGTATATACTTTATTCGATATAAATTTCTTTTTGAGGATCGGCTGTAATGTAATTCCCAATAAAAATTATCAACTAATTAAAAAGATTTTTAAATTAGAGATTTATCAAATGCATCATTATTGTGTTCTCCTCCACCGAAAAAATTTACTAAGATAAAAAGGCTGTAGATATAAAATATAGAAGAGGAATATAGATGCTATGGGAGCACAGGATCATCAACAATGGCGTTCTAATATACTGTAGTTTATTTATAATACTCCAAAGTTTATCTAATGTTATCATAATTTTCTTTTTTTTTTTTTTAATAGATTTTATGGTTTTTATATAATTTTATTTAATTCGTTTCTACGTTACAAACGTCTAGTCACTTTCTACTAGCAAAAATTATAAAGGCATAATTGATATTTTGCCAATAAATTTTTAATTACTTTATTTCTTATTACGAAATATATATTAGAATATTATGTTTTTAGTTAAGTTGTAATTTTTTATATATTGGGATATTTGTTTTAGTGTATTTTAGGTTAGTATATATTTTTATTTTTGGTTATTTTCCTTGGCCAAACGATGTATTTATACGGCCTTTGCTTTTTGCTTGCTGTAACACAGAAACTGCAAATTCATTAAATAAAATGTCAGCCTTTTCTTCTTTCCAAGAGAGCACTTGAGTGCTCTGCCGTTCCTTTCTTCGACGATTGCCCACTTCGTCTTCATCTCCTTCTTCTGCCTTTCTTCAATCTTGCGTTCTTACATGGTATCAGAGAACGTCAATGGCCCATTCTTCCAACCCGACCGCTTCCGAGAACCCATCTAGCCTCAACACCTCTAGCGATGACCAACCAGATCCGCCTTTTACCCAACCATTACTGCGTTTTTAAAATTTTTCAGATCCATGTAACCCGTTTCGTTTGGAGGCCGGCGACAGTCCAACCGTCATCTTAGTCACCGATCTACTCACTGTCGACAACTATTCGACCTGGTCTCGCACCATGCGTCGAGCATTACGGGCCAAGAACAAACTTCCTTTCATCGCCAGCCTCGTTTCCCAAACCCGGCAATTTCACCGATCCCCTTTTAAAGCTTGGGAACGTTGCAACGACATGGTTGTTTCTTGGATTGAACTCGATTAGCCCTTCCATTGCGTCTAGTGTCGTGTTTTGTCGATGATCTTTGAGATTTGGAAAGAATTGCGTCACATGGTTCACCCAACAAAACGGACACGATCTTTCAACCGAAGAAGTCTTTGCGTGTCTCTCACAGAGCACGATTCTGTAAGTCTCAGACTTATGGAAAGTTGAAAACAATCTGGGGATGAACTCCTTATCTACGACCGCTCCCAGTCAGAATCGTGTGGTAATATCAAGGTGCTCACTGAAGTGATATCAAAGGGATCATGTTATGCAATTCCTTGGGTCTCAAATGATTCTTATACCAACGTGAGAGACCAAATAATGTTGATAGATCCTCGTCCCTCTCATAACAAAGTATTTTCGATTGTTCAATGTGGCAAGAACGGCAACATCTAATGTTGTCTGCTGGCCCATCCTCTCCAAAATCAAGTACCTTGTTCACGGCGGTCCGTTAATAATTTCCGTAAGAGTATTCGACAACAAAAAGACTGGGCCCTTTTGTTCTCATTGTCGTGTTCCATGGCACTCTTTGCAATAGTGTTTTAAAATTGGGAACGCAGAAATTCCCATTTGTGCCCATTGTAATAAACCTCGCCATGTTGTTGAAAATGCTATTAGCTCCATGGCTTCCCTCCTGGCCGTAGACCGAATGGCAAACCTCGAGCCACCGTCCTCTTGGCAACAAACCGAACCATATGAATGTCTCCCGCATACGACCTATGAGGGATTTAAAGTTGAATTAACAAGAATGCGATTCAGAATTGATGAATCCGATTCACCCAAAAGACCTCGCACCAGCTTTCTCAAACGACTAAAAAAGCCTTCCCGATTTTGATCTCACGGGTGACCAACCGAAGGCAGCAAATATGGCTGGTAATATTTTCAGCTCTATACCTCCTTCTTGCAATAGGAGGAACACTTGGATCCTTGATACAGGAGCCACTGATCACATGATATGTGATCTATCCCTTTATTTTGCCAAGGAGACACTCGTCTCCTGTTCTGTGAGACTCCCGGATGGGAGTAAAGCACCTGTTTCCAGCACTGGGACAGTCAAACTGACCGACCAAATTGTTCTATGAAACGTTTTGTGTGTTCCCTCTTTTACCTTTAATTTGATATCTGTGAAGCAGTTTGCTAATGATCTTGGTTGTTGTTTATTCTTCTTTGGTAAATTTTGCTTAATTCAGGACCTTTCCTCCTGAAGAACGATTGGGATGGGTGAAGAGAAAATAGTTTATATTATCTCGACGAACACTAAAGTTGATCCTAATTTTTTGCAAGGCCTTCTCTCAAAATTTCGCAGGAGCCCTCGCTTATCTTTGTGTCATTGCCTTCGATCTATGGCATTCTCGTTTAGGTCATATTTCGTATTCTAGGATGAAATTAATAAGTGATACTTCTTGTAAAAGGAATAATGCATTCTATTAGTAATAATCCTTGTTCTATTTGCCATATGGCCAAAGCGTTGTCTTCCTTTTCTCCGGTAAGACTCATAAGTCACACACCTTATTCGACGTGGTGCATTATGACTTATGGGGACCATATTCAAGAGTCTTATGATGGATATAAAATACTTCGACTATTGTTGATGGTTCTCCAGAGTACCCGGATCTACCTTCTCCGAAACAAAAATCGGATACAAAATTGTGCCCGAAGCCTTTTACAACTGGTTGCCGCGACAATTCAATGTCAAAATTAAAGTTATCCGTGATGATAATGGAACTGAATTTAAATCGGGGATTTTACAGAAATATAGGTGTTATCCACCAACGCACTTGTGTGGAAACACCACAAAGAAAAACGGTGTTGTTGAACGCAAAACACCAACATTTATTAAATGTCGCTAGAGCTATTAGATTCCAATCAGACTTCCTCTAAAATTTTGGAGTGATTGTATCTCGACCACTGCCCGCATCATCAATGTAATTCCCACTCCACTACTTGAAAACAAGACTCCATACGAAATTCCGCTTAAAAGTTAAGCCTAATTACTGACAATCTTGGGTTTGTTCGTTTATGTTTGCATCCACCCTTTCTCAAGAGCGAAGAAATTTGATTCCAAAAGCAATTGTCTCTTTTTGGGATACCCTTTTGGAGTCAAAGGATACAAATTACTTGATTTACATAGTTATGACATCTTTTATTCCAGAGATGTCATTTTTCATGAAAATATGTTCCCATATAAAAGAGAATGTGTCGAATCCATTCCCAACAACCAATTAAACACTATACCTTCTGCTGTGACTGATATGGATCCATTTGTCACCCAACAATTACCTCCTGTCCACAACCCAGACTTGCATTCAAATAATAATCCTGTTCTGGATAAAAACCCGCCGATCACCACCAATTGGAGTAATGAAGATGAATAATCCAATTCAACTCCGATACACAATCAACCAGACCATAATCAAGAAACATCCATCAACAATCGGGAACTTATTAACCCTCCTACGAATATTCAACTCTTAACAGGAGATGATATTCCCGTTCGAGAACCTCGAGGACTAGGGAAAGCTCCCGAAGACCTAAAAAGATTTCTATTGCCATCAAGCATCCCACGTTGTCCCTATCCAATCTACCAAGCCACTTTCACCAGGCAAACCTTATCCTCTTGAAAATCACGTATCACATCAAAGGTTGTCCACGATTACAAATCTTTCACTTCTTCCATCTCATCCCAAACTGAATCGCAAACCCTGTCATGAGCCATACGAGATCCCAACTAGCGTAAAGCCATCAAAGATGAACTTGGATGCTTTAGAATCAAATAAAACCTCGATCATTACCGATTTACCTCGTGGAAAGAAAACCATCGGATGTCGTTATGTGTTCAAATTGAAATTCAAAAGTGATGGGAGCCTCAAAGGCATAAATGCCGGCTTGTAGCTAAAGGGCATACCCAAGAAGAAGGTGGATTATCACGAAACTTTTTCCCTGTCCGCAAAACTCACCACCGTCGATGTCTCGCTGTCATTGCTGCCATAAAAGGATGGCATCTCGTATCATTTCGATGTCAATAATGCGTTCTTAAATGGTACCTCAACGAAGATATCTATATGCAAATTGGCTATACAAAGGAAACCTCACCAAGTTTGCAAATTGTCAAAACATCTATGGCCTTAAACAAGCCTCCGACAATGGTACTCAAAACTTTCTACTTCCCTCATTACATATGGCTTCGTACAATTCAAGGCTGATTACAGCGTCTTTACTAAACAAGATAACACATCCTTTACCATCCTGCTTGTATATGTTCATGACATCATCGTTGCAGGCACTTGTTTAAAGGCCATTACCTCAGTCAAAACATTTCTTAATCAAGCGTTCAAAATCAAAGACCTAGGGACCCTACGATATTTCCTTGGCATCGAAGTTGCCGATCAGTAAAAGGTATACACCTTTGCTAACGCAAATATGCTCTTGATATTCCTGCCGATTCGCACCATTGGGGCCAAACCTCTTACACTACCTATGGATCAAAACATGAAATCGAGTCAACATGTTGGGACGCCTTTACGGGATCCACGCCCGTTTCACGACTAGTTGGTCGCCTTCTCGTATCTTACTTTCACACGACAGGGCCGGTGTGCCTATACTGTCCACATTTTAAGCCAATTTATGCAATAGCCCACCTCCCACCATATGAGAGCCGCCTATCAAGTTTTACACTATCTTAAATCAATCCTTGACAAGGCATTCTTCTTCCCGCCACATCCAATATCCAACTCGGGCCTTTTGTGATGCCGATTGGGCTTCTGTCCCCGACACACGAGATCCATCACCGGGCTATTGTACTTTCCTCGCGACTCTCACCTCTCTTGGAAATGCAAAAACAGTCGGTGGTCTTGGCGCTTTTCTGCCGGCAGAATATAGATCTATGGCTAACGCATGTTGTGAATTATCTTGGCTACGTTTTATTCTTAATGACTTGCAGGTCTCCCATCCACATGCAGCGCATCTATACTGTGATAATCAGGCGGCCATCCACATCGCTGCTAATCCTGTCTTCCACAAACGTACCAAACACATCGAGTTGGATTGTCACCTCATACGCGACAAGATTCAAGAAGGAAGCATCCGCACTCATCATGTCACCACCCGTAATCAGCTGGCCGACATTTTCACCAAGATCTTACCCTCACAGCAGTTGAATGCACACTTGTCCAAGATGGGCATTGTCAATATATATGCTCCATCTTGAGGGGGCGTATTACGAAATATATATTAGAATATTGTGTTTTTAGTTAAGTTGTAATTTTTTATATATTGGGATATTTGTTTTAGTGTATTTTAGGTTAGTATATATTTTTATTTTTGGTTATTTTCCTTGGCCAACGATGTATTTATACGGCCTTTGCTTTTTGCTTGCTGTAATACAGAAACTGCAAATTCATTAAATAAAATGTCAGCCTTTTCTTCTTTCCAAGAGAGCACTTGAGTGCTTTGCTGTTCCTTTCGTCGACGATTGCCCACTTCGTCTTCATCTCCTTCTTCTGCCTTTCTTCAATCTTGCATTCTTACATTTCTTTTTTGCTGTTTACGTGGATACTTACTCCTTTAAAAACTATGTAAATTATACAAGATTGTCCGGATTTAATATATAAATTCTAGTAAATTTAATTTAATTTTTACTAGTTTCACTGATGTAATTATTCTATTATAATAACTTAATATTAATTCGTAAAAAATTTACTATAAAGTTAACTTTAAATTAATGTATGAATATTTATTTAGTAGGACACATATACCCTTAAATTATATCTGATGGGTTTCGTAACCCAGGACCAAAATTATACATTGCGAGGCCCCGAGAGAATCATATTTGACAAGTCGGGCCAAGAGGCCCACAAGCCCAACCAGGCCAAGCGATTAGGCTTGTTTCCAAGCGCCTGCATAATCAAACTTCGCAACCAGAACTGTACTCGGGCACGAGAGGCATCAGTATCCATGAAGGACGAGGCCTTGAAAAGCCAAAATAGGGGCTAATGATGCGGCTCGAATGATTTATACGGCCTTCTGCATGACAACGAGCCTCCAATAACCGTCGATGTACACACAGCGCGCCCGATGCGCTGCACGTTGTATCCGCAGTTGGGACAGTGTCTCCCATATCGCGCAACAAACCAGTGGGCGGCAAACAGTTCAGATTACGCAACAGCACTACGTTCAGCCCTCCAACGGCGCCCCGTTCCCTATAAATAAGCCCCTTCATGCAACTGAAAAGGGATTCGAATGAACCTCCATTTGAGCACACTTAAGCAAACCACTCTCGAGAAAAAGAGAAAGAGTGAAGGGAGAAAAAAAAACCCAGACTTCTCACACTTAGTCTCCTGTAAAAGAGAATCATCCTGCATACTCTCACTGTATTCTTTTGACAAATTAGTGGAACTTCTCGAACTTCCCATCTTGTTCAGTGGTTTTTCACCCCTCCTGTTTTACGAGTTTTCCAGTAATCAACTGTTCTCTCACCCCTCTCGCATTCCATTTTACTGCTCACGCTTTACTTATTTTGTGTTGTAGTTCCGGCAGGCCGTCAGTGCTCAGCCCAAATGTGTCTGAACTCGGGCCATGACATTGGCGCTGTACGTGAACATCAAAGTCTGTTTTTCATATTTTCTTAAAGTACGCAAGCAACGCAATGTACATCAACTTTAAGTTTCAAATGGTGAACACGAGGGCGCAAACAGTGCACCCCGCGAAAGAGGTGGCCTCGCGTCTTTGTGGAAATCCTAATCCAGACCGGGGCAGAGGATCATCCCGACTTGTGGTTAGGGGCAACAAGTTAGGACGGCATGTCGCAGCCTGGTTACACTGCTCCTCCAAGATCGACCAGCAAATCGGGGGTTCTGACAGGCCTCCCTGGATGAGGCATCACAGGCGGGAACAGAGAGGCAACGCGCGTGGGAAAGGCCTCCCGATACCTTGATGCAGCCCGAGACCTGTGGCGCCCAAGAGCAGAGCCTGACAAAGGGTGAGGACCAACCGAGGTCCTGGCCGAGACGGGGAGCCCGGAGGCGCCGCCCGAGGCCCAACGAAGCCACCGCGAGCGCGACGAGGAGGAGGTTCCACTAGACACCCTCCACGAGGAGCCCGTACGACCCCGAGCGCGTGCGGGTCTCGTGAGCCCTGAGTTAAGGCATTACTTGAACGAAGGAAGGCGGCTGCCCACCTCGAGTGGGGACAAGCCGAAAGAGGATGGAACTCCGGCGTTCAAGAGAGTAGGAGGAGGGGCTAACGCGTACTCCGCCTGCTTTTCTGAGATCCGGACAGACGCCCTCCCAAAATTCAAATGCCCAACCTCGAGGTGTACGACACGGGTGATCCCATGGACCACCATAATCATTTCCATGGAGCACCAACCTCCAAGGCCTTGACGAAACCACCATGTGCTGATTAGCTTCCTTTAACTCTAAAAAGGGGACGACTGTATATGGTTTTATGGGATGTCGGACTCAGCCAACCGTGACTTTGGAGATCCGGCGGCCTTCTGTCCCGCCTCGCTTCAGAGGAGGGTGGAGAAGCAGCTAACACCTCACCGGATGGCACAAAGGGCGAGAGAGCTTAGGAATTCTGGCCCGATTTGTAGCCAGCCGAGCGGATCCCAAGATCGACCGACGAGGTAAAGCTAAACGCCTTCTCTAGGCTCTCGAAGGAGGTGCTCTTCAAGCACCTCATCCACAAGGGCCCGCAGACCTTCATAGAGGCCGAGGCTGTGACCAGAGCTTATATCGCAGTTGAGGAAGCCAACAACGCCAAGAGGCCAGAGAGGGACGAGCACCGTCACCAGAAGGCCATGGAGGGCAAAAGAAAGGCCGGGGAATATCAAGGTCCTCAGGCACCAAAGAAGCACCACAAGGCTGAGCAGAGCGCTAGGAGAGAGCCGCAGCCTATACACCTCACGCCGTTGAACGACACCCGCACCAACGTCCTAATGCAAATCCGGGGAGAAAAGTTTCTGAAATGGCCCAGGCCACTAAAGAACCCGAACGGTGGGGACCAGTCGAAATATTATGACTATCACCGCTCCGGGGGTCACAGCATAGAAGATTGCAGGACTCTGCAGAGGGAGATCGAGGAGCCGATCAAGAGGGGACACCTCAACCGTTTCCTGCAGAGGCCTGGACAGACTTTCGGGACCTCGGACGGCAAGGATGCTGAACCCCCTAGGAATCGAGTGGCTGCGGGGGTCGTGAACATGATATCCAGCTGGCCGGCAAGAGATGGACGTGAGCTCGCGGCAGCGAAGAGGCCGAGAACGGGGCTAGGGAGTGAAGACGATGTTATTTGTTTTAGTAATAGAGACTTAGACCATGTAACTTCTCCTCACTCTGACCCACTGGTTGTAATTGCACTCGTTTTAGATGGGGCAAATGACTACTAGATGAAACGAGTATTTGTTGATAACGGAAACTCTCGCAACTTGCTGTACCTTGATGCCAACTTCAAGTTAGGACTTAAGAAAAATCGGATGAAAGCGCCAGAAGGGCCGCTCTACGGACTGGACAACAAACTAGTGCCCGTCTAGGGTATCATCCAGTTGAAGGTAACCTTGGGAACACATCCGAGGATGGCGTCCAGGGTCCTCACCTTCCCGGGTTGTGGACTGGCCCTGTATAATGCGATACTCGGCGTACCCGTTGGGCCGCCTTCAACGCAAAGAATATCCATCCCGCATCTAAAGATGAAGTTTCCCATCCCGTATGGGGTAGGAGAAGTCCTCGGAGACCAGTCGACGGGACGAATGTGTTACTTAGCGTAGACTACGCAAGTAACACTTCCGCAACCCATGGAGGACCACGATCTCAAGGAAGAGGCCATGTCACAGCATGCTCAGCTAGGAGAACTAATAGTCCGAGTTTCCCTGGACCCCGCGGATTAGGAAAAGTACGTCCAAATAGGGAGTACACTCCCGGAGACTGTCAGGGACCAACTTGTCGACTTTCTACGAGAGAACTCGGATGTGTTTGCATGGTCCCCCAGTGACATGCCTGGGATCTCTCCCGAGATCATCGTCCACAAGCTAGGCATCGATCCTCGACACAAGCCGGTTAGGCAGAAGCGCAGAAACTACTCCACTAAGAAGTCAGTGGCCGTCCGCGAGGAGGTCAAGAAACTCCTGGACGTCGGATTTGTCCGAGAAGTTCAGTACCCGGACTGGTTGGCCAATGTCGTTATGGTAAAGAAGAGTAATGAGAAATGGAGGATGTGCGCAGACTTCACCGACCTCAACAAGGCGTGCCCCAATGACAGCTTTCCATTGCCCAGAATCGACCAACTCGTGGATTCGACGTCCGGCTATGAGCTCCTAAGTTTCATGGATGCGTACTCCGGGTACAACCAGATCAGAATGAGTCCCGAGAAGGAGGAGCACACGTCATTCATGACAGACCAAGGGACGTACTGCTACAAGGTAATGCCCTTTGGCCTCAAAAACGCGGGAGCGACCTATCAGCGACTTGTAAATATGATATTCAAGGATCAGATAGGCAGGAACGTGGAAGTGTACGTTAACGATATGCTCGTTAAGAGCAGGTCAAGCGGCGACCACGTAAGAGACTTGGCTGAAACCTTCCACGTGCTCAGGACCCATGGGATGAGGCTCAATCCGAGTAAGTGCACTTTTGGTGTCGCCTCAGGGAAATTCTTGGGTTATATTGTATCACACCGAGGAATCGAGGCAAACCCAGAAAAGATCCAAGCGATCCTAGACATGCGATCCCCGCGGATAGTGAAGGAAGTCCAGCAGCTTACTGGACGAGTGGCAGCCCTCTCTCGTTTTCTGACAAAGTCGGCCGAAAAACACCTACCGTTCTTCAAAGCCCCAAGGGGAACGAAGACCCGGGACTTCCGGTGGAGTGATGACTGTGAGGACGCGTTCCGAGGACTCAAGAGTTACCTCTCGAGTCCACCCCTTCTAGCTTATCCACAGCAGGGTGAGGAGCTATACTTGTACCTTTTTGTGTCCGGCACAGCATTGAGCTCGGTGCTAGTGCGGGAATAGCATGGCAGGCAGCAGCCAGTTTATTACGTGAGCAAAACTCTCGCGGACGCCGAGACCAGGTATCCCGTCATGGAGAAGGTGGCCTTAGCGTTAGTATACTCCGCAAGGAAGCTCAGACCGTATTTTCAGACGCACAAGATAGTAATCCTAACTGACCAGCCATTGAGGACCATCTTGCAGAAGCCAGATATCTCCGGACGATTGATCAAGTGGGCCATTGAGTTGGGAGAGTTTGATATACAGTTTCGTCTAAGACCAGCCCTGAAGGGACAGGCGCTCGCGAATTTCCTCGTCGAGACAACGACGCCGCCCTGTCGGGACGAAGACGAGGCTACGACGGATGAATTCAACAGGGCGTCTACTTGGATCTTACACGTAGACGGCTCCTCCATGAAGGATGGCTGCGGGGCAGGAGTTGTCTTACGCACGCCAAAGGGGTTAGAGATGAAGTACTCGCTAACGCTGGGGTTCTCGGCTACGAATAATGTCGCAGTATATGAGGCTCCCCTTCTTATGGCCCTTTCAAGGAGTGCTCGGCCAGGAGTTGATTGTCTGGCCAACGACTCGGGTGGTCGTCAATCGATCCGCGAAGCTTGATGTCAACAACGCATGCTTGTCCAAGTATCTTTCAAGGTTAAGGGCATGATCACGGGCTTCAAGACGGCCGAGTTCATCCACATCCCGCAGGAAGAAAACCCCAAGGCCAACACGCTGCCGCGGGCTGCAGCTTCTGGGGATCCTGAACAATACACTAGGGGGATGCGAGAAGTCCTGGACAGGTCCAGCGTTGAAGACCTAGAGCAAGAGGTAATGCAAGTCGTGGACGGAAACACCTGGATGACTCCCTAATTGAAGTTCTCATCTAATGGCTCGCTGCCTGAGGATCCAAATGAGGCCAAGAAGATAAAGAAGACGGCGGGCTGGTACACAATCGTGGACGGCCAGCTGTATCGACGGGGCTTCTCGGCCCCTTACCTAAGGTGTCTCACCCCTGAGGAGGCCAAATACGCCCTACAGGAGGTACATTTTGGAATATGTGGATCCCATATAGGAGGAAAGAACCTAACTTTTAAGCTTATGAGGCAAGAATACTACTGGCCGACGATGAAGTATGACGCCATGGATTTTGTGCGCAAATGTGAAAGTTGTCAACTTCACAGCAACATGAGCCATCGGCCCCATACGGATCTCCGGGCGCTACAATCCCCGTGGCTGTTCGCCGAATGGGGGCTCGACATCCTCAGACCATTTTCCCTCGCTCCGGGACAAAGAAATTCTTGATTGTTGGAATAGACTACTTCACCAAGTGGGTAGAAGCAGTACCGCTAGCTAGGATAACAGAGCAAAACGCGACGGAGTTCCTCCGGCAGAACATCGTATGCAAGTTTGGAGTACCAGAGTGTATCGTGACTGACAACGGGACGCAATTCACCGGAAAACGATTCACTACACTAAGTACTGCACAAGCCTGAGGATTAACCTAGTACATACGTCGGTAGCATACCCGCAGGCCAACGGACAGGTAGAAGTGACGAACCGCATGATCCTACATGGGCTGAAGACCAAACTGGAGTCTTCCGAGGGCTCGTGGGTGTATGAACTGCCCTCGGTCCTCTGGTCATACAGGACAACGCCCAGAGAGCCCA
This sequence comes from Nepenthes gracilis, assembly GCA_033239525.1. Classification (NCBI taxonomy): domain Eukaryota; kingdom Viridiplantae; phylum Streptophyta; class Magnoliopsida; order Caryophyllales; family Nepenthaceae; genus Nepenthes; species Nepenthes gracilis. Next base: position 111,171 of record BSYO01000018.1, on the reverse strand, counting down.
CCAAAGAGACCCCTTTCAGTCTTTGCTACGGGGTCGAAACTGTCATCCCAATAGATGTAGGCCTCACCTGCCCTCGGGTTGGATGCTTCAGCACTACGGATAATAGCCAGAGGCTCCGAGAAAGCCTCGATGCCCTCGAGGAGGTTCACGATCAGGCGAGGCTTAGGATAGCGGCCTACCAGCAGCGGGTGGCCCGCTATTACAACAAGAAGGTAAAGGCGCGACAATTCGAGGTCGGGGATCTCGTATTGAGAAGCGTGGAGGCCACAGGAAAAATTACCGGCAGAAACAAGCTCTCACCAAATTGGAAAGGACCGTTTTTGGTCTCGGCTATCCTCCGAGGAGGAGCTTATAAGTTACGCACCCAAGAGGGTAAGCTGGTACCCCGGACTTGGAACGCCGGTCTCCTCAGGAGATACTACCAGTGAAAGGCGGGTCATCCCCAACAAGCCAAAAACTCGGCTGCTAACTGAGCGACCCCAGAGGTCGGACCCCAGAGGTCAAGCAATAAAAACTCGGTTGTGACTGAGCTGCCCCAGAGGTTGGACCCCAGAGGTTGGACCCCAGAGGTCAAGCAACAAAAACTCGGCTGCTAACCGAGCGACCCCAGAGGTCGGACCCTAGAAGTCAGCAACACAAACTCGGGTCGCAACCGAGCGACCCTGCAGGTCGGATCCCGCAGGTCAAGCAACAAAAACTGGCCGGCTAAACCGAGCGACCCTGCAGGCCGGATCCCAGAGGTCAAGCAACAAAAACTCGGCTGCTAACCGAGCGACCCTAGAGGTCGGACCCCGGAGGTCAGGCAACAAAAACTCGGCAGTGATTGAGCGGCCCCATAGTTCGGACCCTAGAGGTCAAAACTCTAAAAACTCGGCTGTGACCGAGTGGCCTCAGAGGTCGGACCCCAGTGGTCAAAAATCCAAAAAAAAAAGGGGGGGACGCTTATAATAAACTTGAAGGTTTCCTTTTATTCATATGAGCAATACAAGAGGAGAAACAAAAGCTAGCCCTCGTCAGGACCATGCGGTGGAATGACTCCGGATTGCTCTCCTAAAGAAGAAGAGTCCCCTCCATGACTTGAAGTTCCCGGCTGATCTGATGGGCGTGGACCAGCTGAGGAGCTCGGACCCGAGGACCCAGGAAATGGCCTGTTTCGAAGACCGTACACGTCCTTAGGACGCGTAGCGCTCGCATTACGCGGGTCCAGTACAGCGATAGGGAACCGTGGATGCAGGAGCTGCATCAGTCGGCGGCATAAGTGAATGCCATCCCAGAACTTGGTCTCCAGTAGGGGGGCTATGTCGGTAGCCTTCACCGAGGTCCTCAGTGCCTCCTCCAACTGAAGGTTTCGTTCCAGAAGGAATCCATATCGGACTTCTAAGAGCCTCAAGGCTTCGTCGGATGAAGCATTCTTCGTGGTGGCCTGAGCAAGCGCCGCGTGAAGCCGCCGGTTTTCCTCCTGAACGACCTTCGAAGACCCCGCCTCCAAGCGAGACCGAGCGAATTCGCCCACCAGCTGGTTAAGGCCGCCGATGAGATCCTGGAGCTGCAAAAGGAACCAAAACCACTCAGATACAGGCAACAGAACGCAGGGTAAGTGAGAAGACAGCAAAGTACCTGAGCAACCACGGGATCTTGAGTCACGCCCTCCCCAAGGTCTCGGGCACGAGCGGGTGCTCCGTGGGCACCGCAGAAACACCAAGAGCAGCCTCAGATGGAGGACCTTCAGGAACGGGGGGCTCCGCCACATCCGAGGCCCCAGCGGCGGCCAAGATCTCTAGGGCCGCAAGCTCAGCCTCATCGCCGCTAGGAATATCAAAAATGTCCTTAGCAGTAACAGCGACGACCGCTTCCATCTCGCAAGGCTCTACGACCTCCTCAAGAGTTGCCTCCTCTGAGGCATAAAAAGCAATGAGGTCGTCAGATGAGAGACCCGCAGGGGCGGCCGAGACCTCGAGATGGGCTTCGGCACCAGAGGAAGAAGGAGCGGTGACCCTAGACTCCGCAGGAGGACCAGAAACCAGCATCGTGGCCCTTTTTACCATGGGGGCGATGACGGAGTTATCGTCCCCCGACGAGGACTTGCCAACAGCGCCCAGTGGACCCTCTGGGGCCTCAGTCCGCGGATTTTTCTGAGGCCTCTCAGATGGTTCCCGAATAACAAGAGAACCCTCTCTTTTCTTTAACTTCTCCTTCTTCTTCTTCGAAGCCGCGATGACAGAGTCTCCAGACAGCGTCACCCATTTGGCATCAGCCAGCTTTTCAGGGGATAACCAGATATTCTTCTTCCCCACATTGAAACTGCCAAGTTTCGCCATCACCAAGTCCATAACGTCCTTGGCGACCTCTCTTTCCCCGTCAGCGATGTCGGAGCCGTATTTGCTTGCAACGTTTCCCCACACAGGCGAGAGCCCGCAGTCCTCAGCGATTCTCAGAAAAAAGGATCTGTCCTTCCATCTTTTCGTGGAATCCGGATTCCCTCCGCTCATCTTCGCGAAGTCCGGACGAGGGGTCATGGTGATCCAGTCGAGGTTGTGAGTAAAGCGAAACATGACTTTCACCATGGTCGCCTCAAGAGCTTTGCTGTGACAACACGCGAATACGCATAAGGAAACCAAGTACCTGATGGCGTTAGGCTGGAGCCTTGTGAACGGGACGGCTAACTCCTTCATCAGGCAGAGAAGCTCCGCAGGAACAGGGAAACGAAGTTCACCTTTAAGGTGAACTTCGTAAATGGCAATGTATCCGCCCGGAGGGCTGCACACCCTCTCCGCGACTCCTGGAACCACCATCGAATCAGACTCTGGGATGCCATACTTCGCCCTAATTTGTTCGAGATCTTGAGGGGAAAGAGAAGAAGCTATGTCGTTAACGCCGGGAGCCATGGCAGCGAGAAATGAAAACGCAACGGCGTGAAGAATCTCGGAAGGCGTCAAGAAAATGAGGAAGGAAAAGGAGGGGAGGAATGAAGACGCGACAGGAAATTTAAAGGAAATTTCAAACGGAGTAAAAGGCGCCCTCATTATGACCGCGCCACGTGTCAACGTCCCATACACAGTAGGCAGGTGTAGGCCTTGGGGCTTCCTGAAGCGACGTCACGTCAATCGAATATCACATTTAATGCTCCACGGGGAAACAAAAAGGCGGCGAAAGATAGGTCTCGGATTCGCGAGGAGATCTCGACGTGCTTTCGTGTCAGCGAAAGATGTAGGCCGTGGACTATCGTGATAGGAGGACGTTCACAAGGCATGTCAAACGGCTGAGTCATCGAACCGTCTGACATGGGGGGCTGATGATGGGTCTCGAAACCTAAGGCCCAAAATTACAATTGCAGGCCAAGAGAATCATACGGACAAGCTGGGCCAAGAGGCCCACAAGCCCAACCAGGCCCAAGCGATTAGGCTTTTTTCGGGCGCCCGCATAATCAAACTTCGCAACCGAGAATGGCACTGGCAGTCTGAGAGGGCACTGTGATCCATGAAAGGACGAGGGCCGCCAGAAAAGCCAAAATTGCTAATGATGCCAGCTCAGATGACTTATACGGCGCGCGACCGCAATGAAAGTGACCAACAACCTCCCGACACGCTGCACTGGGCAGGTCAGCGCCTGCAGCCGTATCTCTCAGGGGTTGTGACAAAGGCCCTGTCACAACAGCACTGTTGAAAGAGTGGCGGCAAGCAGTGTCCGACGAGTCGGCACCACATGTCGCCCCTTCAACGGCGCCCCGTTCCCTATAAATAAGCCTCTTCATGCAACTGAAAAGGGATTCGAAGGAACCTCCATTTGAGCACACTTAAGCAAACCACTCTCGAGAGAAAAAGAGAAAGAGTGAAGGGAGAAAGAAAAAAGCCCTTCTCACACTTGGGCCTCCGTAAAAGAGAATCATCCCGCATACTCTCACCGTATTCTTTTGACAAATTAGTGGAACTTCTGACTTCCCGTCCGTTCCGTGGTTTTTCACCCATCCTCGTTTACTTTGGGATTTTTCACGTAAATCCGTATTCTCTCACCTCCTCGTACTCCCGCTTTCTCGCTCACGCTTTACTTATTTTGTGTTGCAAGTTCCGTCCGCCCGCTCGTATTAGCCCAAACAGGTGCCTGGAACTCTCGGACGCAACAATATCTTATTCTCTTAAGAGTAAAATTGATTAAAATATTTACAAAGGATCATTATATTTTAAATACTTAGAGCAAGTCCTAATTATTCATGGTCATCGGCAGGTGACTATTTTTAAAAGATACTTTGTCCCATACCATTAAGAGAAATACAAACCTAATTTAAAATATATTTGAGTACTCTTTTTTTTTTTTTTTTTAAAAAAAATAATAAGAATATAGAAATAAAACAAATCATAGTAATTTAATTCTATTTATTTTCCACTCATATATCAAACACAATAAATCAATAAATTTTTCTCAATTTTTTTAAAAAAGATACCGAAAATAGTGCAATAAATCTTCTATTTATCTGACCTCTTTGCCCCTTCTCATTTGCATCTCTGTCAAATTTACTCTATTCGTTTCCTAAAGATATGCGCTTGTAAGTTTGAAGAAATCGGACCTTGGATCCGGCTTTGATCTTTGTTCCCGCCTTCCGGCTGGAACCGCAGTAGTGTAAGAGTGGCAAGGAGACTTTTGAGACGGAGGTCAGAGAGAGAACAAGTGGGGAGGAGAGAGCATGGTAAAAGGTCCAAAGAAGGGCAACCATGGAGAATCAAATCCAGAAGTGGAAGAGCGCAACAGGCTCAAAAAGCTCGCTTATTCGGAAAACTTACTCTCTGACACTCCCACCAAAACCTTCGCGCCGCTTAGTCCGTCGAAAACTGTCCTCAAACACCACGGAAAGGACATAGTGAAGAAATCCCAGAGAAAGAATCGTTACCTTCTCTCATTTCCTGGCCTTCTCGCACCGGTTACCGGTGGTAAAATCGGAGAGCTCACTAATTTGAGCTCCAAAAACCCCATTCTTTACCTCGATTTCCCTCAGGTTTACATTTTTCTAGTTATTTGTTTCCTTCTTTAAGATTTTGGCAAAATTTAAAATGAGATTTTCGACTTTTCGTTGATTTTTGATAGGGGAGGATGAAACTTTTTGGCACGATTGTTTATCCGAAGAATCGCTATTTGACTCTGCAGTTTTCTAGGGGAGGCAGGAACGTCATGTGCGACGATTGCTTCGACACCATAGTTAGTTTCCTTTTCCTTGTTCATTTTGAGCTCGTGTTTTCTCGTTGAAGAATGGATCCAACTCATGTTCACCGCCTGGGGGGGTGTAAAGGGGGGACGACCAAACCCTTAGATGAAAGCCTCCCAGTTCTGGTTTCATTGTTTCATCCCACTGAGTCTACGTGATAATTCAATGATCTTGCTTACTGCTCTCAGCTATTAAGCTGTTAGGCAATGGACTGATGATTTTATTGTACTCTAAAAAGTTCCCTCAAAGCCCATGCCCTTTGAGCTTCGCGCCTTGTGGTGAAATTGTATGTTTCGGTTAACGGTATTCCAAGGGATAAAATTCAATAGCACCTGGCCAATATTGCTTTGATACAATGCCAAGAAACTGAGCCCAAAATTATGGCCTATTAGTCTAATGCCTAAGAACTTTATATTCTAATAGTATGGGTAGAAGGGTTTGCTTTTGTTTTTGTTGTTTTTTCCAAACTCTTTATATGCCTTCCAGGCAGGGGGAATTCACTTTCCACCTGTATCAAATCATATATTATTTTGCACGAGATGGAACGTGACTTGATCCACGATGTTCAAAAGGTGATCAAATAGCCAGGCTTTCTTTACAGGAGCCTAAGAAACCAACATATGACTGCAACTTAGTCATAAAAGATCTTCAGTGGCATTGAAAGACCTATTCTGTTCTTCCAACTTCATTGTGAGTGCCCAAAACATCATATACCTATCTATTGGACAAACTTATGACGACTACCATTCTTATGCATAACTTAATTTGTCATGGAAGAAACTCAATTCTTGACCACTAGGGTTAACACCTTCATCCCATTGTTCAATTTCTTTTTCCTCACCTCTCTGTGTCTTTGCTCTTGTGTTCCTTTCTCTCTCTCTCTCGCTCTCTCTCTCTCTAATGCCTATGGTTCATTGTTCTGACAAGATTTATTTGTGATTCTCCTGCCTGTTTTGGCATGGCCTTGAGAAAATTAGTTCTCAACGACCCTAGGTTTTGGTTTCTTTTTGTGCTCACTGATTAAATAAAAGCCTGTTGTGCATGACTTGTTCTTTCAGCTGGATTGTGGTGGTGTGATTTTTATGTTCTTTGTTATCATCAAGGTCTCATTTTTGTAGATTGTATTTTCTGATGCATGTTGGGTTGGGAGAAAAGAAGAGAATCCAGGTGAAGCCAGATTGGATTTTCCAATGGAGCTATACAAGGTGCCTAAGTTCATTAGTTGCATTCCTGACATCTTCATGCTTTTGAGGTTATTATTTTGCAATAGTAAGTGGACACAGCCTTTGCTTTCCGTATCAGCCACAACATGCTGAGTCTGATTTTCAAGGTGGTGCTGGTGCAACAGCTTTGAAGGAACATGATTTTGATAATGCTACTATGATATCTGCAGAAAAGGAATCCCCAAATTTTGATGTAGAACCCAAATCTCAGATAGGAAAAACAAGTTAAAAAAATATAGTGAATGTGACTCCAGTACGGCATTCGGAGAGAACTGCTGGGAAGACATTCAAGTATACATTCTTCTTCTGCTGATTTTGAATTGATTGACACTTAATGAGCTAATATTGTTGTGTAGAGGTAATGTGTTGATTTTTGATTACTAATGCATACATTCATCTAATACAAACACATGTATGATTGTATAATTGAACCACCATTTTTTCATAGAGTTTCATTGACCCCTATTTATCTGTATGAAAATATGAAGTCATTCAATGAGAAATAAGCTTTAGAAGGAATAGGAAAAACCTCCTTTAATAAATTGTCTCAACAGTGACTTGGCTGACATTCTTTGTTGTGTGGTTAGTGGCTTAGCTGTTAATTTGTCTAAGAAAAGCTATGAATGAAATAAATCCCTTTTGAAAATGAACCACTAATATGTGGAGAATTTAATGAAGGAACTAACAAGAGGCTGAAAGCCGTAGTGCTCTAGCACGAGCAAGTTAGCACAACAACATAGTGTCTTATTTTTTTCACTTCCTTTTTCAAGGTTTGATGAAATGGTTGTCAATGTTGTAGCTTGCTTTTGTATAATCAATTTTTGATTGAATCTGTTTGTATTACCATATATGTGACAGCATATATGACAGCATTATTTCTCATAGCCAAATACGTGTCGTAGTTTTTTCTGAAAGCTGAATCCTCTATTATTTCTTAATGCTAGTATCGCAGCATAATATGTTAAAAGGTTAAGATGACCTGTTCTGAATTTTGTTAGAAATAATTTGTGAAAATGAACTAAAAGGGCGATTTTCATACATTTTTGTGCTTATATTGTGTACTGGTATAGCTCTATTCCATTAGCTGAAAATCAGCGGGTGCTCTGTTGAAACTTTGTCAACTAAAAGCTATTTTCATGTACTCATGTTTTGGTAGTTAATCCCAAAATGTAACGGGCTACTGCTGTCCTATTGCATGTTCTTGTTTATTGCTCAACGGTCCAAGCTGGGCAGCAGGATGTACTTTTAGTTCAGTAAGAGGCAAAGAGCGTAAGCTAAGTAATTAACAAGTTCTTGCCACAAACACTGCACGGTTGCTGCTCAACAAAATGGGGAAGAAGGAAAAAGAAAAAAAGAAAAAGAAAACAATACCTGGCTGCTGAATACAATGTACCAAAAGCCAATGCAGAATGAGCATTTAATAAAAAAGGTTATGTATAAATGATGATGAATTTTATGTGTTTTCTGGGTTCTTGTGCTCGTAAGAACTGGTAGACCAAATCATTGTTGTAATGGAACTTTCCTTAAAATTTTCTAATACAATATGAGTTGCCACCCTCAGTCACGTATAGTAAGTACCCTAATCTACACAACACCTCTTCAGAGCCAGAGAAAAAAAGAAGAGAAAGAAAAAGAAAACTTGTGCTATCTTAGGACATTCTATTTTGTTGTACATTAAAAGCAACCATTGAGCATTGCGTTAGTCCAAATAGATGTCTCCTGTTAGCTTATATCTCAGTGATAGATGTGAATACTTGAATTCATTTTTTTGGTGTGATTTCTTGTGACTTGTAGGTTCACTATTTATAGTTTCCCAAACTATAGTGATCTGGTTTGCCAAGCCAAATTTGCACCCTGTATAGGATTAATGTAGACTGAATGTGGATCTAGAATGATACTCTTATAATAATAACACTGCATATTGTGTACTGGACCACACAAATCAGACAGCAAACCCGGTAACTATGCTCCAAGTATAGGTCATCTATAAGCAAGAAAATCTTCTCGAAACCCTTAAACTTGATAGTGTTGATGAGAAGCGTAATTTGCTTGAAGTTAGAAGCAATGTTGGTGGGTGGGCAGGCCTTGAACGAGGTAGTTTTGTAACCCTTAAAACATTTGGTGGATATGCCATGGATTGAACATATGGCTGAAGTAGATATACATAATGGTTAAGGCTGTATACATGTGACCATTTTTGGAACAATAATTTGGTAGCCTTGTGTATTAGGTTGCTGTGTTACTTAGTAAACTTATGGCCTTGTTAATTTTGATGTGATAGACTGTTTCTAGAATTTCTAACATAAAATTTCATATTATTTTGTCTACCATCTTTTACCCATGTCAAACGAGGTTCATGAGGTCAGTTGCTACTAGGGATACTGAAAAATAATCTTCTATATTTCTCTCCTAATGGAAGTAGAGTGTTCTTGTTTTGCATGGTTCATAAATTTTGGATGTTTTGCTTTGTTGTCTGTTTTCATAGAGCATAGAGGTTAAAATTAATCTTCTGCTCTTGTTCTAGGTTTGCAGAAGTTTCTTCTGAAGAAGATGGGACTGATACTGCGAGTGAGATTTCTGAAGGAAAAGATAAAGTAGAAAATATCCTATCTTGATTTGTGTTTTTCATATTTTCTTTTCCATTTCATCTTTGCTGTGCTGGGGCTGTGTTACATCATTTGAAATTCAATGTTTTTATTTGTATGGTTTCTTGTTACAAGTTCTTTGTAGTTGTGAACTGATTGTGGTTCTCCTGTTTTTGAGCAAATCATATATGTAGACTTTTCACATGAATAATTTATTATAAAAGTAGTTCTAGTCTGCTTTCTTCTAGATAATTCTGTCATCTCTCTCTCTCTCTCTCTCTCTCTCTCTCTCTTCCCCTTCCCATTTGGTTTGCTTCTCGCATTCCCATGGATCAGATTGAGCAAAATGAATTGACTCCATTCTGGCCTGCCAAATGTTTGTTAATCTTAATTTACAAAGTCCTGTTCATGTGATCAGGAGCTTGATAGTCCAGATTCTGCAGTACAGACTCATTTTACTGGAAGTGTGCAGCAGTTCACTGGGCCACCAATCACTGCACAAAACAGTCAGTCTGCCATGTCGAGTTCTATGTCAAAGATCCTGTCTCCTAACAGTCATGGATTTGTTCAGGCCACAATATCCACTTTGTCCAACAAAGTGGAGGAAAAGGTAAGCAGCTTTTCTGCGTTGAATCTAGTCATCAATGTGTTCTTCATCCTTTTTTCATTTTGACTGCTCACAAATGTTCAGAGATGGATTTGAAGGTGTTGAGATGTGAGCTTTTAGAGATAAGGAAAGAAAAAATTGTGCTCAGTGTTGAAAACCCACATGCATCAACTGTTGGAAAATAAGGGCTTTCTAAACCATAATCAATTTAGCAAAATGTCTTAAGGAGTGACTTAAAGACATGTTATGAAGTCACTCTTCTTAAGATATTATTCGCCTCTTATAAATGCAAACAAGTTCATGCGAATAGCCTTGAAGTACAATAAAATCTTGATTTCCTACGTTTTACACTAACAAAATCATCCTCAAAAATCTAATGAAGACAGGATTGTCTGACACTAATAAATTATTTTTGTGAAATAATTACTGAGAAAATGTAAAGATGGCAAAAGTGGAACATGTTTAATTAATTTAAAATGGTGCTTGGAAGTTAAGTTAGTTTAAGGACAAACTTGTCAAAAATAACATCCAAAAACCACGTAAGTGCGACATAGATCTGCAATTGACAAGTGACGTGACATGTGCTAAGTGTGACTATGAAGTGACTCATGTGCCGCATGCCCTCAGGGGGCTTTTGGGTGGGTTTTAAAATAGCCTAGTACCGCTAAAGACAATACAACTTGTAAACAATCACATTTTTTTTAAAGACTCAATAAGGCTTTTACAATTCCAATGTGAAACTTTTGTTATTCCACAAAATCGAAAATCGACAACATTGGCATGGGAAAGAAAGTGAATACTTGCTTCCTCCTCACTTTGTTATGTAGTGAGTGGTCAATTCCACCATCTTTTGAAGGGAAAAAAAGACACAATACCACCTACTTTATCATTTAGGGGACAGCCCCACAATATGTTGCTAAGACTAGGGTACCCATGTTCGATATAGATATGTCTCCATGTTTTAGACTCCACTATTTCTCAAAAGTTTTGAACAGTCTAATTGCCAGGCTCATATCTGAGTTCCTTATGACTGATACACTGGCACTTCCGAAGAGTCAGTGCAACTCTGATCCCCCTTTTGCACAAAAGTGTCATGCAGCCGCTATTGGACAACGTTTCCAAGGAAGGAGTAACTTCCTGATTACGCAAGTGGTCCTTGCTATTAATGAAAGGAGAGGGAGGTGGGCAATAATTTTTTTTTTTTAATTTTGTGGGAGGAGGGTGTGGGACAGGACTACGAGGGTGCCAGAAAAAGAAGGGTTGAGTCGGACGATGGAAGTGAGTAATGAAGGTTTTGAGGGGTAAGAGAACTTAAAAAATGAAGATAAAAAGGTTGTCTACTAGTGCGAGAAATATTAAGAATGAAGGCAGTACTTCATAGCCCGACAAACATAGAAAACTATCATTCAAATTACTAATGGGAACTTCTATGGAGCTTTTTTCATTTCGGTCTTTGAGAAAGTCCATTGAAATGAATGCAGAATGATTGGACTGATTCAAGAGTATTTAGTTCCATCCAACATGTATTCGAATACATGGGTTAAAACAATCTCCCTAGGCATGGTTCGACAAATTTTGGTCTACCTTAATTAGGTTCTCCTTTATAGAGAGCCGCTATGATTCATCAGTGTTCCTTTGCAAGACATCTAGGGTATTGTCTCCTCATTTACATAAAGGACATTATTATTATTAGAACTTATGCTTCCTCGATTATTCATGTATAGCAACATCTTCAGGCTCTTTTTGGATTATGGATCTTGGTTTTCTTACATACTTCTTATAGTCGAAACTCCTTACATACTTCTTACCTACTGGTTTCAATATGTTCCTGAATCAATATAAATATATACAAGATTTGGTGACCTTGAGCAGTCTTCAAGATTCATCTTTAGTAGATACTCCCATGGAAGTAAATGTGAAGTATTGTAGTGAGGAGAGTGAAATCCTTGCCGATCCTGCCATGTATTGTCAGCGAATCAGCAGCATGAACTATTTGATTAATACTCGACCTGACATCTCCTTCGATGTGAACAAGTTAGTTTATTCACACTCAATGCAATCTACACTTAGCTACAATTTGCCGTATATTTAATTTATCTTCTTTGGTCACCTTGTTGAGGGCTGTTTTTACCTATCTGCTCTACTCTTCTTCTTATTGCTTACGGTGATGCTGACTGGGCTACATGTCTTGATATCTGTAGATCTTTCATGGGTTAGTGTATATTTCTTGGCAACTCTTTGATCTCGTTGAAGAATAAGTAAGATCGAGTTTCTAAATATCTGACTAAATCCAAATATTGTATCATGCCTGCAGCCTGCTTTGAGATTGGTATTGTAGCCTCCTTGCCGAGCTTGGCGTCTCTAATTTTGATCCCAACTCCCTTCTTTTCAATAAGACCAGTGCCATTTGGATTGCTACTAACCTGTGTATCGTGAGCACATGAAGCATATTAAGGTTGATTATTATATATTAGAGAGGCCTTAGATTAGCATCATTTCTCTTTCTCACATTTTCATGACCCTCTAGACTGCTAATATATCCTCAAAAGCCATGACATGTCAGTGATATCAGTTTCTGATAGGCAAATTGATGCTTCTTGATTGCCCATCATCAATTTGAGGGGGGATGACAAGCTGACATTAAAACATATATCATGCCATAATTAGAATATATGTTGACAATTGTATTCTAGCTAAAAATGTGTCATGTTAGTATCCTAATGTTACATTCCTTATTTATGTAATTAATGCATTTTCAGCATTTAATTAGGGCACATAATATTTTATGGAATGGAAGGCATTCTCACAAGATGGGGCATTGAGATTCAAACTCAAATCAGTTTGACATTAGGCTCCCTTTGCTCCTTTGTCCTCAGTTAGGATGAATAAGAGAGAATCTATTTCAGCTAGCGGTGAGCACACTAAGTTCCTTATAAGCTGAACTCAGACATCTCCTTCCTTAAATAATGTTGCGCTTTGTCACAAATTGACCATGAGGCGTCCAAACATGGAGTGGAATCTTACATGTCCAAATCATGTATCAGGAGTCACAGTGCATAAATGCTAATTAAACCTGGCAGGTCCAGAAACAGAATGCTTGCAGACCTACTAAATCCTGGTTCTATACTATACTGTCTGTAAGAGGTTGCAAAATCTGTTGGCCAGCAACCAAGCTTTTTTTGGTTTTGTCCTGCCAAAAACGGATTTGCAAGAAGTGTGCCTACTTGTGTCCTTGTATTTGAACTCGTTGCTTGTATTCAACAGGACATTATAACTTCGAGTTGTAACTTTGCTGTTTTGTTTCTGGTTTATATTTTATATGATGATTGTTGCTCTGTTACCGCTTACCTTGGCATCTCAATTGAATTATTCTTCTCATAATTTAAACAATTTTGCAGGTTCTAAGACTCATATTTGTAGACTTTGCATTACTGTAAAAGAACTTCCAAAAGTTTATCTGTCAAGGAGACATAATACTATTTATAATGTTGTATAATTTTAATTTTCTTAACTAATAATGACATTTGATGCTACCTAGGAAAAGTACTGGAAGTTCAAAATTTTCTATGATTACTCTGAAAAGATGAACTGTCAGTAAACACTTTCAAAAACAATGTTATATTTATGACCTCATCATTATTCTCCATCACCTTCCTTCCCTTATCCAGTGCAATTGGAAGCTTGTATCTCCAAGTTAGAATTCTGTGTACTGAACATTTATTCTCGATCAACCTCTATCCCAATGCGTTTGGAGGGTCGTATCTCCAAGTCGGAGTTCCTTTTATCTTAAATTGGAATTAGGCCTGGAATTCCAATTCCAGATTAGATGCTCAACCAAACTGGGACATTTATTCTCTATCAACTCCTCTTGGTATCCCTATGTGATTAGAGTTGGAATTTGTACAATTTTTTTTTTTTATTTGTCTTCTCTATTTTGACAAGGTAAAGTTGAGAGGAGGAATTGAATGTGAGAGCTTTTAATATAGGGACCTCAACCTTAATCAATTGTCTTAAGCATCATCGGCCCAACTTTATGGTCATGAATATGCAAGTCCTTTGACAATTTTAGCCCCCAAACAGCTGATTATGCATGTTGAGGCAGAGACAACTCACTTTTAGTATGAAGCATTGCGCCTAAACATGGTCTCTTCTGGTATTAGTGCAATATTGCTAAAAAATGTTATGTTGTTTGAACATGTCGGTTATTTTTTTCTCCAGACTGGACTGTGGGAGTAGCTAATGTTACATGCTCTTTTCAGTTAAAAAAAAATTCAAGTATTCTTGATATGTCACTGTAGAACTGTTTTTTTGCATGTAGGGTTTTGAATTTCCTTGAACAATTATTATATTAATGATCATAACCTTGTAGGTTGAGGATGATGATGATAACGACATTGAGGAGTTCTCTAGTTCATCACAGGTGATGCTGTATCAGCTTCATTGGTTGACGTATCTCTGGACTTGTATAATTTTGTGACTGCAGTGCAAAACAGACATGCATTACATTAGCAGTAATGACGGTGGTGATGATTATAGTTTTATAAATTACATTAGCATTAATGCATTGCACTGACATGCATTACATGTTATGAATCATAAACTGTGAACTACGTTGCCTTTTCAGAACTTACGTTTGTCCTACTTATTTGATTCAGGGCACAGATGGAAGTGACGAAGATTGGGAAGAATAAAATGGTGATGGACTTGCCACTGTTGGTTGCATTGGGCAGTTAAAGGGATCGGGAAAGACTGACTATGATGCCATTTGATTTGTAATGTTGATCATGTCTTCTTTGTAGGCAGCCGAAGAATATTGTAGGCAAAGTATGCTATGGTGGCATGCCCCTCTTACTGCCCAAACCCTGCACTTTAAGTTTTCTATTTCACGAAGAATATTGTAGGCTGACCGAGGTTTTCTATTTCCCTGCACTTTAAGTCCTCTTCCTTCAATGCTGTGAAATGAATCAAGGAATTGTGGCCGTGGAAAAACCAATATGGTGCAGAATACCAGAACGTGCGAGGCGTGTTTTCTTATTTTTCCTTCTGTGGTTGGTGGTATAAAAGGGTGTTGCTCGTGATTTGGAAAATGTTTTCTTGGTTTTGGAGGTGGGGGGGGGGGTGTGAAGTAGGTATAATTTGTCGCCGTCTCAGCTGTTTTATTAATTTACGGCATAAAGCTTTTCTCGAACTGCATAGTAATTTACAGCAGTTACGTGTGTTCTGGACTGTATGGAAAGCCGTAGACCTCCCTCTAGGTAATTGAGATGGGCTCCATAGTTTTGAGGGAAAACCTATTCTTTCCAGTCTCTTTTAGATAAATTGTTGCAAGTACTTTCTGTGCATGTTGTTGGTATCAAGCTAATGCTAAGTCGGGCCTCAAAACCGTAGAAGAAAAATTAAACCTGAGATTTATTGATTTTATATGGCTCTTTCCTTACCAATTTAGTGAGCATTCCCATAGGCAAGATTCTAGTTTACTGTTAAATTGAGAATCCCTAGCAAGAAGAATAAGAAAACCAGCGGCACTGCCCTCGCATGAAGTCTGCTTGGTCCTCGTCGTCTTGTTCTTTCAGATGCTTTAAGAGAATCTACTGAACTCCTATTGTTGGCCTCGGGCGAGTGGGGCTTTTGAGAAACCGGTAGTTTCTTTGACGTTCTCAGCTCAGCTCTTACGGAAGAAGTTCAGCGAATCTATGCTTAAAGAGTGTTCAAATAATATAATAAACAATTTTGGAATAATCTTAACTATTTTATTTATTTATTTATTTATTTATTATGTGGGTTTATTAGTATGAATATATGAATGAGATATCGTGCCAGTGCCATTAGGGGTAAATAATATCTTTTAATACCACTCATGGTAAAGAAGTAATGAGGAAGACTTTAAGGATTTTTTATAAGGTTATCTTCACTTTTTACAAACCCAAATAGGTACTGCGGGTTGCTTATAAACAAATGACGTTACCCTTTTTTGTACTTAGATTAAATCCATAGCTTTTAATGTAAGAAAATAGAATTGCTTAGTGTCATGATCTAAATGTTTATAGTTGTTGCGCCGTCGGATCTGTACTCTGATAGGGACGAGGACCTGACAGTAATACCAAATAGTGCTCGTGCGAAGATGAAGGAGAGAGAGTATAAGAATTGATACATAGAGGTTTTTATGCGGAAAGCCTTCTCTTAAATAAGAAGGAAAAATTATGGGACTTTGATTTGGGAACTACTTTCACTATTTTGTGTTTGGTTACAAGATGGGCCTACTAGGTCTCGGACCTCTTGGGCCTACTGGCGCCTAGACCTCTTGGGCCTATTGAGTCTCTGTGATATCAGGGCTCAATTCTAAGGAAATAGATCTTAAAGTGGGTCTTGAATATCAATACCCATCAATAGTCATAAAATCGTGCGGCATGTTCGATTTTCTATGGGAATGGATGCCAATCAAGTTGACTTATTTCATATTTGATTGTTCTCTTATTACTATTAGTTAGTTATTTGTATTTTTACACTTTTAACTAATAATTTACTTGTATTTTATATACTCGATAATAGCATAATTTTTATATTTGCGTATTGAGATCAACCTCAACACTTATAAGTATTTGTGGGTTAACTTGGCTAGTACCTATTTTCATGAAAAATCAGACATGCTGCATGGTTCACTTATAAGTATTTTGGGGGCTTTTTCGAGGTTCACTTAATCTGAGCAATTGAAGAGACGATTCGTTTGAGGTTCGCTCGGATCCTGCTTGAGCAAAATTGGTTTAGGACCTTTTTGTTAGTATTAGAAGACGACACACAACCAGACTCTTTGATACCATTTGTTGAGATTCGGACACCCGAATTCACCCAATTCGGCGCAGCAAAAACTCAAACCCCTCGTCATCGTCAGTCACCAATTAGTAGGCACAATGAACAAAAGATGCACAATATTTTTAACGTGGAAACTCCTTCTCAACTAAAGGAAAAAATCATGGGACAAACTCTAAAAACTTCCACTATATAAAATGTGGTTACAAAAACCCCGAGATAGAATAACCGCTACACACTTGAAACAAAATAAGAAAAATCTCTCCAGAGTAAGTAAGGAAACTCTCATTCAGTCTTAACTCTCTATTTTTCTTTCATACTTCTTTTCACTGGTGGTGCACTCCACTCACTGATATTTTACAAGTGCGGTGAAATGACTACCTTCATTTTACCCCCGCACACATGCGGCTTGCCGCACACATGCGGCCTGCTGCACAGTGCCTTGGTGCCAAATACACTTGGTGATTGGTTTCACACCTCATCCTGAAACTCTTGGTGTGCTTTTATAATAACCCGATTCTAAATCTCCATCTGCTGACCTAATAAGATGATTTGTCACACCGTCCCTATCATTTCTGTGCCTTTATTGGTTTCCGAGTTTCTTCTAAACGCATGCCCTGCAAGACAGTGCATACTCTTCACTCCACAGAAGACATGCCCTGCAACTTTGCTAGCTCTGAAGAGCTTGCCACCAACTCTGTTGTACAGACTCAGTCGGTCAACCTCCTGTTGACTAGCTAGCCGTCTTCCGCAGCCATTCCCGTGCAAGTAGTCCTCTTTGCAACCGGCCAAAATGCTCCAACTTGGCAAATCGTGCAAATCGATCATTTTGCTTCAACTTGGCAAAAAACGTCGCAACCGGCCATTTTGCCCAAACTTGACAAAATAGCCCAATCGGGCAAAATGGTGCAACCGGCTTTTTTGCCTCAACCTACATCGAGCACCTTCTTCAGCAGTTTGCCTCCTCAATCAGTCAACCCATTGACCGACAATTTTGCCTTTCTAGTCGGTCTTCCTAGCCGGTCAACGGGTTGACCGACCATTTTGCCAACCGGCCAATTTGTTCTCTCCAATAAATTGGCCACATTGGAATTCTACTCCTGAATTCCTCAACAAGTCTTCGAGCTTTCTGCTGCATAAAGTCCTCGGCCCTTTACTGCAGCCAGTCCTCGGACCTTCCGCTGCGTAAATTCCTCGGCCCTTCTGTTGCAGTCAGTTTGCAACACTCATACAAAACCTATGCGATGTCTGATGATGTCTCCATTTGTTGAGCACCCACAAGGGAGTGACCAAACTCAATACTTTTTATCTTTTTTTTTTTTTTTTTTTTATGTTTACTTGAGTTTCCTTCTAGCTAATTCTATCCATGAGCTTTGGTGTGATTTTTTTGTAGAGCTAGACAGTTTCAGGATGCTTCGCTAATATTTTACTTGATGTCGTCTCGAGTGAACTAATGGAAAAATATGAGTTCTGCGAAAGTTTTAGCTTGAGCAATTAACAAATATTTTATTAGTGAGTTGCCTTATGACTGATTTTGCCATGTCATTTTTGATAGCCAATCGGGTAATAACATGTTGAGGTTATTGATCGCTGTAGCTTGACATCACAAACATGAGAAGAATTAAGGTGTGTCTTGAGGTGCTTGTATTGGGGTACTTCCTCTACAAATTTTGAATCAGAAACTGTGAGCAAAAGAGACAGTGAAAGATAGAGTAAGTCAGCGTGAGGTGCTTGTTTTGTATTTGTCAGTTGAGTTACTCCGCATTGCCATTTTGGGATGAGTATGATTTTTGTTTCGCTAGTTGATAGGAATTTACATCATGTAGTTTGTAGCTCTTAGAGCACTTGATACAGGCCGAATGGCCCAGGGATGATGAGCATGCTATCCGGTATTGTTACAAAATGTAAATGATCATATGAATTCATTTGTATTATGTTATATTACTTTTTTGATGGAGCGTTCATGCTCGTTGCTATTTGAACCAATATTTTCTTACTTTTTCTCTAGATTCAATAATATATCTTCAGACTTGTGGGGCCTATATTATGATAAGTTCAGCATACATTATATGTCCATATATATATATTACACTCCTGCCAAAGGATTATAATAGTGGCTAAGGACCTGTAAATTATGCCCTTACAAACGGGATATGACATTGGCGTGCTTTAATAGAATTTGATGGTCTTTAATTACGAGTTTGATATCTTATACTTAAATTGGCCATTCATGTTTATTATATTCTTGGCTGTCATGTAAGTTGACATTGATCATATATATATATATTTGTGTGTGTGCTCTAAGCATTTGGTTCAATCTTTATTTCTTTTCCTTTTCAAAGTAGTAGCTTGACACTTGCACAGGTGAAAGCAAGGTGGACCATTTTTAGAAGTCATCATAATGGGCATTGGCTACCCTTGTTTATATTGCTTTTATTTATGGTTTACGTGATTGCTCGTTTATGAACATGCTATAGACAAATTTTACAATGTGTAAGATATTAGTAAGTGCAACACTAATATCCAGATAATAATATGGTTTATATGCTATGATGCTTCAACTTGTGATATTTATATAGAGCCTTGAATCAGATGGCAGATTTAATGCATCAAATGATCCAAGCGCAGCAACATCTGAGTCATAATGAGGTTGCCAATGTAAATTTTTGGAGTAGAAGTACATTTGATAAGTTTGTAGACCAAAAGTTGCCAAACTTCATGGAAGAGCCTGATCCTCTTAAGGCAGGATAGGGAAGATATTTGATGCTATAAGTTGCCTGCATGAGGAAAAGGTCAGATTGGTGACTTAGATTGAGAACTAGAGTACTAGTGGGCTTTGAAGAGGAGAGTATTGAGTTTCGAGATGGAAGTAATCGCCTAGGAGAAATTTTTACAAGTCTTTAATAAATACTTCCTTAATTGTATAAAGATGCAAAATGAGGATGAGGTTATGCATTTGAGGCAATGAGTAGGACTGTGGCTTAACATGAAGTTAAGTTTACAGAGTCGCTGTATTTGCTCCCTACTTGATTATGATGAGGGGAGGAAAGCGAAGGGATTTTATGAAGGACTTGAAAATACTATTAGGAGAAAGTCAGTTTCTTTTTATTTGAAATTATATAGTAAGGTATTAGAATGGACCTCTTTGGTAGAGGTGGAGTTGAGGAGGATGAACAAGGAAGAAAGGAGGGATGCGCTTCAAAAAGGAAATGTTGGTGAAGAACATGGCATGTTTAATGGGAAACAGCATAAGAAGCAGCATAGGAAGCATGGGGAGTTCGTGGATCTAATAGATCTGAAGCTAGGGTGCTAGGAGGGAGTGATTGGTCCCGTGCCGATTGAACTTGTATGCTTTGCGGCAGGCATTGCGGATCACGACTTTGTTACTAGAGGCTAAGGGGATATTTTCACTGTGGAAAGGAGGGACAACTGATTAGGAATTGTGCACTTTTGAGACAACCATGCAACAATAGAGACATGAAGTGCCTATCAAGGTTTTTCCTATCACCAAGTAAATTGCCAAAAGCCTCTCATTCTGTTATTGAAGGTATACTACAAATCTTTCAGACTCACGCTTTTGTTCTTGATAATTCTGGTTCTATTCATTTTTTGGTGTGTCTTGTATTTGCTTCTCATTTGGGTGCTACATCAGAACTTTAATTTTATGTTAATTTTGTCTACACCTATTTGAAAGTCGGTGATAGCTAATTTTATGTCTCATTTATGTATAGTGAGTAGCTAATTAAGAGCTTGATGTCGATTTATTCTCTTGGAAATGGTGGACCACGGTATTATTCCGGGAAGTGATTGATTATATGCATATTGTGCAATTGTAGATTGTTTTAAGAAGGTAGTGGTGGCTCCATCAAAATTTGGAGGTACGAGTATTGGTGCATCTCCATTTATTTCAGCCATACATGCCTACCATTACTATGAAGTGGGTGCCAGGGTATCTTGCATTATAACTACTGCTGTTAGGAGGTGAGGATTGAGGATATTCACGTGGATCGAGAATTCAGTATATGTCATTATAAAGGGTTTATTTTAAGTTTGCCTCTCAATAGGGAGATTGAGTTTGCTTTTGGCGTTAGGCACTTCTCCAATTTCTAAATCTATAACAGTGGCTCCATCAAAATTAAAGATGCAATTATAGGAGTTGATAGAAAGGCTTTATAAAGCCTACTGTGTCTCATTAGGATGCTGCAATTTATTTGGGACGAAGAAAGTTGGAACTATGTGCTTTTACATTGAATGAGAGTTTAATAAGGTAATTATTAGGAATTAGTGTCCTTCATCTCGAATTAATAATTTGCTCGACTGGTTGGAGGGAGAATAAATCTTTTCTAAGATTAACCTTCATTCATGGTACCATAAGTTGAAGATTACAGACAATATTCAGAAGATAATTTTTTAAATGAGGTATATACATTTATGAGTTTTTATATCGAGAGAACTTGATTTGATTTGGCAATGTGTGGGGTTGGTAAACAACGATTGATTTTGTAGCAAAGTACATAATATATTATTAAATATTCAATATGTCTTTTGGGTTGACTAATATTTCTATTGTTGGTATAGATATAATAAACAAGGTATTCTAGCCCATTTTGGACTTTTTTTTATAGTATTTGTTGCATTTCGGGTTCGCGGTTGTTGTACAGATTAGGGGGCTTCCGGGTTCCCGGCCATGCTGAGTGTCATGACGAGGGTCCGGTCTCCATATCTCTCAACCTGGACTTACACAACACAATCAACGAATAAGATGTCAGAGGTCCGACGAGATTTCTCCCACCACGGCCACTTCGACGCTCAAGTCAGCAAGTTTCCGCAATTGCTCTTTATCCATTTGCTGAGAACAAGTAAATACAGAAGCAGGGGAAGAAAAAAAAAAAAAAAAAAAATAGGAGACAATTGAGCAACCTATAAAGGGAAAGACTACTTTGAGGGACTAGACGGATTGGCTTCCTCAAGGAATTTCCTCAAGCGGGATGCTTCCCTGATCCCGGTGTTTCCGGGATGAAAAACTCCTTCGGGTACATCAGGAGCAGCAAAGGAAGCGATCCTACGACACAGACGAATGCCGTTTCAAAATCGAGCCTCCAGCAAGCACTCCGCCTCCGACGGGGTGATCCGACCAATCATATCCCTAGACAGACGTGCATGGTCGTCCTCCAGAGTGGCAAGCGAAGCTTCCAGGTGTGCCACTTTCTGCTGCAAGCGCCTGACTTCCTCTTATGCCCGCTTGCTATCCCCTCGAAGGGAGGCAACCTAGGCTCTCGTGTGATGAATGGCGTGCAGCCCACGCTGGAAGCCCCCGTGGAGGAGGGCGACCAGCCTGTTGAAAGGGTCAGCATCCCCAGGAATCTGCATGGGAAGAGAAAGACATTAGAAGAATCCCTGAGATTTACGGCAGCAAGGGAGCGGCCAAATCAGGATGATCGTACCTGAGTGGGAGCGATGCTCAAGGGATGTGCAAAACCACCTGACGAAGGCCCTCCCCGGGGCTCCTCCTGTTAGGCCGCCAGGGCCAGGCTAGCTGGAAGGGCAGTAGATGTAGGAGCGCTTGGGGGCTCTGACCTCGAAGCACCCCAACCGCAGCCACCCCAGCTCCCAGCGGACTGGCAACCAGTATGACTCCGGCCTCCGATGCTGTAGGGATGCCCTCGAGGATCCCGCCCTCCCAAATGGGCTCCACGAAAATAATGGTTGGCTCCAAGGGTGCCCCTAACTTCGACGTTGGCACGGGCATTGCCGTGCGTGATCCCTCAGGGTCATCAAGGTCCAAGACGCCGCCCACCATTCCCGGAGCTACATCCATGAACACATTGGAGATGGAATGCGCGAAAGGCCCCTCAGTAGGTTGAGGCTCCGCCTCGTCGACTTCAAGCACGGCTGGCCCCGTGGTCGGAGTCGGCGGTGGTCTGGCGGCCTCCCCCTGGTGCCCTGCACTCGTAACTGCCTCCAGGATCGGATCCCGAATCTCAACAGCAGTACTAATAGCTTGCCTCTGGGACCTCCGTGTCAAAGTGCCTCCGGCTTCCCTCAACCTCTTCAGGGGAGCCTCGACCCCCTCTTCGTCTGAGGACGGCTCCAACAGTGAGCAACTTTCCTCCTCGTCCCCTCCGGATGATCGGGAAGCGACAACCCCTCTAGGCTCTCTCTTGTCGGGACCGGCAATGCTCTAGCACGACAAAGGACCCAACTTGGCGGCCTCGAACGTGATGGACGTCAAGAAATAGCCCTAGACGGAGAACTTCGCCACTTAGGACTGGATGGCAGTAACCAACTCCGCCACCTCCGCAGCGTTCTACGTCGACGGCTTTTAGAGGAAGAACCCCGAAATCGGGCCCCACACACGTGAAAGCTTAGAATCAGGGGGCTCTTTCAAGAAAAAGTATTGGTCTTTCCAGTTCTTGACCGAATCCAGATTGGTCCCTTGAAAGTGGAAGCTAGTCTTTGACGACATAGACACCGAGTCCTCAGACTCCGTGAAGCAAAAAATCAGTCTAGCCGCCTTGGCATCGAAGGAACTGCCATGAAGGCGAGCGAAGAGGCACAGGGATACCGGATAACGCAAAGCGTTGGGGTGAAGTCTCGCCACCGGAACCCCCAATGCCTCCACCAGTGCGTACAGTGTACATGACATGGGATAACGTAGCCCCCCTCTCAGGTGGTGCTCATAGACCGTGACATAGCCCCCTGTGGGAGCACGATAGCCCCAATCGTTAGGGATGCCGTAATCTACCACGAGGGCAGCGATGGCACTGGCCGTCAAGACAGACTTTGTATTATGGACCCCCAGACGACTCGCCCTGGGAGCCTGAGAAGAAGAAGAACTCTCTCTTATTTGCCATACCTCTCCCACAATATAGGTCAAGAACGGAAAAATCTCAGCACAGTGAAAAACCGTCCCTGTTAGTTTAAATAGGCAACGAGAGGCCAGTAGGCGGGAAACCCAAACAGCGCTCACCATGAGTGGCTGGGGCATGTGCCTGCCCCGTGGAGCGTTGTGGGGCCCAAAGTCACCCGCAATCATGGCCATGCGCTAGTCTGAAGAGCAGGTCACCTCAGCCGCCTGACGGAAATCCACGTTGGCACCTTTGCATTAAATGCAGGTTTACGATAATGAAGCTCACCAAAGGGGCGCACGGGAATAAAAACGAAAATCCAGAAACACAAATTACGGGAAACAAAACAGCACAACAAAACGACGAATTTTATTACAATGACCGTCAAAAAATGATTACAGTGGCTTGCCGCGGTGACTGTTAACTAACTCCCCGCACGGTCCGCGGAGGAACTCGGAGCCGGGTACTCAACCAGTTGCGCGCGTGTTTGGGAGCCGGAGTTGCAAGAGTCCTGGACGCCGACGCGAAAGTTTGGATCCTCCAGCGAGGCTAGCCTCTGGCTGAGACGGATTCCGTCCTGATAATTCCTCTCCAGTGCAGGATCAACTTCCTCCGGCAGGAACCTCGACCTCAACTCCGTCCCCATCTGCGCAACCTCTACCCCAAGCTGTCGCAACAGCTGCTCGTTCTCTTCTTCAAGAGCCCGTATTTGGGCCTGAGCCCCCACATTGGCACTAACGAGTCGGGAAGCCCTCGCTTCCGATTCAATCCACGCATCCTCAAAATGCACCGCTCGGGCCCTCAACTACTCCATCTCGCCCACTGTGACTTGCACTTGCACCTCAACGCTCTCAACCCTCCTGGTGATCTGTTGGAGCGAGAGGTCCCCCCTCCCTGGAGCACGCTCCCGGGAAGAGGCAGAACCCTCTACCCTCTCAAAGCCTGGAGGCACCTGCGGGAATCAAGCAGGACCCACGACAGTGGCTTTAGAGTGACCCCCTAGTGCGTCGGCGCTCGAATCCCTGGGAACGTGGGACCCAGTCTTTGACTCGCCGGAAGAATGTTCCGATTCGTATGACGACTCCTCCATCAAAGTTGCGGTGAGAGCAAACACAAGAAGAACGAACGGCTATTGAGTGCGCAAACACAGGAAAGTGCAAAGTCACATGGAGGATTTGTGCGTTTAAATAGACGAGATTTTCTATTGAAAACGGTTGCGCTATGAAGACAAAAGGCGCTAGCGCTCATCCAACGGGCGCCCTCCACGTAGAGAATCCGTGAGGCCTCGCGCGTTTCCAAAGTAGGTCATTATAACGCGGCGCTTCCTGACCTCACGCGCATTTAATGCGCCAGATAAGCCAAGGGACGTGACTGCCAACAGTGGCCTTTTTGCCCCCACGGGACAGGATGCGGCACGCCGGGAGAAGATATTCGATAAAAAGAAGCATGCACAGTGAGGAGGGAAAAATAAAGACAAAAGGGCTACTTCTTTTATTAATCAATACTCTCTTACAAAGTACAAAATTTACAGTGACAAAAATACGAGAAAGACGAAGAAGACAACGGTACGGGGCCCAGGGGCCACGGTGACTGCCTCTGACAAGCTTGGAGAACGTGATCTACATGAAGTCACCACGGCCGGAAGCCGCTGGTAACTCAACAAGCGAGCGGAGGCGGCCACGCGAGGCTCCCCCCCAAGTGGAGGCGGCCGCAACACGATCCACCGGGGCGGGATTCGCATCGGTACCCAAGCCATTGGGGGAATTAGAGGGAATAATCCTAACGATTCCCTAACCGAGGCTCTAGTCTCAGACCCGTCCACGATCCGCGCTCGAACTCAGTGAAGTGGGAATCATGAGCAACGCACCCCACTAGCGGGAAACGTCCCCGCGGAGGTTCCGCCACGGTCCCACCGCACTACGGACGAGTCACACCATGGAGGGAAGGCACGTGATGACAGCAGAGTGGCCGAACCACCCTCATTAGCATGAAGAGTGAACCGCAGCACGGGAGTTAGAGCGACCTTCATCAAGAACTTCGGGCATCCAGCTAATCCATTCAACTCCTTCTCGGACCCCCACTAAGAGCGGGGTGAGCTAGAATCTCCTCATCGCCCCTTCAAAGGCAGCCAAGGGATATGTTCCACTCGCTAAGGAACCCTCCTATTTATGGATGAGATGGGCGCCATCCCCCTGTTCAGCGTGGCACGCTTCCCAGTGAACGTCTTTAATGGAATAGGAAAAGTCCCCTAATCAGACACAATCCTAAGAGTGCGAATCTTGCCAATCAAAGCAGCGAATCACGGCAGCGTCAGGAAAGCCTGCGCAGTCACCTGGGGAAGACGCGAGTCCAAAAAACGACGAACAACAGTGCACCTCGAGGAAGATCGTCGGGCCGCAGAGTGGACCCAAAGGACATGCCAAGCCCGACCATTGGCCGGCCCAGGCATGGGGGGCTAGTGTTGGGTCCAATACTAAGGCCCACAAGAATCTCAAGCCCAACCCAACTGCGCAAGGAGCCTACGTGGCATCTAGCAGGCGAAAGACAACGGGCGCCCTGCAGCGCATTAATGAGCTGCCGGAAAAAAACCAGGAGAGAGAAAAAACAAGTCAATGGAGAAGCGGTCAACGCTGCGACCTAGCTAGAAGGGGAGACTAAGTGTGGCCGGCGGCGCTCGGCAAGCATTAGTCGAAGATTACAGACAATGTTCAGAAGATAATTTTTTAAATGAAGTATATACATTTCTCGGGAGGAGCCTATGAGTTTCTTCCCCGAGAGAACTTGATTTGATTTGGCAATGTGTGAGGTTGGTAAACCAAAAGAAGAAAATTTTTCTCGAGGCAAAGTACATTCCCGAAGCCCAATATATTATTAAATATTCAATATGTCTTTTGGGTTGACTAATATTTCTATTGTTGGTATAGATATAATAAACAAGGTATTCTATCCCATTTTGGACTTTTTTTTATAGTGTTATATATTGACAACATTATGATATACTCCAATAATGTTTTAGAAAATGAGAAGCATTTGATGATTGTTTTTGCAATTGCTTAGGGAAAATCGGCTATACTCTAAGTTGAAGAAATGTCAATTTTAGTTGGAGCAGGTTGCATTCTTAGAGCATATGATTTCTGAGGTTGGTATTTTGATGGACCTTAAGAAGATTGTGGGTGTAGTGGAGTAGAAAAGACCTAGTAGTGTGTCTGATATAATAATATCTCTGGACTGAAATGGTGTTATCAAATATTTGTAGAGGACAGTTCATGGATTGTAGTTTTCTTGTCTAACTGGGATAAGCAAAGTGACTAGAGTTTCTAGGAGTTAAACAAGAAATTGAATTTGCATGATTTTGGCAATTCCATGTGATACTGAAGGTTTTTCATTTAATGCGATGCCTCACAAACAGGTTTAGGTTGTGTATTGATGTAAAATTAAAATTGATAGTTTATGGGTCTAGATAGTTGAAGATTTCATGAGAAGTAACTACTTGGCACATGACTTGGAGTTTGAAGCTATTATTTTTGCCTTAAAAATTTGAAAACACTATGTTTATAGCGAGGAGTTCACTATTTATCATTGTCATAGTTGAAAGAGTTGATTTAGTAGAAGAATCTAAATATGAGACAAAGAAATTCGATAAATTTTTTGAAAGATTATGATTATAGGATTTTATATCAACAAGAAAAGGCCAATATAATGATAGACATATTGAGTCAGAAACTATTTAATGATGATGGAGTGAAAAATGCTAGAGGAGATTAAGGATTGTAACTTATTGTTAAGGAGGCCGGTATTCTACAATTTTTAAACAGAGTTTGTTTTCCTCAAGTTGGAAGTCGAAAGGATGAAGTTTTAGAAGCAGCCTACTACTCAAGGTGTATTGGGATCTTTGATGTAATTATAGGTGGAGTACTATAAGTGAAGGCATTGTTGATTTTGTATCTAGATGTTTAATTTGATTGCAAGTGAAAGACAAACATAAAAAACCATTGGGAAGGCTTTAGCCTTTGTTGATCCTTGGTAGAAAGTGGGACCATATTACTAGAGATTTTGCATGAGACCTAGGACATCTCGTGGCCATGCTGTTATTTCGATGATTCTAAACTATTCAATGAATTGGCTCACTTCATTGTTACTCGGGTCACCTAGTCTTTATAGCAATTGAAGAAGTTAAACATTTATGAGATCATAAGATTATAAGGAATTTTTAACAACCATTATTTTTAATAATAATCTGAGATTTGTATCTAAATTTTAGGGAAGTCTATTTCAAGAGTTGGGAACTAGATTTAATATTTTTCATCATCAAACAAATGGACAATTATAAAGGACAAGACAAAGTTCAGAACATGCAGAAGTCTTTAGTAATGGCTATGAGAATTATGCCTGCAAAATTTCAAAAAATATGTATTTATTTATGATTTATGTGATTGCTCATTTATGGACATGTTATAGAGGAATTATATGTGTGATATATTATTTATTCTGCATCATTATTGACCGTCTTCAATAACTCGTCCTCAACAACTGCTACTAGAACGCCATGTTGAGGTTAAAGACAAGTCATATAAATGGCTACTCATGTTAATGAGCAGCATTTTATTGTCATTTTCATTTGCGTTACCCAACCGTATCTAGAAGCTGCAGACTCTTGACTTGCCTAAGGCAGAGGTCTACACTCCATATACCATAGTAAAGGTCTGGATGCTCAGTCAAATACGACCAAGAAAGGCTCAAGGGGCCAGAAAATACCACTTGCATCAAATTATAAGATTATTTATACAAAGAGCTATACACCAGAAATACCTGAACTTGACCTGTTGGGAGAAATTATCAGATTAAAAAGATCCAACTTAAACAAAGGCTTCAACAAGATGATTCTATCACCATCTGTTACCATCACGAATTTCAAGTAAATGATATCCAAATGCCAGGGTCTTTTGCATCAGAATTGATATCAACTCAGAAATTCAACACCCGTCAGCTCCTTTACTTATCAAAAAAAAAAAAAAAAAACCAGTTAAACAAGTTCTCAAGTCAATGACAAATCTTATTGATGGTAAATATTTGTTTGTTAAATAATTGAGACGGTTGAAAATGCATATAATTACTTCATTGTATTCTATTTTTTCGAATGAAACAGTCGATTAAGAAACATGCATGAACTTTGCTTTTTTTTTTTTTTTGTGGGGCAGTGGGGAGGGGGCAGCTATGACAAACCAAATCATGATATCAGTCAATCTCTATCTGTTGGGGCAGGTCATCATCTGCTTTTGACTCCTCCTCCGTGCCAATTTCTTCCTCTGTAATTCCTGCTGCTTCCACAGTCCTCTTAATCCACTCCTTCAGGGGATCGTCATTCATGTCAAGTCTCAGAAGGCCAGCAAACATCCCTCCCAGGAAGGCAACTGGTTCCTGAAATAGCACGCCAGTTAATTTAGGGCCCTACATTATGTTGCACACCAAATGATAAGGCTGAAAACTGCATGTATGACTATTTGCAGCAGGCAATTTCGAGTATCCCCAGAACACTTTTTGATGCAAGAACAAAGGTGAGTAGTGTCAAAAGACTGCAAAGCATCTCAAATCAGCAGTACACATGTTTCAAATGTTTGTAAAATAAAAGTATCGATAATGATGGATGCATGCAGCAACCACGGCTAAAGATTGTAGTCCATATGCATATCCTGTTTGTCCACGAGCTATGAGCCATGCCATATTGAAAACCTAGCTGGATGAATATTAACCTATCATGGGGAGGGAGACTAATTAGCTCATGACAAATTTACAATTTTGTTTGAGTGTCAATGCTTGACATGCCACTCTGCAGGTCAAATTTAGAAAAGCATGTCAGGAATCTCAAATAACTTCATAAGAAAACATCAAGTCAAGAAAAAAAAATGAGGTGTATAGCAAACATCGAGCCATGAATCTCCAACAAACAAGATGTATGGGAAGCACTGCTGAAATCTGCTAAATGAACTAGAAAAGGGTCATGTAATACAGGAGAAATTGTTAGGGAAAATAAGCAGAATGAATTGGAAGACTAGTTAATGTTTGAGTGAGATTTCAAAGTTGACAAGCAGCAGCTCCTTCACAATGAGAACTATAAGTGCATGGCAAAGTTCCTGGTGGCATTAAGCTTCAAGTACAAAGTACCTCAGATCAGATTTTTACGACTGATCCCTTTCCTTTAATATAGTAGAGGCCTAGGAAGCATTGACACCTCCCCGGGGTAGCGTTTTAGTGTCCAATACATGTTGGACAATAAAATGGTCCATATGTTGTCTGACATGTATTGAAAATTTATTTATTTTGCAAATACTAGTTGATTAAGACAATCTTTAGGCACTCCAATATGTGTTGGACATATATTGGAATATTATATGTTGTGGTTTTGGGGAATTTCATTAAAATAGATATTAGCAGTGTAAAAAATATCTCTAGTCTTCTTGCAATGAATAAAATGAACCATTGTAAAGGAGCGATCAACAAGGATGGAATCATACCCTTTTGAGTTCTATGCTAACATGAAATCTATGCAAACATCCTCCAGTGGTGGTTCCAAAATGGGTAGTGGAGTGTAAGCACCTTTTGGGTTTTGGCCTTTGCACAATTGGCATATTTGGCACCTTTTTATAAAGTGAACCACATCTTGAAAAATGGTAGGCTTAAAATATTTTTCTTTCACCAACAAGCCAATCATGTCTCTTGAATAGTGTCCACCCAATCCTCCCCAGTGCAATTCTTTGCTAAGATATTCCCTAAAAAAGCACTTGAGAATACATAATCATTTTCCTTTGAAGGAGATACGTCCACATAGAGAATAACCTTTGCAGGACCACTCCTTGCAAGATTTCCAAATTTCAACAAAGTCTTTCATCATCACCATGTCTTTGATAGCTTAGTTAAACATGTATGGAATCAAGAAGCACTACACACCTACAAAGGATATCAGTCACTTTATTAGATCTCCCACTTTTATGTTGTAAAACACCAGTGTACTCTTGCAAGAAGCAAACCCACCTGACATGACCTCGAATCAAGTTGCTTTGTCAATTGATGCACTTGAGTGCTTCATGATCCAAGTTTGAAATAAACTCTCTTTGAATTAAATAAGAATGCAAAGTTTGGAGAGCTTAAACAATGGCATAGAGCTCCACATTAGAAGTGAAATACCTCATCTTGGATTCATTAAGCCCTTTGCTACAGAAAGCAATGGGATGGCCTTCCTAGATAAGACCTCCACCAATACCTGCATGAGATGCATCACATTCCATAACAAAAATTTAATCTTCCAATCAGGCAAGCTAGGGATGGTGGCATTGGATGATTTGTACTTATAGAATTAAAAACTCTCCTCAGCCTTCTAGGTCCATTTGAAATTGCCCTTCTTCATGTATTCAGTCATAGGGGTTGCAATAGAGCCGAAATTTTTAATGAATCAGTAGTAGAATGAAGCCAAAACTTAAAAACTCCTAGCTCGTATAAGCTTCTTGGTGAAGATCATTCTAGGACAGCTTTGACCTTCTCTTGATCCATATGAATCCCTATAAAGGTTAAAATAAGACCAAGAAAAGCTAGCCAATTAGTAATAAAAGATCACCTTTTGAGAATCACATAAAATTTTCACCACTCAAAGTGGTTGAAACAGCCTTTAATTGTTCATTATTTTCACTCTTGCCATGACTATAAATAAGAATAATATCAAAATGTTCAACTTATTCACTATCGAAAGGATGGAGGACTTGATTAATTAAAAGCAATTGGTGAAACCAATTGGAATAACAAGCCATTCACACAAACGTTCTCTTGTTTTAAAAGCAATCTTCCATTCATCTCCCTATTTAACTCGAATTTGGTGATACCCACTAGAATCAATCTTAGAGAATACTTTTTCACCCACAAGCATGTCAAAAATATCATCAATCCGTGGAATAGAAAATCAATATTTGATTGTAATATGATTAATAGATTACAATCTTTGTCCATTCTATATAACTAGAGATGACAAGGATGGAATTGCACATAGGCTCATGCTTTCCCAGATGTACCCCTACCTTAACAAGTTAACCACATGTCAATGTAACTCTTCATGATCTTTCAGATTCATTTGATAGCAAGCCTTGTTAGGAAAAATTGACCCAAGATGAAGTTGATTTGATGTTTTGTATCCATTAAAGTGGAAGCCCATTAGGAAGCACCTCGGGTATGACACCCCAAATTTTTTCAAAAGTTGTTCTTAGCTACAGTGGAGTATTAATGGCCCTCTCTATTTCTTTGGCCACAAGAAAATAAACAAATCCCATTCTTTTCACATTCATTTACGAATTTTGGCATCAAAATAAAATTCTACCCTCATCCTGAAAGGATTTGGGAAATATTCCTACTTAACATGGTAAGAAAAAAATCTCAACCTGTCCCATCCTAAAGGTATAGATATTCTTATGACCATCATGTATGAAACCCTATGATGTTATTATAGCCTCCCTAAAAAGAATCATGTCATACCATTTTTATCTTGATAATTTTAAGCAATAGAGAATGATACCAAGCAACATTTAAAAACCTTTACAGCATTACTCTTTTTGAACCACACAATCTTATGACCTTGGATGTAGCACAGTTGAAGCTTGAGTTTATCCACCATTTCTAGCAAAGCAATCTTTTTTGCAACTCCCTCCATCCATCACAATGGCAAATACCTTGGCAAGGGTCTTGCACTGAGTTTTGAAAATATTGGAATAGAGGAAATTTTCCTCTAATTCGACCATGGAGGTGGACAGAACCTCTTTTCTCCTTTATCCGGTTCAACTTCCACTTGCTCAATCTCCTCTTCTCCATCAAATACTGGTTGCCTGGGGCCATTAAGGTCTTCAAGGGCCTCACCATGAACAAGGTTGATACAAGCATCTGCCTTCCTTTCTGGATAAGCATGGTACTGATAGCTAACTTAGCCACACTTAAGACAAATGTGAAGGTTGTTGGCACAGGTGAAATTATTTCCAACATGAGAATTATGGGTTGAGTTTGTACCTCTCAAGAAGCACATTGAGAAATAAGAATGCCACCTCCACATGAGGATTTACCTTTTGAAGGGTAACAGTTTGTGTTTTCAACAAATTTCTTACCCACATGAGAGAGTCTAAGCCTCCACTTTCAATGCTAGTTAATATGTCTCATTAAGCCTCCATAACCAGTGCATCTCTACCAAGTTTATGAGTTTATAAAACTCTTTGGCATACTCCATCACACTCTTAGTATTTGACGGAGATTGTTAAATTGAGAAAAATTATCTGAGAAATCAATAGAAAATTTTCTTTAAGCCTAGATTTCATATTTTCTCGTGAAGAGATTTTAGGTTTTCCTTTGCAAAGTCTCATCTCGAGTTTTATCCCACCATGCTGAAGTATAAGGACAAAGCTTTGTAGCAACAGGCTTCACACGTTAGTTGTTAACTATTCCCTTGTAATTGAAGAATTTTTCAATGGCACTAACCATTAAATAAATTCTTTGGGTTAAAGGCAAGCTTGTACCTTTGACAAGTCGATTTTTATAGTGTCAAAATTACGATGATGGGTCTTTTCTAAATATCTTCCTAAGTTGGTAAAAAGATCATTGCCTGTTTTATGACTAAAAGATCCACGAGCTGAGCCACTATGCCCACTACGAGTCTCTTAGTGTTCAAGGTGTAAGGTTAGTTATTCAACTTGTCTTTAGGATGCCTGAAGTTCATCATCCTTCTCATTCCTTCTTGTTTTGTTACTACGTCTTTCATTACCTCCACGCATTACCATGAACGGGCGCTGATACTAAATGATGAGGAACCAAGTAAGAGGGAGGAAAATTCGAAGAGTGCAAACACAAACTCAAAACAAAAGAAGAAAGGAAGTCAGCTTCAAGTTTCCAAGTATATAACCAGATTTTTGTCCAAGTCTCACACAAGAATAAATACAAGATAATACACCAAATATGAAACTCATGTCATCGCCAACACATCCCTTGATGAAATATCTTCCCAATTAGGAAGTCTTTCCACCAGTAAGACAACTACCTATTAAATGAGACACGTATTACCAACACCAAACGGCAACTGTCCACCAAAAAGGGCAACACCCAAATATCTTCCCAAGAGAGTTGGCTGGCTAAGAGACTTGTCATTCAATTCCAAGAGCCAGCAGACAGTTCCTCATCTCTCCAACAAGAAACTATATTGTTTTGGATTTTTTTGCCAGTTAGTACAAAACTATCCAAGTTCAATTAGAAATAAATTTTTTGTTTAGTAAATTGCAAAAGGAGCCAAAACGTGTTCTAAGCGTATCCCAACATGTTCGACTTAAACAAATAAATCTGAATGTGTCAAATCATATTTTGCTTCAAATGTTTCAAACATGCCATCAACATGTCTAAATTAACTAAAAAAATTTGAACATGATCAAGCATGTTCTGAGAGAGAAGTTACTCGCTTGAGAATTTTCTTATCAACCAAATAATTGTAATTCAATAGATAGATTTCCATCCAGCCAAGTGGAGCCTTTGTGGAAGAAAAGTGAGAATTCTAAAAATGTCTACGTGACCTACAATGCTTATTAGAGAATTTCAAGGTTCTAAAATCTCTTCTTTATTATTCTGAGAGGAAAAAACTGTTGAAATGTAGTTATACAAAATACAACTAGGGGTTTCCATGAAATTACATACCAATGAGTTCCATAATTTCCATCCTTGATAACTAAGCATGATGATATTTTAATCCACTGAATTCACTTTATACAGTTTACCCATAAGAAAGAAACAATAAATAAAACAGAAGCAATACACAAAAAACAAAATTTGGTACAACAGCAATTCAGCATAGAAACTATTCTACGACAAACCTAGATAAGACTTTATTAAACAACAATGGCAGAAAATTTTCAACTGTGATTTTTTTCTGCAAAAAAATAAGGCAGATAGGATTAAACTTGGTGATGGGAATAACAAACTTCTTCATGAAGCCATGAATTTCAGAAAAAAAAAGAATAAGATTACCTCTCCTCCATAAAATTCAGCAGGGATTAAGCTTACCTCATACAGGGAAGGGGAACTAGGGGAAAGAAGAAGAAGAAAAAGGGAGAAAGGGGTGAAGTAGAGAAGGGAATTGATAAAAGGAGAAGGAAAAATTACCGATAGATAAGGAGAAATGCAAGATCTTAATATCAATCAATTTATCAATAGTTAATCAGACAACAAAATTACGATTCTTATATAGGAATACCTTACTCCTGAGTTAATTAGGAATCAAAAATAATTATCTAATTATCAATGACTTAAAAATAAATAAATAATAAAGTACAATATATCCTTTCATAGGTATGAAGGGGACTACCAACATTACAAAAGATTAGGAATCTAGGAGATATGACAAATATAAAAATAAATCATATCAAACAAGCAATCAAACTCAACAAATCTCCAAGATGTTCACATCGGGGTGGCTAAAAGACAGCCCCATCGAGCAAGAATCCTTAAATTAACGTTGTCAATCTCCTAATCATAAGCTAAGTAGTTATGCAATCTTCCTTTGACGTTTACGGGCATGTAAGCAGTGCTTGGAATTTGATTGCTCCATCAACTCCCCTATGGTGGGAGGAACTCAACTATGGAGAAGGCTGATGACTCCGATAGAACTCTAATACATTTGAATCTAACTGCTAGAATGTCCTTCTAAAAATCCAATCGTAATTTGAATTTAATCAACCACTAAATAAACAAGGAAGTATTAAACCTCTCCATGTTTGGTCAACACAATATGCTTACATAGAATAGCAGTAATTTCATTTCTGTATGCTGGTAAGTTTTGTAATTGCATAGAAAAGGGTAAGGTTTCAATATTTGGCTCATCTTGTTGGCTGAAATTACATATATAAGCAATTATGTCATTGACATTGAAATTTTAATGAAAATTAGAGATGCAATATTAATAATATAGGCATTTGATCCAACCCATTATAAAATTTTAAATAGACCAACACTATGGACTTGTAATTTAGAAACGGGACAGGTGGACGCAGTTCTAGTTTAATTTGAATCATGATATAATCCCTAATATTAAATTCAACATATCATTTATACAAGTCGACTCAAAATTTATATAATATATTACTTTCAATTGTTTATTAATCTTGACATATAAGTCATTAAAGTATTGCGTGAATGCTTCAACCTACATTGCCACAGTCACGTGTGGAAACATCAAGACAAGGTTTAAAGTTTTCTTAGATTTGTAGCCATGCACAACATTAAATAAATCATGCCATAAACCTATTCACATAGCCATTATATGCAAGGTGGGCAGTAGGAAACATCAAATCCTAATTTCTAATGTTTTCTTGAACCAAGCATCACAGTAAGTTATCTAAACTACTATTAACAATTTCAGTTGGCCATTTGCTTTAAGGTTGTATGCAGTTAAAAACTTTAGTTTGGTGACAAAAGTAACTGTAAAACGAATATCTTTATCAGATCTAATAGTTTTAGAAAAACAACACAATTTGACAAACTCAATAAAATATAGTCTCACAACTCAAAAAGCATCAAAAGTTTTATCATGATTACTAGGAATATGCGGGAGTGCTAACACAAAGTCTATGCTCATATTATGCCAAGAATAACTATGAACAAGCAAAGGGGCAAAGAGGCTGTGTTTTGCTTCTTATACTTAGCTTGTTCACCCGTTGGGCAAGTACCATCTTAGCCACATCTTTCTTCAAACTAGGTTAATGAAATTGCTGCTTAATCTCTTCTATTGTTGTAACATTTCTAAAATAGCTAGATAAGAAGCTAGCATGAAGATCTCAAACTATAAAATGTAAACATGTCCTATTGATGTAATGTTTATTGGCTAGAAACAAATATTCATCCTAAATGCAGAAACCATCATTGGTGTTGGGTTGCTCACTCTTCTCAGCTAGAAAAATCTTACAAAAATTAGAACAAAAATTGTATTCTTCCTTGAGTCATTCAAACCAATAACCTTAACTTAAATGATTGATAATAAGGATACTCGACAACTTTAGACATCTATTGCTTAGTACTCAACTCCTTTCTTGTGTTTCAGCACAAAAGAATAAGCTTGTATTCAACCAAAAGGTCATACCTATGATTTAATTTCTTCTAGGAGTTAATAAAAAGAAAAGCCTCATGATAGAATGAAGGGCATACTCTTGAGATAAGTAAATGGCATCAATAGGTCAACCTTGTATAGCTACATATAACTCCTTATCATAATTAAAGTATTGTTACTTGGTATCATTTGTCTCACAATAATAGGCAATAGGATGGCACACTTAACTAAGAACTTAGCCTATATTTACACCTCATGCATCACACTCTACCTCAAATACCTTAGAAATGCTAGTGAGTTGCACGATTGAGGCTTCCATCTTTCTCTTTTTAATACTCTTAAAACCATCAAGAGGCCAAATGAATTCACCTTTCTTTATGCACTCGATGAGAGGAGCTATGATCCTACTATACCCTTTATTGAACCAACGATAGAAAGTGGCTAAACAAAGAAAGCTCCGAACATTGTTCATAGATTTGGATTCAAGCCAAATTATGATAGTATGAATTTTTGCAAGGTCAATAGAAACTCTGTCAAAGAAGACTATAAAACAAAGAAAAGCAACCTTACTGAAAAGAAATCCTTAAGATTGGTTAGCACACTTTCCCAAGGGTGTGAGATGGTCAAGTATTACTCCTTGGTCCTACTACAAATAAGGATATCATCAAAAGTATACCATCAAGAATTGCCTTGAAAAAGGTCATAGGGCCTACATTATGACCCTCATGAAGGTACTAGGGGCATCGGAGAGCCCAAAAAACATGACGAACCACTTATAAAGATCGTCCTTCGTCTTAAAAGCTATCTTCTATGCATCCATTAGATGAATCTAATATGATAGTAACCACTCTTTAAATTAATCTTAGATAAGATCCTGACACCATAAGTGCCACATAATTGAAAATAATGCTATGAAATTAAGTAGATTCAAGCAAGGTCTATTGATAATTTTAGGAGAAAGCTTGTCATTAGGAATATTATGGCTCTTGATCATGCGTACAATCTGGCTCGATACTATAAGTTAGTTACAAAGACACCATTTGAAAAAGTAAAGAAAATCGTCATTTAGCATGCACTACCTTCACCATGAATCCTAAGTATGTTTTAGGACCTCCTCCACATAAAATTTCCCATGTGAGAGATAATAAAGATAAGGGAATCGAAGCTCGAAGAAGAAATTCTTAGGTGCAATATTTTAACTATAAACGCTTAGGAGACATTACTCCAAATTGTCACATTGAGGCCTTCCTTATTAGAGAGTGAGATGAAGTGAACGAGGAGGAACCCTTCGAAGAAAAAGTTCATGAACCTAACTTAAAAGAATTTGATGGCTTTGGCTGATAATGATGATACCTTTTTAGGTTATATTAGAACCATTTCCTTTAGCATAGCTTCTCATCTTTCCATATAGGATACACCACCATTAGGTGTTGTGCGATGTACCTTGACTTAAACCAAAGACACTGATGACTTCTTTATGCCATCTTTCATTCCTAAATCAAGATCTATAGGAAAGCTTGTAAGCTTATTGTTGACAACAGTAGTTGTATTAATCCCAGCTCGGCTAATACTATTTTTGTCTTGGGTTGAAAGTTGTTCTACTTCCTAATCCACATAATTGTTATATTAGAACCATTTCCTTTAGCATAGCTTCTCATCTTTCCATATAGGACACACCACCATTAGGTGTTGTGCGATGTACCCTGACTCAAACCAAAGACGCTGATGACTTCTTTATGCCATCTTTCATTCCTAAATCAAGATCTATAGGAAAACTTGTAAGCTTATTGTTGACAACAGTAGTTGCATTAATCCTAGCTCAGCTAATACTATTTTTGTCTTGGGTTGAAAGTTGTTCTACTTCCTAATCCGCATAATTTTTATTGGATTGATACATCTTGCATTGTAGTTAAGTAATGTTATCTTGTACTTATTCATTTCTTATAATTTAATGATTATATCTAGTGTAATATCATTCCAATAAGTGTGGGTCATGTCATTTTAGGATTAGCTTTGTTGTATGACTTGATGAAACTATCGAAGGTCACTCCAACTTATACTCATTTATTTATAAGGCTAAAAAGATTTGTCTCTATCCTTTGCCCCAAAATTTATTTGCCACAACAAGGGAAAGGACTTGGTAGGATGAAAGGGTTGCAAATCATTAGTCCTATAAAGCTTGAGCATATAGTTGTAGGTGAATGTCGTGTTTACTATAGTTATTCTATAAGTCCCTTTAGACCCTTAAGTAGTGGTCCTTGAGGAAGGTCATTAGACCCTTCACAACTCTATTGATGTCTTCCCTGACTACTTCCCAAATGACTTAATTTCTTTACATGATATTCAACATGTCATTGACTTTATCCTAAGTACATCACTTCTAAATTTATCTCATTGTAGAATGAATGTCACTAATCATATTGAGTTCCATAGATAAGTTAGGAAACTCCTTCACAAGGGATTCATTCATGAGAGCCCAAGTCCATGAGTTGTGCCAATTCTTTTCACACCTAAGAAAGTATACTCTCCTATCTTCAACATTATCAAAAAAATAGTTGAGCATTTCCAATTAACTTGTGGCTAACAAATAACACTCTCCTATCCTCAAACAAGTAGTACTATTCACAAAAATGATCCATATCTCAAAACTATTGAATCAAAACTCAAGGATTAGACAACCATTGAAAGTAGGGGGATCTAACTTGATATTTCTAAAGAGTTATTCTTCCTAATCCTATTTTCAATTGTAATGTCATTACTTGTGGTCATATCTATGGCATACCCAGCCATCCTACCTATGATAGTCGTTTCTATCACGGACACGTCAAAATTACAAGAATTTGATTACTGAGATCCTTTTTCTAAAGTAGTAACTTGATTAACTGGGCCCAAATTTGTGTAACAGGTAGTAACTTAGTCAACTTGAATGGCCATGATGTGATTTTGCAATAGTTATTGATTAATGGCCAATTGAGCTAGCTATTGAAGTTTCAAACTACTTAGGATCAATGCTTAGGTCAAATATGTTATAGAAAACAATACAACCACTATACTAGTGTATGCAACAATAACGTAACTAATGTGGCTGAGATCAATAAATAGCTAAGGAATCAAATGAGTATATAAATACAAGCCAAATGTAAGAAAAAAATTCTCTCCTTTTTTATGAATTAATATGATTTAAATAATACATAAAATATTTTTAATACATTAAAATAATAATGTAAAGACCAAGTACGATATTACTAGATATCCATCATAAAGGGTAGATTATTCGAATATAAATGATGGATCCATTAGCTCATGGGCCGCCCCAGAATTTGGCCGGCAGGGAGAAGTGCCCTGGAAGCAGCACCCTAGCCAAAACTCCACGAAATCCAAAACCCAGAGTTCGCAACAGTAAGCCCAAGCTGGTACAGCCCAAAATGACCCAGCGGTTTATGGGCCACTAAGGACAATCATGGGACAAGCCCACAGACACAGTACAGTCAGCACTGGCTCAGCAAACAAGTCCAAATGGCCACTGCCACCAGGTGGTCCCTCACACATGTAGGAGAATGATTCACAGGTGACAGTAGCCAACTTGTCGCTATGAA
Organism: Nepenthes gracilis; assembly: GCA_033239525.1. Classification (NCBI taxonomy): domain Eukaryota; kingdom Viridiplantae; phylum Streptophyta; class Magnoliopsida; order Caryophyllales; family Nepenthaceae; genus Nepenthes; species Nepenthes gracilis. Next base: position 71,206 of record BSYO01000018.1, on the reverse strand, counting down.
GATCTCAACGGTTCAGAGCACTGATGGTAGGCACGTGATGTGGGCCGCTCACAACTGCAAAGCCGTGGAGCCCAACACCGGCAGACCCATGCCCTCACTCTTATATGCATCCTTTCCTCCGCAAAAAAGAGGGCTTTTTCAGGGGGGACCCCGGATCCTCTTTCAAATTCCACCATCTTGGTATCCACTAGACAGTCCTTTTTGGATCCTTCTCTTGAAATCCCTCTGGAGCATCCAATGATCTAATGTTCAGTCGAATAATCAATCCCATCTCCAGAGAACCAGACGACCGAATTAGGACTCTCTCTTTCTAAACCGCTCACTTGTTGAGCATACCTCTCTCTAAAGCCAATTCCCGTCAAGTGCACCTCTCTCTCTTAAAGCCACTTTCGGTCGAGTACACCTCTCTCTCAAAGCTACTCCCTTGTTAGTGCACCTCTCCTCTAAGAAGCCACTCCCCCACAAGTACACCCTCTCTAAGGCACTCTCCGATGAGTGTCCTAGCCGAGCGCATCCTATGGAGCTTTGCCCTCCAATTCCAAAGCTGGTCCCTAGCTAAGTGTCTCCTATGGAACTCTGTCCTCCAGTTCCAAAGCTGCTCTCTAGTCGAGCGCATCCTACGGAGCTCTGCCCTCTAATTCTAAAACTGTTCCCTAGTCGAGCGTACCAAATGAAGCCTAGTCCTCTGCCAACACTCAATTCCCTCGTCCATGCATCTACGTATTATTTTCTCATTTTTCATTTTTCTCTCATCGAAGAAAGATTTTTAACTTGAACGTTAGATGACATATCAAGGAGCGAATCTCGCCATCCTCTAACCTATTATTTGTTAATCATAATGTACATGATCTAGGTTTGAAATAATGAAGACCGAACCCACTTCAGTTCAACCTATCGGGTGAGATCAAACGACTCCCTAATTTGTTTAATAATCCGGGTCCAGGGATGCATTACTGGTGTCGTCTACGGGAAGCGACTAAAAAGTCCAACCGCAATGTTCACGAAAGCAAGCATGGTGAACATTAAAGCATAAGCCAGCGCACCAGCTAAAGATGTCATCTCCCATGGCAATGACCCCTCTGTGGGTAGTCATGGGACAAACGATCGGCCCCTAATGTACGGCGCTCGCTGCCTAGATGGACACCATGTCCAAACTGCTCCAGACCTTATACACTCACCTAAATGGACAACAACTGGGGGCTCCCTCCTCCATCAAGACTTCGACTTTCAAGAGGAGAAACCCAAACACCCCACCAAAAAGACCCAGCGGACTGATAACCTTGAAGCTAAAGCGGCCACAAGCGATAGGGCCTAGACGCGGTTGGAGGGCTGACTAAGTCATGGAGTGCGGGATAAAAGTCCAAAGCGGCGTAATCCACGCTACTCCCACGACGACCGGAGGTCCCCTGCCCAAGAAGAAGCCTCATGTAATGCCAACAGACACTCCGTCAACCTGTGAAGTTCACCGTTTGCGAGAGAGATTCGGTTGTAGCCACTCCCTCACAAGATCAAGATGCCGAATCTAGAGCCTTGTGACGGAAGATCCGATCTGATGGACCATCTAGATCACTTCTGCACTCTACGGGGCTTCCACAGCCTCGACAATGCCAAACGTATAAAAAAGACAACAAGCCGGTACATTATCATAGATGGTAGATTGTACCGACGAGGATACTCAGTCCCTTAAATGCAGTGTTTGACGCCAGAAGAAACTGACTACACGCTAAATAAGGTGCACCTCAGTATCTATGAGTTACATGTCAGTGGTAAGAACCCAGCATTCAAAATTATGCAGCAAAGCAACTACTGGCCAACAATGAAGAAGGATGCCACATAATTCGTAAAGAAGTGCAATAACTGCCAAGCCCACGACAACATTCAACATTGACCTTAGATAGAGTTGTGGGCCCTACAATCGCTATGGCCGTTCACGTAGTGGGGGCTTAACATCTAAGGCGCATTGCCCGTCGCGTTCGGGCAAAGGAAGTTCATCATCGTCAATATCGACTATACGAAATGGGTAGAGGCCATCTCACTAGCACGGATCACTGAGCAGAAAGTCACAGAATTCATTTGGAAAAGCATTGTATGTAGATTTAGAATTGCCAAGGTTATAGTCACCGACAATGAAACCTAATTCATAAGCAAACAATTCACCAAGTACTGCACGAGTTTGGGAATCTAACTAGTTCACACTTCCATCGCCTACCCTCAGGCAAACGACCAAGGATAAGTCACAAACTAGAGGCTATTACACTAGTTAAAACAAAGCTTGAGGAAGCAAGGGGCTCCTGGGCAGACGAACCACCTTCAGTGTTGTGGTCTTACCAAATGGCACCGAGGGAACCTATACGTGAAATGCCCTTCGATTTATACTACAGAACTGAAGCAATCATCCCGGTGAAGATCAATCTACCTGACCTCTGACTTGAAAGTTTTGACCCACTAAGTAATTCCCAATAACTCAGAGAGCATCTCGATCTGCTCGAAGAAGCCAGAGATGTAGCAAGTTTGTGCACAACAGCTTATCACTAGCTGGTCACTTGGTACTGCAATGAGAATGTGAAAGCACACCAATTCGAGGTGGGAGACCTAGTTCTTCAGAACGTAGAGGCTATGGGAAAAATCACCAACAGAATAAACCGGCTCTCCGCCCAGGAGGGACCATTCCTAGTCTCAATAATCCTCCGAAATGGGGCATACAATCCTAAGGGCATGGAACTCCACCCACCTCCAGAAGCACTCTCGGCAAATCACCACCGAGCACGAGCACACTCTGCACCTATCATGCGAACTACTTGTATGATGCCAACACGTTTCAATTGGTAAAATAAGTCACTTATTTATATTGCCTCTCATGTCCATTTGAATGTCTAAGTGCTTGCGTAAGTTTCAAGACCTAAATTGTCCCTAATTTGGGTGAAATCCTTCACCTGTGAACTAACTTGCTAAGAGTATGGTCAAAAACCTCAATCCTACCCATCAAACGGCCAGGAGAAGGTTGAAAATAAAACCTCGGTTCTAACCAACGAGTGGCCCAGAGAAGGACAAAAATAAAACCTCAATTCTAACAACTGAGCGACCTGAGTGAGGACAAAAACTACGGCCCAGGGAGCTTGAGGACTAAAATCGAACCTGCCCAAAAAAGTGGCCATTAAAAACCTTAGTAGGCTTTTCATCATGCGTGTGACAGCTTCCTTCAATAAGAACGAGTATCATTAGTCAACAATGGTCAGTTACTACGGCCCAGGAAGCTTGCAGACTAAAGTCGGACTTGCCCAAACAAGCGGCCAATACCAAACACGACCTTTAGCGAACTAGGACCTGATGCACAAGTGCAGCAACCTTTTTTGGGACGAACACCATCAGTTATGTGCAAACAAAGGTCTCGACTACGCTAAAACCCAACAACGATAGCAATAACACTTACTTGGCAATCAGGTTTTCTCAGTGCCACGACCTCCTCACGGGAGCGAGCACAATTGAACAGATATGTCTATCCAAGCCTGACAATGATGGCAATAACGCTTAGCTGGCAAACAGTCTCTCCCAGTGCTGCAACATCCCTTCGTGAGAAAGAGCACAAACATTCAAGGACGATCAACCAAGCCCAGCAATAATAACAACAATGCTTAGTCAGCAAACAAAACTGATGTTAGACAAAGGCAAATCAACACAAACTCAAAAACATCAGCAACGATGATTGAAGCAATCTAGCTGGTTCATTGAAGAATTTACATATACAATCGAGCAAAATCCATCCAAAAATATAAAAATATTGCCTATGCCTATGACCTGGGCAAGTGACGATTCTGAGGTTGGTGGCTCTCAATGAGCGTGGCGCAGGCTCACTCCTATCTCCAGAAAGTCAACCAGGTTAGTTCAGCATTGAGCTCTAACATTTCTCAGATTAAGGATACTAACAAGAAAGTTCAAAGCCACAAAGGGTGCAATTTGCCTACAAAAGCGAATGTCATCTCGGAACCTCTTATCCATAACACGGCTGACTTCATCAAGACGAAACCGAGATCTCAGCTCTCCTTCAAGCTAGGTGAACTCGCTCCGAAGATTGGCGAGTTGCTACTGAGTCTCCTGAAGCTCGTCCTCGAGCAAGGCGATCCGATCCGGTGCCCGATAACTCTCATCCTCGAGCTCTCGGGATCTTACTTCCGACTTAAACAACACTCGGTCAAGATAGGCAACTTGCTCTTCACTCCACGAAGCCTCGACAATAATAGCATTCACTTGGCACTCCATATCCTCACGCATGGCGAAATCAACATGCGACTGGGACAACCGAGAGATCTTGACATCCCGCCAATGCATAGCCTCCATTTCTACATGGAGCACTTCTTGCGGCTTAAGAGCAAGACGAAACGATTAGTCATGAACAGCATAGAAAAGCACGATCGCAAAAACAGCAAAAACCGTAGAGGTTGCGCATGACAAAGAAGAGGCACCTCAAAGCCCAAAGGAGGGGTAGATTCTTCCTCCACCTCGAAGCCGGAAGCCTCTGGGTTATCCCCAACTACTTCCTCCACCCGATCATTACTAGTATCCTCCTCAGCAAAAACGACGGGAGGGGAGGATATAGATTCTTTAGGAGAAAAAGCCACCAAATTGGAACCCCACACTTGACAGTGATTGCGGTGACGATCATCTCACCCGACTCGCCTACCAGAGGGTGGATTGTTCCGGCAGTAGAATCCGCTTGGGGCTCACCGCTCTCGACCTTTCCAAGCAACTCACTAAAATCTAGATCGTCTAACAAGGATTGATCAAAGCCTAGCCTTCGTGACGGCTCACCCACAACCGAAGCCAACACCTTTGCGCAAGCCTCGTCAATAGCTCGGCACTCTTCAGAAATGGTCTGTGATGGAGGGACCACCTCGCCAGATGCCTGCTCAGGAGAGCCCCGTGTGACCAAATCCCCCCTGCTTCCTCTTGGGGCGATGGGATAGCGTGGCGGAGGCGTCGTCCTCCTCAGTCTTGACCTCCCACTGCAGTTTATCCAACACACTTTAGGAGGCCCAGTAGTCAGTGTCACACAAGATGTCAACATACTCTTCAACCAGTTTTGTCTGCAGCCACACCATTTGTTCCTCATTCTTCAAAACATCACTGGCATAGACCCTGTTGACCCTACTCCATTTATTCAAGAACTTCCATTCGAAAGTAACAGCCAAATAAAAAAAAGGGTCCTCTCATCCCTTTAAGGAGTCTAGATTCCGCTTGCTTATTTTAAACTGCTTACAGGGAGTGAAGGAGACCTAGTCAGCATCCTAATTGAACCGTAAGATCACCTTCAAGGCCCAAACGTCCGGAGAAAGCCCTTTGGTGCGAAGGAAGATGCATAGAGTCACTAGATATCGAAACACGTTCAAATGGACGCGAGCCATAAAGATTTCCAAAGTCCTCAGAATCTCACGCAACTCCTTCTCAAACAGGATGCAAAGATCGGCTTTCTGGATGTTCCTCGTAGACGGTTATGAATCCTAGACGAGGAGAGCAAGCCATATCATTAACGCCCAGCACAGCGTACTAAGTGACGCTAGGAATATGATACTATACAAAGACTCCATCGCTTTGCCAATAAGGATGGACAGAATATCAACAACACCCCAGGGAGCCATCCAAAGAGCAGCGCAAACTAGAAAAGAAAAGGATGAACTAGAGCAGAGATATTCGAAGAATGAAGAGATGCAGAAACAGCTGAGGGCTAGCACTTAAATAGCCAAAGAATCGAGCCAACGATGGCATCATTTGCAAATATCGAAGAGGCGCATCTTTTTAACGACCGCAACACGTGCCCGCACTGCAGAGTGCCGCTGCGCTTCAATTTGCTGCGTCAGTTATGTTAATTGACGTTTTGCCTCCCTATGCAACCTACTAACAGCTGATGACCCCGAGGCCTTGATCAGCAAGTCGGCAGTGCAGCACAGATAACGATGCCCTGACATACCCCTTTTCAAGGTGATGTAGCTGGCGATGTCATGGCCCCGACAAGCTCAAGATAAGTTCGGTTGGTTTACGTCCCAGCCATGCATTCCGGACCTACTACTGCCGGTCAGATTGTCAAAAGACCGAGTTGTCAATGGTCCATCGTAAAGGGTAGATTATCCGAAATATAGCTGATAGATCCGATAGCTCATGGGTCAACCTAGTATCCGGCTTGCAAGGAGAAGCGCCCTGGAAGTAGAAACCCCGCCAAAACTTTGTGAAGCCCAAGACCCAGAGTCCGCAGCAACAAGCCCAAACCAGCACGGCCCAAGATGACCCATAGGTTTATGGGCCGCTAGAACTCCACGGACAGCCTGCACGCAGACTTGCTCTATCAGACACTAACCATCTCAGACAACTTCAAACAGCCACCGCCACCAAGTGGTCCCTCACACATGCAAGAACACAATTCACCGGTAACGACCAGCTTGTCACCATGAGGATCTCAGCGGTTTATGATGTCAGCCACTCACGATTGCAGAGCCATAAAACCCAAAGCTAGAAGACCCACACCCTCACTCTATATATGCATCCCTTCCTCTATAGGAAAGGGGCTTTTCTCAGGGGGATCCTAGTGAGGGCTTTTTCTCAAATCCTCTTTCAAATTCCGCCCTTTTAGGATCCACTGGACGGTCCTTTTTGGATCCTTCTCCTGAAATCCTTTTAGAGCATCCGGCGATCCAATCTCCAGTCGAATAATCGATCCCATCTCTAGAGAACCAGACGACCAAATTGCGACTCTCTCTCTTAACTGCTCACCCATTGAGCGCACCTCTCTTTAAGCCACTCCCCTACGAGTGTACCTCTCTTCCAAGAAGCTACTCTCCCAGAAGTGCACCCTCTCTAAGCAACTCTTCGATGAGTGTAGCCCTCTCAAAAATTGCTCCCTAACCGAATGCATCCTACGGAGCTTTTCCCTCCAATTCCAAAGTCGCTCCCTAGCCGAGCGCCTCCAACGGAGCTCCGTCCTCTAGTTCCAAAGCCGCTCCCTAGTTAAGCACATCCTACGGAGCTCTGCCCTCTAATTCCAAAACCGCTCTCTAGTTGAGCACACCAAACGGAACCTAGTTCTCCGCCAATACTCAATCCTCGTCCATGCATCTACACGTTATTTTCTCATCCTCCATCTTTCTCTCATAAAAGAAAGATTTCTAATTTGAACGTCGGATAATATACCTAGGAGTGAGTATCATCATCCTCTAACCTTTTATTTGTTAATTGTAGTGTGTAAGATCCGTGTTTGAAGTAACGAAGACCGAACCCGCTTCAATTCAATCTACTAAGTGAGATCAAATGGCTCTCTAAATTGTTTAGTAATCCGGATTCAATGACGTATCAATAGAGGATCAACAAAGGTTTTTGTTTTTTGTTTTTGTCTTTTTTTTTTGGAAAAAGGAATGAAATAGAACACTTAAATAAAATAAATACTATTAAAAAAGTAAATATGTTACCAAAGATAAAAGCAGAAAGAGCAGACCAAGTCAGCTAAAAAAGGCATCCCAAACCAATTACATGCAAACCAAAAGATGCCCTGTGCGGATGGACTGAATGGCTAAACATGTGTCTCAAATTGGGCTCAGTGTAAGGCCCAGTACCAAAAAGCCACCAGCTCCCTCTCCTCTCACAGCCTCACGTGCTCCTTGCTCTATGCGTTCTCCATCTCTCACTTCTCTTACTCTCTCTTATTTGTGGTTAGAGTTACAGTTGAGAAAAAGAAAGAAGGTATGGCTGCTAGGGTTTTGGCTTTGGTTTTGGGTTAGTGATGGTTAGTGATGATGGTGAGGGGAACATCTAGCAATGGTGAGAAGAAAGATCATTGTTTTTTCCGGTGCAACAGATTCTCAGATCTTTTTTTTATTCCGGTGCGACAGATTCTCAGTCTCCACTTCAAAATTTGATTTTTTTCAACATCCTGCAAATTATTCTTTTCCCTACTACCATCAACAGAACTTTGCAAAAAAAAAAAGTATTTTGTTGTTCTTGTTACATTTTTTGAACGTCAAAACAAACACAATGGAAGGAGATCTTACCTATGGATATGTTTGATGGATTGGGTTTTCTAACTGGTTAATGATATGGATGACAATGATGAACTGATGTTAGGTAGTAATGAATAGTGTTGGCTTCATGGATAATAAGATGGATTTATGAGATCACATTATAGCTAAATATTAAGATTACAGTCTCTAATAACAAATTTGAGGCAAGGGGAATCAAGGAAGCAAAGAAGAAAAGAAAAGGGGAGGTGAGAAGTATGTAAGAAAATAGAGAAAAGAAAGAAGCCGAGATTACTAGAAGAAGAAGAAGAAGAAGAAATATAATTTATCAATATCAATTCAAATTCATCAATAGTTAATCAAATAATAACATTAGAGGCCTTCTATAAAGGCACCCTACTCCTAAGTTAAATAGGATATAAATATAATTTGCTAATTAACAATAACTTAAATAAGAAAGCAATAAATAAAATATAAACAATATAGGCCTATTGAATAATACCAAAATTTTTAAATATCAAGAATATTTGAAATATGACAAAAATTATAAATAAATCAAACCAAATAAGAAATCGAATCTCACTAAATCTCTTATATGCTTGCCTCACTGACTAACAAGTGGAATGTCATCAATGAAACAAGTGAATAATTACAAGGAATTTCTAGACACTAGGCTTGCTTTGGGAGCTTAAAGTTGAACCAAGGCCTTACCTAGAAGAACCTTGCCTTGAATTGTTACCTTGAGAGATGCAATTGAGGGGCAAACATCTAGAAGATAGTTGATGCTACCACAAATATTACAAGGGATCACTAAAGTGTATCTTGAACGAGGGCAACCATATTGCTTATGCCCGCTGCTGCCCTGAACCAATACAAGACGTGGGCCAAGGGTAGCACATAAACTACCAAGTCACATGACAAAAAAACACCCAATATATAGATGAACACTCCTCCATGTGAAATATTCATTATCATGTTCACTTTTTAGTACTAGTTGTCATCAACAGCCATCCACTGTTGGCTCATTGGTAAGGAGCATTAAGAAATGTTGCCCCATCAGAACAGATGTGAGAAGTCTCACTAGTTAACTCCTTGGTTTTTGAAATGGATATGTTTTCTATATAATAGCATCACAATTAACTTTTCTTAGGCGTACCTGCGCTTGCATAGGAGAAAATTGCCAATGGATGGAATGCTGATAGTGATGATGATAAATCAGCAACACGGGATGGTTATATAGCATGTTTATTTAAAAAAAAGACTAGTGTATTGTGGAAAATGAAATAATTAAGGAAGTTATGGATTCCTTTACCTCAGGAAAATATGTAAGGCAACTGATAAGTCTACTAAACTCCTTGTGCTGAGAGATTACCGGTAATTGATAAACTGGTGGACACATCACAAACCGCTTTCATCAGGTATGAAAAATTACTGAAAATGTGATGACTCGATCAGAGGTTATCAAAGAGAAAATGTTGCTTCAAGAGCCCTATGGAAGCCGGATCATAAGAAGGCATATGATTCAGTACACTGGATTTCTTAAGCAGGTTTTGAAGCCGTAAGGCTTTCCTATGGTGTTCAGCTCTGCTCATAACATTCATTACTGCAACCAAGTTTCCTTCATGATTAATGGCTCTTATCAACCATGTTTCGTTCATGATTAATGGCTCTTATCAGTGGTGGGAAAGGATTGAGGCAGGGGATCCTTTGTCTCCTACATATTTATAGTTGTTGGGAATATCTACCCAGAATACTGGAAGGTGTCTACTACAACCAAAAATTTCTTGTATGGGCAGGCTAGTAGCAATGTTTTCCTGGTCTGCATTTAAAGCTAACTTGTTTTGCTTCATAGACTCTTTTCAATGATAAATTTGCTAGCCGGGTATTTTAACGATAATAAATGCAAATTGTTTGGTAATGAGACTGAAACTAATGAGAATACGTTTTTCCAATGTGTCTATTCAAAGGCAGTGCTTTGCAGTAAACATAAGAAGATGAAATTGAACTGCAAAAGGTGGGATTTGAGCTATGCTGCAAGCGATGTAACCAGCTTGAGAGAAGTTTTTATTGTAGAGAATTTTTGTCTTTCGGGATTTACTGCCTCGGAATGCCCAGGGCAGCTGCCAATAACCTTTTAAATTTTCAATGAATTACAAAGATACTTCATGCTTAAAAATATTAAGCAAATCACATGACAAATCTGGTGAACTCGGAATTAATAACAAAAAATTGAATATAACAAAGAAGAGTAGTAGAATTCAACCTTGAGGGCTTCCTTAAGAACTGGTTCTTCAGCTGGATTTAAAAAAAATGCTCTAGTGGGGCCATTTCTCAAACGCCTCCGCCTCGGTAACGGCGTCAGATAGTTGTTGGCCAAAGACTCTGATCTCCACTACCGTGAAATCGAAATCACAAACAAGAAACAAAAGCTTAACAATCAATCGGAGCTCTGTGCACTAAAGCGGGGAAACGGAAGCATGAGACAGAGAGAGAGAGACAGAGACAGATAGAGGGAAGCTCACAAGTGTAAAAGATGGACAGCTGAGCAGGAGGCTGTACATGTCGGAATTATCGCCCTTTCTCCGGAGACTTCTTGGACGCCCCCGGCAGCTCCGACCCCGTTTTATCTGCCTTCCAACGGGCGGATTTTTTTTAATAATATTATATTTTTTAAAATAGTGTAAGTTTAAAATAATTAATCAATATAGTGCAAAAATTACCAACTGCCACGACAATTAAAATTTGGGAAAAAGGAACACCCCAGGTGAGCAGTGCAGATGAACGTATCCAAAGCCCTTCCAGGAGAAAATGAGTCCTGCAGCAATACCATACGGATATAGCAGCGACTATAACATCACATAAATTATTAAATTTTAAAATTAACAGTTAATATTTTTATATAAAAAAAAATGTTCCGCTGCACAGCCAGGGTTTTCACCCCCCCTTTTTTTTCTTTTACTTTTTCCTATAATTATCATAATTTTTTTAATATTTTTAAGAATATTAGATCCCAATATTATACACTTAACCTAAGGACTCGAGCAGCCGACTGGCGTTGCATTGGGAAACTCTGCTTGGCCTGCTGGCAAATCCCTTCAGGAGCAATGCTGCACTGATTCGGCACAACACTCGTGGAAAAACATATTCGTTGCATTTAATCCAATAAATGCGGTGCCTCTCTTTTTCAATTTTTTTGTTTTTAAAATAAAAAGAACACATTTGTTTCAATTTTTTTATTTTAAAAAATATTTTAAAAAAAACTACCGTTGGATTTATTTTAAATCCAACAGTGGTCAAGTCCCCCGTCAAAATCAAATTGAAATTTGATACGTTTTGGGATTCGGATTGTTGTACGAATTAGAAAGCCTTCCGATCTTTCTTAGTCCAGTTGAATTCAAGCGGGTACGATCTCTGTCTCTAATAGTTTAGGTTCTGCGCAACACAATAGATGAACAAATGGTCAAATGATTGATAGGACTCACTCTCCGATTTATCTTTCAACGTTCAAGTTAGTAATCTTTTTCAAAGAGATGAAAAGATACTGGGATGAGAATTATACGGGATGATGTAAGGGCATAGGATTTGAGGGAGCGAGAATTGCGAGGGATTTATTCGAAGACTCTTTGAGTAGAGAGTTATCTTGTGTGAGCTCTTGAGTGTGAGTTTTTCAGTACGGCTGGCTGTGTCCTTGCCATGGGAGCGAGGAGGTATTTTTAACATTTGAGTCAACTCAGCCCTATTTGGGCACCAAGCTAGCTGACAATTGTCTGAGCAAATTTGGCAGGCTATCATGGGGATCGTGGGATCGATTATGATAATCGTGATCTGTCAGGAGGATTTCTTTCATCTTCGAAGAGATGTTAGATGCAACAGATATGAGAGTTATCATTAGGAGAGATCCGCTAAGTTAGAGTTGCCGTTAGGAGAAATCTACTGAGTTAGAATTGTCATTCTGGGAAAGATCGTGATTTGAGATAATATTTGGGGTGCCAAGTTGTCTAAGGAGAGTAATTTCAATGTGTGGGAAAAGGATCGTAGGCCGTTCTGATTGGGTCAAGGTTTGGGCCGTTCAAGCCAATTGGGATGTTGTTCAGGTCAACAAAATTGCCGACTAGTCCTTGGGCCTATGGGCCAGACATCCACTGTCAGTCCGTGAGTCTTCATACTAGGCAGACCATCACTACCCTCCTATGTTCGGGGATTTGAATTTTCAACTCTTGGCATGTTAATAAAATGTGGTTTGTCGTTTTCCCCTTTGGTCCCTTCCCTAGGCAGCGTTGTGATTCCCTACTTTTCCATCTCTAGCATAATTCTCTGCACTCAGCAATTTTTTGAGAATTTGCTAGTATGGGGAATCTTTGACATCTAATAGTCTGTCGATCCTTCCGCGTGCTATAAATTGAGGGACTCACTGTGCCTTGCATCACACCCTGCTTTCATTAGTCAAGTCGCGTGGGAACTCAAAATTAGCATGAAACTTGAGTTGCCTGCCGCGTGGATCGGAGGAAGCTTGTCTCAAATATTTGAAGGTGTCATTCTGGGATGCACGAGAGATCTACTTTGGTTACCCGTTTTTGTGTAGGAAACCATTTTAGTTACCCTTTTTCTTGTTCGTTCCGGAGCCAAACCTGCCGCAATTCCTTAGTAGGGCGAGGCTTTCCTATCATTGTAGTTGGCCTACGAAATTGCCGACTGCTCAAACTCCTCAAGAACTGTTGTCTCCCAAAGCCAGAGGCACTGGGATCCTGAGCTTGAGCCCATTTTCTCCTTATTGTGGACAAGACTTTCCTTTCCCTTTGTCTCTCTCTAGATGACGGCCTATCTTCGTGATGGGTTGCTATTCTGACTCCTCAAGAACTACTATACTTATGAGTCATGTTTTGTTGTCTGTCAGTTGCACACCAATCTCTTGTTCGGGCTCCTCTTGTTGCTCGCTTATTTAGGGATTTGTTGCAATTGAGTTGAGTTTTTGCAACCGAATCATCATTCCATGTACTCTTTTTTTTATCTTCCCATTTGCTGTACATCTACCCCTCGAGGATTTGTACTTTGTAAAAAGGATCAATAAATGGAACTAGCAATCGTTTTTGTCCATACTGTTTGCCTCTTTGATTTTCTAGATGTTGCTCTTTTCTCTTTTTTTATGCCGGATTGGATCGCATGCCCGTCAGTCTAGCTGGAGGTTGGACTAAATAACACACTTGTCAGCTCGTCTTGAGGCCAGACTAGTTTGGGGGATTGTCCGTCCGGTTGACCCAAACTACTATCAGTTCATTCTAAAGTCGGATTAAATTGTTGGCCTGTCAGTCCAGTCTAACACCAGACTAGATCACCGACCAGTCAGATGGGCCGGGCACCAAACCGGATCGTTAATCAATCAAACTGGTTGGATGTAAAAATGGATTCTTTGATCGATCGATAGGCCGAGCACCTTTAGTTGGATTACTAACTTGAATCGGCCGATGCCAAATCGATCCAAATCATTAGCCTGGGGGAGTCGGATTGGATCCAAATCAGTCAAACAGGCCGGGAGTCAGACTGGATCGTTGGCCTATCATTCCAATTTCGAATTCATCGCATCTACTCATCGCCAATTTGTTATCCTCGAGAAGTGCGGTGCAGTGGCTTACGAGTTCATGCCATTTGAATATCTGGCTTGTCCTATCCTGCCAAATGTCCACCATCCGTATAGTGGCAAGTCATCATTTCCATCACTAGGCGATTGATGTGCCTCGCTGCCTTGCGGCGTTGGCACACATCTAATCATCATGTGTGTGTCTTTTTGAGGCGTTGTTTCGAGTTTCAAACAATGACCTATATAAACGATGCCTCTTTGTCATTTTTCCCATTCTTCTTCCTTCTCTCGAGTTGTTTTTTCTCTGATATCTTCATGTTCGCCACCTTCTCATCCCCATGGCTCTTGATGTTGGTGCGATTCGCTCGATTCTTACCACTGCTGATATTGAGGATTTATATTTACAGTATAATATCCCGAGTGTGATTTCGTTTGCGATGCTAGGGGAGTACAATAGGGCCTATTCTTGTCCAAATGGATCCATTACCATTTTACGAGGCCCACCTGAGGAGTGGTTTTCACTTTCCCCCTCTTAGGGGAGTTTCACGAAATCTTGGTGGCTTTGGAAGTTTCAATCGTGAGATTCTATGCCAATACCGTGAGATATTTGTGCTTTCTTTGGGTATTTCTTTACTACCACAGGAGGATGCTAGATGCAGTAGCTGTGAAGGTAATCTTTTGGTTTTGTTAGAGTAGTGGCTGGATTTTGCTATCTCCCAGAGACTTGCATGTAAGCGGGGGGATCTCCGACTCAATAAAGAATTAGAAAGATCAATTCTTCTTTATCAAGATCTACTCCAACTGGCCCTCTTGAATGAGTGGGGTAATGTGCCGTCATCCTTCACTAGCAATACTTTGCATGAGGAGGCGGATTTTGTTAAGTTGTTGTGAAGTTGGTCCGAGTGAATATTGGCTTCTTCAACAAGAAGGACCATATCTTATCTGTTGGAGTGCTTGCGTTGGCCCAGAGGGAGTCTCCCTTGGGGGGTATAGGAGCTACCGTTTCGTCGCCCACTTAGCCCAAAAGGAAGGTTGATACTTTGTACATTAGGGATCCTTCTAAGACAGTGTCTTAGCAGTGAACGACAGCATCATCGAGCTCCTCCTCTTCTTCCGCTATGCAAGGCTTGCCAATGGTGGAGCGGATGCGGGGCCTAAGTGAACTGTCTGGGGGATTGGCCTCCGTCACCCCTTCAGTTGTTGGCACCACGAAGGAGGGTGTCAAAGCTACTATAGTTGGCAAGCCCCCTGCTCTTCCTGTAGGGGTACTAGGTGAGCCTGAGATTGGGGGACTGACTATTCCAATTTCGCATCGGCCTAAGCCCAATAGGAGGCCCAACAGGCAGTCCAGTAGGGGGTCCCTATAGTCATGTCTACTTTACCAAAGCTGATGGTACCCTACCCTTCTTATGAGTTGGCTGGAGAGGGTCCCGGTGTGGGCCATCTGGTGGAGGCCTAGCTAAGGAGCAATGTTAAGGCGGTGATGACCGTGGAGGCGACTCATTCGGAGACTTCTCCGTCTGATGCCACAAGGGGTCCAGTGGCTCCCCTATCGGATCGAAGTTTTGGGGGGCCTCGACGGAAGCAGGGGCCCACTCCAGTTTCTTCATCCAGGATACCCCTAAGCGCTGCGGCTGCTAAACTGTTTCACTTCTTAGTAAACTTCAAAGAACCTTTCTCTTTATTAGGAACGGCTAGACTTATCTCCTTTTCTTTTTCTATTTGTAGGATGACAAGACAATACAAATTTTGCCGACATACTTATACCAACGGTCATTCAGGATTTGTCAGTTGGAAGGGAAGGTCCACCACCTATTCCAGACACGTGTTGACCCAGGAGTGCTCAGGGAGATGCAAGGCCTGGTGGATACCGCCACCTCTAAGGCCTAATAGGTGTCGAGATTGGGCCCCCAACCTTGAGCTTCAGCCATCCGACGCCAAGGAGGAGCTGCAGAGATCCCAGGATGCTTTACAAGTGGCCGAGTAGCACCTGCTTTACCAGAGTGAGAACGCTAGACTAGGAGCGAAGTTGATGACCCAATTCAGCCCGAAGGAGGTGGGCTAGGATCTAAACACCAGATTTTTTTGACGGTATTCAAGTATGTGGGCGGATTGCTTCCCTAGTTAATCCTTCATTTCTTGTCGGCTTCTTTGACCCCCGGAATAGGGGTGCTCAGCGCCAGTTCGATCTGTTTGATTTTTTTGACAAGGTGGAGCCCTCGTCACATCTCCTGAGAAGCCCCTAGCCCTAGGGCAGCCTTCTTTTTTTTTTTTTTTTTTTTATATATAGCGCTAGCACACTTGTATAGTCCGACTTTGCAATGAATCAAAGAAAATTTTTCCAATTATTGTCACAACTTTTATATTTTTATGCAATTTTATTTTTGATGTTCCACTATTTGCTAGCTAAATGTCATCACCGTCATTGCCGAGCTTTGGCAAAGTTAGGGTTATCGTCCGCGTGTAGTTAGTGGAGATAGACCTCTAGGGGACGTCATTCTTATGTGTGAGGTCCTAACTCATTGACCATCATCGACTGACGGTACTCGTTCCCATTGGGAGAATGGCCGCATGCATACTGAAAAGCTCTTTAAGGTTTTGGCATTTGACTGCACAAAGGCCGCTCGATTCTGGATCGAGGTTTAGATTTGACCTCGTATGGGCCACTCTGTGTGGGATCGAGATTTAAATTCAACTGCATATGGTCTGCTCAATGTTGGACTGAGGTTCAAAATCAACCGCATGTAGGCCACTCGATGTGAGACCGAGGTTCAAATTCAACCGCATGTAGACCGCTTAATATGGGAATGAGGTTTAGTGATGGGTAAATGAGAATTTACCCGACTTATGGGCAATGTAGGTCACTTGAACTTATGCAATGTCACACAAGCATTCATGTAGCCAGGCAAACAATTAACAATCAGTGAACAAGTAAACAAATTATTTCATTAATATGATACACTTTTACAAGAATGCTCAATAATGTATGCTGGATTTACCTGGGTTTTGTACGAGATTACTGGTAATATTTTTTGACGTGGACGATGTTCCATGTCCTTAGGACCAGTTTGTCATTCTGTGCACAAAGTTTGTATGCATCATTCTGTAGGATGGCTAAGATGAGAAATGGGTCTTCCCAATTCAAGAAGAGCTTGTTTTTGTTAGCATTCTTACACGTGTTCTCTATACTTCGTAGGATCAAATTTCCTACCTCAAATTGATGAGCCTTCAACCTTTTATTGTAGTACCGAGTGATTCACTGTTGATAAGCTGCTGTACGCGTCTTGGCCACATCCCTTGCTTCTTCGAGCAAGTCGAGATGCTCTCCGAGTCGTTGAGAGTTGTTGAGTGGATCAAAACCTTCAACTCGGAGGTTGGGCAGTCTAATTTCGACTAGAATGACCACCTCAATTTCGGAGTATAGACTGAAGGATGTCTTACACGTTGACTCTCTCGGTACTGTCTAGTATGACCACAACACGGAAGATAGCTCGTCTACCCAGGAGCCCCTAACATCTTCAAATTTAGTCTTCAACACGTGCAATAGGGTTCAATTGGTAACCTCCATTTGTCCATTATCTTATGGATAGGCAACTGAGGTATGGACTAATCGGATGTCCAAACTTATACAATATTTGGTGAAACATTTGCCGATAAATTGGATTCTATTATCAATCACGATAACCTTGAAAATCCCAAATCTGCAAATAATGTTCTATTGGACGAACTCCATGGCATTTTACTCGGTGATCGTAGCTAATGGGGAGATTTCGACCTACTTCATGAAGTTGTCGATACCCACTATAACAAACTTTTTCTATCCAAACGCGATGGGGAAGAGGTTGAGTATATCAAACCCCCATTACGTGAACAGCCAAGGGGCCTGAAGGGTCCTCGGCTCCGTGGGCGGTTGATAGTACAGGTTACCATGGATCTGGTAGTTCTTACATTTCTTTATGAAATTATGATGTCTGTCTCCATTGTTGGTCATTAGTAGCCTTGGTGCATTATTTTAAAAGTAAGGTTCTTACTCTCGATGTGTGACCCACCAATACTAAGACGCACCTCCCTTAATGCATAGTTGGCTTCTTTCGGTGTGAGACACCACAAGTACGGGGTGGAGTACCCTCAGCGGTACAATCTCCGATCCAAGATGGTATACCAGCCGACTGTTTTCTTCATGCGTTTAGCATCGTCCAGGTTCTCTGACATGGTGTCGTCCGTAATATATTTCCAGTAGAGTGACATCCAACTTTCGTTGTCG
Source organism: Nepenthes gracilis (assembly GCA_033239525.1). Taxonomy (NCBI): domain Eukaryota; kingdom Viridiplantae; phylum Streptophyta; class Magnoliopsida; order Caryophyllales; family Nepenthaceae; genus Nepenthes; species Nepenthes gracilis. The sequence goes on along the minus strand of BSYO01000018.1, from coordinate 53,370 downwards.
GTGACTTGTAATACTTTTTGCATGGATTCTTCTATACTTGGAGAGTTCAAGACCTCTCACATGTCTCTTGAATACTGTTCTAAGCCTTCAACCATAGCGGCCCTCGCTAGCTAGTCGGCCTTCTAATTGTTCACCCTCAAGATGTGCACCATCTTGGCCATGTTAAACTTTTAGGCCATGCTCCTTACTCTAATGAGGTATTTCGCGAGCAAAATGCTTGACAGCTTGAAACTTCTATAGACTTAATTAACAATCAATTCTGAGTCGCTAAATACAATTATGCACCTTTCTGGGCATTCTTTTGCCCGTCGCAACCCAGTATGTAGGGCCTCGTATTCAACTATATTGTTGGTAGTTGGGAATCCAAATTTCAATGAGTACCTTATCTCCAACCCGTCAAGGATCCTCATGATCACTCCAACACCACTGTTAGTGTGCGTTGAGGACCCGTCTATGTGAAGGGTCCAGCTCGACACCTTCGGCAGGTGGTCAGTTTCGTCAGGACCATTGGTGTTCAGAATTGGGGTTGTATTCTCGATGATGAAGTCCACCAGGGCCTGTCCTTTTATAGCAGGTCTTGGCTTGAATTCTACGACGAACTTGCCCAATTCGATGGCCCATTTGACTAGTCACCCTAATATGTCAAACTTCTGCAGGATTTCTTTCAAGTTGGTCAGTCAGAACAACTATTTTATGTGTCTGAAAGTAGGATTGCAATTGTTTAACCAAATAGACGAGTGCCAATGCGATCTTTTTGGCATACGTGTAGTGGGTCTCAACGCCTATCAAAATCTTACTGACATAGTAGACTGGTCGCTATATATTGAATTATTGTCGAATTAAAACTAAGCTTAGCACTACCTCTGAAACAACCGAATAAAGGTACAGCTCCTCACCTTTTCTTGGCGACATCAGGAGAGGGGGCTAGTAAGGTATCCCTTTAGCTCTTGAGAGGCGACTTGACAGTCAGTCGTCAATTGGAAGCCATTTATCTTCATCCTCTCAAGACCTTGAAGTATGGGAGATATTTGTCCCTGAATTTTTTCGAGAAACAAGAGAGCACTGCAAGTCCTCTGGTTATCCTCTGAACGTCATTCATGGTCTGTGGTGAGCTCATATTCATGATCTCCTTTATCTTTTTGGGATTTTCCTTAATCCTCCACTAAAAGACTATGAAACCAAGGAATTTTCTAGATGATACTCCAAAAACATATTTGGCAGGGTTCAACTTCATCAAGTGCACGCAGAGCACTCTAAAGGCCTTGCTAAAGTCACGAATATGGCCGTTGGTGGTTTTACTTTTGACGAATATGTCATACATACACACCCCCATATTTTGGCCAATCTGGACCTCAAATATTTTATTCACAAGCTATTGATACGTAGTGCCCCTGTTCTTCAGCCTAATGTGTTGACTGTGGTTGGGCCTACCACATGGCCTTCTGGGCTTCAATCTTTGTGGGGCTTTGTTGGCAGATGGCCTTAACTTTGGATTGGCTCATAGCATAATGGGACCCACCAATTAGTGATTAGAAAGAGTCAACACTAATTGAGTAAAATTTGTCTGCCAAGGTGCATGGCGATGTACGAGCGGATGTTCGAATGTTAGAGGAATCGAGTTAAGTTTTGGGGCTAATAGTGGATTTAAATGTTAGTAGTAATATTTAGAATTACATGACTTAGTAAACCGATGTGAGCCGGTGGATTGAGACTATTTGGATACTTAGTGTGTCCACGAATATTTGCTATTTTCTTGGTAATAATCTACTTTGTGTTAGTCTTAGTTAGGTGAGTATGATCTTCGTCAATACAGAATGACACTTCTATCATTATAATTGTAAAACCTTCTCTACGTTATACTCGATTTCGTGAGTATTTATGTTATTAGTTTCCTACCGTCAAGGTAAAAGATACTATATGAAAAATACTATGGTATTAAGAAATATGAAATCTGTAATACCTTAATATAGTTTATAGTCATTTGATACCGATTTATATTTCCTGGTAGTGATGAGGTATATTACCTAGTGCGGCAAGATATTTATAATTATATAACCATCGTATAATATAGTATTAAAAGATATCACAATGGGAGATATTGGGTTTGACATGTCTGAATTGACTCTCATGATTTGTGGGAGGATGGCATCTCCATTGGGATGTCTGTACTCAATTCGATAGAGTCTCAATAGACAATGGATTTTGTTGCATGTCAAATTTTTGAGTGTCAATTATCTTGTGCAAGTATCCAGCTGTTAGGAGATATACATAGCTTTTTGTTCACAATGATAGAATAAGATCCAGGAGTTCTTTGTGTTGTCTTGTTATTGTTAATACCTTTTGGGTCTAGAGATTCAAAGGAATTCATGAGTTGTATTTGATGAAATTCATGTGTCGAATTTTATGACAATTGGATTTGATGGAATCTATTTTTTTATTATTATATAATATTCGGATCAGGAAATCCTTACTTATCTTTTGATGTCAAATTTTGAAAGATTTTTATCTGTTATTGATAAATTTTATTATCTTTATGATATGAGGGTCTTGTGTGATCTATCTTGCTTTTACTTTTGTGTTGTAATCACAACAAATTGTATATTCTGTGATAGAGTTACATTTTATCTTACTGTTACGACCTTTATATTCCTAATATCCGAGATATGTATTATTCATTATACGTTATTAATTATTATCACTTATTAGATATTTGGCTCACATTTATATTTTATTAATTACAGATTCGAGCTGATTCTATAGCACTAGTAGGAGATCATACTTTTGCTGTCAGACTTTCAGGTAAAGAGGATTTTGGAGACTTATTGTTATCATTTCACTAGGAGATGGAGCGGATATTTATCATTGACAGAGGTTTAGCAGTTTTTCTCGTATTGTGACCCGTGATTTTTAGTAATTTTTATTTTTGATATTTATATGATATATTAATGAGTTGATAGTTGTTTAATTGAATAATATTAAATTTATAATGGATAATTACTAATTTTAAGTTTTAAAATTTTTTAGGTGAATGTGTGGGTTGTGTTTAATGGTTAGGGTTTCAGCGGCCACAGTCATAGGATTTCAATTTGATTTTGATGAAGGATTGACTATCATTAGATTTAAAATAAATTCAGTTGTGATTCTTTTTTAATTTTTTTAAAAATAAGCAAAGGGACATTTTTATATTTTAAAAGGAAAAAATCTAAAAAGGCGTCACGTCGGTTGCATTGAATCCAACTGACACGTTTTTGTGGCGTAGGTGCTGTACTGTGTCAGTGTAGCGTCAGTGCATCCCGACGTCCCTGCGGATTCGGGGGGCGTCCTTCTCCCCATGGGAGAAGGACCGTCCTCCTCCCAATCAGGGCCGTCAGATGCGAATCCGACGGCCCGCGCGTTTTGGAGGGTTGTTATAACGTGGGCCGTCCGATTTTAAATTTGATCGGACGGCTGAGATTAAATATCGTGATAATAAATCTTGTCCGTCCAACCCTCCAGATCCAACGGCCACGATTTGAGTGCACAGTAACCTAATATTTCAAATGACGAAAAACGACCGCCATTTTCGTTTTCTTCGTTTCCTCTCCTCTCCGATCTGAATGTTCATTTTGCTTTTCAAATCTCCTCTCCTCTCCTCTCCAGCCTTTCAAACCTGTTCTCCACCCTAAATCGGACCCATTCGTTGTTTAAGGAGGAGGTTGGTGTTAAGAAGAGGGGAAGGAGCCGCCGTGGTGAAACCTAGCCGTGCTACCGTCGCCGTTGCATGCTCATTGCCGTCGCAATTGTTCCTCGCCGTTGCCAGCCTTCGCCATCATCGAAACCGCCTCGGAAATTCAGCTCGAAACCGCGCGGATTCGGTGTGCTACAAAAGAACGCCAGCGCTATTTCGTCGTGACGCCCCCCGTCTACGATAACGCCCGCCGATTTACGCTTCCGTCTGTCTCTCTCTCTCTCTATGTATGTATTCCGATTTGCGGTTCAAATTTCTTTCCTTGGGCTCATATTTTATGTGGTTTTCGTTTGAATAAGCGGTTGAATGATTTTGTCCTTGGGGCCAACATCGCGTGGAAATGCATGGTTTGTTTCTTGTCAGGTAATTTTCTTTTTTTATTCCATTTCCCGCCCGCTTCATCACGCCTCTCTTGCTCTGTGTTCACTTGCGGTTCTTGATTATTAATTTTTCTTTAGAACTTAAATTGCTGATTTACGTTTGGATGATTGTAAATTTCGCAAGGGAGCGAAGAAAGGGGACTGCGTCTTGGATCCGTGTTGTGGAAGTGGGGATTTGGCGTTTCTTTGTCTCAAAAGTTGGAATTGATGGCAAGGTGTATTGTCTCCCTTTCCCATTTCCTATTCTTCTGATAAATTCTCTCTCGCTTGTCTATAACAATAATTAATTATATCCGAGTTATAGTAATTGAGTTAACAATGCAACTCTCTGAGATCTTGATGGTGCTTTAAATGAAGAATATTGTTGTTTCAATCACATTTTGCTTTCTCGGTCTTCGTGTAACAATATCCTTGCCATATTTAGTTGATCTTATTTCACCAATACTTACGTTTCTACCATTGCGGTTGTCATTTTAGAACAAATTTTTTTTTTTGGTGAGAAAGTAAGCAATGCAAAGATGTAACTAACTTAATCAAAAACAGCATTGACCTTGTAATGTTAAATCGTCAAAATTGAATAAGAACCCCCCGCCCCCAAATAAAAAAAAAAGCAAATGTGTAGCTAAACCCCATCGTCATGGCCTTATGTTAACTTTAGCCCAACTTTGCCTCGCAGACAAAATTCCTTCTCTGTGACCCTTGACAAAACATTGAAGCGAAATTTTCTTGCCCCTTTGCTGCGCAGATTTCAAGTCATATTGAAGTAGCTTGATGAGCCACTTTTGTTGGATAAGATTGGAAGTCCTTTGCTCAATGATACACTTAAAACTCGGATGATCGAGTCAAAGCGCCTTCCAAGTCAATATGGCCTTAATATTTCCAAAGGATAGCCAATAACTTTATAAAGAAAGAGCTTGTTGTTGATTGGAGAGTTTTTGTAAGATAAGCAATAGGGTCCCCTTGTTGCATCAATATTGCACTGTTCAACAACTAGTGGCATTTATTCCTAGAATGAAAACCCTCCCGAGTGTTGGCGGTGTCAAACAGAGCAGATACATGGATTGATTCAGGTGGCTATGTTTGCTTCTCGCTATTTAAAAGCCTTCTTTCTCAAAGGATGAGTTAGAGGTCTATCAATGATCTTGTTATTTTTTTTATAAACTCCTTCGTAGGACTATGTGAGCCTCAACACTCATCTCAATTTCTTCACCATAGTAGGAGTAGGCCATTGTAGAAAATGTCACTACTTTGCGATTCATAGATGCACCAATTTTAGATATCAAATGACCTAAATACTCCACTTGTTAGCACATTGCTCATTTTAGCAAACAAGGTATGTTCCATCAAGGTAGACAGGTGTTATGAAAGTGTGACAAATAAGTTGGTCGAAGTTGGGCTATGTACGAGAATGCAGCTTTTTTTTTTTCCATCAGGTTTATCTCAGATAATATATATGGTTTCTTTTTCATCGGTGTCATTTTAATGCAGTTCAATTTAGATTCATGCTTTGTTATCTTTGCTTATCTTCTTAACCTTTTTAATGTCCTTGTGTATGCCATATGGCAAATCGTCTTTCTTTAGGTGTTTTTATGCAATGAGATGTCGCCACCGGCTCACTTATATGCCGTTTGTTTCATTACTTGCCACTTTTTTTTTGGTATTTCGTAAGAATTTATTCTGGTTGAAAAACAATCACTATTGATTTATGATCTTTTAATAATACCATCTATAAAATGTCTAGTCCAAGATGCTAAACAACTGGGTTCGATTTTGGAATAACATCATCGTTATGGGAATGTACACATAGTACTTTTGGTGCTGTGAAGGGGAAGCTTATGCGCGTGAATGAGTTCGGTGTCGTTTCAAATGTACCACGCCTCGCTTGTACTAAACTTGTATACATTATTTGTTAAATTCATCTAGTTAGTTATTCGACTTGTAAACCTTTACTTTGAAGTCATGCTTAACTTTTTCATCTTTGCTTGTGCATGGTTTTGTTGATGGCCAATGATGTCTTAAGAATTTTGGCAGACATTCTTGACGGAGGATGTGATGTTGGGTGAACAAGCAATGAGCTTCGTAATGTCTGGTGATGACCCGATAGCTTGATATGCTGCAACTCCTCGGCATGAGTGTATTCTACCTCTATACTTTCGACAATCTGCCGTTTATAAGCTGTTTAAGAATGCTGAAGCGCATGACTTGCGGTTTATAGCTTGTACTCTCTCTCATTATGTTATTACAAGTTGCAGAGTTTGTTGGGGGTGTAGAAGCCGAGGGGAGATGTAATGGATGGGTTGTGGATGTATATTTGGTTAATTTTTAAAATTTATTTATTTATATATTATTACGCAGTTTTATGTATAGGTTGTATGTTTGGTTTACTCTATTTATAGGGGAAACCTTGGCGATTTTTTTATGCATAAATTAATAAATTAAATTATTAACTTAATAGCACATGATTTGTGGTCAAGTGAATCCAATGTCCTTACTTATGGTCGTGCAGAAATCCGGTCGTGCAAAAAAAAAGGACTACATGGTTCACTGACTTTGTTACTTGTGTACTCCAAGTTCCGTTGAGGGCTTTGGGGGATTTGACTGGATCAAGAAGCCTTTACTGTAGGAAGCATGGTAAGAAGAAGTGGAAATGCAAAGTGTTCAAAGAATTTGTGCATGGGATCTGCAGGAATTTGTGCACTTCTGTAGGAATATGTAGGAAGCATGGGATCAGAAATGGATAGAAGTTGTGCATGTAACTGAAACCGAGTGAACTTGAACTCATTACTGATTATTCTTATGAGATTGTCATTCTCTTTGTCGAGGATATAGAAAATGGCTTACTGAGATTTTAGCTAATAGTGGGACTGCAATGGAAGGGTACTAGCCACCCTGCGATGACGCCGGCAACATCCTCCCCTCCAACGACGAAGGTCGCTACCCCTTCTCGTGCAACCTTTGGTGATGCTGAATATTCATAATGTTATAAATATAAATATATAAGTTTTAAAACTCTAAATTGAGTAATAAATAAATGAGGAAAACAAACAACAAAAATAATAATCTGAATATTGTCACGTAACAACAATTAAAGCAAAATTAATCATATTTTGCTTAAAGCAAAATTAAATTTGGATATTTAATTGTTCAATATCCATCACAATCTATACTCATAACTCTAAATAGTGATGGTATTATAATGCTTATTGAGTTCATTATCTTTTTGGGATTTTCCTCAATCCCCACTAAAAGACTATGAAACCAAGGAATTTTCTAGATGATACTCCAAAAACATATTTGGCGGGTTTCAACTTCATGAAGTGCACGCAGAGCACTCTAAAGGCCTTGCTAAGGTCACAGATATGGCTATTGGTGGTTTTACTTTTAACGAGTATATCATACATATACACCCCCATATTTTGGCCAATCTGGACCTCAAATATTATATTCACAAGCTGCTGATACGTAGCGCCCCTGTTCTTTAGCTCGATGTGTCGACTGTGGTTGGGCCTACCACATGGCCTTCTGGGCCTCAATCTTTGTGGGGCTTTGCTAGCAGATGGGCTTAACTTTGGATTGGCTCATAGCATAATAGGACCCATCAATTAGTGATTAGAAAGAGTCAACACTAATTGAGTAAAATTTGTCTACCTAGGTGCATGGTGATGTACGAGCAGATGTTCGAATGTTAGAGGAATCGAGTTAAGTTTTGGGGCTAATAGTGGATTTAAATGTTAGTGGTAATATTTAGAGTTACATGACTTAGTAGACCGATGTGAGCCAGTGGATTGAGATTATTTGGATACTTAGTGTGTCCACGAATATCTGTTATTTTCTTGGTAATAATCTACTTTGTGTTAGTTTTAGTTAGGTGAGTATGATCTTCGTCAATACAGAATGACACTTCTATCATTATAATTGTAAAACCTTCTCTGCGTTATACTCGATTTTGTGAGTATTTATGTTATTAGTTTCCTACCGTCAAGGTAAAAGAGACTATACGAAAAATACTTTGGTATCAAGAAATATGAATCTGTAATATCTTAATGTAGTCTATAGTCATTTGATACTGATTTTTATATCATGGTAGTGATGAGGCATATTACCTAGTCTGACAAGATATTTATAATTATATGACCATCGTGTAGTATAGTATTAAAGGATATCACTGCGAGAAATGTTGGGTTTGACATGTTTGAATTGACTCTCATGATTTGTGGGAGGATGGCATCTCCATTGGGATGTCTGTACTCAATTCGATAGAGTCTCAATAGACAATGGATTTGGTTGCATGTCAAATTTTTTAGTATCAATTATCTTGTGCAAGTATCCAGCTGTTAGGGGATATACGTAGCTTTTTATTCACAATGATAGAATAAGATCCAAGAGTTCTTTGTGTTATCTTGTTATTGTTAATACCTTTTGGGTCTAGAGATTCAAAGGAATCCATGAGTTGTATTTGATGAAATTCATGTATTGAATTTTATGACAAGTGGATTTGATGGAATCTATTTTTTTATTATTATATAATATTCGGATCAGGAAATCTCTACTTATCTTTTGATGTCGAATTTTGGAAGATTTGCCTGTTATTGGTAAATTTTATTATCTTTATAATATGAGGGTTTTGTGTGACCTATCTTGCTTTTATTTTTGTATTGTAATCACAACAGATTGTAGATTCTTTGATAGAGTTACATTTTATCTTACTGTTACGATCTTTATATTCCTAATATCCGGAATATTTATTATTCATTATGTGTTATTAATTATTATCACTTATTAGATATTTGGCTCACATTTATGTTTTATTAACTACAGATTCGAGCTAATTCTATAGCGTTAGTAGGAGATCATACTTTTGCTGTGAGTCTTTTAGGTAGAGAGGATTTTGGAGACTAATTGTTATCATTTCAATAGGAGATGGAGCGGACATTTATTATTGACAGATGTTTAGTAGTTTCCCTCATATTGTGGCTCGTGATCTTTAGTAATTTTTATTTTTGATATTTATATAATATATTAATGAGTTGATAGTTGTTTAATTGAATAATATTAAATTTATAATGGATAATTACTAATTTTAAGTTTTAAAATTTTTTAGGTGAATGTGTGGGTTGTGTTTAATGGTTAGGGTTTCAGCGGCCACAGTCATAGGATTTCAATTTGATTTTGATGAAGGATTGACTGTCATTAGATTTAAAATAAATTCAATTGTGATTCTTTTTTAATTTTTTAAAAAATAAGAACAGGGATATTTCATATTTTAAAAGGAAAAAATCTAAAAAGGCGTCACGTCGGTTGCATAGAATCCAACTGACACGTTTTTGTGGCGTAGGTGCTGTAATGTGTCAGTGTAGCGTCAGTGCATCCCAACGGCCCTGCGCCGGCTAGCCATTCCCTCACTCCTCTCCTTTGCTCCCGGTTGTTCAAAGACAGCTAAAATAGCTGAGCTTCTTGCATTAGCGCACTAAACACAGCTCCTTTTCTATAAATAGTAGTCAACTCACTGGCAGCACTCAGCGCCACCAAATTACAACGCCGACAATCAAAACATTGAAAACTTCCAACAACATCCGAAGCTTCTCTTATTATATGAACGTACGCATCCTTTTTCCTTACACCCTGCACATATTAGCATAACAATTTCTCCGGTTCTACCACCACAGCTCTGAAGTTTAGTTCACACGATGGCTTGCCAATCCCTATGGCACTTTACTCTCGTGATTTCCATTCTCGAGGCCTTCACAACAAGTATGCTTGCGGAGGGATCGAATAATCCTCCTATAATGTTTAATGCTGTGGATCGGTGCTGGAGGGGAAACCCTGGTTGGTTCGAGCAAAGGCAACAGCTTGCCATGTGCTCGTTAGGGTTTGCTGGGAAAATGAAAAACAACGTCGGAGAGAATGTCACAAGCTATGTAGTCACTGACCCTACAGACGACGCGATTGATCCAAAGCCCGGGACACTTCGATATGGCGTCACCAAGTTGACCGGAAAAATATGGATCACATTCAACCATGACATGCACATAAAGCTTGTGAAACCGCTTCTTGTTGGAAGCTTCACCGCCATCGATGGGAGGGGAGCCAGCGTTCATATTGCAAGGGGGGGATGCTTTATGCTCGACAGGGTATATGTCCTTTTGCCTCATAATCATCTTCATTTGTTGACTCACAACTTAAATAGAAATGATTTGCTTCTTTACAACTGAATCAATAAATAAATGAGTGTGGATGAAATATTAAACTAGGTTTGATCCAATGTTGAGCTTTCTCAGACTGCCCATCTGTTTGATCACCTAAATATTTGTCCTATCTTGTTTTAATTTGATAGGTAACAAATGTAATAATTCACGGGCTGCGATTCCACCACTGCCGGGCCCAAGCTTCAGGGAAGGTGATGGGTCCAAGTTCCAAGATGATGAGGCTGGGGGCCACAGATGGGGACGCCATCAGGGTGGTGGCGTCGACGAAGGTGTGGATAGACCACAATACGCTCTACAAGTGCATGGACGGCCTCATCGATGTGACTCTAGGTTCCACCGGCATCACCATCTCCAACAACTGGTTCAGAGACCATGACAAGGTCATGCTTTTGGGCCACGCCGACGATTTTCATGATGATAAGAACATGAAAGTCACCGTCGCCTTCAACCATTTTGGTCCTAACTGCAACCAGCGGATGCCCAGGTAAATAAACTCACAGAATTAAGTCTCTTCATAATCACCCTACGATTTTTTTTTTCTTTTTGTTGCCACAGTGGGTGAGAAATTTTCTTTTCCAGGTTCTATAAAGAGAAGATCTAATCAAGGTTATGGGAAGATTGGTTGGTTGAAAATTTTCATTCATGAGAAATATTTATTTTTTAAAACAAATTAATTGACTTGCTTTGTTAGGATTTTTGACTGGGAACATGTATTATTTCAGAAGAGTTGATTGTTGAGGCCCGACTCACTATTTTAATCACGAAGAAACATACAATAATATACGATAAGCATACAACAAATATACACAATCAATAAATATACGATTTTACGTGAAAAATTTTATTTTGAATGAGGGAGAAAAATCACAGGATTTAAAGTCCGAAAATATTTTCACTATACAATATCTCGATTACACAAACCTCAAATATAGACGCGATCCTCTGGGCCCCACTCAAGCGTCCATGTTCTAGTAAATACACCTCAGTGACACTTCAGACACTCATCAAACACCCACCTTCTGGAAAACGTGCCTAAGGCATGGCTCAAGTGTGATGCTACCGGAGTTAGCACATTAGGCCTGCGGGTGAAAATACTCATTATTCGTACTATCAATTGACATATTAAATGAATATAGGTAACCCATGACTCAATATTAATCATTTACCCAAAAAAGAAAAACATATGGGTCATTTATTGTAGAAGTTCATTGACTAAATATTCAAAGCCACCGGAGGTCCTGAACTCTTGTTGGCTGCCGCCTTGCCACTGCTTTATTTATTCCTAGACAAAGTATTTATCTCTCGTAAAAACTGATTAATATAAAACTTATTCCAATCTAATTTTCTGATAATTTGTATTTTTCGAAGTCAGCTTCCAATAGTTGGATTATTTGACCTCAATTAAGGGCACTTCACGGAGCTATATGCAAAGCCATAGTTGACTTTGTAATGGTTGGGGAAATACATATTTTGCAGGGTTCGATGGGGTTATGCTCATGTGGTCAACAATCTATACCAAGGCTGGGCACTGTACGCAATCGGAGGGAGCATGAATCCTAGCATCAAAAGCGAAGCTAACCTGTTCGTGGCACCAGAATCGGGGAACAAGGAGGTAATTTACGAACAGCTAATGACATACTTCTTACTACTCGCTGTACGCATGATTATGGAGTAGAATTTAATGATAATAGAATAAGTACTAGTTGAAAATTAAGTATTATCAGGAGGAATTAGGTGAATAAAAATATTGCGTTCCTTTGTTGGGGTGAGTAATATTTTTTACTGTTTGGTAATAAATAAATCCAACTTTATATGAATGTAGTTATCCCATTTTTTGGGTAGAAAAAAAAATATATTGACGAGTAAAATATATTTTTAATTATAGTTTTTCAACCAAATGAGATAATAAGATAAAAAGGAGAATAGATATACCGAGAAGATCATTCATTTCTCACATTATCCCCCCAATCAAACATAATGTGTGGATATATGTCCAAAGCTCCGGTTGATATGTTTGGAGATGGGTCAACTTGTAGTTGTTTGCTGTCTACACCCTCGGCAACAAATGTTCCTTTCTGAGTCCTGGTAGAAGCTTATACATCTGGCTCTGAGGGCAATGTTTCATGCATTTTCTTTGGTCCCAGCGGACCGGAAAATATGAAAGCCGTAATCGTGTCCGGAGCCGTCGGCTAGGTAGGAGAGCCACGGTTAAGCATGAAAATAGCACCTCAATTCTGTCAAACCTGAACTTTTTGATGCGGCATGTGACGATTCTTAGAGTCGTAATCGTGTCTACTTGATAGAATATGTTCTAACCGCTTGTTATTATCAGATTACGTCGAGATTGCACGCTAGTGATTATCATGAAGATGGGAAAAAATCATGGAATTTTCATTCAGTGAGGGACTATTTTGAGAACGGAGCTTGTTTCAAATCAAGTGAAGGGCAAGCCAGAATAAAACCCAACTACACAAACGACCAAATTTTTCCCGTGGCAGATGCAAGAGTTGTCAGGTCATTGACAAGATCAGCAGGTGCTCTACGTTGCCGCGCGGACTCAAGATGCTAAGAATCCAGGGTAAGGGGGGCGCCACTGCTACGCCACGTATTAGAGCGGGAATGCAACGGATATAAATCAATATTAAGAAAACATATTTCAAAATTATAAAAATAGTGTATTTATTATTATTTTTTATAATATTAATATTTATATATTTTATTATTTTTTTAAAAAAATAAATAAAAATACTCCTGTAATATGTTATTTTTAATATATTAAATATCACTGGTTGGATCTGTATTGATCCAACAGATGAGTGCAGCGCAGTAGGAGCTGTGGCACCCAATGGGTCCTGGGCTAAGCAACCATTCTTCCTCTGCTGCCATGGAAAATTTGCTAGGTCATATTATTATTTTTTTATTTTTATCCCCATAGACGGAAATGGTTCTCAAGAAGCTTCAACTTGGGAAGATTTTACCTCCTGCCTTTTGATAGAATGTAACGTCAGATATCAGATTTCTAGTTACTACTGTTACTAAATAAGATAACAAACAAACGTGGTGCGATCGAAACACACAATAAATATATCTGAAATCAAGTTTTAATTTATTATAAGTTCTTGTATTATTCTTAAAGAACTTCTTAAGATTTTGTACAAATAGAGCAAAGTCTTTATCCCTGGAGATTTTTTATTATACATATCACCTATTTCTTTTTTGACAAATTTTAAAATAATAGATTTATTTTTTTAAAATTAAGCCAATATATATTTATAAGTTTACAATAAGCCAATACGTCATTCTATTTTAATATTATTAAGCTATTGTTCTCTTTTATAGTTATGATTTTAGGTTTAAATTGTTCTAAAATAGATCTTATAATTTTATAAATAATATAATTTTTAGTAATTTTTTACCATAATTAGAAGTGGAATCAATAATGCCATTTAATTTAGTATAAAATTCATCAAATATATTATTATCTTTCAATCTAATTTCTTCAAATTTAGTTTATAGTAGTTTGGAGTTCTTCACCATTTTGGTACCTTCATAAGTTATTTTAGAAATCCCCCAAACTTTTTTTTTAATACCTCATATGTAGAAATATGTTTAAACTCTTATGAAAAGACAACTATAAAAAATAATATATAACTCCCGACTATTTTGGTTACATGCACCTAATTTTTCCTTTATCCATAAAGATAAAAAGTTAGTTTGATGTGTGCTATCGACGGTCTTTCAAAGTAGTGTCCATCCATACTCGGTACTTCCCTATATCAGTTTATACACAAAATTTACAAATGCTTTCATACGAATTATACAATACATGTAGTTGCTTTTATCAAAATAGGGAACGACGGATAAGGACTGACATGTATGCATATAAAATATTAGGGTCAAGAATCATGATTGATCTTTGATATCAATTGAAAGGGTATAGAATCCTTAATCACTATTCATTTAAATCTTTTGTAAATAATAAAACTAAAAGATATAAGAATACTCAATACATATAAAGTATATTCATTTTTGAAAATAAACAAATATTAATTTAATAGAAATAAATATCACCAAATTAAATATAAGATAATAAAAAAATATAAACAATAGATTTTGTGACAAATAAAAATTTTAAAAACTAATCAGTTTTTAAGTGAAACACTTCGAATTTCTTCACCCAATAAAAGCTATATAATGTGAAAGTTAACTTATCATCTAAGTAATAAATACATACTAAATTTTAATTGACTTACTCCTAACTCATAACTTATACTAAAAAACTCATTGAATTTGTTTATAATAGTAAAATCGGATAATTTTTATTTTTATTTTACCGAACTCACTTCACTTGTTAGTAAATCTTTACACATTACTAAATTCAATGTCCATGTTATCAACGCATAACAAAGGTTTGCAGACTAGAACAAGTATAAAAATAATAGAGAAAAATAATAAAAGAAAATCTTGATAATTTTATTTCAACAGAATATTTTAATTTTCTCTAATAATAAATTTTATTTTATATTAAATAATAAAAAATAAGAGTTAGCATTTTTTTTTCTATTTCTATGAAAAAAATAAATGTATTTATAGAGAAGGCTGCAATTATATCATGAATATTGTGTTTGAAAAAGAGGTAGTGTTTTTACACTCATATGCTATACAGGTGCGCATTTTGTACAAAAAGCATAAATAAGGCAACACACCTGCGTATTATGGGTGCATATTAGAAGTAGACATTATAGAATAATAGTGCTCATGCACAACATAAGAGTTATTCTAATACCTATATTCTAAACCAATTATACTTATATGTGACATATGTATCTATCAGGCGTTGGCATTCTGAAGAAATTATACTTACGCTCCACATATGCATGCGTTGGATACGGGTTTTTCAGACAAAATGTGCTTATGGAATACATAGGTTGATTTTTCAGGATAAAATAATTTTTGTATTACTTTAATAATATAAATTTAGCAAACAAAATCCAAGTACAAAGTAATATTGTTAAATCCGCGTGTATAAATTACACCACCGTTGCAAAATAACACACTTTTAAGAAATTTAAAATTTGTACTATAAGCTCAATACAAGTTAATTTAGTAAAAAATACAATATGGGGGTCAAATGATACTTTGAACTTTTATAATATGACTAGCAAAGATGCCATATCTACATGCATATATATACTAGTATTTTTTTCATATATAATAATAGAGTGAATTGTTATAGTTGCAATTTAAATTAATGGTTTTCGATTACTTATTTTAAAAGTATAATGAAGCAATTTAAAATTAATCCTTCCATAACATAATTAGCGAAAACTCGCTAATAAAAAAAAATATATATGAGATTAAGCCATATGAGATCATTCCAGACAGAAACAAGGGTTGGAGTTGATCGGAAAGATAGAAGATAGGGACGGTTTTGAGAGGGAGGAGGCTGGCAGCCAGCTAGCTTTGGCTTTCACTGCTGCAAAACGTACGTGTCAATTTCGCTGCATGCCTCCACCCAGGTGTCCACATAACCCCAAAACGTCATATTACTTCATCTATTTTATGGACCTTCATCGCCTATCTCGTCTCCGTCCCTGTAATTCAGTCTCTACCCCTCTGACACAGACTTATATTTGCAACAAAAAGAATTCGAGTAAAGTGCCTGCAACAATCTCTTCCCTTCACTGATATAGCTTAGTCTTATAAGTTGAAGCGGGTAGAGAGAGAGAGAGAGGAATAATTCATCCCTTCACTGATATTTCTTAGTTTTAAGTTCCAGAGGTTGGTATAGAGGACAGCCAAGACGAACGAGTGTATAGCTGGAGGAATTAATTTCTCCAGCTCAAGATGCAGCCTCGCAGATATGCGTTTGGGAGACCAGAAGAGGCCACCCATCCAGATTCAGTCAGGGCAACTCTGGCAGAATTTCTCTCTACCCTCATCTTTGTGTTCGCTGGCGAAGGATCTCTCCTTGCTCTTGGTACGTGCGTATGACTTGATATTCATGCATGCCCACATATGTTTTTTGTATATTCTGAGCCCCATAATATCTTTCCAATTTGGTTTTGGAGGTCAATTTGATATTATTATTGCAGGATAAATTGTTTAAAAATGAGTCACTTGATTTTATTAATTTGAATTAATATTACCAAGATCCAACAATTCATAACTCATAATTTTTACTTAGATAAAGTACTCAATTTGAGTGAATTTGTAGATTACACTATTTTCATTACACCCAAAAGAAAGATCATATATAATATATTAATTTTGTCAATGTTATTTTATAATACCATCCATTTATTGAAAACTAATTTCTACATATTTTGATAATTTATTAATTATATATATATATTTTTCCTAATAAGTAGATAGCTTATACATCAGATGACATCGACGATGCTGAAGTTTTTGGAATACCATTTTTTTAAATATGGTAGTTTATAAATATTATTAAAATAATTATTTTTAAAAATATTCATTAAATATAAAAAATAAAAAAATTCCTTAGCAGATTATTTTTAAAATCCAAATATATTCAATCAGATTCTTTTCAGGATGAGAGGGACTCGCACTGCCACGCCAAGCATCCCTCCGTCCATCCGGAGGTCTAATCCCCTCCCCGGACTTAACTTGCCCGTTACAAAAATTAATCGCCTCCACTTGTTACATTGATATGGCCACATGCATGCAGGAAAGATGTATAAGGAGGTCCCACCAGTGTTGGAATCGGGATCCTTAGTGTTAATAGCACTGGCACACGCATTCTCCTTTTTCGCCGCCGTTTCTGCCAGCCTCAACGTGTCCGGCGGCCATGTGAACCCTGCTGTTACCTTTGGTGCCCTCGTCGGCGGCAGGATCTCTGTGCTCCGGGCCTTCTACTACTGGGTAGCCCAGCTTCTAGGCGCGATCCTCGCCTGTGCCCTCCTCCGTGTCTCCACCGATGGCATGCGCCCGGTCGCCCTGCGAGTGGCATACGGGGAGGGGAATCTAAATGCCCTCCTCCTCGAGATAATCATGACGTTTGGCCTCGTCTACACCGTCTACGCCACCGCCATTGACCCTAAGAGGGGCAGCATAGGGACCATTGCCCCGTTGGCGATCGCGTTGATTGTTGGAGCGAATACCTTGGTCGGTGGGCCGTTTGACGGGGCATCCATGAACCCTGCTAGAGCTTTTGGGCCGGCCTTGGTTGGATGGAAGTGGAATAATCACTGGATCTTCTGGGTCGGGCCGCTTGTTGGTGCTGGGCTCGCTGGTCTTATTTATGAGTTCGTGGTCATTCCGACTGAGCCGCCTCACATTCACCAGCCCTTGGCTCCAGAGGATTACTAGCTGCCAACCCCTTCTCAAGTTTTGTTGAATAGCAAAATCTTCTTGAATGGTTGCCTTTCTGTAATCTTGTCCTCCCCCTGCCCCCGAAAACAACAATGTTCAGTGTGTTGAAACATTGTATCTAGTGATGACGTTGGAGTCATGGGTGTGTAATTAGTTGAATAAAATTTTCTGGACTTGATTTGGTTGACCAAGAATATTTTGAACATGTTCTTTTTGATAGTTTCAGTGAAGGTTTTGAGGTCATTATAATTATTACGTTCGAGAGCTCTGATTGTTATACATATAAATAGATTTTTTCATTGGATGTTAAGGTGTGATCGGTCTCTATATATCTTTAATCGAAATCTTGTTCAATCACAAAACAAATGTCAAAGTATTGGCGAGACTCACTCATCAATATATCCTCAAATGCTCAAATTAGTATCTCTCTTAAATAAGAGAAAAGATAGATGATATAAAATGTATGCTTTTGTTTAAGAACTTGCGCTCTTATAATAGCGTCTTAAATTGAAAGAGAGAGGGTGCACGCTTGGTGTCTTCTTATTATGTGTTCTCTGAGAAAAGTGTGAAGTGATCCCTCTTTGGTAGGAGAGGACAGGCTTTTATAGAAAGTAGGCAAAAATTAATCGTTAAGAAAATTGACGAACGGTTAAATTCTATCTTGACAACGATTTTAATTAACGTTTGATGTCGTTAGTGAGGGAACCGTCTTTGCCGTTAAATTGGTCTCGATCTGACTATACAATTGGACCACTTTGAAATTGGTCTCGGTCATATTTGTTGAATTGGGCCGCGCGAACGTTCTGGCTCATTGAAATTTGTCCTCTGACCTGAAATCATCCTGAGCCGACGGACATAATACTCAT
The DNA here is from genome assembly GCA_033239525.1 of Nepenthes gracilis. NCBI lineage: Eukaryota > Viridiplantae > Streptophyta > Magnoliopsida > Caryophyllales > Nepenthaceae > Nepenthes > Nepenthes gracilis. The sequence continues at coordinate 34,853 of BSYO01000018.1, read as the reverse complement.
CACTAGCCCCCATGCTAGGAGGTTTGAAATTTAGCCTTCTGGTGTGAAGTTCAAAAGCATCTTTTGTCCGAGGCCAAAGTCTTATTTGATGAGCTTTATTAGTTCAACGGACAAAAACTTTCAGTTCGAATACTTCTATTGGACGAGGACAATTAACTCAATGACCTCTGTCATTCTGTCCGTCAATCACTACGTTAAATGCACGTCTCTTTAGATGCTGGATAACTCGTTTGAAACGCGCAAATCATCACTACTGATATCGGTTGATTTGACATTTGGCAGAGCAAATGGGCGGTTGACACGTATTAGTGTCATGATGAGGCGCGTCTTTGAATTTCAAATTCAAACGGTGTTGTTTTGTGCTTTTTCCTCTACCTATAAATAGGCGGTTGGACGCTTGGGAAATATTTTTTGATCCCTTTGCTTCCAATTTCTCACTGGAAGTTTTCCCTCACTTTCACTATTGGAGATTTTCTATGGCTCCTGGATTTGAAGACCTTCAAACAATCCTCACCTCTACCGACGTGGAATACCTTCGAGCTCGGTACAAAATTCTGAGTTCTTTGATTTATCTTTTACCTGGGGTGAGTGGATGAGCTTCTCCTCCTCTAAAAGGCTATATTATTGTGCATGAGACCCATCTGAAAGGTGGTCTCAGATTTTTATTGGCTCCAAAGTTCTACAAAATAATGGTGGAGTTTCACATACTGATCGCCAGACTTCAATCAAACAGTGTAAGGTATCTTATTTCTTGATGTATTTTAGCTTGAATTCACAGCCTAGTTTTTAATGCTACGGTTGTGAAAGTTTTGTTCCATTTTCAACACAGATAAGATTGGATCACTGTTTCTCCTAAACCAAAATATGACTTAAGTGGAGGAAATGCTAATTCCAAAAAAAGGTGAAAAGATCAATTTTTTTATTTGGCGGTTTCCCCAGTATGGGAACTTCATAATGAGTGGGGCTGGGTTTTTGCTTCTTTTCAAACTGACGTTTTTTAACATGAGAAGGTCACGGTTCAAGCATTGAAAGACTTTATTTGGAAAAAGGCTGCAACCTTCAATGATAATAAAAAGAACCGTTGGCTATTTGTGAATCCCTTACTCCAGGCTAATTAGGAGCCTGTGGTTGAGGGGTTGGAGGCCCGTCGATTCGTAGAAGAAAGTATAAAAGAATGGTTAAGGACTTCAAAATAAAGGAGTTCTTGGCCAAAATGCCCAAGGACAAGGAGGCCTTGAAGGAGAAGGTCGTTCAAATAAATGAGCCGTCGGCTGTAGCGCATGAGAATAAAGAGGCCTTGACCAAGTCTAGTTCTAAGGATGAGGCCACCATTGAGCAGTTAATAAGGAGGAAGCGCTCATCGATCAAATTGGAATAGACTTCCACGTCTTCCTCGGCCTAAGTTCCTGGGGCCGTCGGGCCAATTGAAAGCAGTGAGCCGTTAGAGTCTGTTGCTAAGGAGGTGAGTGAAGTTGTGTCAATCCCTACCTAACTGCTTGCTTCATATGGGGCTCCAACCATTCTGCCTCCACTGCTTAAGGAGCCCCCGCTTGGTATTCTAATTACTTTTGTCGAGGGTACTTCTTGGATCAGTAAAACTCAGTTTGGTGAGATCAGGGGGATGCCACTACTTGAGTTCCTTGTGACCAATATGGTTGAAGTGGTCACTTTGAAACTTTGCATTGATATCGTAGAGGAGCATTCTCCTGAGCCCCCAGTGCCCGAGGTCCATCTTAAAGTTAAGATCGAGGGTCAAGTCACTGTGGCAAACGTGCCATTTATGGATGATCTCATGGCCGAGGTCGGATCTGAAGCAACGCTTACACCAGTTGCTAAAACATTTGGTTTCGAACCCTAGGTGCCTGTATCTGAGGGGGATGTTGCGCCTAAAGGAGTTTAGGAGGAGGCAGAGGTGGCTGGCTCAGAGTCTCCAGAATCTGAGGTTCAAGTGGTCTCGGAGTTCTCTTCAAATGATGCAACTCTTGGGGGCATCTCCATTTCTGAGGTATTGTTTGAACTTTTCTTTAACATTCAAGTTATTTTCTTCATATTTATTAATTGCTCTATTTTCTTCACAATTACAAGAGATGACTAATCATCTTGTTGGCATTGTCAACCATTTTGCTCACAACTATGTGGAGAAAGAAAAGTTTTTGGTTGCTAAGGAACGTATCTCTCAACTTGAGCGTGAAATGACCAATATGAAGTAGAAGTGCGCACTCCTTAGAGACCAGAACTTTAAGATTGAGAGTGAGTTTTGGACTTCTATTCATCCCAAGGACATCACAAAAATGTTGGAGCACAACTATTAGGAAGGTATCAACTTATACCGACATATTGTTCAAATGGTGGCTCCTGGTGTTCCTATTTCTACACTTCATTCGAAGAATGCCAATACTCGCCATAGTTCTGATGTGCTGTACCTTCCTAGAGATAATGTGGACTTTTGGGAGCATCTGCCTTTCGACCTCGTCTTTCTTCATAAGAACAATTTGTATATATATATATATATATATATTTGTAATCACTTTTTCATGAATGAAAATTTTTTCTTCAAGTTGACTCTCTTTTTCTTTCTATTATAGTTTGTTCGTTGGATATTTTATATGTCTAACTTTAAGACATTACTTAAGTTATTATTAACTCATGGTTTCTGTCCCTTGGATTGTTCGAAAGGTGTCGAAGTATCTATGTGTCTAACTTGAGTTTTTCTAGGACCATGTTCAATTGGCGATACTACCTTAAAGGTTTTTGCATGTATACTTCTAATGAAGCTCCATAAGTTTTTAGCCCTCGGCTTCATCTTGGCCGCTTAATAGTATGACCAAATTTTAATCATCGACCTCATTCGAGTTGCTCAATTACATGACTAAATTTTACCAACCACTAGGTGTGGTCCATAATACAAGTGAATGGACTTTACCTAATTTAGGGGCAGCTTGGATTATACAATGTGATAAAAAACAAGCAAGCACAAGAATGAATAAATAACTAAAATTTTATTAATGAATTTTACAAAGTTACAAGCACTTTTCATGATGCAAATCTTATCTGATTGTACATTTAATCATTGATAATATTTTTTAAGGTGAGAGGTATTCTAAGTCTGAGGAACCAGTCTACCATTCTAGATACATAATTTGTATGCCCCATTCTTAAGAATGGGCAAAACTAGATACGACCTTTCCCAATTATGAGAAAGCTTGTTCCGATCGGTTTTTTTGCCAATGGCTTCAATAATCCATAACGATAAGTCTCTCACATTAAACTATTGTGCCTTCACATTCTTATTGTAGTACCTAGCAATCCTTTGTTGATAAACTGTCGTCCACAACCATGCATTATCTCAAACTTCTTCAAATAGATCAAGACTTTTTTTGAAATTTTTATGAGTTATGACACGAATCAAAAGACTTAACTCGAAGATTACTGAGTCCAACCTCTATTAAAACAACGACCTCAGTCCCGTAGCGCAAACTAAATGGAGTCTCACGAGTTGGCTCTTTGGGTGTCATCCTATATGACCAAAGAACGGATGGAAGTTCTTCTACCCAGGAACCCCTAGTATTTTCAAGTTTTGTTTTTAAACAATATAGTATTGTACAGTTGGTAACTTCTACTTCTCCATTCCATTGTGGATAAGTGACAGAAGTATGAACCAACTTTGCCTTCAAACTAGCACAGTATTTCGTGAAACATTTACCGGTGAATTAGGTCCCATTATCGGTTCCAATGACTTTGGGCATACCAGACCTACATATAATATTTTGTCGAACGAACTCGGTTGCGTCCTGCTTTGTAATTCTGGTGAGTGGGACAATCTCGACCAATTTTGTAAAATAATCTATCCAAATAATTATGAACTTTTTTTATCCTGACGCAATTGGAAGTGGTCTGAGGATATCAAGTCCCCATTGTGAGAACGGCCATAGCGGTTGCAAAGCTCCGAGTTTTATATGTGGCCAGATGGGCAAGATTCCCGTGCATCTAGCAGTTTCTTCCCCTCCTCTCAAATAGCAATCAATTTTTCAATTGAATAGTTCCTTCATTTCTAATGGACGGGTTTATAATCGGGATCTAGGCCCAACGTATGGACTGTTATTTTGATCGGTATCCTTGGCACATCGCTAGGTGTCCAAGTAAAGACATCAGAATTCTGTCGAAGAAAATCGATAAGTTGACTTCGGAGTGGTTCTGACAAAGAACTCCCAACCTATATGTATTTTCAAGATCATTGGGGTTAATGGAATTTAATTGGTTGACTCTTCAGATTGAGCTTGCAACAATGTGGTTTCATCACAAAAGTCAAGGTTTTTAATCAGTTGACTTGTGGGCGTTTGAGTAATTTGAAACAAATAACATGTCCGTTCAATATCCTGATCACCTAAGACTTCTCCAATACCAAATTGTGTCAAAAATTTTATCTTTAGATGCGGAATTGAAGTCACTGCTCCAAATGTTATTAAGTAGGATCATCCAAGGATGGCATTATAGACTAATGAAAGGTCTACAACTAAGAAGGAAAGTATCTTGGTAGCCATCCTCGAATAGGTACCGAGCGTGAATTCTAATTGGACGACCCCTTGTATGGACACTGATTCATTATCCAGTCTATATTAGGGTCCCTATGAGACCTTCAATTGGCTTCTTTTTAATCCCAATTTAAAGAACATATCAAGATAAAGTAAATTCTTAGAAGTTTCATTATCAATAAATACTCATTTCAATTAGTAGTCTATTGTAACGACCCAAATTTTTTTTTTAAAAAAAGAAAATTTTAATCATCAAGTCCGGTCAACGCAAGTTGACCGGAAAACAAAATAGGAAAAGAACATCGGCTTAAGATGGAATCAAGTTAGGTTTTAAGAACTTTTCCCGGGGATAAGAAGAAGTCCGATTCCCTTAATAAAATGAAGTCCGGATTTCCTTTGGTAAAAGAACTCGGATTTCCCTTGGTGAGCGTGGTCCGAATTCGTTGGAGAAAAGAAGTCGGATTTAATGAAAATGAAGTCCGAATTTCCTTAGTAGAAACACTCAGGACTTCGAAGTAAAAGAAGTCGGTTTGCTTGAAAGAAAGCACTGGATTTTCAAGTAAAAAGAGTCGGTTTGCTTGAAAGAAGTCCGATTCCCTTAGTAAAAGCACTCCGGACTTCCAAAAAGAAGTTCGTTTAATGAAAATGAAGTCCAGTCCTATAAGGCCGAATACGTGTACGAGATATGGACGGAGTAGTTTTTAGAGATGAAAAGCCGAAGTTAAAGTAGATGAAGGAGTAATCCGGTCAACGAAAAATGTTGACCGGAGAAACGTGAACAAATGAATAGAAATGAAAGGAGATCGAAATCCGGTCAACGCTCGATAGTTGACCGGAAGTTGTTTTGATGAAAGGCTGAAGTCCGGTCACAGAAAATAAGGAAGAATATTGGGAAGGAGCGACCATCAATAATTTGGCTATTTTCGAGACTTATTGAAAAACGGCCCTCCTTGGAAAATGTAAGATTATAAATATCACCATTGGAAAATGTGAAGAGTTATAAATGACGGCCACCAAAACCTAGGGCTATAAATAGGAGTTTAAGAATATCAGAAAAATGCACCCACTAGAAATTCCTAGAAAAGAAAGAGACCGAAGGCTAAGGCAAAGTAGAAAAGAATTCAGGCAAGATGCTCACCCCTATTTCTAAAACTCATGTTTATTTATGTTGCTATATGATATTCTGTACGAAGTATGCCTTTACTGTTTTATGATTTATCGTTCTGAAATGCATGTTTAAAGGAAATTCTGTTACGCATGATGTTAGATTTATTCTGTTTATGATTAATTGTCAATTATTATGAATTTTGATAATTACATGTTTACGAAAAAGAATTTAGGCCTTAAGATGGAACAAGAACTCCTGCTATTGATATCTAATTTCTGTCAAAAATATCTATGAATTTAAGATAAAAGACTTCTGGCATGTTGACAGAAAATGATTTAGAACTCCGGCATTTTAGGAAATAAGTACTCCGTCCAGTTTGAATAAAGAACTCCGTCCAAAAGAACTCCGGCCTTTTTATGAACAATGTGCTCCGTCCTCTTTTGAAAAGTACTCCGGTTTTAAAGAAGAGGAACTCCGGCCTTTACGTCTTTAAAAGTACTCCGTCCTGTTGTTTTGAAATGAACTTCGGCCTTGATAAAAGCGAACTTCGACTTTTACTCCGGCTTTGTAAGAAAAGAACTCTGGCAATAATAAATGAACTTCGGCTTCAGGAACTTCGGCCTTCCGTTTAAAAAGAACTTCGGAAATTTAATAAACAAGACTCTGTCCTTTTTATTGGAAAAGAATTTCGGATATTGAACTCCGAATTTATGAACTTCGGATTTAAAACAGAAACACACTCCGGATTTAAGAGCTTCAGATTTTTAAACAGAAAGCACTCCGAATTTAAGAGCTTTGGATTTTAACAGAAACACACTCCGGATTTAGATCTTTGGATTTAGAACTTAGGATTTTAACAGAAATGCACTCCGGATTAGGAGTTTCAGATTTTTAACAGAAATCGAACTCCGGATTCTTAGAGCTTCGGATTTTGAAAGAAATTGAACTCCGGATTTGAGGGCTTTGAATTTTGAAATAAAATGAGCTTCAGATTTTCGAGCTCCGGATTTTTGAATAGAAAAGCACTCCGGATTTTAAAAAGAAAAGCACTCCGTCTCTTTGAAAAGAAAAGCACTCCGTTCTGTTATGAAAAAGAACTCCGGCCTTCTGTTTGAAAAAGAACTCCGGTATACTATAGAAAAAGAGAACTCCGGCTTTTTACTCCGACTTTTTCTCCGACTTTTGATAACAACTCATAACTCCGGCTTCTATGTAAAAGAACTACGGTTATGTAAAAGAACTCCGGTTGTTAAAAGAATTTTGACTTTGTAAGGCACTCCGGCATTGATAAAAGAGGTTCGGCTTTAAGAACTCCGGCCTCTGCATGAAAAGAACTCCGGCCTATGTATACATGAACATGAAAAAATGCATGGATTACGGATAGCAAGTGGATCTCTTACGACTTTGATTTATGATGATTGGCCATTAAAGAACACGAACCAAGAACCGAGTTTCCATTAAGCTTGCTGTTAAAGATGGATGAAGGATATTGGAATGACACTCGAAGATGCCTCCTTGGCCACGGGAGGGGACCTTTTGGCGGCATAAGAACTATGGACTATGGCCCCGTATGCCGGGTTAAAGGCATTACCTCCCGCCCCGGGGAGCATAATGAGGGGATACGGCCTTAGGTTGTGGGGTAGCACACAACTCGTTCTCGATGTTGTCCGCTCCCGTCCGGTCCTAAAGATGATTCGAATTCCGAATAATGTTAATAAATTTTCCAAAGACAAGATGAAAAGAATAAGAACTGAAGAAGAAACGATATGATTATTTTATGCTATGATATATTATGAATGTATATTAAATTATATGTATGCTTATCTTTTCTGCATGTGAGTATCCTGCTGGGCTTTGTAAGCTCATTCTTGCAACTTTTCAGATGACAAGCTTATGGAGTATGAAGTTGAGTAGAATCCTATGGTATAGCTGAATGTTTAAGCTGGCCGGAGCAGATTTTTGGAAGCTTTGTTTATTTTGTTTTTGAGGAAACTTGTAAAATTCATTCCGCTGCTTATGAATGTTAGTATGTTTCCGTGATACTTTGGGATTAATGAAATTATAAATCTTTAGTATGCATCTCAGGTTCAAAAGAAGAAAAGAAAAATTTTTATGTTCACCTATATATGTCTTTTTATTTATTTGACGATGGCTTTTGATGTTATTAAAAGTCGGATCGTCACATTTATACTACCATCAGAAATGAGCGCATTTACAACCAAGGGGTCAGAATGTGGAGCCGTTACATGAGTCAAGTCCTTATCACTAAACCTAATAACATCATCCTTATTTCCTATCCTTGATTTTTTATGGTCAGGGGCCATTCTCGAGCTCTTCCAAATATCATCCCGAGCGATACGTGTGGTAATTATGCATACAACGCTAGCTGCCCCTCGATTCCTTGGATGCTCGGTCTCATCTCCGTCTATTACTCCGAAAGCCTGTTCAGGTCTTCGCAGAAATCGATTAAGATATTTCTTCCGGATTAGCTCTTCAATTTCCTTCTATAGTGTCCTGCAGTCTTTAGTACTGTGGCCTCCGCACTGATGGTAGAGACAATATTTTGACTGATCACCTCCATCAAGATTCTTCAACGCCTTCAGCTATTTAAAAAATTTTTTATCTCGAATTTGTATCAGGATGTTAGTGTGAGAGTCATTTAGGAAGGTTAGATCAAGATGTGTGGACTCCCTTCTAGGTTCTGACTTGGACTCCTACTGCTTCCTTGATCCTCAGAGACCCATGTTGTCCCCGTTTTTCCTTTTCCCCTCCACCGTCTTTTGGTGGGGCAGGTCCATTCGTTCTAACAGTTTTGCTTTGTTGGCTTCATCGGCTGCTATATAGGATTAAGCAATGACTTTGACTTCTCTAAAGATCTGCGGGTTCTTATGAGTCAAGGGCCTAAAAAAATCGTTGTGCTCTAATGTAGATATAAAAGTGTTAAGCTTCACATCTTCAGTGAGCTTTGAAATTTTCTTGGCCTCTGCCATGAGTTTGGTTAGGAACTTTTTCACACTTTCATTTGACCCTTACTTAACTTGGGTCAGATACCATGACTGCTTCTCTTCCCTCCTATTGGAGGCAAATTGGGACAGGATGCCTTCGAACAGATTCTAGAAAGTTCTGATGGAGTTTGGCTGAGACCGATAGAACCATACTCGAGTGTCCCCTTTTAAAGTTAGGAAAAAGTAGAGGCATATTGCTGCATCATCTAAGCCTTGAAAGCTTAGAAGAGTGTAAAAATGATCTAGATAATACATAGGATCAGAACTTCTATCATATGGATCCAGAGCAGGCATTTAAAACTTATGCGGAAACAAGTGCGTATGGATCTCCATTGTAAATAGAGATGTCCACAAATCAACAGCTCTTCCTCCGGTGTCTTCTCCAAAGACACGCTGTCAAATTCTTTAACTTTTTCCTTCATTTGAGGCGGAACTGTTTCATTGAAAAAATTCCTTAATTTAGAGGGATTTTGTGCAGACTGAGAAACTGGGCAGCTTGTTACCCTTGGAGGACGTTCACTACGAGAGAGTCCTTCCTTGAATGTGGGCTCCCTCTTATCACGAGAGTATTGAGGGTTTCATTTCTTAAGACTATCCCCTTGAACTCTAAAATTTAAGCAACCTTAATGTCGCGATGGGACTTTATTACTCAAAGCTGTTTTAGTCCCAAGGTCATATTTTTGATCCATCTTCTTAGATGGGTGCTTTCTTTCCCTATTCCTCCTCTTGGACTTGTCGGTTTGGGAGACCAAAGACAGGACCCCTTTTGGCCACTTGTCCAACTGCCTGCAAATTGTTTGGACAGCCTTAAAGATGTCATCCATCTTCATTGCAAGCGCACGTACACAAGGGGCGGGATGGTCATTCATTCGATCGATCACAAGAGAACAGTTGCCATATGAAGTGGCGTCTCAATAGGTACACTGACTTGTACTCTAGTGTTCACCACGTTTTTATCAAGATTGTGGTTTTCAGACTTTTAGTTCCCTTCCCATGAACGGCACTAATATTGCGTTCGAGGACTCTGATTGTTGTATGGTAAAGAGATTTGTCCGTCGAGTGTTAAGACGTATTCGATCTCCGTACGTTTTTAATCGAAATCCTATACAATCACAAAATAAAGGTTAAAGGATTTGCGGGACTCACTCCATAGTATATCCTCCAATACTCATGTTAGTATCCTTCTTAAATAAGAGAAATAATAGAGGATACACAATGTCTGTTTTTGTCCGAGGGTTTACGCTCTTATAGTGACGTCTTAGATTGAAAGTGATAAAGTGCACTCTTGGCGTCTTTTTATTATTTGTGTTCTTTGTCTGAGAAAAGTATGAAATGATCATTCTTTGGTAGTAGAGGACGGGCTTTTATAAAAAGAGGGCGATGATTAACAGTTAGAAAAACTAACGAACGGTTAAGTTTTATCTTGAAACGGTTTTAACTAACGCCTGATGTCATTAGTGAGGGAACCGTCTTGGCCGTTAAATTGGTCTCGATCTGACTTTGGAATTGGACCACTTTGAAATTGGTCTTTGTCATATTTGTTGAATTGGGCGGCGCGGACGTTTTGGGTTGTTGAATTTTATCCTTTGACCTAAAATCATCTTGGGCCAATTTCTTTAAACAGTCGAATATGATACTCATCAATAATACTATTGTGCTATAGCAATCAGTGTTAATCATGTTATTGACTTTAAACTGTGAAGTGTAATTGGTAAACTATTATTGACATTTTTTTGTTTTTTGTCGTGCATTATTTAGTATGATGCATGCTCTTGTCCTTTTTTTTATTTTTCATTTAGTTTTTTTAGATCAAATATAGTTGTTAAATTTTTATGAATTATAACTGGGAAACAACATATTGGCTTTTAGAAGAATAATTTTTTGAGATACTATGAAAACAGACATTAGTTTTTTTTTTTTAATCCAAAATGAAGTTAAAATGACATTTTTTTCCCCCGGAGAACTAATGGAAATTTCAAACCCTTTGGCCAAATAATTTCTCCTAATCAAACTAATAGGAAATCCTTCCAAAAAAAGAGTAAAGACGAATTCACCATTAAATTCTTCATCTCAATAAGCTTAGTTGATAAGTTTAAAATGTGGATTACAATTTTAAAAATCTAAGTTAGACTATTGAACTTTTTATTTAGATATTGTACTCAATAATAGCAAATAAGAATTTTAAATGTATAAGACTTACTTATTGATATGTCTTTTAATGTTTAAGTTAATAAATATTTTTAAAAATTAAAATATGAGGAAGATTGAGAGGATGGGAGAGAAAAGAGATTTGATTCGGTATTGTATGGAAATAATAGGTTAAAGGTTATGTTCTCTTTCTTATTTTTTGAATTACATTTTATTTTTCAAAAAATTGGGACGAATTTAAAGTCATACTGTCAGTTGTTAATGATTTTTCTAAATATAAATAATCGGTTATAATTTGAGTGGTTAGACTAATTAAAATCTCATTAGTTCAATTATTGTCATGAACTCGATCCAAACAGTTCAATTTAAATAATTTATTATAATTCTATATGCTATTCTTATAAATCCTAAATTCAGGTATGACAAACCAATTACACAGGACCTGATAGTTAAAAATTGCATAGGATCTTATCAGATAACCGTTCAAATAAAATAATCATGACTTACTACAAACAATCGTAAGAAAATAATCATGAAATGACAACCACACAATCACATACCGAGATAACCCAATAGCTTATAGTACACGATCTAAAAGTTTACATTCGGCTGACTCCAAATCTCATGACAGCTCAAACAAACCATCCGTAACCAATACATAATCGACAACATCAAAATCTAATGAAAATAATGCTCATCAAAGATATGTGAAGTCGCGCTGAAAGCTTATCCTGCTCCTACAATGAATTTAAGCCTCTACTTTGAAGGGATAAAATAGAAAATATGAGCCTAAATCTTAACAAATATTATATATAAATATATGAGTCTAAAGAAATCAGAAGAATGGTCAAACGAATAAATATCTAATCCGATAACAAAATAAATTCCAAATCGTCGATATAATAAATCTAAAATAAAATCCAATATCAAAATCTAAGGATAGTATCGTACTCAAATTAAATATCAAATCTAAACAAAAAACCAATGCAAAATTTGTCCACTAGGGATATATATATATAATAAAAGTGATCCGAACTGATTCTAATAAGTAAATATCCAATCCAAAGTCCAATCCAAATCCAAGTCCAAGACCTGATTAACTCGTGATCTAGGATAGAATCTAATAATCAAAAGATTCAATAGTATGCACAAAAATCAAAACAACACCACAACAAATAGTCCAAATGTTCAAATTAAAATATATATTTAAAATCAAATGTACGAGATATATCAAAACGCATCTGTGGACAAAATCGGCCAATATCAAATTCAAATCTAAAATCCAAGTCCAAATATCTAAATCTATATAGAAACACAATGCATACACCAAATCTAAGTTCTAATTATTTAAAGGCTAATTGGAGGAAAGTATTACTCATACTCCCGATAACTTTAGATCAAATCAAATGTGGGTAAGGCCAACATGCTATGCATCTATATACTCTGTCTCCCATGGATAATATTGGTCATTATAGTTTACCACTCACGATTTTGGATATAATTTTTTAAATTATTAGATATATTAGAACGTTCAAATATATATAAAATCCAATCAAATCATCGAAAGGTAAGGGTCACTACATCCGAGTCTTTTCTATCAGTGGAAAGGGATTTTCAATAATAAATATCTCCCTATTGGGAGTTGGCTAGAATATCTAATATCCAAATTTAAATGTAGTAATCATAATCTGACACATGCATGTAAAAATATATGGCTTAATGTATGTTTCATACTTATTTTCATAGAAATATATTGATATAAAAATATATAGTATCAAATAATTATCCATTTTTTAGAAAATCACAAATTTCTTAAATATTAACAGAAATAGAACATATATGTCAATTGACTAGTAAAAAAGTCATGTGTGCACAGAAAAATAAGTGGGTTAATTAAAAGTGCACCCATAAGATTAAAACCTCCAAATCAAAATAAAAATATATTAGGTATAAAATCAGACAAAAGATAAGATTATAAGATACTTGCCTTGACCATATATTAACCAAATCAGGAAAAGGATGCTCTAAGGTACTTGAACGGAGCTTTCTCCTTCTGACACATGCTCTCTCTACCTGTACCGCTGTCTCCTCTCTCTCCTACGCGGACTCTACCTCCCACGCACCGCTCAGCCTCTCGTGTGCCGCCGCTATTGCCTTGTACAGCCGCCACCAACCACCCATGAGTGATCTCCTTGCGGCGCCACCTCAGACCTTCCTTCTCCTTCTTCCTTCAACTGTAAGCCTCACCTGTTGCTAGCGATCTTTGGCCAAGCATCGCTGCCGCCGCAGCATCCTTCTCCCGGTTGCGTCGACCACTACTTGCACACGCCTCCTCCCTCTCTTCTTCTTCCTACACCTCTTTGCTCGCCACAGCTCTCTCTCTCCTCTCTCTCCTTCATCCTTCTTTTTCCCCTTTCTTTTTTTTTTCTTTCTACAGCTCTACTATGCTGCCCAATTCCTTCCCCTTTTATTTTCCTTTCATTTCCCCCTTACTAGTCGCGCTTTTGACCCATGGTTTTCCTCTTTCTATATATATGTACATATATATATATTTTACTGGTGCTCGTGGACCTATCAGGCCCGCTTTGGGCGCCATACCGAAATTTTGATTTCCTTCAAATTTTAGAATATTAAATTAATTTTCGTCATATCCAAATAACCCAAAATTATAATTAATATTAAAATAATCCATACGAAAATCCGGGATATTACAATTTTCATTGTACATACCCTAATCATAGGGTTGATTGGAAGCAATAAACCCTAAAGATCAAACTAATGATGATAAATGGTTGTTGTCGACAAGTTCAAAAATCCTTACTTGGACTAACTATAAAATATACAAACAACCTTGTTGGATGAATTGATTGATTGGATTAACCATTCGACTAAAAATTTAAATATGCAGCCATTAATGCATATAACTAATCCAATTTGTATTTCACCTAATAACCTTCCGGCCGCTCCTTGGATCTTAATATATTTTGACTAATTTTGATTAAGATTGGTTGTCGAATTCTTTAAGCTTAGGCCTACTAATTCACAGAATACTTTCTCCTTTTTAGACTCAATAATCATAGACTTGTTTGGTTGATAGATTGAGTAACCTAATTGTTATTGTATCCAACACTATCTTCGGGATTTGGGGTTTGACATTTAGAATTTAGAGTTTAGGATTTAGGGCTAGGGTTCAAAGTTTGGAGTTTGGGTTTAAAGTTTAACGTTTTGGGTTTGAGGCATAGGTGTAATGAACCAAAATCAAGTCAAATTAATAAATAATCAAATTTTGAATAACAGATAATTAAATCCCAAATTAATATCCAAAATAATAATAACAATTAGACCCAATAACTTATTATAAGACCTCATTGGATAACTATCTGGACAATATAAATATAAGCTATTCTACAATCTTCACAAGGAATGTGACAAATCAATAATTGTCATACTCAACACATAACACAATATCCCAACTACTCTCAAATTATAGCCATGGATTTATATTCGGCCAATCCCAATATCAAAAAATATAATCCATATAGACCAAAATAACAACCCAAAACAAAATCCATCCAAAAGAGTCAAAATACAGACAATATTATTCATCTAAATAGATACGATACTCACCAAAATATACGGTGCTGTATTAGATCTCGTTCAACTCCTATAAGGATATCCAAGCCCTCTATTCTAGATTGATAAAATAGAAACTAAGAGCATAGAGCTCAACAAGTATCATATGATATATAATACCAATTATGTCCAATAAATCAGAAGGATGGTTCATAAACATATTTCAAAACAAATATATAATACCAATCTTCTTTTCCCCTTTTTTCTATTTACTTATTCTTTATTTCTTTTTTTTGTTTTATTATCCAATTGGTGCTCGGACACCAACACTGGTGCACCTTGGGTGTTAATTGATCAATTCGATTTTTTTTTTAAAATTTTATAATATTTAATTAATTTTTATTACATATAAATTATCAAAAATAATAAATACATTCAAATTAAATCAAATGGAGATGCAGAGTATTACAATAGGGCTTGGGGTTAGGGTTAGGAGTTAGAGTCTATGGTTTGGGGTCTATGGGTTAGGGTTTAGGGGTTTGGAGTTTGGTGATTAGGGTTTAGGAATTAAAGTTTAGGATTAATGGTTTCGAGTTATGGGTTTGTGGTTTGAGGTTTTGGGTTTTAGGTTTAGGATTTGGGTTAGGGTTTCGGGTTTAGAATTAGGGATTGGAGTTGATGGGATTGGAGTTGATGGGTTAGGAGTTAGGGGATAAGGTTAGGGTTTAGGGTTTATGTGTTAGGGATCAGGTGTCATGTATAAGATTTTGATTCCATCATTAATAATTATCGATATTAATAATTATCCAATAAACAAACTAATTAATCGTGGATGTGAACATCATATTGATATATCGATCGACCAAATAATATAATATAACATAAACACAAGACCAAAAATGCCACATTATCATGTGACTTCAATATTGAACAAAACACGATGTCGGACCATACATAATAAGCCATATCTAAATCAAAACAAAAATCAAAGTATACTACATCTACATAGTATTGAATAAACCAACATTCATCTCATAATTTTACAAACCGTTGACTGGATTATGAAAATATTAAACTATTGTTAGGAGACTAAATACAACATTAGATCTTATCAAATTCTAAACTAATTTCTTCATTAATCTCTTCCTTCAATCCAAATCATCCAGTAAGTGTCCAAGTTTTTCATTTGAATGAGTTAGTAAAAAATAGAAAATAAGAGTGGGTTAAAAGTTTAGTAAGACATTTAATTTCTTAATTTGACATATATAATTTACATTTAAAACATATCAGAAAGAACAATGTATCAAATTCAATGAAGTATTATGAATTTTCATGACAACACATATACTTAACTTTATAAATTTTTTTTTTATATTCTTATTCAAATTCATATCATGTAATCATGGTCAAATATATTGATTTTAAAGTACTAAGGGTTAGTAGGACCTCATTGACTAAATATCAAATAATTAAAATTTGAGTTATATTTATTTCTACATAATCAAATGTTATGAGTTACTATTTATTATCCGTAGGTGAACCGTTATTTATATAACACTATAAATGAAATGGAATACCGCTTTTACCCTGAATGATAGGCTCAATTTTCAAATACTATTATAATACACTAAGACATACCATAATATATTACTCACTAAACTTTTTATAATAGTCTGATACTTATAGAAACTCTACAAAATATTTCATACTTCATAATCTTATATTTTCTCAATTTGGAGAAAATGTTCTTAGTTCTTAACATATTGTAGAATTTTTCTTTAAAATTTTATTAATTTTAATGTGCACTATATAAAAATGTACAGGAACTTAAACATACAAATATTTAAAGTATATAAAAGCTAATTTCTAAAAATACAACATATTGTGCAATTTATTATGGAAAATTTGTAACATTAAAATATTTCAACAATTTCATCTCTTGAGCAAATATACAATGAAATTTAATAGGTTTTTAGAATATGCAGAGTATATTTTCTATAAATTTGACATGTAGGAACTTTTATAAACAAAAATCAAACATGGAAGAATGTTATATCATAAATTTAGAATATGCATGTGAGGTTATTCTAGAAAATAATTGAACTATGTAATTAATATGTACTTGGACATGAATTTTATACATAATTTTAGAAGAATAGTGAGAATTTTATATACATGTTAAATATGAACATTTTAACTATGAAATCATATCTTGTTTGAGCATTTAAAATGAAAAATGCTCATAGAATTGAAAAAAGAATAGCAACAAAGAAATAAATGTTTGGAATGTAGTTGCCTTAACTTGAAACTCACCAAAATCTAATTTGGAATCACTTAAATTGGCATTCTTTGGCTTCCTTTCTCTCTCTTTCGCTCTCTTCTCATTCTCTCTCCTCTCTCAAAATACTGTAAAAAATGACCAAATTTTAGCCGTATCTAATATATATATATATATAAACTGGTGCTCGAGCTTGCGTCAGGAGCGTGTTGGATGCCACAGCTAAACTCAGCGATGCATGAGTACATTTTGGGCACACATCAAGCACTAATCCCATGGGAAAGCAAGCTCGGGTGTCCTTTAGACATGCATCGAGCGCGAGCGTACTGGAAAGTGCACTCATGCTCCGACCAGGCATCCTTCAGGCTCAACCACACTGGCCATCCCACTCATGGCCACATGTTAGGCGCTGGTCAGGCATCTAATTTTAACTTTTGATCTAAATTTCTTTATCATTTAATCTCAATTTTAATTATTTTAACTTAATTAATCATAATTATAATAAAATTTAAAGTCAAACTTTACAATTCTCTTCTCCTTATAAAATTTCATTCTTAAAATTTTACGTACCTTATCAAAGAAACAAATGTGGATATTTCTCTCGGATCTTGTATTCTCTTTTCCATGTGGCCTTTTTATATAAATGGTTCCTCCATAAGACTTTGACCATCAAAATTACCTTCATCGGAAACACTTGATCTCTTGTTTTTAAAATTTGAATCGGTTCTTCAATGTTGTTAGGTCATTGTCTATCCTTAACCGCTTGTATTTAACAATATGTGATGGATCATGCACATACTTTCGAAATATCGACACGTGAAACACATTTTGAACATTTTTCCAAATTCAGATTTTTTAAATCTCAAACGGTCTAATAAACCTCAATTTTAATTTTCCTTTAATCCTAAATCAAGAAATTCCTTTTGACGAAGATATCTTCAAAAATTTGTGGTCTCTAATATCGAAATTCAACTCCAATCTCCTCTAATTAGTATAGCTTTTATGTTGACTTTGATCAACCTTCAATCAATCATAGATCAAATGAATCTTGTCAGATATCTCTTAAATTATATTCAGTCCAAAAAAGTCTCCTATCTCCAGTCTTTTCCCGGTGAATCGGAGAATGATATTTTCTTCCATACAAAGTTTCAAATGGAACCATACCAATACTTGCTTGGTAGTTGTTATTATACGCTAATTTAGTCAATGACAAATAATTATCCAAATTGCTCTTCATTTTCAAAATCGAAACTTTTTACGTGTCCTCCAAAATCTAAATTGTTCACTATAATTGTCCATCTATTTGAGGATGATATGTTATACTGAATTTCATATTGGTCCCCAATTCTTGATGTAAACTTTTTTTAAAATTTTAAGACAAATCTCGAGTCTCGATTAGGTACATTGGAAGCTAGTGCACCATGCAATCAGGCCACCTTATTAATACAATCTTGCCAGTCGATCTTTCAAGAATATTATCCAAATACCTATAAAATGAGCAGACTTAGTAAGTCAATCCACAATCACCCAAATAGTATCATAATTTCTCATCGTCTTTGACAGTCCCATCATAAAATCCATCGTTATATCCTCCCATTTTTAGTCGAGAGTCAGCACAGCTTGCAATAGGCCGGGTGATTTCTTATTCTTAACCTTCAATTGTTAACATATTAAACATCTTCTCAGACAGGCCATTATTTCTCTTTTCATATTTCGTAATAAAAATATTTTCTTTAAATCTTAATACATCATGTTAATTCTCTAGTGGATAATGTACTTTGATCGATGAGCCTCATGCGTGATTTCTTCTCTCAATTCTCTAATATCTAGCACGTATATCCGTTCCTAAAATCCCAAGACTCCATCGGCTATTATATTAAAATCTGCTCTAGAATCCTTGTTTAAATCTTTAGTAATAACTACTAAGAATGGATCATCCATTTGAGCTCCTTTCATTCTATTCAAAATCTCTAGTTGCATTTGAAAATAGGACAATATCATCTGATAACCTTGGAAGTGCATTTTAATATCACATTACTTTATATAATCTAACATCTCCATTTCTATAATTCTCAAATGGGCCATAAAACTTCTTATTTGATGACTTAAAACATCCACCACAACATTAGTATTTTCTAGTTAATACTAAATTTTACAGTTATAATCTTTTAAGAAAATTTTTTATTTTCGTTGTCTCATATTTAATTCTTTTTTAGAGAATAAATAATTGAGAATTTTGTGGTCTGAATATATCAAGAATTTCTCTCCATATTGATAATGTCTCTAAATTTTCAATGCAAAGATTATAACAGTCATTGCTCGAATTGCTCATATTTTAATAGAAATTTGTGATTTAGTTTTTCTTTATCATAACTACTCAAATGCTAGTGTTTGACAAACTGAACTGTCAAAATTAGGGCATTGTTAGACGTCCTTCAATTCTTGGAAACTTTTTTTACAATCTTCCATCCAATCGGATTTAACTTCTTTCTGCATCAATCAGATTAGTGGCATGACAATTCTAAAAAAGTTCTCCAAAAATCTTCGATAATAACCTATCATTTTCAAAAAGTTTCCAACTTCGGTTACCATTGTCGATCGGCTCCAATTAATCACTCTTTAACTTTTTTGGGATAGACTAAAATACCTTCCTGTAAAATGACATGACCCAAAAATATAAATTTCTTAAGCCAAAATTCACATTTCTTCAACTTGGCATACAAAATCCTATCCTGAAGCATTTTGAGTACAATCTTTAAGTAAATCTCGTACTCTTCGTATCTTCTCGAATATATTAAAATATGTAGGATTGGAATACTTGATTTATCAAGTCCATAAAAGTTATAGGGGCGTTAGTCAACCCAAAAGATATAACCAAAAACTCGTAATGCTCATCCTCGTTTGAAAAGCCGTCTTCACCATATCTTCTTTTTTAATCCTCAATTGATACTAACCCAAATGTATATCAATCTTTCAAAACACTTGGCCCCCTTACAATTGATCAAACAATTTATCAATTCTCTAAAACAGTTACTTATTTTTAATAGTGATCTTATTCAACTCCCAGTAGTCTATATAAAGCCACATAGATCCATCCTTTTTTTTCCCAATCAATACTGGGGCACCCATGGAGACATACTTGACCGGATGAAACTTTCTCCAATAGCATTTGTAATTGTTGTTTCAATTTTTTGAGCTCTAATGGTGACATTCTATAATAGGAATTCGATATAGGTGCTGCTCTAGGCATCGTCTCAATTTCAAACTTGATTGCTTAGTTCAACGGTAGTCCAAGAAGATCTTTGGAAAAAATATCTTCAAATCCATATACCATTGGTATATACTACGCTGGTACACCATGACTCCCAATTCTGCTTGCATAAGCAAATAGGCTTGGCATCGACTCTTTATCAAATGGCAAGCATACAGTGCCAAAATCACATTTGGGATTATTTATACATTACTTCTTGAAAATAAAATGGTTTATATCCCGGAATCATAAAATGCACCATCTTGTGAAAATAATCTACGCTCACATGATAACTAGTTGATCAATCCATACCTCAAATTATATCAAAATCATACATATCTAATAAAATTAAATCCACTACCAACTCTAACCCATTGACCCAAATATTACACCTACGGTATGTTTGGTTGTTGGAATAGAATTAGGTGGGAATAGAATAATTATTCCAGGGAATAGAAATGGATGAGAATAGAGTTGAAATTATTATTCTTATGTTTGATTGTTGGAATAGAATAAGGTAGGAATTAGTATTCCATTGTTTGGTTTGTAGAATAGTATGAGGAATAAGGTGGGAATAGTAATAGTAATAATAATAGTAATAATAATAAACATAATAATAATAAGTAATAATAATAAGTAATATCTTATAAATAATAATAGTAAATATAATAATAATAATAATAATAATAATAATAATAATAATATGTAATAATAATACCTAATAATAATAATATGTAATAATAATAATAATAAACAAATAAATAATAATACCTAATAATAATAATAACAATAATAAATATAATAATAATAATAAAATAAAATAATAATAATAATAACAATATGTAATAATATAATAATACCTAATAATTAATAATAATAATAATAAATATAATAATAACAATAATAATAATATCTAATAACAATAATATGTAATAATAATAATAATAATACCTAATAATAATACCTAATAATAATAATAATACAAAATAATAATAATAATAATAATACCTAATAATAATAATAAAACAAAATAATAATAATAACAATATATAATAATAATAATAATAATAATAATAATAATAATAAATAATAATAATAATAATAATAATAATAATAATAATAATAATAATAAATAATAATAATAATAATACCTAATAATAATAATAAAACAAAATAATAATAATAATAATAATAATAATAATAATAATAATAATAATAATAATAATAATAATAATAATAATAATAATATCTAATAATAATATATAATAATAATAATAATACCTAATAATAACAATAATAATAATAATAATAATAATAATAATAATAATAATAATAATAATAATAATAATAATAATAATAATAATAATAATAATAATAATAATAATAATAATAATAATAATAATAATAATAATAATAATAAAACAAAAAAAAAAATATGTGGGAATAACAATTCCCATATAAATGGTGGGAATTGCAATTCCCACATCATAGCTAACCAAACGGAGGAATTGCAATTTTTGCGGAAATTACAATTCTTTTCCCACCTAATTCTTGCAACCAAACATGGCACTAGGGTATACAATATCTGTGATCAAAGACGATCTCATAGGTGTCGACACTACCAAAGAAAATCCATGATCCTCAATGGCGATAATAAATATCGAACGAATTTAGGTGATACAAATGAATGTATTAATCCCAAATCCAAAAGCATATGAGCTAAAGTTTCAAAATTTATAGGTTTTCCTTCAACCATTGTGGGTGATGTATCTACATCTTAGGCCGTCACTGCGATCACTCTTCTCGGAGCATTGGTCTTCCTCGTGTTTGCCTTGAGGGATGAAAATAGTCATTGATTATATAGTTGGGTAGGCCGCAATTAAAGCATACTCCCAATATCTTATAATATGGCGTTCCTCCATGAGACTTTCCACAATGGGGGCACATGGGCATTGATTGTTGAGGGCCCGGCATACCCCTAGAATTCAACTCATTTCTTCCTTTTGTCCATTAGCTTTGATCTCTTATTGAATCCTCCTGATCCCGAATTTTAGCCTCCACAGCTAACTAACTTCTTCTCGAAGCACTTTTCTCTTTCCATTTATCGTTCAAATAAGAGAGCCCAATCCAACACTTCTCTATAGATCCTCAATTTTGATGTCACAAACTGTTTTCACATGGAATCATTCAAACCTTATAGAAATTTCTTCTTCTTCCTCACCTCATCATGGACTATGTGAGAGGCATAGTGGGATAGCTTGATAAATTTGGTATCATATTCTACCAACATTTATTTTTCTTACTGCAGTTGGGCAAACTCATCTTTTTTTTTGTTCCCTCAAATTTGTAAGAAAGTACTTATCCATAAAAACTTTCACGGATATGTCCTAAGAAATCTCTTTGTTATCCCATCCCAGGGCTCGCTTTTTCATTGACCACCAATGGTCCACCTCTCCTTCTAGCTTGTAGGAGGTGAATATAACCTTTTCTTGCTCCGAGCATCGTATAATGGTAAAAACTTTCTCAATCCGATGGATCTAAATCTCTACCTTCGTAGAGTTTGAGACGCCTATGAATTTTGGCATCATTTTATTAGTAAAATGGTCATAAGCAGTTGTCACTGGGTTAGTTGTCACCGACTTTGGGTTATGGGATCCTCGAGCCATAAATTCCATCACGTTTGTCATTCTTACCATGTGGTCAAATACTCCTCTTTTCAGTCAATGGAGAATTGGGTCCAATGTTTCTTCCGTGTCTAAACGAAATCTTTTAATCCTATCACAAAATATTCAATCATATTAGATCCTTAAACCAAAAAAGACATTCTCCTTACAACTTATCTAATACTACTTTAGTTGTTATGTCCCAAATCCTAATCTTATCATTAATAATTATCAATATTAATAATTATTCAATTAGCAAATCAATTAATTATAGACGTAAATATCACGTTGATATCTCGACTAACAAAATAATATAATACAATATTAACACAGCACACGAAATGTCACATCATCATATGACTCCGATACCAATCAAACCATGACGTCAAACCACACATAAGCAGTCATGTCTAAACCAAAACAAAATTGGAGTTTACTACATCTACATAATACTGAATAAATTAATATTCATCTCATAATTTTATAAACAGTTGTCCAAATTATAAAAATATTAAACTATTATTCGGACACTAAATACAACATTAGATTCTTATCAAATTCTGAACTAATTTCTTCATTCAACTCTTCTTTCAATTCAAATCATCCTGTAAGTGTCTGAGCCTTTTATTTAAAGGGGTTAGTAGAAAATAAAAAGTAAGAGTGAGTTAAAAGTATAATAAGGCATATAATTCCTTAATTTATCATATATAATTTACATTTAAAATATATTAGAATGAACAATACATCAGATTCAATGAAATGTTATGAATTTTCATGACAATATATATACTCAACTTTTTAAATTTTCTTATCATGTTTTTATTTAAATTTATGTCATGTAATTATACTCAAATATATAGATCTTAGGAACCAAGGGCCAATAGGGCCTCACTGACTAAAAGAACAGACAATTAAAACCTGTATTATATTTATTTTCATACAATCAAAGATTATACGCCACTATTCATAATCCATAGGTAGGTCGTCATATATATAATCTTATAAATAGAGTCGAACGTCACTTTCACCTGTGAAAGATATGTTCAAATCACGATTACCGCTACAAATATTAAGACATGCCGTAATATACTATCCGCTGAACTTATTACAATGGTCCGTTACTTATATTTATAAAAACTCTATACAATACTTTATAATTTTGTAATTTCTAAATTTAAAAAAAATATTCTTAGTTATTAACATAATATAGAGTTTTTCTTTAAAATTTTATCAATTTTTAGCATATATTGTATAAAAATATATGGAAACTTAAACATATAGATTTTTAAAGTACATAAAAGTTACTTTCTAAAAATTACGGCAGATTATATAATTTATTATAGAAAATCAACAACTTTAAAATATTTCAGTAATTTCACTTCTTGAGCAAACATGCAAGAGAATTTAATAGGTTTTCAGAACTTGCAAAATATATTTTTTTATAAATTTGGCATGCAAGAACTTTACAAACGAAAATTAAATATAGAAGAATATTATATCATAAATTTAGGACATGCATATGAGGTTATTGCAGAAAACAACCAAATTGTATAATTAACATGTACTTAAATATAATCATTTTAGCTATAACATCATATAATGCATGCGTATTTAAAATAAAAAAATATTCAGAGAATTAGAGAAAGAATAATAACAAATGAAACAAGATTAGGAATATCCTTATTTTAGCTTAAATCTTACCAAAATCTAGTTTGAAATCACTTGATTTGGCATTCTCTGGCTTCCTCTCTCACTCTCTTATCTTCCTCTTTTTCTTCTCTCTCTCTCAAAACTCTATAGAAAATGACTAAAATTTTACCAAATTTGATATATATACTAAGCTGGCACTTGAGCAGGCGTCAGGCATGCGTCGAGCGCTGATGTCACGAGAAAGTCCGCTCGGACGTCGTTCAAGTGTGTATTGAGTGTGAGCATACTAAAAAGTGTGCTCGAACTTCGATCAGGTGTCCTTTAGGCCTGACTACTCTACTCATCCTATGCATCAACTCGATATAAATCGGTCTAATTTTAATTTTTAATTTAAATTTTTTATTATTTGAACTTAATTTTAATTATATCATCTTAATTAATCATGATCATATTAAAATTTAAACGCAAACCTTACTTCAGAGGTCAAGGATCAGGAGTTAGGATTTAGAGTATAAGGTTTTGGGTTTGAGTTTCAGTTTCGGTTTGGGATTTGAGGTTTGGAGTCTAAGGTATAGGGTCTATGGTCTAGGATTTAGGGTATAAGGTTTAAGGGTCTAGGGTTATGGGGTTTAGGATTTTGCGATTTTGGGGTTTGGAGGTTTTGAGTTTAGGGTTTAGGATTTTGGAGGTTTGGGGTTTTGGGGCTTGGGTTTAGGGTTTAAAGGTTAGAATTTGGAGGTTATGTAAGGCCCGAGTCTTTGAGTAATGATAGTTTTAATTAATTAAACTAATTAATTAAAATTATGGTCAAAAGAATGCTAAAAATTTGATTAAATAGTCCAAATTAGATTAAGGGATACCTGATTGGCACTCGAGGCATGCCCGTACATGAAAAACAATTTACTCAGCACCTGATAAAGGCTTGAACCATGCTTGAGTGTCAAAAGCCATGGGCTCAATGCCTGAGGCATGCGAAAGCCGTACTCGAGGGCGGCAGACTAGTTGAACAGCGCCCAACGTGCTCCTAAATCGATGCCCAAACCATACAATATAAATAGACATCCGGCTCATTTTTTAATCATTTTTTCAGAGTTTTTTGAGAGTAAACGGAGAAGCGCTAAGAAGAAAAGAGAGAGGAAGCCCAAGAATTCAAAATTTAGTTGATTCAAGTTAGATTTTTGGTAAATCAGAGTCAAGACAAATACACTCTAAATTTCTTCTTTTTTATTGCTAATCCTTTCAAATTCTCTTAGTATTTTCTAATTCAAATACTTATACATGACATGAATTTGAAGTATAATGTTCATGTTTAGCACGCATATTAAATTCTTAACATTTTGTAACAAAATTTCATGAAAATTCATGACTAAGTTTATGTATAATGTATATATGAACTAAATTCTGCAATATATACCGGTGCATAACTTGAATTTGAAGTATAGTGATCCACTTTGTTTAATTTTTTTTATATAAGTTTTAATTATGATAATTAAGCCTTTGCATGTATTTAAATTTAGCTAGAATTTCCTAGACTTCACACAATTATTCTACAAATATCGAATTTCTACACCTATGTTGTATTTGTTGCACTATTTACTGAATTCCTCCATAATATTTTGATAAGAATAGTTTTGCATGTTAATTTATGAAAATATACTCTACATGTTTCGATATTTGCTGAATTATGTAGTCTGAAATTTAGTAAAATTTCCTATATTACTGAATTTTGCACTTTTGCTAATTTTTACACTAAAACGTGCTAACTTTGTTGCATCAAACTCTAACTGTGGATCTAAAATGCATGTATACAAACTGAATATTCTAGTAAAATTTAAAAAAAGCTAATTCTTACACTGTTTTACTATATTTGCTATAATAAATAGCTAAGAATGATTTTGCATGATTAAGAATATCATAATTCAATGTTTTTATGAAGAAAACTCTACAATTAATATATAAGCTATAAGAATTTTCTCCAGTAGTGTGAAAATTAAAAACTATGAAAAAAGTATATAGCTTTTATATGAAATTACATTAGAGCAAAGATAATTTCAACGGGTAGTATATTATGGCATACCTTAATATATTATAATAATATATTGATATTCAAACTTATCATCCGTGGTTTAAAAACTACTGTCAACCCCGTCTGTAGAGTGATATATAGATGACCCGCCTATAGGTTATGAGTAGTAGTATATGGCCTTTAGTTGTATATGAGTATACACAATTTGAACTTCAATTGCCCACTTTTTTAGTCAATGAGGTCGACTCGCCCTAGTCCTTAAGAAAAATCAAAATTGAATATGGTTTAACGATTTATATTAAGTAAGAATATGATAAGATTAATCTAAAAATTTTGTATAGTCTGATCATATAATTGTTATGGAATTTCATAAAATATCAATGAAATATGATACATTGATCCTTTCGCTAAATTTTTAATGCAAAGATATATATTTACTTTGATATATTATATGCATTATTTAACTTTTGGCTCACTCCTTACTGTTTTCATAATATCTTTAGATGAGATGTACGGTACTTGTCAGATGAATAGGAATGAAGCATGTTTGCATTAAAAGGCTTATATTATGATGTTTAGCAATGTTTATTGTCGATTTTTTATTTTCATACAATTTTGTATAGTTTAGAATGCAGTATTATGGTTTTCGAACAATAGTTAATGTATTTAATGTTGTATTTTAGTTTACTATTTAGTTTCGAATGAAGTTATGTTAATAAGATGATAGTTATTGTATTAAGTTTAGGTCCGGACAACTATAAATTGTTTTATGCTATAGTGTCTTCTTCCAAACAGCGGTTAACATATTGTGATGTGTGATTGGATAGTAATTAAATTGTTGTATTATGCTTTGGACAGCTTAGGAATGGGTTATATTGATGTTTGAAATTTCGGACAATATTTGAATGTCGTTAATGATGCATCTTGGTAACAGTCAATAGTTGTAGAATCTTTAATGTTGGTTTTCAGTGAGATATGTTATAGACTATTTTATTTCTACAATTATATTTTCTAATTATATTTGGAAAGACATCACTCTTTACGTAAGATCTGACGTCACAGTTAGGAAGGTATTGGAGCCACATGAGATGTGGCACATGTTTTGGGTATTGTGTATGACTTGATATTAATTTATTTGGTCGGTCGAGGTATCAATGTGTAATTTACATCCATATGTATTTAAATGGTTAATTAAATTATTAATCGATAATTAATATTGATTAAGTGTTAATTACAGGATCGATAATTAGGACGTGATAAATTATGGGTTAGGGTTAGGGTTAGGGTTTAGAGTTTAGGGACCTCAACAAATAATATTTTCTCAACATAGAAATATGAAAAACATCATAACAATCTATCAAACTAAAAGGCAAAGCCTATCTCTATGCCACTTCTTCGACCCATTGTAAAATCTCTAATAGCCAAATGAATTTCAGTTTCAATTTTCCTTTTACTCTGAATATTGAGATTTCCTTCTTAGGGGAGACTTTTAAGAATACATGATCACCCACTTTAAGCCTCAAATTAGATCTTCGTTGATCGGCGTCACTCTTCTGGCGATTTTGGGTAACAATCAAACGATCTCAAATAATTTTGATCTAATTGGATATATCTTGAATAATATCAGAGCCCAAAAATTTACAACTATTAATCTCTTTCCAATTAATAGGAGACCTATATCTTGTCCATTAAAGGCTCAAAAAAGGTCATTTTGATACTTGACTGATAACTATTATTTTATGTCAATTCAACTCATGTTAAATAATTATCCCAATTTTTTTTCTTCTCTAAAACAAATAACCTCAATATATTATCCAAAATATAAATAGTTCTCTCCGATTGAATATCCATCTGAGGGTGAAACGTCATACTGAACTTCAACTTGATGCCCAAGTCTTCATATAAACTTTTTAAAAATTTAGACACAAATATCAGATCACAATAAAAAATTATTGAAGTTGGAATATTATATAATCTCATAATCTTATTAATATACAAGCGCACAGACCAATTTCTTGAAAACGTCATTCTTACTGATAAAAAGTGAGCAGACTTTATTAACCTACCCTCAATTACCGAAATGGCATCCAAATTTTTCACTATCCTAAGCATACCTGAGATAAAATCTATCATAATATGTTCACACTTTTAGCAAGGAATTGACAGAGGGTGTAAAATTCCTAGAGGTTTCTTATGCTCGGCATTGATTTGTTCGTGCACAATTCATCTTGCCACATATGTCACAATTTCCTGTCTCATATTTTGCCACTAGAAAAACTTTTTTATATCCTGATACATTATATTTACTCCAAGATAAATGGTATACATTATTCTATGTGCCTCATTTAAAATCTCATCCTTTAACTCATCAATATTCAGCGCTAAATCCTATCTCAAAATTAAAGAATTCCATCCGCTCAAATATTAGAATCTACTTGTGACTCATTATCCAAATCTCTAATGATCTCCATTAAATACGGATCATTTATTTGAGTCTCTTTTATATTCTCCATAATAATAGGTTGTACTTAAAATACAATAAAATCATCCTTGATCTTGAGAGTATAAATGAATATATCAACTTTTCATTTCATCTAACATCTTCCGTTCTTTAATCATCAAATGGGTCATCGTACTCAAAAATTATTGGCTTAAAGTATCGACAGCCACATTTGCCTTTCCCGACTAATATCAAATTTTACAATTATAATCTTTCAATAAATCTATCCACTTGCATTGTCATATATTCAACTTCTTTTACGAAAATAAATATTTTAAACTTTTATAATCCGAATACACCACGAACTGTCACAATCGCTTACTAAAGTAGGTCAAACAAATAATCTAAAATAATTATAACTCATAAAATAAAATCCCAAAAAAATAATAAGTAAAATAAATCCTAAATCCGGGTGTGACCTGACGACAAATCAGATAGCCTCAACATTTAAAGATAATTAATTGAAATACAAATTATTCATAAGGTCTTATCAGATAATTCATCAGGATAATAAAATAATCACACATGCTCCACAATATCATAAGAAAAAAGCGACAAACTATAACATACATTATCAAATAATAAAATAACCCAACTGATCCCATAACAGAGCTATAAACTAACATATAACAGTCCTTCAATATTTAAAATACAACTGATACGATTAGATTCCAAACAACAAGCTAATTCTCACCAAAAATAGATGAAACATCTATCAAGTTTGTGTCAAAGCTCTCTACAATGAATCCGAAGACCACTAATCTAAAGGGATAAGAACAATAAAAACGTGAGTTAAGAGTTTAATAAGTATCAGTATATAATATAACAAATAAATGTGTCTAAAATCAGAATAAGGGTCGATAAAACATATGCAAAACACGTAAAATGATAATCCAAAAGCTCGTCAATAAAAGTTTGAATGTGGTCTCATGTGCAAAAGTATAATCCAAAATGAAAGTCAAAATTTTCAATTATACGAGATCAACCGAATCACAACTGTGGGTGAAACCTATGAATCTTAATCAAAGTTTTAAATATAATTCAATACAGGTAAAACATATCAAAAATCTAAAATATATACAAGTTGGAGAATTAATGACCGAAAGACTAACTTAAGGAAAAATTACACGTACTCTCGATAATCTAAAATCATATCACTACTATTTAAACCCATAGGCAGGTTAACTACATATTATCTCTCAAAAACAGAATCGAATGTCACTTTTTTGTCACCCGTATATGATAGGTACAATCCTCAAGTTTATCTGATATATTAGTATGTCTGAATATACTAATTTTATTTAATTTTTTACTATGGTTTCATAAAAACACAACTGAAAAAGGTTTTTATATTATATATTATAAAACTTTTTCTATCTGGTAGAAAAGTATGAAATTTTCACTCAAAAAGGTCAAATCACAAAACTTTCCTCTTGGAAAAGGTTACATACTGAATCATATAACAAAGATAGAGTTTAACCTGAAACACAATGCATGGATACCACATACACGGCTTATGTGTAAGTTTTCTTAACTTTTTTCTTTACAAATACACTTATATATGAACATAATACCCCAAAATATTTATCTATTTTTCATAAACAAGTAAAATCCTCTAATATTAGCAAAATGGAATTAAAACCTAAAATCTTCCGGTAAATCTACATGTATGTACGAGTAAACAAAAAAGAGGTAAGATAAAATGGCATGTATGTATACTAAAACCACTAAATGTAAGTAAAAGTAAACGAAAATGTAAATAGACTAAAAATAAGGTATAAGGATACTTGTCTCAACATTCAACTAAACAGATTTAACAAAAGGATACCTTGAACTATGTCTTCTCCTTTTTTTGTCTCTTCCTTCTCCTTCTCTTTCTCTCTCATCTCTCTTCTTTCCTAGGCAAAACAGCAGAAATAATGCATGTCAGACCTTATAAAGCTAAATTAGTGCTCAAGTGTCATTCAAGCTAGTGTCAGGCGCTGCACCTAATCCCATGCATGCACGAGCACCACCTCAGACGCACCTTAAGTACCACCTCAGGTACACTTTGAGCGCAACCCCTACCAGAATCAGTTCTCGAGCGCTGCCTCGGGCACCATCAAGCGCTTCTACTATGGAATTTGTGTACAAGTGACACATCAAGCGCTCCTCAAGCGTGCTCACATTGGAATTCGCACACAAGTGTGTGTCGGGCATGCCTTATGCGCCAAACTACATCCTTGCTCCGGATTTCCTTCAAATCGACGTTACAAAATTATCTCTGATATATTCAAAATAAATTGATAATGCCAAATCAAATTAGATAGAAATGGGATATTACATGAGCCTTCAACTTTCATGATTCAAAAGCAACTACCCAACTACGTTACATTAAAACACAACTCAAACATTTCTTCAAAGTATCACAATAAATCACAAAACCTCCTAATCCATCTAAAATTGATAATATCATCGTTAAAGTTAATCTATCCTTCAATTCTTGAAAACTCTTTTGACAATCCTCATACTAAAGGAAAATTGTTTGCTTCTAGGTCAAACACATCAAGTGCACCACAATCCTCAAGAAATTCTCAATAAAATGTCTATAATAACCGACCAAACCCAGGGAGCTCCTTGCCTCCATAATATTGATCAGTCGATCCCAATTTGCCACAATTTTAATCTTTTTTGGGTCCACTGAAATATCTCCTTTGGAAACTATATACCCCAAAAATAATACTTCTTTCAACCAAAACTCATACTTCTTCAACTTAGTAAACAACCGCCTTTCTCTCAGAGTCTGTAGCGTAATCCTAAAATGTTTCTCATATTCCTCAAAATTTTTTGAATAAATCAAAATATCATTAATGAAAATAACCATAAATTTATCCAAATAATGTTAAAAAATTCGATTCATGAGATCCATCAAAACTACCAAAGTATTTGTTAACCCAAAAGGCATTGTCAAGAATTCATAATGGTTGTACCTCATTCTAAAAGCCGTCTTTGATGCATCATCATATTTAATCCTCAATTGATAGTATCTCAAACGCAAATCGATCTTACAGAAAACCTAAACTCCTTATAATTGATCAAACAAAACATCTATTCTCAGGAGATGATACTTTTTCTTAATTGTAAACTTATTCAACTCCCGATAATCAATACAAAAGCTCATTAATCAGTCGTTCTTCTTTACAAAGAGTATTGAAGCACTCCAAGGTGATATACTCGGATGAATAAATTCTTTCTTCAATAATTCTTATAATTATTGATTCAACCCCATCAACTCAGATGGTAATCTACACAATATCAATAGCAAATTCAATCTTTTGATTAGGAGGTAATCTAAGTAATTCCTCTAGAAAAATATCCTCAAATTCACATATCACTAGAATCTCTCCAATTGTCACGTTATGACTACGTAATGAGGTCACATAGGCTAAACAAGTTCGGCATCCATCCCTTATCAAATGGTTCATATGCAAAACTGAAATCAAGCCAATAGTCTCTTTTCTGACTCTTCCTCGGAATTCAAAAGATTCATATCCTAAAATATAGAATAAGACAGAGTTATCATAACAATCCACACTAGGTGATAATATACCAACCAATTCATCCTCAAAATAAAATCAAAATCAGGCATATTAAGTAGGATCAAGTCCGCTAACAATTCAAATCCATTGATCCAAACCGGACATTTAAGATATATAATGTCAGCTAACAAAGATTTATCTGCTGGGGTAAATATCTCAATGCAAATTCTTTAAATTTAAGGGGGCACATGAAGTTCACAAATAAACTTAGGGGTCACAAAAGAATATATAGACCCAAGATCAACCAAAATATAAGCCAATGAGTTAAAAATTCATGCATTACATTTGATTACTAACGGATCCGCTCTCGCATCCTTTGTTATTGCCGCAAACATTATCCCTAGAACAGAAGTCTTCTTCTCGGGGCACCTTGGAGGAAACGGATGATCTCTCACCATATGGCTGATTTGGTTGTAATTAAAGCAAGCTCCACTATGACAATAACATGGCCTCTCGATAAGATTCTTGCCACAGTACTTGCATACTGTCTTCGAATAAATTATCGATGAAGATGTTACCCTAATTGCCTTTCCCTTATTTTGGGCCTTGGACGTTGAGTGGGAGCCTTTAGCCTTCAGACTTTGGCCTCTACCCTCCGTTCTTCTTTCAAAATACTTCTTCCTCATCTTCTCTTACTCGATTAGAGGGGCCTGATCAAGTACTTCGTTGTGTGTCCATAGTCGGAGGGGCACCAACTGCTTCTTTATCGAGTCTTAAAACCCTTGTAAAAATTTTTGGACTCTTTGGGCCTCATCTGCCATCACATGAGGAGCAAGACAATTCAGTAAATTTAGTATCGTATTTCGCCACCTTCTTACTTTGTTACTTCAAGCAACTAAACTCCTCTTTCTTGATCTCCCGAACACTAGTGGGGAATAATTTCTCCATAAAAAACTCCACAAACACGTCCTATGAAATCTCCTCGTTGTCCATCTCCAATACTCAGTGTTGAGTGAACTACCATCTACTCACCTCTCATTTAAGCACGTGGGCAGTGAATTTAACCTTATATTCTTCTGGGCAATCGATCACCTTAAACACATTTTCTCTTCGTTATATCCAATTCTCCACTTTAATGAGATCAAATTCTATCACGAATCCAAATCAAAGTAGGTCTAAACAATAAATAATTAAATCTCAAATAACAGATAAATAAAATTAAACCGGATGTCACAAAATCAAACAAGCCATAAAAATTTTGACATTAATAATCATAAACAGGCAGACCCAAAAATTTATTACAGGACCTCATTGAATAATCGTCTGAACAATATAGTCATGGCCTACTTCAAATAGTCATAAGAGAAATAACTAAATAAAAATCAATAACTTATCTATGTAATGCAATAAATCTAACAATTCTTATTATACAGTCCAAAGGCCTCTATTCAACCTACTCCACTATTCAAAATATAGTCCAAAATAAATCTAATTCAAAAGAATTGAAATACAACTGACACCATAATATCTAAATAGACACCATACTCACTAGAATATATAATGCCATATCAGATCTTGTTCAACTCTTACAAAATATTCAAGCCCTCTACTCTGAATGGATAAAAAAAAAAATATTAGCCTAAAACTCTGTAAATATTATAGATATAAAAACATAAAATAAACAACATGTTTGATAAATTAGAGGAAGGGTTCATAAAAAGATATCAAAAGTGGATAACAAATATAAAATACGACGTCAAAAAATAGATAACAGATATGAATTCGAAACATTGATATCAAGTTAAATCATCAAATCTGAATCATAATCTAAAATCAAAAAGCTAATAGTAATTTCGTACTCAAATCGTATATCAAATTAGAAAATAATTCTTTCAGAAAGCATACAGAACAGAGATGATCGAAAATATAATCAAATAGCTAGAGTCAGAAAATCAGAATCATATCAAAATTAGATAAATAAATAATAGAATCCGGATTAAAATTATACAAATAGAATCAGAGTCCAAAATAAAATCATATAAATAGAATCAAATAGGTTTTGGAACGAAATCACATATTAGATATACGAGATATATCAAATCCCATCTGTGAACAAAATCAATGAATCTCAAATCAGAGTCCAAATGTAAATCCATATAAAAATACGAAGCATATACAAAATCATAGTACCGAAGGTTTAAAGATTAACTTAAAGAAGAGTTACACATACTTTCGATAACCTTAAATCATATTCATCTATTATTTAGACATGTAAATAGGGTCATCTATGTGTTCAGTGTCCCATAAATATAAAATTTACTCACTATATTTTACCACCTGTGACTTTAGATGTAACCCTTAAGTTTATCAAATATATTAAAATATTCGAATATATTAAATTATTTAAATTTCAGATAGATGGGGGTCAACTACAAATAGAATCCTTTCCTACCCGGTAAAAAAGGAAATAATAGATAATAGATATCTTCTCATTGAGAGCTAGTCAGATAACAAAGGTAATGACCACAATCCCTAGGCAACATGCATATGAAAATATACAACCTAATATAAGTTTTATATTTATTTTCATATAGATATATTG